>JARBWK010000004.1:139930238-140530238 GCA_030556195.1 Anolis apletophallus | reverse complement strand
TGAAAATGATTACAAAAAAAAGAAGAAAAGAAAATGGGTGGAGGGAATGATCCATAGTTTTACATGTCTCAGGGCTACTGCATTATGGTATCAACATGGTTTCTGCAAAGGCAAATCATGTCTTACTAACTTGATGGAATTCTTTGAGGGTGTAACTAAACACATAGATAAAGGGGACCCAGTCGATATTGTTTACCTTGACTTTCAAAAGGCTTTTGACAAAGTCCCTCACCAAAGGCTCCTAAACAAGCTCTTCAGCCATGGAATCAGGGGACAGGTCTTGTCCTGGATTGGAACCTGGCTAAACTGTAGGAAACAAAGGGTGGTAATAAACGGACATTTCTCTGGGTGGAAAGAGGTGAGAAGTGGCGTACCCCAAGGTTCAGTTTTGGGTCCGTTACTTTTAATTTATTCATTAATGACCTGGATGTAGGAGTAAATTCTGAGGTAGCAAAGTTTGCAGATGACACTAAATTGTTCAGGGTAGTTAAAAATGAAACTGATTGTAAAGAGCTCCAGAAAGATCTCTCGAAATTGAGTGAATGGGCAACAAAGTGGCAAATGCATTTTAACCTAAACAAGTGTAAAGTCATGCACATCGGGGCAAAGAACCCCAACTACACCTACCAATTGATGGGGTCAAAGCTTTCCGAGACAAACCAGGAAAGGGATCTTGGGGTTTTGGTGGACAGCTCAATGAAGATGTCAACCCAGTGCGCTGCAGCAGTGAAAAAGCAAATTCTATGCTTGGCATGATCAGGAAGGGAATCGAAAATAGGTCGGCAAATGTTGTATTGCCTCTCTACAAATCTATGGTAAGGCCACATTTGGAGTACTGTGTACAATTCTGGTCTCCGCACCTTAAGAAGGATATAACGGAACTGGAAAAGGTACAAAGAAGGGCGACAAAAATGATCCAAGGGATGGAGCAGCTCCCTTATGAAATCAGGTTGCAACGCCTTGGTCTTTTCAGCCTTGAAAGACGGCGTTTAAGAGGTGACTTGATCGAAGTGTATAAAATCATGCATGGGATAGAAAAGGTGAATAAAGAAAAACTATTTTCTTTGTCACACAACACAAGGACTAGGGGGCACTCCCTAAAGCTCCAAGGTAGGAAAGTTAGGACTAATAAAGGGAAATATTTCTTCACCCAGAGGGTCATTGGGTTATGGAACTCACTTCCAGAGGAGGTTGTGACAGCTGTCAGCCTGGACAGCTTTAAGGCAGGATTAGACAGATTCATGGATACCAAGGGAATCAGTAGCTACTGAAATGGACATCCAAGTGCCACCTCTGTGTTGATGGAGGCAGGCAGGATTTTCCCCGGGTACTGGTTGTGGGGGTCGGGAGCAGGTGAGGGTTTTGCCCTCCTTTCTGCTAGAGATCCCTGTGTACAACTAGTGGGCCACTGTGTGACACAGAATGCTGGACTAGATGGGCTGAGGCCCGATTCAGCATGGCTCTTCTTATGTTCTTATGTTCTTATTATACACAAACAAGATGAACTTGATCTTTGAACACAGAGAATGTTATGGGAATGCTGGCAAAAGACTGGGCACAATGACTTGACTGAAGGTATAATGTACAAAGACAGACCACACAGAAATGAAAGAGGCTATCTTAATACATAAGGAAATTTAAATCTGTGAGGAGAGCCATAATTTGGGGACAGAAGCCAAGAGGGTTTGGGCAAAAATTAGAATAGAGGAGAAAAGTGATATCCCTGGAGACTTCCAAGTTAGACTTGAGAACTAGAAGAAAAACTGGAAGAATATAAAATTATACTAGGTAATATGTTTGTTCCTAATTGGTTCTATCATAAAACATGGAAAATGTTCATTAAACTGCTAAAACTTTGTTTTTGCTGGACATCCTGCAGCTGATTTTGCTATAGTTTTTCAATAAATATCTCATCAAGTCTCAACCAATTCAAAGTAGTTTGTGGCAGCCACCAAAACAAAGTATATGGAGTATAACAACTACTTTCAAAGTAAGTACCAAACAATTAAACGGGAATGATACTTTCAACCCAGGAACATTTTTTTTCCAAATTTTGTTACATAGTGTTATCAAACATTTTAAAAAGGAGATGTGTAATAGTAAAGGGCAATAGTATAACTAGGATTGATGTCATCCAGTGCAGTGACTGATGATTTCATCTCCATGGACCCCCTCCTGTACTAAATCATACCACAATATTTTCACTTAAAAATTAGAAAATTGGATTCCTTAAAAAGAAAAACACCCAGCAACAACAAAACAACAGAATATGGTAGAAGTGCATGCAGATTAATTCATGTGAGTAGAAGCATCATTTTAACGGGGAAATGACTTTATTACAAAGCTCAAAGACTAAATTAGCAGAATTTTAACCTCGTATGGACATGTTGCTGGACTGACAAAAGCGGTTTTGTGGTTATACTGAACTACAGTAAAAAAATTAATATATTTCTGCTGAAACACTGCACACATATTTCATTGACAAGTCATTTTAATGTCATCTGCTCAGGACATGCCACATGGTGTGGTTTGCACCCCACATCCCCCCTTTCCAATCAGGCCACTGAACAAGGAGGGCTCAGTTACCCTTACAGTTCTTGAAAGGCAAATGTTGTCAATAATGTTAATTCCAACAAATTCCTAACAACATGTAATCAACTAATTATCTCTAGTACGATGTTAGCAGCAAGGAACACTTGTGTGGGTTGGTGGAGTTGTATCTGTGTTAAAAATCAAGCCTCAATTGCTTAAAAACACCCTTCTATCAATCACAGTTCATTCACTCTTTAGTACTTTTGATTAATTTTTCATTTGGTCTTTTGCAGCTATATTCCGTCTTGTGGGAGGAAAGGATTGAATCTCTCATATCTAATCAATTCTATCTCTCTCTTAAAACTCATTTCTACAAAGCCCATCTTTGACCTTCATAGTTTTTACACTTACTTACATAAACATATCCCTGCTACTTAACTATCTTATCCTCTTTTTCTACAGTGAATGCTACTTTACAAAGTACCTACAATAGATTCCTGTGTATCTTAATCAGAAGTGTCTCTTTAAGATGGCTTACTCTCAAGGAAAGGTGCATAAGTTTGTAGCATTGGATTCAAAGAATGAGGATTCCATGCTTATGTGCACATTAGTATCCTCAATTCTCCCCACTATTAGTGATGACAGAATAATTGACACAACATCAAATCTGGAACTTTATTTGAAGTTGGACTGATGATATACACCAGTGTTTCCCAACCAGTGTGCCATGGCACACTAGTGTGCCGTGAGCGATCATCAGGTGTGCTGTGGGAAATTGGAACCTCCTTTCTTCCCCCTCCTGCCGAACACTTTTTCTTCTCCACTCGGGCTCCCTTCTTCCCAGCCTTGCTCTGCTTTCTTCGACTCGCTTTGCTCACGCTGCCGCTTCTGCGGGAGGGGGGAGGAAGACGTGACCCATGCAGGCGCTACTGTGCAGACACGCCCCACGTCTTCCTGCCTCCCCTCCACAGTGCTCTCTGGATATAGGTGAACTACAACTCCAAAACTCAAGGTCAATGCCCACCAAACTCTTATAGTATTTTTTCTTGGTTATGGTAGTTCTGTGTGGGAAGTTTCATTCCATTCCATCATTGGTGGAGTTCAGAATGCTCTTTGATTGCAGGTGAACTATAACTCCTAGCTGTTGAGCAAGACCTTCGTGTGTGACTTTCTGCCATTCCTGCCAGGATATCTATGTTGTGTTCATCAAAACAGGCCCAGGTTTCATACGGAGTGTATAAATACATTTAAAAACATATTAACTATATGTATTACTGTGTTAGAGTGTCATTTTGGTTGGTGGTGTGCCCCGGGATTTTGTAAATGTAAAAAGTGTGCCGCGGCTCAAAAAAGGTTGAGAAACACTGATATACACAACATATTGAATGCCAAAATAAGTGATTTATGTTATCTACCGTCTCCATATCATCTGAACATCACAATATTCCACAGAGGTGGGCTATGATGTTCAAGTGTAAGCAGAAATATTGTCTTAGATCAGTTTTCTGTACAAAGAAAGACTCAGCCCGGCTGCAATCTTTGGTTTGTCTGGGGCAGCATGTGCTTCCTGGTCCAGCAGAGGGAGCATGGAACCAACCAGAGGAGGCAAAGGAAATGGCTAATTGTTTTGCCTTGTTTGTAGGAGATGTTAAGTATTTATTCTAGGCAAGATGTTTGCATTGGTGTGCTGGAGCAGGTTGGGCCTCTTTGCAAGTACAAAATCCTGAGCCACTGTTCTGTGAATGGGGAATTACTCTATCTTAACACAGTAAGGCGGCAACTATCAGGAGCAAGATAGTAAGGCAGAATTCCAGAATTAATTTTGGGCAGAGGAAATCAAAAGCAACAGGAAATAATGAAGAAAGGGCTGCACAGCATTTGATCAAATCACTCAGGTAAATACCCCCCCCCCCCGATACTTTTGGAAGTATTTTTTTAAAGACAGAATAAAGGGGAGCCTATTAGTATAAAAGAAACCAGATGTTATTAGAAATACATATAATGCAGGAAAGGAAGTGGTCTAAAGCAGGTGAAGGAAGGGAGCAATGTTTCAAAGGAATGGATAGGAATGGCAAAAGAGCTCCTAGGAAGCAAGGCCAAATGTTTCCAAAATGAGCAAGGAGTTTGTGCTATGGATAATTTTGTTGCCCTCTTTGTCACTTCACATTTCGATCCATTTAAAATCATCTTCACCTCAGAATCACAAAATTTAAAAGAAAAAAAAGGAAAGTTTAATAATTACTGCCAAAAGAACAGTGTAACACTGGAAAGCACTGACACATATAGTTATGTGTATTAGCCCTCCAAAGGTTGATAAAAGAATGCTGTTCCGTGATAAATCTTTTCTTCCCACTATCTTCTTCACATCCGTTAACCTTGCAGTTTCACTTTGCTGAGATAATTGACTTCACCACTCCACTTTTTAAATGTAGATATTATTGGGCCACTTAAATGTTTTGCTTTGACTTTTTTGTACTGTTAAAAGATTTGGAAGTGGCAACTCAGAAATTTCTCATTTTTGTTTAGAATTATTGCATTCTAATCAAATGCAATAATTTGTTTAGAATGGAGCTGTTGGAAAGAAGAGCATTTCTGAGTTCAACTTCCTCATGCACACTTCCCTTTTCTCCAATTGCAGTACTATAATTTTATATTATTTTTGTTTTGTTTCCTACTCATTTCAGCTTCTGTTTTTCCCCTGACATATACCTTAAATCAGTGATTTTCAACCTTTTTTGAGCCACATTTTTTACATTTACAAAATCCTGGGGCACACCACCAACCAAAATGACACAAAATGACACTCTAACACAGTAATACATATAGTTAATGTTTTTAAATGTATTTATACACTCACTTAGTGTGAAACCTGGGCCTGTTTCGATGAACACAAAATAGATATCCTGGCAGGAATGGTAGAAAGACACACACGAAGGTCTTGCTCAACAGATGTCAGTCTCTCTCTGTTTTTAGTTTTTATCGCAGTCAAGCTTGAGAAGCTCATCTCACACAGCTATGTGGTTGAAAACAGGAGCAATGTCAAAATAGCTTTGTTGGCCAGAATGGGGAACTCCCTGGCAACAGATAAACAAAAAACTGTCCAAAGGAAGATCAGCAAATTTTCGCTTTAAACTACGGTCTTGTTTCAGTTCATTGGAGTTCCTCTTGCTCACCGCCTTTTCTTTTTTCTTTTGTCCACCACTCATTTTAGGGCCTTCATCTGTGTCATAATTTTGTCCAGGGCCCTGTTTGGCATTTGCATTTTCCCTTCTCAAAAACTTCTCCATCACTGTCACTCGCTTGTCTTGCTGTGATCCCAAATTGCCACTGTCACTTGATGCGCAGCTGCAGTACAAACTCTAACTTTGTTTACTTAGCCGCATCTGATCGAATCCCAGATGGCGCGGCCATAGCACTCTCACGTCACTTCTTAGGTGATGCGAGAGTGCTATGGTTCCATTTTTTAAAGGGACAGATGTTTATTTATTTAGTTTATATCGTTCTTGAATGAAGTCCTCCTTGAATGAAGTTCAAAAATAATTTCCCATGGCACACCTGATGATCTCTCACGGCACACTAGTGTTCCGCAACACACTGGTTGAAAATCACTGCCTTATAGGAGAATTTTAAATGTATTCCCATTGGGAAACTACCCAGGAGCTGTGTTGCTCTATTTCTACTCTTCATGCTTCAGCAGCCCGTGATATACCTGCTTAAAGATAAAGATAAAGGTTTCCCCTTGACATTAAGTCTAGTCTTGTTTGACTCTGAGGGGTGGTACTCATCTCCATTTCTAAGCCAAAGAGCCGGCGTTGTCTGTAGACACCTTGTAGGTCATGTGGCCTGCATGGAGCAAAGTTACCTTCCTGCTGAAGCAGTACCTATTTATCTACTCACATTTGCCTTTTTTCAAACTGCTAAGTTGGCAGAAGCTGGGGCTAACAATGAGAGCTCACCCTGTCTCACAGATTTGAACTGCTTCTGCAGCTTACTCCACTACGCCGCCACAGCCCCTTATACCAACTTATTCTCATGTATAACCCAGTGTAAGGAGTGCTCTTATTTTAGAGGAGAGGGACAGTAAGAAAGTGGAACAACAACACGCCTCTCCACAGGCATACAATGTTCTACCGTGTAGATCAGCTGAGACAAAGGAAGTCAACCTGCTGCCAGATTTGGAAACTTGTCACTTATCATTATGCCTTAAGACAATTTCTGTGGCTAAGTGTGTTGGTGGTGGTGATGCTAAATTTCCAATGGCCTCTGTGAAAATACAGGTGTTCCTGTCTCTTATAATGACAAAGTGGGAAGGAAGATACCAGGACTTCCAATAGACTTCCATGAATTATTGAGCATTAGATAACTTGTCTGGAAGCACCCATTGGATGGGATTCGTCCCAGAGCAGGATGCTCAGAGGCTTAAGCTGTGAAGGAATTGAGGTATAGAATCAAGTTAGGGTTTAATATTTCTCTTACAACTGAAAATAGCTAATAATTATCTTCTCATCCATTCTCTTTTATGAAGAAGTATGGCCAATTTATTTGGCATCATCCAAGCAAAGGGATAGGCTTGCTAGGATATCACAGTTGATTGACTCTTAGGGCCCTTCCAGGCAGGTCCTATATCTCAGGATCTAATCCCAGGTTTTACATCTTAAACTGGATTATATAAATCCACACTGCTGGATAATCCAGGATAAACAGAAAACCTGGTATCAGATCCTGGAATATAGGGCCTGTCTGGCAGGACCATTAGGTGTTTACAGGGGGAAGAAAGTTACTAAATTGTGTCTGTTAGCTCATGTTAGGGTTGGAACTAACAGAACTGGTAGTGTTCCAAAAAAGAGGAACTTCAGAGACCTTTCAATGTGTCCTGAATACCTTACAACTTACAACACTATATTTACAGACACACTAATCACTGCTTCTACTATTGTTGTCAGCGTGTAACCCAGACATTTGCTCAATCCCTTTAAAATCACACAAGCACAAATTAGAGGGGGCTAAGAAAGTTACCTGCAAAGTATATCTCATGCCCCTTCCAAACAGCGGTATAAAATCCGTATTATCTGTTTCGAACTGGATTACATAGCAGTGAGGATTCAGATAAGACAGTTAAAAGCAGATAATGTGGATTATCTGCCTTGATATTCTGGAGTATATGTCTATGTGGAAGGGTCCTCAGTTTCAATGAATATTAGAAAAGCAGAGAGGTAGGGAAGTAGTCTACCAGCTGTTCCACTATAATGCAGACAAATTAGAAAAGTGCCAGAAGATGGTATGAAGCCAAGACATGTTTCTGGGGGCCCTTCCAAACAGCCCTATATATCCCAGAATATCAAAGCAGAAAATCCCACATTATCTGAGTGTGGACTCAGATAACCCACTTCAAAGCAGATATTGTGTGGTTTTCTGCCTTGATATTCTGGGATATAGGGTTAGGGCCCTGGGTATCTTCCAAGGACAGGAGGTTCTCAACAAGCTACAGTTGTGATAAGGATGTGGAGAGCATCCTATAGTTGTATACAAGCACAGAAGAAAATGAATGTTGGGGGCAGGCTAGTTGCTGCCCATTATTCCCTCTCCATTTTCTTCCTTGCTCATCTTCATTGTCTCACTGAAGAGCGCATCTTAAGAACTTCAAAGTACCCCTTTCACAGCATAAGGAGAAAGAAGGCACATACGTTTTTTTCAGGCTGTTCAGTGACCACAAGCCCGCCACACCTATCCTACTTTAATTGAATAATTAGCCTATAAAATAATTGCTGCGTTAGTGTGGTATAGCAGTATGAGTGGTAAATTATGACTGTGGGAAACCAGGGTTTGAAAATCCTCATTTGGCCATGAAAGTCCACTGATGCTCCTTCGACACTTCCAGATAAAATTCAGATTATCTGCTTTGAACTGGATTATATGGCAGTGTAGATTGATATAATCCAGTTTAAAGTAGATAATATGGATTATTTGGCAGTGGAGAAGGGGCCTAGGTGGCCTTGGGCAAGTCATAGTCTCCTGGCTGAAGAAGGCAAGGACAAATCTCCCAAGAATAAAACTTGAAAGAAAACCCTTTAGTCTTTAATGCAGGGGTGAGCAACCTACGGCCTGCGGGCCAGATGCGGCCCGGCAGCCGATTCTGTCCGGGCCGGGGAGAAGGGCGTCGGGGGCAAGGCCAAGAGGAAAGGGTGCCGCTGCCGCCATCCCATCGCAGGCTCTGTGGGGCCTGTGTCAGCAGACAGGCCAGAGGAGTGGCGGCTTTGGAGTGCCTGCCATTCCTGGAGGCGATCCGGGCCTGCAGCGGGAGCACTCGGCGACCTGCGGGGGTTGATCGCCCTGGTGACCCGGAAGACTTGATTGTCTTCCGGGTCGCCAGGGCTTTCAGCCGCCTCAGATCGCCAAGTTCTCCCCCTGCAGGCCCATCTTGGTTCGCTCCTTGTCTTCTTGAATTTTATTTTATTTTATTTTAGTGGTTTTTATTATTATTTTATTATTATTTTATAATAATTTTATTATAATAATATAATAATATAATAAATAATATAATATAATAATGTTATATTATATTATTATTTCAATATATTATAATGTCTATATATATATATATACACACTATAATATAATAATTATGATATTGATACTAATAATATATGAATATTTCTTGATATATTAATATGTTAATATTAAAGATGTGTAATATATAGTAAATATAGTAAATAAATAAATGGTGTAGATTAGAATGTAGTTCAGCCTTTAGGTGCGGCCCTCCATAATTTTTTTTGGCTCTCATGTGGCCCCTTGGGGAAAAAATTGCCAGCCCCTGCTTTAATGTATCACAACAAGATAAAAAGACTGAGTCCTGATTAAAAGTTAAGTTGGTAGGGTTTGTTCACACCTCAATAGAAATACACAGATTCATCTATCAATACTTAAGAAACAGTATTTAAGCTATTTTTTTCTGGAGAAGACTGGTAGCTGGTTGGTTAATCTAATGTTAAACTTTTTGTGCACTCCCGCCTCGGAGTATATCTACCACCCACACATTTCTATCACTAGGGAAAGCCTTTGTGTCCTCACCTGGCAAAGTTCAAATCAGCCTGGTAGAACAGGTTTTAAGGGCCCTGCTGCTAGTAAAGTGCTAATGGATGTGCTAACAAGAACATTTTCCCCTGTCCTGAACTGAATTTTTTTTATTTATTAATCTTCTAGGGTCATGGCAGGACACTTTTAAAAACAATATTAAAACTATGTTAAAATAAGTAATTAAACACACCCGTATTGCAAACACACTGTGTAGAACTAAGAAAGTCTTGCAAATTAATAAAAATGTAATCCCACCAACATTTTCTAGCAGATTATCATTCCTTTGGGCATCTGTGTTTGTTTTAATAATTTGTGACACATTCATGTTGTGGTGAGAAACAAGAACTAGGGTATTATTTATTTTTCCACCTTTCTAGATCACAGGTTTCCTGAGGCAGTTTGCAACATTAGAACAAAACAATTCAGGATCAAAATACATACATAAAAACACCAAAAGAAAGGCAAGAGTAAATCCCTAATGTGGAAACTCCTCAGTGTAAGGACCATCACTAAGAAGACTCAAATTACCAAATGCCTAGAAGCATTGGACCCAGGGCCCTTCCACACAGCCCTAAATCCCAGAATATCAAGGCAGAAAATCCCACATTATCTGAGTGTGGACTCAGATAATCCAGTTCAAATCAGATATTTCCTGCCTTGATATTCTGGGATATAGGGCTGTGTGGCAGGGCCCACAGATTATGAGGCTTCAATTAAAAAGATGAAGAGTGACACCATATTTATCTCAGTACCTATCTATATATATAAAAAGAGAGCTGTCATCCTAAGTAGCCTATAGACAGCAAAACCACACAAGGCAGATACACCAAATCAGCCTACATACACACAAAACCGCACGAGGTATGTTTACCACCCAAAAAATAAAATAAAAATTAAACAACACGACCAAAAATACAAAAAAAACATTTGGACTACAACTCCCATGATTCCCCACGCCACCCCCCTCTGGCAGTTTAGAGTGTCAGAACGTTGGTGGTGCTGGGCCGCCACACCAAGCGAGGCCACGGCTTCACTGAAGACAGTGGGCCTTCCTTCTCCTTTTAGCTCTTCATCAGCCAGCACTGTCGCAGTGGAATGGCTGGCGGTGGCACTGGCTGAGGAAGACCAAAAAGGAGGAAGGGGGCCCGCTGTCTTTGGCGAAGCCGTGGCCTCTGGAGGCCTCTGCTGCAGCAAATGAGGACAGTGCCCCTCCCACCTCCTCCCGGCCTCCTTCTTAACTACACCCCCCCCCCAAAGGAACGAAAGAAGGAAGGAAGGAAGGAAAGACCCAAGGAGGGAAGAAGACAATAAGAAAAAAAGGAAACAGGGAAGGAGAGAAGGAAGGACAGAAAGAAGGAAAGAGGTCACACAGGAAGGAGGAACAGAAAACAGACAGGTAATAAAAGGCAATACAAGAGGTAGAAGCTGGTGAAGGGACTAGCAAAAGGAAGGAAAAAACAGGTAGGGAGGGAATGGAGGGAGGGAGACAAGGGGAGCAAGAACTGACACAGAAAGGGGAGGGAAGGAAGGGAGAGAGAAGAGGCAGGAGGACAGAGAGAAGAGAACAGCTGAGGGATGAGGGGGAGAGGGAAGAAAGGAAGGGATGTTACTGTTGGTCTTCGCCACATGCACACATGCATGTACATATAGACATGCACACATACACACATATATACATGCACTGAAATATATACATGCACACATACATACACAGATCTGTACTTACACACATCTACACATATGCATGCATATACATATACAAACACACACATATACATAAGTACACACACATATACACACATATGTACACATAGACACAAATCCATATACACACACACACACACACACACATATATATATATATATATATATATATATATATATATATATAGACTGGGACACAGGAAAGAGAAAAGGCCACAGCAGCGCATGGCCGGGTTCAGCTAGTGAGATATATACTTTAGGAAAAGCATTTTAAGATTGTTGTTTGTACTGGTGAGGACTGCGTCATGACAAGCAACCTGCTTCTGATGAAGTCAAAGACTACTGGAAATGGCCTACTGGCATGAATTAAAAGAGTTGCCTGCATTTTCTTTCTTTTTTGGAGATAGGACTAGAGGACTTGTACTTCACTGTTTATAAAAAAAATACTACTGATCACCTTCTGAGTTACCCTCATGATGGTGTGGGTTAAATATAACAAATCTGAATTTAAAATGTATAGCAGAATTTTGCTCATAACACTGATTGTTCTTGACTACAATAGACAGTGCATTAGGAGGAAGGAGATGTCACTGTGTATTTGGAAAATAACAATTATTTTAATTGCAGTCCTCCCTGATATCACGAAATAGCATTATATTTATAGTACAGTACTACTTTCTATTATCAGAAATCAGCAGTGGGCATTTGACATGAGCTCTTTATACACTGGTGAGCAGATCAGAGGGAGATTGATCTAACCAAGAAGAAGACATCTCTGGGGAAGAGTTCCTTTGATTGGAGAATGATGTGATCAGGAGGCATCATCCATGTTTCACTTCTTGCTACATGAACTCCCTTACCCACGGGGCTGGAGTGACAGTTCACAAAGGAGGGACATTGAGCTCTTTCTAGTGCCTGACAGAATATGGCACCAAGTATGTAACACTTATTTTATTTCCTAACAGAGCAACAGTCAGGTGGTCCATATATAGTATGGGTATGAATCCCTTGAGTCAAAGTCAGAGCAATTGAAATTGGTCAGACAGACAAGACTCCTCCTGATCCACACAGTCCTTGTACCTCTTACTCCTTCAAGCAGATTGGAAGAATGTTCTTTCTAAAGTGTTGATGCTCTGGCTGGTTTGTCACTCAAAAGAAAGACTACACATTTAACACATGTATTTGATTAAATATCCACAACTCTTAACTATGGGGTTCTGTCAAGGCTATTTTAAATGTCAATTTAGCTCATATTCTTGGTTGGGCAATCTAACTGTGCAGTATGTTCTCAAAGTTTCCTTTTATAGTTTCCCCTCCTCAGTTTTAACAAGTCCTCATTTACGATACTTCAGTGCCCTACAAATTAAAATACTGATGGTTACACCAGGATTTTGAAATGTAGAAATCATAGATGATGTTATATATAATCAAAACTAGGAAAGGAAGAGACCTACATAGTGGAAGACCTTTTGAGTCTGTCTGTTTGGTTCTTCTTTCTTAACCACTTTTCTATTTAACTTTGAAGTCACTGGTTCCTAAGTAAACCATGTTGCGGGAAACTAGAGACAGGTTTCCTTTACTCTCCCAAATTGATAAAATCAAATAGGAGATTCAGGGCAGACTCTTTTACACAGCACACAGATAAAATTGGAATTCATCAATTGTGCATGACACGTTACTCATTAGAAGCTACTTGTATAGGCACCATCCACATATCCAATTTATCAGTGACTCTACACAACACTCTTATCTCTCTGTTGCTGAATCTCAAATACCTTATAAGTGCCAAAAGATTTTCAAGGTACCTGTTGCTTCGAAACCCCATGTTGTCCACAATACAACATTGGCAGCAATCGTAAATCAGTGTGTGCCTTGAGCTCAAATCTGTCAAGGAGATTCTACATTTTGACTTAATATATATTTTGTTTCAGACCATGAATATCTTCTCTGTTTGGTCCACAGGGTATGTGGTAAAGAATGTCGTTGCTGAAGATGAGCTTCTAGAACTGTATCTTTGTCCACATTATTCTTTGGTCCTGAGCATTCTGGAATGACACCCTAGGACACCCAACCTTTTTTGAGCCGCGGCACACTTTTAACATTAAAAAAATCCGGGGGCACATCACCAACCAAAATGACACAAAATGACACTCTAACACAGTAAAGAATGGCTGGGGGATGGTGGCCTGCTGGGAGCAGCTGCTGGGAGTGCCGAAGCTGGGGGAGGGGGCAGAGCCAGGCCGCACCATGCCCCGCCTTCTCCCCCTGGCTTCAGCTCTCCCACAGTTTCTCCTGCCTTGAGGGGGCAATGCCAAGCCAGCAGTGGCAGAACCAGCACAATGCTGGCTTGACACTGTCCCCTCAAGGCTGGAGAAGCTGTGGGAGTGCCGAAGCCAAGGGAGGGGGCGGAGCCAGGCTGCACCATGCCCCGCCCCCTCCCCGGCTTCCTCCTCCGCGCGGCTTCAGCGAGTCATGGCGGATTGGAGGCTGGCTGGGGAAACGACCGAAGGAGGCGGCACCCCGGCCCCTTCTTTTTCTTCGCTGCCGCCCGGCCCTTTCTCCTCCCCCAAGCAGCAGGAGTTCGGGAGAAGGAAGGGGGGCAGAGAGCTTTTCTCACAGCACAGCAGGAGGTCCGTCACGGCACACTACTGTGCCACGTCACAGTGGTTGGGAAACACTGCCCTAGGAGTTGCCCTTCAATCCCTGCTTCTCATGACATTGCCATCTATGATCGGTCCTTTCTGAACACAATCAAATGAGGAGACAATCGCTACCTTCCTACCTTTTAGCCAGGGAAGCACCCTCCCTCATTATGGAGCATTTTGTGTTCCAATGTACAGACAAACGAAAGAAAGAAAGAAAGAAAGTGTAATAGAATTGCTGGGACAATTTTTGTCCCAGCTGTTCTTTGCCTGCTAAAAATATTTACACATCATTGAAACTTAGAAATGATTTAAAACACTTGAGGTGGCAATGATGCGAAATGCCTACCTTGTCTGCATTAATTCTGCAACAAAACATAACTCATTGGATATGACGAAAGTTAAATGCAATGAGAAATTGTAGACAGGAGGAGTCCTTTAAAATTAACACTTAAAATCTAAAGCTGCTGATAGACGTGACTCACCAGCTAGTTTGGCCACTTTTGTTGCTTTGGGAATCAGGGAGGGAGAAAGGGGTAGATGAATGGACGGATGACCAGGAAAGAAAACCCAGATCTGCATGAGTAAGAGCAATATGAAAAGCTAGGCAAGAGAAAGTGGCAAGCTGTGTTTCAGTATCTCCTTAAGCAGATTATTGGTACATAACAGCAGTTAACCACCTACCTAAGTGTGAGCCTGTGTCTTAATTTTCAAATAGAAGTATCACTCATAGGCACATAAATGCTGAGGCAAGATTAGACATGCTTGTTTTTAACCATTCAGACACAGACACATTATCTCTGGTGCAATGCAATACGGGCAACTCTGACACCAAAATTATTACTCTTCAAAACACGAAGGGTGTTTTTAACATTGCACGTAGCAATTATAGGCAATTGTTATTTTAAATGTGAAAGAGGACAAAAATACCCAAATGGCCAACTTGTTTGATAAAAGGATGCCAGTTCAGGAGAGTTTTACTGAAACATCAGCAAGCAGCTTCCCTACTCCTTACTCCAGGGCAACTTATACTCTTAACTCTACCCCACTACCAGCTAAATAAAAGGATAGAATCCAGAATCTGAAATATCAAGGAACTGAGAATACAAACACCCTGAACGAAGCAGACAGGAGACTTGGCTGCTACAAAAGGATATGCAACAGGTGATTAGAGGCTCAATCCTGCTTGACAAACTCTGTCATTCTACTCATGTAAGATCTACCTTGCTTTCACATTAAAATATACACATCTTGTCTTAGCCAAGCAGCTACCTCATCATAAATGTGTGACAACAAAATACTCCCCTTAAGCATGCATCTTGCTTCTCTACACTACAATCCCTCCGTCACAGACACTTTCTAGATATATAATGTGTTTATGTTCTGTTTGGGATGCCGTTTTTATGCCTCTGACTTGTTTTTACTATTATTGTGGTTTTATTATTTAATTGAATTAACAGTATGGTTTGCTTTTTTTCCCCTGGTAGTATCTTGATCTCAAATGGAATTTAAACAAACAACACAGAAAACCTGCCCACTCCAAAGGGTATGCATAAAAAAGATCCTCACAAATGTAATGATCCTTTGCCTGAGACATGAGGGATAGCTGTGCCCACAAAACCCCAAATATACTCCCCAGTTCTTCTCTATCAATCTGCTGAATATCATTACAGTGAAATGCAGGATATTTGACAATTATGTAATTCTCCTAACAGTCCCAGCAACTTATGAACATATCACATCAGTTCATAAGTTGCTTCTGTAAATTTTCACCTGGCTCGAAACCAGGCCTGGATTAACACCTTTTTGCACCCTAGGCCACACTTTGGAATTACGCCCCCTTTAAGCGTAATTCCAAAGTTGAACCAAAGGAGGAGACTCCTCACTGGAGAGAGAAGCACAACTACTGGCTAGGCACATCCGCAAACCCCAGTACAGGAGAGAAGCCCAACGCGACAAGCCCCAGTATCGGGGAGAAGCGCGCCATCGGTACAGCTGCTGACTACAACGATACCAGGTAGGAGCCAAGTGCCTCAAGCCCCGGCATCGGGGAGGAGGCTCCTCCCCCCATGCTGCATCCATAGTGCCTGCTGAGGGCACCTAACCTCTACCGCACTCCCCCCCCATGCTTTCATCCGCTCGTCCCCCTTAGGGCCCCGCATCCAGCTCTCCTAGTGTGGCCCCACTAGGTCTGCCACAGGAGTTTCCCTCTCAGCAGGCACTATGGATGCAGCATGGGGGGAGGAGCCTCCTCCCCGATGCCGGGGCTTGAGGCACTTGGCTCCTACCTGGTATCGTTGTAGTCAGCAGCTGTACCGATGGCGCGCTTCTCCCCGATACTGGGGCTTGTTGCGTTGGGCTTCTCTCCTGTACTGGGGTTTGCGGATGTGCCTAGCCAGTAGTTGTGCTTCTCTCTCCAGTGAGGAGTCTCCTCCTTGTGTTGGAGGAGGAATACCAGGTTTCATGGTGTTAGGGCATGCGCAGACTGTGCATTGGAGTTTCCTGTACTTGTACTGAAGGAGCCAGCAAGTGGATGCTGTCGACATCGAGGGTGTTTATTGTTCCTCCTGTCGACGTCGATGCCAGTGTCGAGAGCCCCTGCGCATACGCCGTTTGCGCAGCAATAGCAGAGGCAGGAGCTGGTATCCAGGAAGGGGCAGGGGCGCCACCGAAAAGGAGGACCTCCAGTATCCTTCCTTCCTCATCTCCATGCACGTTGCGTTTTTATTTGGTTCAACTTTTTTTTTTGGTCCGTGATCTGCCATGGCCTAGGTTGGCCTTATGGGTAATCCTGGCCTGCTCGAAACTATACTTTCAACACTTACTGAGATGTTAACTCTCCCCATATCAATGCCCCAACCAACAAAGAACCAACCAATCAACATTGGAGAAAGAACAGTTCAACCCACCATTTTTCAAAGGATGCGTGAGAGATAAGAGTTCATAACCAAAGGGTAAACAGTGAGATGTAGACAATTCCACCCCCAATTCCTTCTGCATGCAATTTGTTCAATTACAGCATATGATATTCAGAACTCTCTTCAAATAATTTATCCAGGGAGAAGTTATCCAACTTGTCTCTTGACTGGTAGTATTGCATGTTCCCTCAAACATCTCAAGGGAAAGCTTTAGGATATGATCCAGAGCGTCCCTTCCTAACCAAATGCTGTCAGCCTGCAGAAACTGAATTTCTGAAAAACTGACAACCCAATGAGACAGCTGGAAAGCACAGAAAATGCTGTACTAATACAGGGTTATTGTACAGCAAGGTTCTTCCCTGAGGCCTGAAGACAATGTCTTGGGTTTCAAAAAGTACAGTTAAGGTAATGCACAGACCAACGGGAAACTGAAAGCAGAGATTCTCCGAGATGGCTCACCAAAATACATACACATCTTAGAAGCTACAAACAAAGGCTGAATGAATATGTCAGATTTCCTATATGTTGCTATATCTAACTTGAGACCTTGAAACTTGAAGGCACACCTCTCTTTATATATGCCTATCCAAAGTCACTTTATTTTAAATTGGAGTTTGATAAATATACACTGAAAACAGAAATGGAGGAAAGGTCCTGGAAACTTGAAAAATTGAATGCTGCCAGGCTCCGCTCTGTTTCAAATATTCACCATGCCTGAGCGGACATGATCTGAGTCTCAAATGACCTGGCAATTCAGTATCTGTTTTACAATCCCCATGTTAGCACCTACTAGTTTTTAGTACTAGAAGAAAAACATGACAGCTCCTTGCTACTTTCTGTAGAACCAGCAAGATATAGCAGTTTGAGTGTTGGATTGTGACTCTGGAGACCAGGATCTGAATTTTTTTGCTTGGCTAAAGAAACCCTTTAGGAGACTTTAAATAATTCACATTCACTTGGTTTAGTAGGAAGTCAAAGGCAAACCACTTCTGAGCAAATCTTGCCAAGAAAACCACGTGGTGGGTTCACCTCAGGGTTGCCAGAAGTTGGAAACAACTTGAAGGCCCACAACAATAACCACTGCCTTCTGTGCATGCTTATTTTAGTTAATTATGTAGATATATCCTTGGACATTACTTTTAAAACAAGAGGCAGAGTAATCTGGAAAGAATAGGGGGAGGTTCCTGCAGTGAAAAAGAAAAACAGATCAATCTTTTTCAGTGCACTTTTTATTCGAAAGTAAAAATTTACACATGCAAAATGAACCAAAAATCTGGTAACTACACAAAACATGTTGAACCTTCTAGAGCAGGCATGGGCAAACTTCTGCCATCTAGATGATTTGGACTTCAGAAATTGTGGGAGTTGAAGTCCAAAACACCTGGCAGGTCGAAGTTTGCACATGCCTGTTCTAGAGACTACTTCCAAAGTAGCCTATATCAACATAATTTTTCTCTCTCTCAGCGTCCTCCATTTTTTTTTTGCATTTTCCATTTGGGGGGTAAACCTAAAGATCTAGGCTTGATGCAGGGCCATAGCCAGGATTTTGATTCGGGGTGCGTTTGGTTCGGGGGCTGAGACTGGGTGGAAGAGGGTCTACCCTAGCAAACCTTTTGTATTGTTATCCCAATAACCCCATTAGTGTGGGATCCCGGCTACATGCCTGGCTTGATGGCCTCATGCTTTCCTGTTTTCAATTTGTCTTGTTATTCATGTGCATTCAGGAAGCAGCTGTTTACACTGCCAGTTATAGGCAGTCGCATACAATGACCGTAGGATCAGCGAGAGTAGAATCCCATTCTTTCCCAGTTTAAGCTTTATTGCATTGAACACTTCCGACACACTGCAGCAACTTGACACTAAAGGCCTGTGCTTCTCCAGTACATTCTCCAAATGTGGCAAAAATCTGACCAGAGGACAAGAAAGAAAAGAGAGGCTGGATTGGGGTAAAAAAAACTTTGTAAAAAGAGGCTTCTTTGTCAAAGTTTTAGTTAACTAAGTATGCCTGTACAGCTTATACAGATGCTGTGAAATTTATCTCACTTCTTAGGACTGCATAATGTCTTACTCCAATTTAGTACAGTCTACTCACCATGTACAGGCAATCTCCAAATTACAAACAAGGTAGGTTCTGTAGTTTTGTCCTTAAGTTGAATTTGTTTGGAAGTTGGAACAGGTACATTTTAAAATATACTGTAACTCCTGTCATATGCATGTAATGTATACCCCCATGTTGTCATTTATTTATTTGTGGTATTTGTATACCCCAAAGGGGACTCAGGGCAGTTCACAGTGTTGGCAACAATTCAATGCCATTGATAAGAAACAGTATAAAACATTAAAATTGCCCCTCCCCAGATAAAACGTTAAACATTATTAAACACAGCACGTAAAATAACATTACATATCTCACAGAGACATAGACATTGTCCGTAAACAGTCCTAGGTCATTGTACCTTCAACTTTCACTTTAACTTTAAATATTTCTATGATGGGCTGAACGCTTGGTTCCACAGTCAGGCCTTTAGTGGTCTCCTAAAGGCTAGGAGGGAGGGGGCAACCTGATCTTACTGGAGATGGAGGTCTACAACCGAGAAGGCCCTGTCCCTTGTCCCCAACAGCCACACCTGTGAGGCTGGTGGGTCCGAGAGCAGGACTTCCCTGGAAGATCTTAATCTATGAACTGGTTCATAGAAGGAGATACTGTATGTTTGGACAGGTAAGTTGGATCGGAGCTGTTCTAAGTCCTCCAAAATCATTTTATAGTAACTTCTGGTGAAAATAATTACTATAATTTCAATAAGGTTTGTTATTCTCCACAATTTCCTGTTTCCACAGTAAGTTCAGGAATGTATCCCCCATGGATACAAGGGCTGCACTAGTCAAAATTAAAGTAAAATAAGAAAACGCAGTATATTTCAGGGGTTTTTTTTGTTGAGATATTTTTTAAAACATTATATTACACATTGATGTGTATCCATTTTGAATAATTTATTATTTATTTATTTACTTACTTACTTACTTCATTTATATTCTGCCCTTCTCACCCCGCAGGGGACTCAGGGCGGATTACAATGTACACATTACATTTAGACACAAAAACACACAAGACAGGCAGAGGCAATTTAACACCTGGCCACCAGGGGGAGCTGTCGCACTCCTTCATTCCTCAGCGTGTTTTCTGGAGATCTTCTTATGGCCTCATAAATTAAATTTAGCCTCCCCAAACGTGGCACCTAAATTTCCTACTTGAGAGATGCAACTGTCTTTCGGGTTGCAAAGGTTGACAACAGGCTACACAATAGGTCGAGAGCCCACCTCGACCTGGGCAGGCCTCGAACTCATGACCTTCTGGTCAGTAGAGATCTTATGCAGCTGACTCCCAGCCAGTTGCGCCACATTCCTAGTTCACATTCTGAATAAACATTCAGATAGATGGCAAAAGGTGTGGCAAAAGTAAGTACACAAATATGTAAGTAAAAAATAATCAAGCACATTTTAAGCCTCTTATTCGGTGAAGGTGACTGATATCTTCAAAATAGCCAGCTGCTTTGTGAGGAAAGTGATGCAAATTTATTTCAATTCAATTCATATTACCCTTTGGTCCCAAATACATTGACTTCCCAATGTGGTCTGAGAAGAAAGATGCAATTTGAGAATGCATGAAAAAAAGGTCAATTGATCAGGAAACCGGCTTTGTAAGGAAGGTGTTCGTGAGATATGTGCTACATAAAATATTAATCACAGTGTTACTACTGTAAGAGGAATTATTTGTTGAATAAACACTAAGCATCCTGCTTTCACTTTTCAGAGTGGTTCATTCTTAGCAGTTGCTAAAATAAATTAAGGAACCATTTGTTTTTTTAAAAAACCATACAAAAAACCCAGCAAATGCTATAAAAGTGGTATCTGCAATGTTAGAAATATTTCAAAGGGAGGGGAATATTTGTCCCTCCAAACATGTCCTGCACTATTAATTTCCCCCGTTTGTGGGTGTAACAAAATTCAAGCTTGTTGCTAAGATTCTGGATAGGAGAAAAACTGCCTCTTCCACTCTGGTTCTCACACCTACCCGAAAACTTGTATCACTGACAGTTTCTCACGCAGGAACAAGATGTTGAGCCTGACAGCAAAAAGCAGCTGTGAAGACCTGAGGTGCTAACTTCACCCAGCAATCGATCTACACACAGGCGCACACATATGCACACACACAGAGAACTGCATTGGCATTTTGAACAAGGCACCTGAACAGATGGCAAGTTAGGTATTATACCAATACTCCAGAGTGGAGCTTCTCCAAGTGTCACAGCAGGCTCTGCTAAGTCGAGAAACAGTGAAGAGAAAAAAGGAAATTGGATAACTGGAATGGATGCACATGACTATTGGGGGGTTATTTTCCCTTGGTGAGGATGTGTTTGTTTTAGCAAACTTCCACCAAATAATAATAATACTTTATTAGATTTATTAGCTGCCACTCCCAGTGGCTCGGGGCGGCTTACAATAAAACATTACAATAAAACACATCAACCACAACATTAAAACAGAGAATAAAACAGTTACGAGAAGAACACAGTCTTAGAAGATGGTGTATCACAGCTCAAAGGCCTGTTGGAATAGGAACGCCTTACAGGCCTTCCGGAAAGCCAACAGATTGCACAAGGCCCTGACCTCTGGAGGTAGCGCATTCCAGAGGGCTGGGGCAATGATAGAAAATGCCCTTCTTTGCATTGAAGTGAGCCGGAACTCCTTGACACTAGGCACGGTTAAAAGATTCCCCTCTTCGGATCTAAGTGTTCTCATGGGACAATATGGGGTTAGGCGGTCCCTCAGGTACACTGGCCCTAGACCATACAAGGCTTTGAAAGTAAAAACTAACACTATGAAGGTGATCCAGAACTCAATAGGGAGCCAGTGCAGCTCCCGCAGAATAGGTGTAATATGGCAGCTCGCGGGGATTGTGAAGAAATCCACTCGGTAGAGCCAAGGGGAGACATAGCTATGGCAAAATCATGTGCCATAGAGAGCCAAAGAGAGCCAGGTCCTATACAGGTTGAGCATCCCTTGTCCAGAATGATTTTCACATGTCAATAAATTAATCCAAAATCTAGAATGCTTCTGGCTCCAACATTTTAGATAAGGGATGCTCAGCATGGATTTCTGTTCTCAATGAGCTTCTGCCCACCTGCCCAGATAGTGCCAGTGTTGAAAAACAGAATGCCATGATTTGAACAAAGTAAGAAAATTTAACATGATTATCTTAATTTCTTTGTGCCAACTAATTTGTTCTGTGACTACTAGACATGAAGAAGAGGCAAACAGCTGTGCAAAGCACTGAAATCTTGGCTCCTGATTCTTAAAGTCCTATTAGGCAGCCTCTCTGATATGCTCATACATGCTTAAACATTTTCTTGCATCTGTACAGGCTGCTAGAAAGTAGATGATTTTCAGAAACCAGCATTCTGTATACATATTGTATCCATCAGAGCTAAAATAGTACAGGATTTTTTTTGTATAGGATTAGGTAGGACTCCAGCAAGCCCCAGCTCAGCCACTGAAATCCACTTGGTGACCTTGGGTAAGTGAGATCCTTTAGTCTCAGACAGGGCCGGAGCCAGGATTTTGATTTGGGGGGGCTGGGGATTTTTGGGGGGCAGGGGCTGAGTCTGAGTGAGAGAGGATCTACCCTAACAAACCTTTTGTATCATTATCCCAATACCCCCATGCATATGGGATATATTGAGCATAGTGATCAGATCATGATATGAATACACATAACAGTTTAAATAATGTACCAGTAAGGCCTTCTCGTGGACCACCCTGAGAATTTGGGGGAGGCTGAGCCCCTCCAGCCCCTGGCTACATGCCTGGACTCAGAGATATTGCAATAGCAAACCCACTCTGAATAAATCTTGGCAATAAATTGAATATATTTGCATTTTGTTCAATAGAAGTGAAAAATAACTTGATGGTACACAACAAAATTCTGTTCATGCTATGTTTTGTTGCCCCCCACCCTGCACAAAGAATATATATTTATAAACACAACCCTCCAATGTGTATGTATATCTGCTCCAGTGAGCTGCTTATCCAGCCGAACATTGCAATATTTATTCAAGCAGGCAGGCAGTTTATACCTTGCCCCGAAAGTGTATGTTTTCTGGGTAGCTTGCAAAGTAAACCAGTTACATTTTAAAATATCTGTAGGACTTAACCTATGTGGTTCCCAGCTTCAGAATCTCAGAGGTTGTTGCTCTATAGATCCCATAATCCCTGCCTAATGACCATACTAGTCAAGGGTGATGGGAGTTAATACTCCAGAAACACCTGAAGAACTAAGGCGAGGAATCATCAAAAATCCAGAGGTAACTTCTGTGTGTAAGGATTTCTGCAGTCCCACTTAATGCCATTCACAGAAGCTGATGCTGCAACTCACATGAGTTTATTCCTTCTGCTTCACAGTATTCAAGTGAATACCCCTGGGTTAGCAGATAACATTATCAATACCTATCAGAGATTTAGTATATTATATGAATCTTAGAGGTAGAGCTGGGGGTGGAGGTGTACTGTAGCTACTTAAACTATGACCGAAATAAATGATTTGGTTTGATATTTACAACAGCAGAATTTGTTTTGTGAACCAACCTTGACTTACTCACACATAACAGCAGAATTAACTCCAAAATACATGAAAGCATAGATACATTTCAAAGTAACTGTAAACTCAAGAAAATATTGCCCATCACACACACACAAGCACACACACAATGTCAAAATTTACCATCATTACCACATGTTACGTAGCTTTTAAACTACAACTTCATCAGGATCTTGTTTGTTCCAAAGGGAGAGGCTCATCACATGTGATTATAGAGCCTGTGATTCATTAACTCTATGTTGAGCTGCCAATCACAATTCCCTGAACACAGAGACAAGAACTAGGTTGAAACTACTACTTGTATCTTAGGTGAAAAAAATCTTTTGAGGCATGAAATCTTCACTCTTAGAGAGGTATGCAGAAGGTAGAGAAAGACTCCTTGAAGTCTTGAGACGTGGGTTTAAGGCATGCTGCTTGACCTAATTTTTTCATCATGTCAGTCTGATTGATGAATTCTAAGGTCTTGTCTACATTGACCATGTAATGCAGTTTCAAACTGGTATTGAAGAAAGTGGTTTCACTATGCAGATGATTGCATAGAAAATCCAGGATCCAGATTGAGGTTTGTATGGTGATTACACCAACTGTGGAGAACTGATGTGCGTTAAGGGCTTTTCTTTTGTGAGTGTCTCTTGGCTGGTGTATAAAATGGACAACCTATATGGGGCTTAAGATGGCCAATCTCTACTGAGGTGTTGTTGTTGTTGTGTGCCTTCAACTCATATCTGACTTATGGTGGTCCTAAAGCATACATGTCAAAGGCAAGGACAGTGAGCCAAATCTGGCCTACCACATCAATCAATCAATGATTTATTATGGTCTATGACCAGCATATGAAATGGGGCACAGATGCCCAAGGAATAATAATAATAATAAACTTTATTTCTAACCCGCATCCATCTCCCCAGTGGGGACTTGGAGCGGCTTACATGGGGCCGTGCCTGAACAACACATCACAAAATATCAACAACTTTGAAAAATAAACACAATAAAAGCAATAAACACAATAAAATACATCTGTGAAAACACAACAGCACAGGTGGATCTAAAACAGAAACGACAAGGCAGGCCACATGAACATATAGGAGGTTTAAAAACTTGGGGGAGATAACTGGAGTAGTATCGAAACACAGAGGGTCACATAGGGGGGGAAAGGAAGGGGAATCGCAGTTCCCAAATACATAAAATATAAAAGCAGATTAAAAATATGTTATAAAAAGAGAACAGATTAAAAAGACAAGTTAAATTACAATTTAAAAAGCAGGTATGTGCCTAAAGGAGGGGGGCGGCTAAAAAAGATATCAAGCTACTGGGAGGCTCTGGAGGGGGATGAGAAGGGAACATTTACAGCATTTCACTTATAACAAATTACTCTAGCTGTATTTCCGGCAGAAAGTTGCCTTGTGGGGTCAGTCATTGACCGTCTAATATTAATTGCTGCTGCACAGAACTTGGCAACACTGTGAGTTATCGCAGAACAGGAGTCCGAAAGCAGCAGGAAGGTGTAATATCTTTCGGTGTGCCCTGGATGTTTTAAAAGCCATGGAGTGATAAGGTTAGTTCTAATGTCTCTGTAGAATACACATTGGAGGAGCACATGCTCAGTTGTTTCAATGTACCCAGACTCACAAGGGCATAGTCTCTCCTGAGCAGGGGTCTTCCAGTACCTCCCCTGCCAATGGAAGGGCATGGCATCTTGCCAGCGTGAAAGCTCTTCGGTGTTTAGGCACCTCCAGGTTTGCTAAGTAAGCCATGGGAGTGATGGTGTATCTATTATCTTCATCAATGTTGAAGGCTGGAGAGCAGGCTAAATCTGATTGCCGCTCTATATCCAGGATCATTTTATGTGGCCTGCATGACTTTCAATGCCACAGCAACATAGTTACATTATAAAGTCTTACAATTGCAAGTGGTCCTTTGGAAGCTGAGAAAAACGCAGCTTATGGACTTCATGGGACTCTACTCTTGATGTTCTTTAGCATGCTGACTCCTCATATTTAATTTTTTTAACGCAGCTTTTTGGATTTTATTTTTGCTTCCAAACCAGCTCTAAAGATCCAAAATTGTCTGCAAATGTGGTACTTAATCTCCACTTCTCTGGGTCCCACAACCAAGGGGGAGGAAAGAAAAAATGAAAAGCCATCTGAAAATTATTCCGAATGATGGCTGGAAGGGATATTCCCTCACTTATGGTGTGATAAAAAGCAATTGTGTGGAGAACCAGAGGGACATAGAAGAAAAATCCTTGCAACTTCTGGGATTAGGCACTTCTGATCTAGCTTAATAACAGAAAAATGAATGTTTCAGGCAGCTTTCTATTGAGACACAGACCAGACCTGCTTAGTTTTGAAAGATGTCTCCTAAGACCAGGTCATTGCATCCACCAGCTTAGCATTAGCATCCTATAAGCAAGTCCTTGTTCCAATGGAACGGATTCTACCTACGCATGAGGTACACTGCCCTATATTCATTAGAGTTTGCATAAAATCAAGAACACATAGTTTATGCTAATTGAAAAAAATGGGAAAGGAAAGGAATCGAGCAACAACAAAAATACCCACACATCAAGTATTTATTTGAGAATGAAATGTTTCATTAATTACACAGAGATACCATTTGCAGCTATGTTTCTTTAAGTTCTCAGTCAAATGTGCAGATTTGCAGTACTTTGAACTGTGCTGCACCAGTAATTGTGGATGAATATTTTAAATCAGTCTTGAATCACTGTACTCCATATAGACCAAATGAACTAATAAGTTGTTCATGTGTGGACTACTAATGCAGTCCTCCCCCGCCCCTCCCCTCACTCTGACAGATGGAGTGCAGTCTTGAAAATTAGATACATTTGCTACTGGGAATTTTCAGAAGAGAGATGACTTGATGTATTTTTTAATATAAAAAACCCCTTCCTATTGATAAAAGAGCCAACCATAACAGCCTGTGTGTGCTTAAAATAAAAGAAAAAAATATAAACAAACTAAAGATGATGCTTAACCAAACATTGCAAGATTGCTATGCGCACATCATGGAAAACATTATTCTACTCAAATGGCATATTTTAGGGATTTTCGGCAAGAGTGAAGCCATAATGAACTCTTTCTAGTATCTCAGCTAAGGCCCTCATTTCAATATTTCCACCCAAGAAGTATGTCGCAAGTGGTACAACTGCATAACAGACTTTGTTTTCCTCCTTAATTGGAAGCGGGATAGGGGACTTGTTTTGTTATAGTGTGAAAAAAAAACACCAATATATGTTCACTATTAACTTGGCAATGAGCTCCTCACTCTGGGAACTCTCTTTTCTTGGAGTCCTGCCAAGGCCTCTGTGCATCTAATATGAGACAACCCACAGTGTTGTACATAGTCAGGAGAGAGTTCAATAGCTCTGGTTTTGAAGGGTCTGTTGCTACTTGCCCCAAGATGTTGACCTTCTTATGATAACATACAACTCTGCTATTAGATATACTGCCTTGTACTGATGAGGAAGACAGCCCAGTTGACACTATCAGATACTTCCCTGTGAAGGTGACACCCCCCGATCTTTAAAAAAAATAATAAGAAAATACCCCAAATTATCAACTTTGATGAAAAATACTTTTGGGTTTCTCTCTCTGACTCTCTCTCTCTCTCATAAACACAAATATACACAGCTATCTAAAAGTTGTGGTGTGCAAGCAATGACTTCAATTGCATTCCTAATCCATGAAAGCAGGAACGTCTCATTCCCTGAGAACAAAGTCAAGGATGCCAAATACCAATGTGCACATAGATTTTGCAGTTGCATATTTTGACACCGAGAACCACCTGACACTGAGAATCGAAATGATACTTTTCTTTATTAAGTAGTGATCAATCTCCAGTTGACGTTCTTAAGGTGAGTTAGTCTCATCAACATGGTGCCCAGCTCAGCTCTCTTGGAGCCTCCCAAACTTACTGCTTCACCTTCTTTACTGTTGCTGCTCCTTCGCTTGCCCTCCCTGGGATAGTGCCAACACTTTTGGTGAAATTAGCACTTTGGCAAGTTGTAAGAAGCCAACCCTTGTATCAACCTCAGACATCTGTGAGGTTCATGAGAAATAAAATGCATACAAAAGAGTGCATATGTTTTAAAATGCAATCTACAAAAATATAGATAATTGAAATAATATATAGGGGGAAGTTGCATAAATGAAGCAAATTGCATAAATAAAAACACAAATCAGGGGAAATGGTTTTAACAACTGCAGAAATGTCAGTTCAGGGAAAAAGGCACAAGGCCTTGCAATATGAATCAATGATGGGAGGAAAATGCAGGTGGGGTTCTGATGGATTTTCACCTCTCTAAGATTGTACCCACAGCATCATTTGGTTCATTACCACTGGCATAAACATGCACACACTTCTAAGAGCCAAATCAGTCCAATATTTGATTGCGGGTGCGAAATTATCATAAAGATCCTCTTAACCTGACAGACAAAACACTGGTTGCTGATAGAGAGTCTCTATCTTCTGTTTTGTCTGTGAAGGCTGAACAAAGAATTCCACTTAACTGCCATAACTGGAACATTTTTTTCTATAGTTTCAGTGAAGATCTAAAAACAGTAAGTGGAAAAATTGAGGTTTTTTAAAAAATCATTGAGCAGAAAAGTTACTTGATCGTTTACAGCCTATTTTCACCAGCACTGAATTAAACTAATACTGCTGTCTCCATCACCTTAAATTATTAGCTAATTAGCCCCGACTAAGGGACAACAGTGTGTTTGTGCTGGCAAGCTGTGAAAAGAACACTTCAACTGGGAAGATCAATGGCATTTTTGTCTGGCTTACAATAAGAAAGCTGCTGGCCTGGGTTATGAGTTTAAACCATCTTTCATTTGGCAGGCAAGACAGTGATATTGACAGATCAATAGAGTAACTTTATGACAAGCTGCAGCTTCTGGAGATGGCTGAATCATATTAAGGAAGCATTCTTAAAACTAGAAAATAATATTTAGACATCATATTAAGGAAGCATTCTTTAAACTAGGAAATAACATTTGGACAAAAGCTACCTGGCCTCTGCAGTTATTAATATAGTTCTTATTTAACAAATAAAGCTACCGAAAGCATATATCGAAGTCCTTCCAAGCCTGACTCATCCTTCGACAAGAAGAAAGTGGGTGAGGAAATGCTATCTGTATCCCATTAGGAACAAATCAGGATTTGTCTAAGACACGGGTCCTGAAACTAAGGTTCGGGGGCCAGATATGGCCCTCCAAGGTCATTTACCCGACCCTCACTCAGGGTCAACCTAAGTCTGAAACGACTTGAAAACACACAAAAACAATCCTATCTCATCAGCCAAAAGCAGGCCCACACTTCCCATTGAAATACTAATAAGTTTAAATTTGTTAAAATTGTTATCATTTTAATTATTGTTTTAAAGTGTTTTTGCTCTACAAATAAGATACGTGCAGTGTGCATAGGAATTCATTCATGGGGTTTCCCCCCCCCCCCCAAAAAATATTTTAATCTGGCCCTCCAACAGTTTGAGGGACTATGACCCGGCCCTCTGTTTAAAAAAGTTGAGAACCCCTGGTCTAAGATAATATAGATATATTCATTTTATTGATGATAGAGATAAAAGCAGCCAGGGAGACTGATTTGGAGCTGAGGAACCTCTTGATAAACACATCACAAGACTATCTTGTAGAAGTGAGTTTAAAGGATCACAATTCCTCTCCTATCTTTTCTTAAAGCCTCGTCTAGGCAGTTCTAGAAGTCCTGGAGACCAAGGAAAGCAATAGCCGGAAGTACACAAGACAAAATGGCTATCTCTGATAAGGTACTGTGGAGCAATCTAAAAGGTATGACAAGTTCTGGAGACCTGGAAAAAAACCTCAGAAAAGTACAGTGTGGTACTGTTACTGCTATATATAAGCAGACATATTTGTACTGCTGCGCCAAAATATTTGTTTTCTGAATTTTGAAGAGGGTGAAATTCAGATGGATTCAATTAATAATACATGGGATTCCAATAAAATTTTGTAAAATTTCCTTATAGTTGGAGTGTTTTCATGTAGAACAGAAAGTCCCAGAGGGTGGTGGGCTCTCCTTTGTTGGTCTACAAAGTGGCAGTAGCAAATGTGTGCACCATAGCCTCCTTTCTCACTCTACAACTGATTCCAGATGGATGAACTCTTCCTCCTAAACTGCAGTCTCTAGGCATCACTAGAAAAGACAGTAATGCTTGGTAAGGCAGAAGGCAGTAGCAAAAGAGGAAGACCACATTCCAGATGGATGGACTCCAGCAAGTTACGGCCCTGAGTCTGCGTGACAATTACACGGTTGCTGATGATAAGGTGACTCAGAAGGTAACAAAAACAACGAAAACAGATGCAATTCCAGTGACCATCTTCAAACTTTTGGAAATTACTAATGTGACTCAAGAACCACCTGGTCTCCCTCTGTTCCTTTGAACAACTTTCTGTTAGAACAAGAGCAACAGTGAAAACTTCCAATTTAGTTTTCTGATTGTTTTCCATTTGTGTTATGTTTTCTGCTCTTTTTCTAATCCTAGGAAGATACCAAAGAATTTGAGACTCCGTCTCTATAATTATTAGCAATAGAAGGTACAAAGACATCCATCTTGCATAGGTATACATGTATCCTAGTAAATCTAAGTATCTGCGTCTTTGCTTCTAATTTTTTTTCTATTTTTTTCTATTTTTCCTGTGAATACACCCAGAAGAAGATTACATATCAAACTGCATTTGGCATTCAACTTTCTAAAGATTTCACCCTCCAGTACTTCTAAATATTTTTATACTTCTTTTCCCATCAACCCCAACTAACAATTCCAACAATCAGGTAGTTATGAGAGCTGCATCCAGGAATATCTGGAGAGCCAAATATTAACTTCCCCGAGACAGGACTTTAGTCCTCTGAGTCTAATTATACACTAATGCCTTTTATGTTAAGCCCCTTTGAGTCTCCTTCGGGAGAGATAAAGCAGGGTATAAATATAAGCATAACAACAACAACATGGTTCCTTTTATGCTCTGATGCAGTCAGGTACTTAGCACTCTTTCAGTTCAAACCATTTATATGCCACAGAATGATATTTCAACCAAAAAAAAAAGCTTATCTCCATGAAAAAAAACACATAAGAATCACTATCCCAGAAAAAAAGCAATTATCAAGTAAATGCCAACTTATTACTGTGGTTAATGCAAATTATTATGAGAGATTATTCAGAGAGAAGACCCCTCCCCCCCCCCAACCATTACCAGGAATACTGGTTTTCAAAAGAAACAGAAGTAGATGGTAAATTCTTTTCTATTGCCATGTTAAGCAAATTTTCAGTACACACAAATCAAAATTTAGATTTTTGTGAAGATTCCACCCTGATCTGCACTGCTACAGGAATATTCTTCAGTATTATAAAACAAATGAACTATACCAAGCAAATGGCAAGCTAAACTGTGTAATCCTAGCGAGACAGATAAAGGCGATAAATCACATCTTTCAGATGGATGAGATTGCAGGCCTATTCTTTATTAAGTGGAGATAAATGCTCTGCTCCTCATTTCCTAATAGGTTATTCTTACATAACAACAGGATGCATTTCCAGGTCAATCTGGGGAGGATTTGGAAACACAATGCTAATCCTGGTACTCAAAACTTAAGCAATGTGACCACATTTCCTAAGGGTTGCACAACTGCTGAACCACAAGCCAAAAATCTTGTTAAAATAGGACAGTACTCAGATCAAAATCAAACACTACCCAGCATCTCTCATATCTGACCCAGGCAATACATTTTATTGAGCACAACTGCTGCAATAAATCCTAAGCATCTAAGGAAAAGTACAGTGCGAGGGAGAGGAAACAAACAAGAATACGTGTTACTGTAAACACAGATGGTGCTAGGCATTAGGACCCCCTGCTACAGGGGATGGCACTTTGCTTCCCTCTCCCCATCCTACCCTTTCCCTGAACCCTCTTCCTCTAATGGTATCAAGCCCCGCTACTTCTCCTTACCACCCTCATCTGCAGCTACTTTAGGTCAGTTTCTTTTGCATTCACTGCTCAGACAGGATCTGTGGGCTCTTCACTAAAAAGCAATACAACCCTGCATGCAGGCAACCCAGAAGGATTCGATTTTGAGAAGCATGCAAATTTGCACAACAGTCTGCAAAACTATCCTGCACAGTATGTTCTGCCCTGAATAATATATCCTTGCTTTGCTAACTATGGAGCGGTGCTGGTGTCCATTGCTGGTAACCTACCCTAACATCCTTCTGATTTCTATGTTTTATACAGGTGTTACCAACACACTTTGAAGCATCACTTTGTAGCCACCAGGACATGTTTTAACAGTGAACATACCATGCATTGTCAATGTGTTTTTAAACATTAATGAATCGTAATTACATCTAGCTTTCCATTTTAAAAAATTAAGCTGCGTTTTCATTTATGATATTGGATGTTACTTCTTTAACAAAATTTAAAAACTAAATTAAGACATTTTGTCCAATCTGAAAGGTGATTTATTTTAGAAGAATATCACTTGTTCTATGAACCCACTTCAATTTCATTTTCTTACAGCCTGAAGTAATGCGGGTAAGTCTCTATTACGGTGAAACTCTTTTTTAAAAAAAATGGATTGAGGCCTACAAGAAGCAAGATTTTCCTTTAACGTGACAGTCTGCACATTTCCTGCATAACTGTGGAGGAATAGATAGATATAACATTGATCTGCAAGATCCTTGCTTCAGTCCCGTCCCCCCTTGTTCCAAAAAAAAGGGAAGGAAGGAGGGAAGGGGGAAGGGAAGGGGAAGAGGGAAGGGGAGAACAGGTAAGGCAGGGCAAGATAGATTCTGCAGATGTCCAGCAGAATAGTGATATAAGAACTATGTTAACCCATGGCAACAACAGTTGCCAGAACAGATGGAAACAGAAAATATTGGCTCCTCATCATTACCTACACATCTGTCCAGAGGACAGTCTTCTATCAAAGTCATGCTGTGCAGTGGGTTAAACATGAAAAAATCATAGAACTACAACATACATTTGAGTAAAACTGTATTATATGAGGTGATGAACCCACAACATGCCCCATATCTGATCTATGGCATTTTCAAACAATGCAGAAAACATGCCCTCCCATCCAATGTTATGTTCAATTTTCTTCACAGCAAAGTACTAAACTCATCATCATTACTGCTACCATTTACCAACAATTACCTTTACAAGATGATAATGTTTTGATCTCCCTTGATTAAATTCTTGTTAATAGACCTTAAATTGGAAACACAACCCAATCCTTCTTATCATATCTCCATTAATGTCTGCAAGCATGTTAACCTACTTCCTAAGGCACATAGCAATCAGGGATAAGGAAGGGCTAACTACATTTGAGCATTTCTTTTAACTTTGCCTGCTCTGTATTGCCTCAGCTGCAGTTATTTTTGTTATATGTATTTCTACCTCCCGGGTTTGTATGGGTTTGATCATCTGTCTGCCTGCCTATCTATCTACCTCATGCTCATTTGCACTCAATTTCTTTCCATGGTCATTTGATTCAGCTTGCAATCCTTTCACAGGTGCTGGAAAATACATATAATCCTCTTTCATACCCAAGTTTGAAATGTGGCTCACAGGTCACATGTGGAACCCTGCCCCTTTTCTGCACACACCCAAACCTGAGAACACCTTCCAAATACTTCAGATTCCTCCAAATATTCTTTATAAAAAATCAGACAATTTTTAAAATTAAAAATTATGGTAAATATGGACACCTGATAACTCTGAATGAGACGTCTATGCTGTCTGCTCCAATGTCTAAGATCCACCAGTGGAACTAAAGAACAGCTCCGCCTTTGCCCTTCTTTCACCGGGGCTGCAAATATTCTCTTAAGATTGTCTTCTTCTTCTTGGCTTTTCTTCACGAATGAAGATTCAGGAAGGTGTAATTTGGTTAAAATCCTTTGGTGACCACTTAGGTTTTTAGTGCTGGCACTTGTTGATGTTTATACTTTAATTTGCATTTTAATTACTTGCTGCAAACAGCTATGGACAGTGGATAAACAGTACATTTTTTGTCGTTGTTTCAAGAAATATAGGTCTATTCAGCATTGCATGGCAATCTGTCACCTGCGCACAAGCTGTATTGTTTCCCCCCAGAATATGCACTTAAAACAGCCTTTCACAGACATGGTGATATCTTCCAATCAAATCACTGCTGTTATTGCTCTTTGATTTAGCGCTAGCATCATACTTTGCATGGACAAATCTGATTAAATCAGATGAAGAAACACTGCTTTTAACAGAATTAACTAATTAATTACACTGCTCTCTGCCCCTATTAGTATTAAATGCTATTAAACTATTTTTATGCATTATGAAAAGAGAGTGTCTTTGGTGGAAGCAGATTATGTGAAGAGCCACTGTGATTATATTTACATACATTTATCTGTCAATATGGTGTCTTTAACTACTATTCAGTCTTTTTTTAATCATACTTCCTTCTGGAGTTTGTCTTGTTTCTTTTTCTTTCTTTCTATGTGTATCTTGATTCTATTTAGATTCCCTATAAAGCTGGAAGGGGGATCTGACCTGTGGTATTCCAGACATTGTTGGCCTCTATCACAGTCAGTCCTAACCAGAGCAATCAATGGGATGGACACTGGGAGCTGTAGTTCACAACAATGAAAGATACCTTTTACTACTTGAGCCACTGATTCAGCATTTCAGGTTTACCAGAAGATCCCTGGAATTTCTTGGTAGTCAACATCCAGACCCAACTCTGCTTGGCTTCTAAAATTAGATGAGGTCAGGTGGCTTAGGGGTTTTGTTCATCCTAGAGTTCAGAGAGCCCAATGCCTGCTACAAGTCACCAAGGATAACAATGAGAGGACTATCACAAAGCAAACTAAAATAATGGACTCCAACTTTTGTTCAGCTGAGTTTGTCATATGCTTCCCTCCACCTGCATGTAAGTCATCACACTTGCTTCAGTCTCCTCAACCCAGGAAAAAGCTTCATCAGCTGTGTGGAAAGAGTGCTAAAATGGCTATCTGGTCAACCACTTGGGACTTCTCTGTTTTCAGAAAAAACCAGGGCATCAACAGAAACAGAAAACTCCCAGAGCTGCAGGCCCGGATTACCCATAAGGCCACCCTAGGCCATGGCCTAGGGGCGCAAAGCCGAGGGGGTGCAGTTCACGGACCAAAAAAATTGAAACAAAACCGCAACGCGCGGCATGGAGATGACTCTCTCTCTCTCTTGGGGGAGGGCGGGGGAGAGCGCTGCGAGGGAGGAGGGAATGGCGCCCCCCTCGCCATCACCCCCGCCCCCTTGTCAAAGAAGGAGGGCACAAGGAGGCGGAGGGAAGCCCCCGGGGCCATTGCCGAGCATGCGCGGCAGGAGGGTGCGAGCACCTCTGCCTCCTCCTCCATGTTCCTGGGTGCCGCGCACGCATGCCCGGCAGCGGCCCCGGGGGCTTTTTTCTGCCTCCTCCTCCTCGCACCCTCCTTCCTTGAGTCAAGGAAGGAGGGCGCGAGCGAGGAGGAGGAGGGGGGAAGGGAAGCCCCCGGGGCCGTTGCCGGGCAGGGGAAAGAAGGAATGGGGGGTGGTGGTAGAGGTTGGTTTGGGAGCGTAATTCCAAAGTGTGGCCTAGGGCACCAAAAGGGGTTAATCCGGACCTGCAGAGCTGTCTTCAAATTTGAAAAGGGGGAACCTGCTGAAAATGTAAACCTCATTAGGAAATGATCGCTCATAGCAAATGGGAAAAGATACCAAATTATAAATCTTCAGATTACCATTTTCTTGCCCATTGAAAACATCCCAACCCATTTGTGGAGTTGATGGAATGATGGAACATGAAGGCAACCTGAAACTTAATCATTTAGCAAGCATCTTTATGAGGATTAAGGCACAAATACTTTCAAAGAAACTAGGCAGGTAAAAGAAACCAGATTCAATTCTAGCAGTAAAAGAAAGCCTTTCTACGTAATATAGCATTTAGTTTCTATGCATATATTGATTCCCTTTCATTTGGATGGATTATACTCCGGAAGCTTCTGAAACCAGCTTGTTGAATCTATCATAGTTTTGTATTAACCTAAAGTCATCCTCTTCTAAAGAGAGCATTTCTGCAGTTTGCTCTTTGATTTACTATAAAGAGATACTCTTGCTATAATCTGAGTATTAGAAAAGAAAAATAAAGGTCAACTGGAAAGCAGGTTCACTCCAATATTTTCCCCTGGTAGTTAAAACCACATGTTACTAATAACTATTTACATAATCCACACAAAACTTGTAGCAAATTGTGAGAGCTTGAACATGAAAAGGGTGTAAGCACCAGATTAAATTTAATCGAAAAACACGCACACATACACATATATGCATACACATATATCTGCAACGTGGGCATGTGTGTGAATGTGCACATACAGTTGTTTAGGGTTTCTTTACCAGCTCTCTTTGATTTCTGCTCTTGTTTTTTTTTTCTTCTGGAATTATTGAACTGAATTATTTCTTTCAAGCCTGAAAACGATTCTATAAATTCCACTCAAACTGCTAGCTTCTGGGTGCGAGCCAGCTAGATGAATAAACAATCTCAATTCATGCTCTAAAACAGTTATTTTTACTTTGATGGGGGTAGGAAGGCATATGGCGTCATAAAAATCAGCATCTACATCTTCCCCCTCCGTTGCCTCAAATTTGTATTCTGTGTCTTTTCCCTGTAATGCCAAAATGGAGGAAGAAGAGAAAGGAAGAGATACAACTGCACCTATAGATGCCTTCAAGAACAGGTCCAGAAACACTGGGGGGAAGTAGCAGAGATAGAGTCCAAAGACGAAACTCTTTATTACACTGCCCAACAAAACAATTCTTGGTGTCTTGGTGTTTATGCCTCTTCCTGGGATTATTTGGGGCACTGATTCAGAAAATTGAATTGCACAGAACACATCAGCTCTAGTTTCTTAGATATGGTTGTCTAAGAAACTAGAGCTGAAAATTAGAACTAGATTTTCTTTGGGCAAGCAGATGGTGACTGCAAGATGGCATATGTTTTGTATCTCAAAAACTAGAGCTGATGGGGGAAACTCGTGCTATTTTTGGAATCAGCCAGTCAAATATAATCACAAATAGGGCTGACATCTGAGACACCAAAATGTGTGTTGGCCAGTGTTATCATTGTAGTGGGTCAACATTGATTCATGACTCTAGTCATAACAATTCCAAACAAAGGAACAAAAAGTCTTTTTCTGGGTTCAAGGGAGAGAAGTGAGGGCAATTTTAATCCATTTGTGGTCACTCCCCAAACTCATTCTTCCACTTCAGTAGCAATCAAACTGTGTGCCACGAAAGGAACTAGCTAAGATGCTCCTCCAAATATATGTTTCTTAGAGCAGATTTTTTCCCTTCTCTTTGCCAAAGTTTGGATAGTTTCATCTATTTGGAGAAAAGTATTAGGGGCAGCAAATGCAGTCCATACTACTGTCCAAACATTATATTAAGTCCCACTCCTGGGCAAAGAGGCTCCAACACAAGAAGATCCTGGTAACTGAGCTATTGCATGGACAATGCGAATCTATCATTCTTGATCTTCGTAACTAGAATGGGAAAGTTCCTGGTTTTAGATTACAAGAAAATAACACTAGCACTTGGGAAACCATATCCTGAGCTAAACTTCTCAGTGACTACATTCCTTTTATTATAGTTATTTCTTCTTTTTACCAGTTCCTAAATATGCACCAAGAATTCAAATAAGAGGTTTGGATTAGGTATGCAAAAGAAATAAAATCTATGCAAAACTGTCTACTTGCTAGTTCCCCCTCCCCAGTAGCTGGCCAATGTATGGTACATGGACTAATAGGAGAATCTAACACCCTGGATGAGAGCAAGTAGACCTGTATGACTATTACATAAAATTAGAATTATCTTCTTGCCTCTAGTTCTGCACTGGTGCTCATTTCTTTGCTGAATAAATTAGAAGAATATTAAACCAAGGCATTCCATATAAATATATCTATTTCATGCCTCAAATTAACTTGCAGCCCTCTTATTCAAGTCCACTTAATACTGACGTTTTTGAGCGTAGAATTAGAGATCTCTTGGTATGTTATTTGGACGTTTTACATCGAAGTGTAGGGGGAACGAACTCCTCCATCTATATTTAATCCATTTGGAAGACATTGCATTTTGTTACATAAAAGGTCAGTGATCTGGGCATTTCAGTGCAGTTGGGCTCTACAAGAAGAGTTGACATTCTTCTGACAGCTCTGAGAGGCAGTGTGACTGCCACAAGTCTGCTGTTGAAGTACACATATGTCAAAGAGTATATCAACACATATCAGCACATAACGACAAGGAGGAGAAGTGGATTTATGTTGAGGAAGGGTAAATACAATATACACAGATGCCATAGGTTTGGACTGCAATATCTCATTTGACATAGATCATCAAATCTGTATGGTCTGAAGATAAATGTAGCCTGGAACGGAAAATTCTTTCAACATTTTCCAGGAGAAATAGAACTTATCCTTTCCCAACCATTTAATGCTCAGTCTTGAGAAGGTCACAATTTTAAATACGTTTAGAAAGGAGATAGAAAGTGAAGAGCCACATATAGAATTGAAAACTGTTATCAATATCTACCATCTTCTGTATTGTGAAAATGAACAGGCTAGCAAAAATATATTCCAAGGTAAAATATGGGGCCTAAATCCAAATGACAGTGCCAACCAGAGTTGGCCCATTAAGCAGGGATTGTAATTTTGTGGGAACAGGCTGCACAAATACTCCAGTGCACTACAATACTTCCATTTTTCTTCCAAGAGGTCTCAGAATGAGTAACAGAAATGCTAATTTTGACAGCCTTTTATTTTAAAAAAACGAAGACATTTGGGGGAGTTCTGGGCAGGATGGGATGCTTCTCAATAGTACAATAGGAGCCGAACTTAGCATAGCAGGCTGAACCTCTGTGCTGCACAAATATCCTGTAAATCAGAAGGTCAGCAGTTTGAGCCCGGGTGGGGGTGAGCACCTGCCATTAGCCCCAGCTCACTTTCACACCTAGCTGATCAAAATGTGAGTAGACAAAATAAGTACTACTTTTAGTGGGGATATTATAAAAGTGCAACAGCACACTTCCTCCCCCGAGTCGAGCATAGCCTCCAAGATGCCAGAAATAAGATGGGAAAAATTGCCTTCATCTCTATTTGTGTTGTCTGTCCTTGTTAATTGTACAATTGGCATTGAATGTTTGCCATATGTGTGTTTTGTAAAGCCGCTCTGAGTCCTCTTCGGGGTGAGAAGTGTGGGGTATAAATACTGTAAATAAATAAATAATAAATAGTATGCAAAAGGGGACCTGAATGCAAAATTGGGTTTCCTGATGTTCATTGGGGGGCATTATAGGTTCACATATGGCAGCAGAATATGCCATTAAGAAACAGACTAATTTTGGCCCTAATTTGTAAACATAACATAACTTTGTCTAGTTCCCAGTTTGGGGTACGGATTAGAGGACTGTGATAATTTTACTTGCTTGTATTGCTAATGCTAAATGGACACCAGCATTGTTTTTCTGGCCCTGAAACATCACCTCTATAGCTCCATTTTTGAGGAAGACTGACCCTCCATCCCTCCCAAACAACGAAATACTATCATGTGTGCCAAAGGGACAAAAATAGCAATGTGACAAAGAGCCAAATACATACTGTGACACGTGCAGCTTTCTAAATAGCACCATTCTTGGTGTCCATGAGGGCTAATAACATTCCTTCTACTTGCAGCAGTCAGTGTGTGTGTGTGTGTGTGTGTGTGTAACCCAAAGCTTACAAAGTCAACCCTTGCCATATTTTATGAGGCCAGTGGGAAGGGAGGGGGAAAGGCAGTATTGAATGTATTTACTTGGCAAAGACCAAGTTCTGATATGAACAGGATGGCGATTGTGTTACAACAACTCACCCAGTCTACTCAAGGAGGACCAACTGTCCAAGAAAGACTTTCAAAAAAGAAATGCTTCTTGCAAGGGTCACTTGAAACATGATCCTTACCGGAAAGACCAAGAGGGCCCCTTGCAGGTGTCTTTATTCAAATGTCTGTAAAGCAGTCTCATAAATCAGCACTTCTACCTAACTGACTAGGCAGGGGATTTTATAATAATTGGATTTTCTACAGATTTCACAAATAACACAGAGATGTTTAATTATGAAGAATAACACATTTTTGCAGAAAAGTAAAAAATGGTAAAGACTTATTTGCAAGGCTACTGTGAACCGCTGGTTACACAAATAGCAGGATTACGCACGAAGCCCTCTCTTATCTCCTCCTGATGTCCCACCTGCACATCACTAAATTTAGATGGTAGGTTCCTTTTTAGTAATGTGTCTTCTGCTTTGTTACTATGTAAGCACTATATGTACTGATGGAGCTATATAAATAAAAAATAATATGTTTTATAGTATTCATATGCAATATGACCCCTTTAACCACTTCTGACAAAACATAGCCTCTGTAGATATTTTCAAGGTCTCCCAGTGCAACTCTATGATATTCTAGAGCTGGAAGTCCCATATTTCAATAGATTTCACTATTATTCATGGCTTCATGTACCTACAAGAGGTTCAAGAACGTATGCACTATGGATGTGGGAGTTGTACCTTTTATTAAAAGGTGTATGAACAAAGAAAGTGTATTAACTGGGGAAATTAATAAAATTGAGAAATCTTTCTGAATATACTGTGTACCTTCTTGAGTTTACTTGGAAACATAACTAAAAGTATTAGCCCAAAATTCCTAATGTATAACGCAACATCAAGTGCAACTTCTGTTTCTAAAAATATTGATAACACTTAAATGACCCCCAAAAGGATTCAAAATAACGAATTTTGCAAACAACATGTCATTTATTTTAGGGCATATGTACAAGATCATGCCTTTTGTTCTGTATTTATTAATCAGATGATCAACAATTGAGATGAAAAGCACTATCTCCAAAGTAAATATGAAGATAGAGGGAGGAGGAACCCCCAGTTTTGAAGACTGATTATGTCTTAAAAAGAAGTTTCTTCTGAACTACAGATTACCTAAACTGATTGAAATCTGAAATAATTTCAAGTTTAGACAATGGGTTATGTCTGATAATAGCTAGGTTAAATAATTTCTAATCTTTCTCAGCCAGCCATGCTTTATCAACCAACAAAAATGTTGTGCAACCATATGGATCTGAGATCTTTTCCTGACTTCCTGTAGCTCTACACCAGGGGTGCTCACAATTTTTCAGCATGCGAGCTACTCTTAAAGCAACCAAGTCCAAAAGATCTACCTGCCCCTGCCACCGTGCACTCCCGTGCGCTTCCGCCGCCGCGTGCTCCCGCTGTTGTTTTCTGCCCGCGCAGCGCTTCTTCCGCCAGCGGGGAATTGCAGGAAGGAGGAAGCACGAGGCGGGGCATCCAGAGGGAGCGCTCCACCCTGCCTGTCTCACCAGCAACGGAGGCTGCACAGCTGCTTCTGGACGAGAGGCAGGGCACTCCCTCCAGAGACCCCGCCTCGTGTTTCCTTCTTCCTGCAATGCCCCGCAGGCGAAAGAAGCACTGCGAGAGCGGAAGCCAGCAGCAGGAGCGCACGTGCGCGCAGGGTGTGCATGCGCATGGCAGGAGCGCCCCATCCGGCTGGTGAGACCTGAAGATCACCTGGAAGAGGGCCAGAGATCTACTAGTAGCTCCCGAGCTACCTAATGAGCACCCCTGCTCTACACTTTTGCAGTTAATTAGTAGATCAGTCATGGCCAATAAAACTCATGTATCTTGTTTGCCTTGGCCTGAGTATTGGACTATAATGGTAATGTTGTTGAGCCGTGGCACCCCCTCCCCAAAGTATATGAAGAATAAAGAGACTTCAAGAAAGAAATACGATTTTTCTTTTATTTTTAAAACATTTTCTGCAGCTCCAACACTGTGCAATATCGAAGCTGCTAGAGCAGTGGTTCTCAGCCTGTGGGTCCCCAGATGTTTTGGCCTTCAACTCCCAGAAATCCTAACAGCTGGTAAACTGGTTGGGATTTCTGGGTGTTGTAGGCCAAAACACCTGAGGACCCACAGGTTGAGAACCACTGTGCTAAAAGCTCCAGGAGGACCTAGCAGCAACTGTACCCTAAAAACTCTATTAAATCTAATCCTTTAATAAATGTACCAACTCGATAGTTTTGTGTGTAACTTATATCATTTATGTACTGTGTCTATTCTTAAAATGTATAAAGTGTATCAAATGTATCTTGAAGGCAGTACCCTCAGTTTGCTTAATCCTTTGGGAACAGAGAATATGATTAGGGCCCCTTATCCTAAAAGATAATGTCAGGACCTTTGTGTATGCACGCAGGACAGATATCCCCTTTGTCACCGAGACGAGCTCAGGATGTTAAATTGAGGCTGAGAGTATGCCTCACCAGTGGAAGAGGAGGCTCAGCAAATATGAATTCATTAATTCTACAGCCAAGCCTGTAATCACTTGGAACTATTACCCCTTGTCTTTTTGGATCTTACACCCTTTGTCTCACATGGAAGTGGGCACTTGTGTTAATCAAGAATTCATCTGTATATCCATGTCAGCATGTCCTTTAGGTTTGCAACCTCTCAGAGGGCATCCCCTGCAACAGATTGGACTTTTAAACTGTCCAACTACCAGTTGTTCTCCTTCCTGTCACAGGAATCTCCTTCAGGATGTGAAATCAGGGGAACCCCAGGCCAATCCCTGCATAGATCCTGGCAAGCCTCACGTTTCAGGCAATCAGGAGATGGAGTTGGAAGTCCAAATAGCTGTCAGAACGGCCCAAAATATCAGGTATTTCTCTGTGAATTTGTGCTTGTACCTTTTGAAGCACATTGCTTCAAAATCAAGGCCAATCCTAGACCAAACATTGACTAAAGCAAAGCATATATTTCAAACTGTTTTCATATCTTCATCTTTTGGAATGCCTCGTTTTTTTTTTTACCCCGTAACGCATTTCACAAATCCAGTGCAAAAACTGTGTGCAGGTTTTATTCCTATCAAATGAGAAGTGTTCAAACAGGCGACTTACAATTATGTACACATGGACACTAGTGTTATAAATGCTTTTTCCAGTAATTACAACCCTACATCCTGCCCGGCTCACAAGACAGTGGGCTTACTATAATAAGTGTTAGTGATAAAACAATTCCCATCTACGAGCCCCCACAAAACCAATAAAAATACTGGCAAATTCAACATCAAGTGTGTTTCATTTTTTTTAAATAAAAAATCTTGCTCATTATTATTATATAAATTGGCTCCAAACTACATTTATGCAATTCATCATTATTAAAGCAATGCTTGCTTGAATGAAAACCAAATTAATTCATCATAATAGAAGGGCTTCCAATTTCAGGTGAAGCCAATCAGATGGGGAGAGTAAAATCACCCTGCAAAGCCTTAAATATCTAACGGGAGATGACAAATCAAACCGGAATTAATGAATAAAAAACATGTATTTTTTTTAAAAAAAAGTGATTAAATTTAAATGGAATTGACGTAACTGTGCAAATTAACTTAGTACAAAAAGTATTCACTGAGAAAGAAATTAAAAGGCATTTCATTAATAATCTATATTTAAACAATAGCATTGGCTTAATGTGCTACATGGGGCTACATGGAGCTTTTAATAGCCGTGGGGGATATGAGAAGTCAATATGAACATTAAGGTGCCTGTCTATGAGAGAAAGAAACAGCAACTAGGTGATATCATTGGAAATTTATACCTAAATAATTGACCAAATAGAAAAGTTAATGTCTTCTTCTGACACATCATCAGCACATCATTGCCATACAAGAGTTCACTGCTAAAAGTACCAATATGCAGGCATTACACTGGATGTGTTCTAAATGTTTGTGCATTAAGCTGCTATAAAACCATTCCCAATATTGGTCATTCCAGCGGCTGTGACTCTCTGCAAGTTTTCTCCATCCTTGTCATCCAAATTCCTGGAACAAGAAATACCAGGGGCTAATCCTAAAACAATGTGTCTTCGGCACCGCCCTTTCCCCAATAGAGCAGCACTTGCATGGAACTTTTTAAAAAACTATAAATCTCAGAATTTGATCAGATTCAATATATTATAAAACAAAATAAAAACAAACCACAAACAAAGTGTTTGAAAACCTTCGGAAATGCATATAATGTGTGTGTGTGTGTTTGTGTGCGCGCACACATTAAAAACACCCAATGAGAGTTTAGTTATGTGTGAAGTACCCACTGAGCAGGACAGGTTAGAGAGGGAATTCCCATCTCCTCTTTTTTATAGCATTGGATTACTGAAGTTAAACAAGTGAATAGTGAAGGAAGAGGCTCTGCTAAATATCCAAGAGCATTTGCTCATTCACACATCACTCACATTTACATTTAAGGGATATAGTCCTAATCTGTGTGAAGCTCTGTGTATGTAGCTCAATGTCATATCACTGCTTGGAAGATATCAAGGTCTAGCAGAGGTCCCTGCTACTGTTAGATGGGAAAAGATACTCTGGCCATGGGAACAGCTGATCTCACCTTAGTTGGAGGGAAGAAACAAGGGTTTCCTTTCAAATAGAGAACACCCATATTTTCCTTTAGCTGGGACCTCAGATCAGATGAGTCCTCACGGTCTTCCTATCTTCTCTGCTCATCAGTAAAAAAACACAGAATAAGTCCTTCCCATGTCTTTAAGACTACTGGGTGGTTTCTGGATAAAAGAGAAAAGCCAGCTCTCTACATGCTATCCTAAAAGGGGCAACTGGCACCTACTTCTGTATAAGTCACTTGCAGGACACTAGCCAACGTGTTTCCTACCAGAGGACCAACTGTAGAACCCAGATGGCATGAAAAAGTAACTATTTTAATAGAACTATACACCCAACTTCCTTTTTTGGCAGACATATTCTTTTGTTGCAGCTGCAATGGAAAAAAAACCCCTCCATATTGCCACTTTAACCTATCCAAGGAAGGAGAGAAGGAAGGAAGGCTTTGATGTTTCCAGGGAAGCAGGAAATCCATATGGGGATAAGACAGAACACAAAGTGCAGGTCTGTGTGGAGAAATACTTTGGGTGCATCCATGCTATGCTTTTAAACAGGTTATACTTGATAAAGTCAGACTTGGCCACGGTGGCCCACGCTCTGGTTACATCCCATATAGACTACTGCAACGCTCTCTATCTGGGGTTGCCTATGAAGACTGCCCGGAAGCTGCAATTAGTCCAGCGTGCAGCAGCCAGACTACTAATGGGAGCGGGGTACAGGGAGCACACAACTCCCCTGTTGCGCCAGCTCCACTGGCTGCCAATTAGCTTCCGAGCACAATTCAAAGTGCTGGTGTTGACCTACAAAACCCTATACGGTTCTGGCCCAGTTTACCTGTCCGAACGTATTCTCCCCTATGAACCATCAAGAGTGCTAAGATTGTCTGGAGAGGCCCTGCTCTCGGTCCCACCACCTTCGCAGGCACGTCTGGTGGGGACGAGGGAGAGGGCCTTTTCTGTGGTGGCCCCCCGGCTGTGGAATTCCCTCCCAAGTAAAATTAGATCTGCCCCCTCCCTCCTGACTTTTAGGAAACGGGTGAAAACGTGGCTGTGCAATGAGGCCTTTGCAGAATGAAGGAGGCGATCGCGAAGTGACTAAAGTCGCTAACCACTTGATCCGGACCAAATATATGGATTAAGTTGGACTTGATTTTACTTTGGCGAAAGGCTTTTTAAATGTATTTATTGTATTGTATTTTATTGTAAATTTTATTGTAAATTTATGGTGCTTTTAGATTTTAAATGTTAGCATTGAATACTTGCTGTTTGCTGGTCTGAGTCCCTCTTCAAAGGTGAGAAGGCCGGGGTATAAAAGTTTTAAATAATAAATAAATAAATAAATAAAGCTCACTATTGATACCACATTGCAATTGCTAGAATTCTACAGATGAAAATCATGATAGTACAGGCAGTCTCTGACTTACAAACATCCGACTTACAAACAACTCACTGAAGAACAGTGACAATAGGAAGTGAGAGAAATCATCCCTCAGAAGAGAAATTTACTCCTGAAAGAATTACCACGGGAAAACGGGGTCTCAGATGAAGCTTCCCCACCAATTCTTGTTTCCACAACACGCCAAATTTTTCAAAATCTAATTATTACAGAAACAGAAAGTGAGGTGAAATCTTCTGAACAGGGGCACAAACAGCAAAACAAACACCAGAGGGGTGTCAACCCTTTTCATCTAAAGCATGCATGCACGCACATGCACGCACACGCACACACCTGGCTTGAAATCAGTACATGTGATAAAGATATTGGAGTCCTCATAAACAACAAGCTAAACATGAGCCAACAATGTGATGCAGCAGCTAAAAAACCAATGCGATTTTGGCCTGCACCAATAGGACTATAGTGCTTAGATCCAGGGATGTCGTTCTACCCCTCTATTCTGCCATGGCCATGGAATACTGTATCTAATTCTGGGCAACACAATTTAAGGGAGATGTTGACTAGCTGCAATGTGTCCAGAGGAGGGCAACTAAAAAGGTCAAGGGTCAGGAGAACAAGCCCTATGAGAACCAGCTTAAAAAGCTGGGAATGTTTAGCCTGCAGAAGAGAAGCCTGAGAGGAGATATGATGGCCATGTATAAATATGTGAGGGTAAGCCATGTATAAATATGTGAAGGAGGAGGGCAAGCTTGTTTTCCGCTGCCCTGGAGACTAGGATGTGGTACAATGGCTTCAAACTACAGGAAAGAAGATTCCGTCTGAATGTTAGGAAGAACTTCCTAACTGTGAAAGCTATTCAGCAGTGGAACTCTCTGCCCTAGAGTGTGGTAGACTCTCCTTCTTTGGAAGCTTTTAAACAGAGGCTGGCTAGATGGCCATCTGTTGGAGGGTGCTTTGAATGCAATTTTCCTGCTTCTTGGCAGGGGGATGGACTGGATGGCCCACAAGGTCTCTTTTAACTAGATGAATACACACACACACACTACTGAAGTTACACTAAAAATGTACCTGTTACAACATACAAAAAAAAATCAACTTAAAAACAAACCAACAGAACCTGTCTTGTTTGTAACTTGGAGACTGCCTGCATTATAAACCTAATAGTATTCAACATATACTTTAGAATTCCAGAAACACCAGTTTTTTTAAAAACCCTATCATGTGTAAACCTGTTGTGTGTATTCCTGTATTATGTGAAAAGCCAATGTTGTCTCTGTTTAAATGCATAGACCTCACAAAAACAAAAATAAAGCTAAATGTTTTTGGGAAAAATGATTAAGCATCACTATGAAGCAAGAAAAACAGATATAGAGAGGAAAAAGTACGATCAACAAGAACAAGCTCTCCCGTGCCCCACCCGAGAACAGGGAATCCCATGGGGTTTGTTTGCACCTCCTCTAGTGTGGTTTTCCACAACTGGCTGGGAATTGATGTTGTCCTTAGAATCACTCTGGAGAGATGATCTCAAGAGAAGGGAATCATCGCTAGCAGTTCCAGGAAGAAGATCAACACACCAGAGAGCCTGCTGCTCTCAGTCATTTTCCTTTTATAACATGATGTATTTATACCCAAGGGAGCTCTGCTCACGTGCAGCAGCTCTCTGGGTCAGGCAGCAGCCTCCGTCTCCAAACGTTTAAAATGCACAGGGAGTCTATGCAAAGCCAAAATCCAGCCACATACAGCAGATCTCTTTCGTAAGCAGAAAGGTCATGAGAGAACACAGAACGGCCTGAGGTTTGCCTAAAACAAAGAGGACAGAGTACTTTCTTCCAAAATTATTGCTCAGGTCTTGGCTAACACATTAATTTGCCCATTTGCCAAAAGGCTAGTCTCTTGAAAGCACAGTGCTATCAAAAGACAGTAGCAGAGTCATATAACTAGCTGCTCAATTCAACTCCCGTCCCCCAAATAGCAACCCTGGGAGTTGCTGTACTGAGAATATTAAAGGGTCAAGGACTAGCAACCTCTGGGCCATGTCTGACTCCCTTACAGTAGCCTCATAGATAATCTGTTGCCAATCAAATGATGAAATGCAGATATGGATGCATTACCATTATGTACAGATGCAAATCTTGGCTTTTTCATTTTCAACGAAAGCAACGTGTTATTGGGGGGGGGGGGCAAAGTTTTTAAAATCTGAACACTTCTCAATGACGGTTTGCAGCCCAAGATTTATCCAGTGAAAATCCACAAATGATATCTTTGCAAAGAAATTGTGTGCAGAAAATGTGCCTAGCTCATGCAGAAAAACTGCACTTTTGTGCAGAAAATAGTATTTTCTACATATTGTGCAAAAGAATGTTTTCTGTGTCAAAGAAAATCCAGAAAATATGTCCCAAACTCTAAAGATTTGTTCTTATCATTCCGGGAGATGCCTCATTAGTTTCCTGACACCCAAGAAACATGTTTTTCAACAATTTCTTGATAAGTCCTATCGTCACAATTTGTCCTAGTACTACAATTGTGACGATAGGACTTACTGTAAAACCACTTCAGGAAGTGGGATGGTAGACCTGCATTTGCCCACCCTTTCCTTACTTCTAAAAATGTCTGCCCAGTGAGATTAATAACTGACGGGAGGCCTGTACTGGACAAGTGTTCATCCAATCTTTTCTTTAAAAGGCTCCAGTGAGACAGACACAGTCCTCCTATACCATTCTTCAATCTATTTTAAAAGAGACAAAGCATTTCCCTGCCTGCTTTGCCATGACACTGTGTTATTGATCTTGTTCTTCCAACTTGCTTCTCTTCCAAATGACGCTTCGGGTAAAAGAGGATTAATTCGGGACAAAGCAGAAAAACCCTGCTTTATCCCAAATTAATTACCGTAGATATCTCATTAGATTTGGGCCTTTATGAAAGGTCCAGGTTTAATGGGGTATTGGCCCTGTGGGGACTGACCCCATGGGTAGTCTCACAATTAGCGAGGGGTCAGTTCCCACACCCATCTTGCATCTTTTGGGCTCTTGGAGCTCAAAGATGCAAGATAGCACCCATCCACTTTCCACTCCCCACCCCCAAGCCTTAAAATTTTAAAAATAACTTACAAGGTCATCATGGCACTGCTCAGGCAGCCCTCTGGCACATAAAAATCATGCATCCGGAGGCGGCAGGAGGGTGTGTGTGACAACAACAAGAGCAATTTGGCCTGTGCCAGGAGGACTGTTGAGCAGCGCTATGGAAACCCAGTAAGGTTTTTTTTAATTTTAAGACTTTTTTGGGGGTGGTGGGTGGGGTGGTTCAGTGGCCCCATACTAGCACTGAAGTTACTGCACTGCCATGGGGCACCCACCAGGAAAGCCCAGTTGTTTTAGGCAGGGCGCAGGGACTTAAATTATCTTCGGATCAGGTTTCTTTAATCCGCTTTGGAGCGAGTTTAAACCCTGTCTGGAAGCGCTCTCAGTATGGCTCCACATTTTAAATATGTTCCTTCAAGAACTAGCCTGAATCCTCTCAAGATTATATGCACTTGTTTAAAATTGATATTTTAATATTAGAGAAATACAGGAAATATTGGAAAGGGGGGGGGGTTCAATAATTTGCAAGTTTAGTAGTATGCAAACTTTGCCCCATGATAAATTGATAAATTTACACAAAATACTTCCAAATGTCTGGATGTACAGTTAGCACTCCTTATTTGCAAGTTTGATGGTTCACAGACATGATGGTTCACATATTTGATTGTAATGTAACACAACAGGTGTGGTCACTGTAAAGTATCAAGCATGAATCTGAACACCAAATTTCCATAGAAACATAACATATATTTTTTACACTGCTCAAGCAACACAAACAATACAATGTGTAAGCACCCAAATGGGTTCCTACCCCTTGTCGCAATCAAAATAAAGTCAGTCTCAATAGACGCGATAAACAAGTGGGTAGAGTTGGTTGCTGGGATGAAGCCGCTTCAATTGATATAGTATCCAAATGTATCCAAATTATATCCAAACCCCGATGGGTATTTGTAATCCTTAATGGGAAACTAAAGAGTAGAGGAGGAGACTCAAGGCGGGTATTCCCGACGCCTGCCTTGATGCTGTGTAGCTTCCCCTGTGGGACCGGTCAGGCGGCTGGTTTAAACCGGAGAAAACGCGGATTTAAACCAGCCGCCTGACCGGTCCCACAGGGAAGCTACACAGCATCAAGGCAGGCGTTGGGAATACCCGCCTTGAGTCTCCTCCTCTACTCTTCGCTTCCCATTAAGGATTACAAATACCCATCGGAGTTTGATATAATTTGGATACATTTGGATACTATATCAATTGAAGCGGCTTCATCCCAGCAACCAACTCTACCCACTTGTTTATCGCGTCTATTGAGACTGACTTTATTTTGATTGCGACAAGGGATAGGAACCCATTTGGGTGCTTACACATTGTATTGTTTGTGTTGCTTGAGCAGTGTAAAAATATATGTCACATATTTGATTCTCTTTAGGAATATCTTGGCCATGCAGTCCAAATCTGTACTCGACTTCTGCCAGAATCTGACCACAGAGTATTGCCGCGAGACCTAGAGATTCATAGAGAAATTGTCTCTTGGGGTTTTTTTTAAGGGCCTTCTTATTCATGGTTTTTCCACTTTCGTGGGAGTCCTGCACTTCTAATCCCAGCAAATGTGGAAGAATGATTGTATTTTGCTATTCTTCTCCAATAATGTCATTCTCGCATTTCTTGAAGCATAGATTTTACACAACAAGTTATATGAGCTTGAGCGTCCTGAGTTCAATTGCTCAATAGAAATGAACAACTAAAAATCTGGACAATCTAAACAAATAGCATGAAATATTTGCTTTTCTAAGTATCAACACATCAATAAACTGGCAGGCAATCTGCTATGACCTTTGACGAGTTTCCCCTCTTTCGCAGAGGAAATAAGACAAACTATCCTGGATAGCTTGGTGCATAATACTCTTATCCAGGAGAAAGGAACATGTTTAGACTTTCATTGCTAGGAGGAAGCCTCATATCAGCATTTGTACATTGCCCTTGTACAAAAGACGTCTGCAAGAAAAAGGAAGGGTGCCATAGACAAAAGGGAAAGCTGTCAAGAAATATATATATAATTAGCTATAGCTTTGCCAATGGTTTCTCCCTAGCAATCTTTTTTATATTTTGAGCTGCAAAATTATTTTATCGTTCCCCTGATTGTTTTTACTGTTGGCTGTGATTCTGTCTTTTAATTTCTAAATGACTTTTTGTTGAGGCGCTGATATTGTGATACCTTGTAACCTTATGTGAACAGGGTATGATCATTTCTAATGAATAACAACACATGAATAATGGTAGTTATAGTCCTAAAGCCATCACATATTTGGACAGTTCACAAGTGGTTGAAAGTGAGCTCTCCACACAAACACACAAATCTTGTTCGAGGTTGACTGAGATGGATTTACTCCCCCCACTCCTAAAAACCTCTTTTGACTCTTATAAGGAATCCCAAAATTTTAAAATCAGGCATATTGATCCTCATTCTGCTTTCAAGCCACAAAATACATATTTATACACATCTAGTGTATTATACTACAGCTTGAAACAGCAGTAGCACAGTGGTTAAATCCGCTAGCTTCAGGAAAAGCTGCTGACCGGAGTTCGAAACTGTGAGTTGGGGTGAGCTCCCGATTGTCAGTCCTAGCTTCTGTCAACCTAGCAGTTTGAAAGCATGCAGTGCGAGTAGATCAGTGGGAAAGTAAAAGAGTGCCCCACATGCTGGCAAAAAGATCAGAGATATCTACAAGGCTCCTTTGGCATGGAAAATTGAGCAAGAGCACCTCCTCATGGCCAGAAGTTGAGCATCACCTTCAGATGCCGGAAATGGAAAAAAGGGGAAGGACTTTACCTTATCTGTATATTGTATATTGTTGTTCATTTAAAAAAAGCATTGAATGTTTGCCTTTATGTGCACTGTAATCCACTCTAAATCCCTCCAGGGACATAAAGCAGTATATAAATAGTGTACTGTTATTGTATTCAGTAAAGATGAAGTAAAGAAAAAGTGGAGGGATTACATGGGTTCACTACTCTTCCTTGACAAAGTTGCACATGTTGCCTCTCATTCAAGTGCAAACTTATACATGTCTACTTATCTATTATCTATTCCTAGGTAAAGGAAGTGAAACATTGCACCTTTAATATATAAACAAGCTTTAGCTTGTAGATCAATCAACTGAAGTGCTGATTGGTCAATCACCGAACACAGCTTCGAACTGAGACAGAATCTATCTTCTGATACATTTTGAAGTTATTTTTCTGGCAGTTTTACTCCAATAGGAGATTAAATGCAAAATACCAGTGGGTGGCTATTTTTTTTTTTGGCTCAACTAAAAATCAACATTTTTATTACCAACTCAAAGAGATCCACTGCTAAGTCTTTATATTTTAAATCAATAAATTTATCTATTAATTTGCTTATTAAAAGGAGGTGATTGCTCAACAATTGTTAAATTGGTTGACTGCTCTAATAACTACACATGGGGGCTGTGATAGGGTTATTAAAAGGCAGATCAATCCTTTAAGCCCCAAACATTTATTTTACATAGAGCGTGCTATGTGGCAGCATAACTGCTTTTAATCTTAAAAATTAAACAGTTCTTTTCTTTGAGTTTGAAATAAGGCTGAGGGTGATGGTGTAAAGCTGCCATTGCAACAGATGGGGACCTGTCACATCAGTTGATACTTAATTCCTATGGATCCATGTTTTAAACCCATTGATAGGTGCTTTAAGGACATATATCATCATAATTAATAAAGAAAACCACTAAATATGCTGTACAAGTTGATCTTGGGGTAAGTGTTTGCATCAGGCTCTGCTGGAATATTGGAGATTACATTAAACCGCCAGTTCATCAACTGTCATATTACTAATGGGTAACTACAAGGTCAAATCCTCACTGTCACGAGGCAAGCATCAAGTGAACACTTTTGGGGAATTGGAATGACTATCTGTGCAAAATATTGATAAAGGCTTCATGCAACTAGTGTAATCTCAATGTAGTGGTAGGGGAAGGGGAGAAGGGGGAAATGAGTTTCTCATAAGTGAAATAATTTGATGAAGGCTCACAGATATATTAATGTACCAGTTCCCTATGGCCCAGGCCCAGGAGTCCCCATGCCAGCTAACCACCAAGTCCTTATACTGGGGGAGAATGGCAGCAGGCTAAGCCAACACTCATCTCCATCTTCTGTAGACCTTCACCCTTACAGACAGCTGGTCTAATGATTATCCTAGAAGCTAGAGAAAGCATGTGGGCAGTTGCCTAGCAACCATCCTCTTTGGCTTCAAGGTAACTTAGAGGCAGGAGGGAGATAAATAGATGGGTCGCCTTAAAACCATCTGTGGGCTTCTATCCAGTCTTCTCCATCCAAGCATGAAGATGACTTAATATTAAACCACAGGAGACAGCACCTGCTTACCCTTCTGTGGCTCATTCCTGTAAGATATCACACAGCTCCAAATAAAAGAATGACCAAATGCATATACAACTCAGCTTCCATAGAAGGTGCTCTTGAAAGGAGCAATCAGCTCATAGCAGCATTTGGTCCTTAAGGATCTTAGTCAATGAGTTGTCTCTTCTTCAAGTTGCTTTTTCAGCCTTCTATTTCAAAGGGGTATTAAAAATCTGTTCATGTTCCTTTATCAGGAAATGGACTGAGGTTCAGCCACCGACTTGCCATCAACCGTTGCCAGAGAAGAGTCAGCATGCATTTGTTGAATTAAACTCAAGGTTCACCTAATCCAGTTTTCTGGCCACAGTCCATCCACATGACTCTAGATCAGAGCTTTCCAAACTTTTCATGTGGGTGACATGCTTTTTAGACATGCATCTTTTCACAACATGGTAATTCAGTTTTACTTGCAAAGCAGAGGTTAAACCAACCCCTTATAAGAGTTTCATACCATATATATTAAATAATTATATATATATATATATATATATATATATATATGTATATGTTTCACATATTCTTTACGGTATAAACAAGGTTTGGATTTCTTCCTTTATACTGCTTATGCTGATTCTTGTGTAGTTTCTTCTATAGCCGCTCCATGTAGTTCATCACAAACCTCATTCTCAACGGATTTTCATTTCTTAATTTGGAAAATTTAGTGCCATTTATTGCAGCTCAATTAACAAATTATGTTTTTTTAAAAATAATAATAAAAATAATAACAGCATCTACACTTGAACAACGCCAACCTTTGTTTGTGGGGTAGGGGAGCATTTTTTACACAACACACTTAGGGACTACAGGTGACACACTGGTGTGTCCCAAAACAAAGTTTGGAAAGCTCTGCTCTAGATGTTCATAGGTTAAAGCAGTGGTTCTCAATGTGTGGGTCCCCAGGTGTTTTGGCCTACAACTCCCAGAAATCTCAGTCAGTTTACCAGCTTACCAGTCATTTCTGGGAGTTGAAGGCCAAAACATCTGGGGACCCACAGGTTGAGAACTACTGGGTTAAAGAATGAGAGCAATGGCCATGTTGCACATACACATCATCGTCCTAACTCCAAACATTATGAACTAACTCCAATCTGTTTAGAGATCAATGCTAAAACTAAAAAACTGATACATTAATAATGATATCACAAAGGATGTAACAAAATTAAGGATTATGGGTAGCATTCATAGATTTTCATGTGATCAGTTCAGAGATATTGGCAAACTGTCCCAAGTTCCTTCAGGGAGGTAGGGCAGTCTACAAATAAAGCTATTATTATTATTATTATTATTATTGACTACAGTTTTCTGGTTTACAATTATGAAGACCCTACTTTACTTCTATTTTTCTTGTGCACTGTGTGGAAACAAGAATATTCTATTCTAGATTGCAACAAACTACTGTTTGCTATTTTGTCTGAACACAACAGTTTTGCAGAGACCACAAAGGGTGATCCAAATGGGTTTCTTTGTAACTGCTCCCAGACTGTGGAAGACAGCTTTAAAGGAGGCTAAGATACTCCCACCCATGTTGTCTTTTCACTGGCAGGCAAATGTTTGATCTAACTAGGCTTTTGGTAGCTTACTAATTGCTGATTTTAAAGGATTTAAACAAATTTATGTTGTATTTGTATTGATTTTTAAAAATTCAATCGTACTTTAACAAAACATTATAATTTTCTGGTGTTTTCCTCTACACTTGTTTTTATCAGTAAATGTTTTAAACCTGTTGTGTCACTTCTGGTTGGGGGAGGGGGACCAAGATGTATATTAAATAAATAAAATGTTTTGAGGACAAACAGGGTTTATTGCAACTTAGAAGTGAACGTTTTCAAATTCTTCCCTTGGGACAGTAACTGAGCAAGAAAATGGGCAAAGCAAAAAAACACAAAACATACAGATTTTTTTTCACAACTGTAGTGATTAAATGTTGCTATTACTTTGAGAACACGATTCTCACCTTACATGAAGACCCAAAGGAGCCAAGGTGAAGCGAGCCAATAAGAGGACCTTATTCTGAGACTTGAAAACCTCCTAAAAGCTGGGGGTATCCACAAATTGGACCAATTCCAACACGGTTTATTCAGCCTACTGCAAAAGCTAAGCATTTACACTAAAATTTATCTCACAAATGAAAACAATTGTTACTATATATTTGAAAGAGGGCTTGTAGGTCACACCGTAGTGTTAAAAACATGCTTTATTTAACTACTTCCAAATAAGTCCAAGTATTCTATATTATTGTTCAAAACAGTAAAAAGTAAAGCACTGTTTTTGTTTCACTCTTCACCAAAAAAGAAGAAGAAAGAAAGAAAGAAAGAAAGAGAAAGGAAAAGTCAGGCCATGATTCCCAAGTATAACATATTTAAATAACGGCCACAATACTTTCTAGCAATTGCACACATGTTATTGGATGACGCTAAATTCTGAATCTCTATTTCTCAGCACATGGTGAACATTTCACCTTTACCTTTAGCTGATTCAGCATTTAGGAATACAGGCTGTTGGTCTGAATGGAGTCTCACTCTTGATGCTACTGATAAGATGCACAACTTGACAGTGAAGGTTATCTCACACAGTTAATTCCTCAGAGCCTTTCTGCAAGGAAAAGAGAAAACAAAAAGATTTTTATTCTTACTATTCCCCCTGTGTGTACAATGTCGTCGTTCTAAGGAGCTCAGAGTAAGGTAGGTTAGGCAGAGGCTATGGTTTGCACAGGACCAGTCAATAAACTTTACCACACGAGCGGGTAAACTCTTTCAGCTCAGAGGCCAAATTCAATCTCGGAAATGTTATTGAGGAACAACACTCAAGTGGTGGATGTGGTCACAGGAGCTGGAGCAAAAGTAACAACATATTTTAGCTGAAAGCTCCATAGCTACACCCAAAGAGAGACATTTCAATCATTTAAAACTTTAAAGGAAAGCATACAAATACTTGGCCACTATCAAATGGAGAAGCAGGGCACAGCTATCTGAGCCAGGATGAGGGGCACAGAACTCTGGATTAAATCTGCATCCCCATTTTAGAGCCAGCAGGGACCTGACAGGCTCTTTCAGATATCCAAACCCATTCTAGCACCCTAGTTTAAATATTCCTATTTTCCTACCAACATAAATCTATAATGCTTCTAAGAAGGCAACAACTCATCTGGATACAGAATATACCATATATATATATATATATGTGTGTGTGTGTGTGTGTGTGTGTGTGTGTGTGTGTGTCTGTATGTATATGTATATGGTATATTCTGTTTCCAGATGAGTTGTTGCCTTCTTAGAAGCATTATAGATTTATGTTGGTAGGAAAATTAAATGACAGTTTGAGATATATATATATATATATTCTCAAACTGTCATTTAATTCCATTTTTGTACATGTCCTCTCGTTGTCTCACAAGTCTGCTATTCCTCTTCCATTAAGAGAAAATCTAACTTGCAGTTTTTCTATTCACAGCTGCTTTTTCACGTGGGTTCGGAGCTCCAAGACTACACAGCTCACAAAAGTAAACCATTTGCCTGAGTATTGCTTGCAATTAAAGCTGTTCACCAGTGTATTGCTAAAATTAAATACGTTTCCAACATATATTAAATTTGAGCTCTCTAAGGCCATTTGCACACACATTTCAAAGCAACGGGTTTAGGTTTTTTCATATGCTCAAGCAAGGAGCTGCTAACAATAATAGGGCTTGAACAAGTCCACTTGTATGATATACATGTCGACAAATGCTTTTTTGTGTATGTGCACTTACCGTGTGTGTCTGTACGCTTACAATAATTTAAAGCTTTACAAATATTTAAGATACAGCAAACTGACTAATTTTATTTACCATAATTGTAAAGATGTTCAGTGTTCATAACCTACCCCCTGTGAATCTCACATGTCCTATGTGCCAGTTTGGTGATTGATGAGTACATTATTTAATTTGGATGCCTAGAGAAAAACCCATGCCCTGTGCATGTGAATCTTGATATTTAAAGTAGTTTCAAATAGATGAATAATCTATTCACACACTATTAGAGTAATATGTCTCTCAATTGCCCTTGCAAAGCAGAACCCAATGGGGGGGGGGGGCATTAGTGCTGGAGACCAATAGTAGTGTCAGAGTAGTAGTGAGGAAAATATTTTCATTTTATTTTTTGAGTACTGCAAGATGGAACCACTGGATGGGGGTGGGATGTGGCCCAAAATGAAATAATATAAATGAGAGATTATCCTATTGTTAAAAACTCATAAAAATTCAAACTAATTTGAATGATAGAAAATAATAAAGGCATGCAATTAAATTAAAACACATATGATGGCAATTGGGGAACATTTCCTCAACTAACAAGAGATCAGTCTTGGCAAGTCAGGTCAAAGGCTGGGAAGTGAAGAGAGGACACTGATTTTTTTCACTATGTTTCAAACAGGAGACACTTGGGCTCCAGTTACTGCACTGACTACTTAGTCCCCCCTCACATAGGTGAATGTGATACTTTGCACCACTGGAGGCCTCCTCCCCTCTTCCATACAGTATTAGCTAAGCAAGACCAAACCCAAATAGGCAAATTTGGCAGAGTCCTTGGAAATCTTTTTTCTTTCAACTATAAATTTGACCTTTAAAGCTCTATACGGTTCTGGCCTAGCTTACTTGTCCGAACGCATCACCTGCTACGTCCCACCTCGTAATTTAAGATCATCCGGGGAGGTCCTGCTCTCGCTCCCGCCTACTTCTCAAACGCGTTTGGTGGGGATGAGAGGCAGGGCCTTCTCGGTGGTGGCTCCCCATCTGTGGAATGCACTCCCTATGGCATTCAGAAAAAAAGTGAAATCCTGGTTATGGGACCAAGCGTTTGCACATTAGCATGATACGGCACTTTAGATTGGATTGAAATGGCAAACTGGGGGACAAGACCCAATGCTTCAATTATGGATGGAATACTGTTTTAACTGATGTGAATATATATGATGTATTTTAATGTTAATTGTATTTTAACAAATTTTAATGCCAGCTCTAATTTAATGTATTTAATTTTAACTGTTTTTGGGTTTTTATTATATGTATGCTGTGTTGGCATCGAATTGTTGCCGTTGTTAGGCCGCTCTGAGTCCCCCCTCGGGGGTTGAGAAGAAGTGGGGTAGAAATGGTGGAAATAAATTAATAAATATACTGAGTTGTGCGCCTTGTTGTGAAATCTCTCCGTGCTCAATCATTCTCATTCAACCACTGCTTCCAATGCCTGCGTAGTGCATCACTGCAAATTGGCATTCACAACTTGGTTTTCTTTCCCACACAACTGATTGCTTTATAGTTTCTTCTTTTTGAGTTGACAGGCACCAGCTCTCTGACTTCCTACCACAAAACCTACTCTAGCAGTCAGGCCACAGTATTTGGCCTGACACTAAGTGAAACAAAGTCAAACAAGGTTACAGAGAGTGAAGAGCTCAATAAAGCAAGTATTAGAACCACAAGATGCCTAGGAACCACCATAAGCCTATCTAGAAAGAACATTGTTATGAAATATTTTCTCTATTTCCTCCTTCCCCCAGTTACCAACAACAGGATGCATACAAATCGAGGGCCTTTCACCTCCATTAGCAGTTCTGAGACAGCAGATGGTCATCTATTGGTTGCTAAGCATCACAGTAGCTAAGTAGCTCACCACTACAAGAACATACCAAGCTATATTCTTATTTAACTTATCTTTCATTTGGTTTCTTCCACATGAGAAAGAAAGCCTAAATCAGCGTGGCAGCACATAAATGCAGTTTCCCATCTATAGGCATATTAGCTAGATTCGCATTTATTAAAACAGGAACCCATTCTGCAGGAAACAGATCTAGTTAATAATATCAGTTATTTAGATCATGAGGGAAATCTACTTTGGATGAATGCTACCAACTTGAGCAAATTTTACCTGCAGATAAATATTCTAAATAGGCTGTATTTAGACGCATGTGGCTGAGTATTAAATATGCAGTCATTTACTTCTAATACTATGCTACTACTGAAGTATTTTTGTAATAGGTAATGAGAAACACTAACAGTAGTGTTTCCTTCTCAAGAGGTAAGTGGTGTTATTATCAAAGGCAGCTAGAGCAATATTTAGATAATATGCTTAATCTAAACATAAAACCTAAGTTTTAATAAGCTCATGCTTCTTGTAATGACTCTATACATCTGGATTGTGATCCTTATCTGTACCAGGTATGTGCTACTGCTGAAGAACTGGGGCAAATCTATTCTGAAAGCATTTAATTTAGCAGAATCGTAATGGAATCAAACATATAAGAACACAGGGGGTTGCCTCATGCTTGTTATTGAAACCCTGGGACCCCGAATGGACCCCAATACCAAAGACCCGAGAACTGCCAAGAAGGGCCCCAATCATAGTCGATGGATGACTTTCCCCCCAGAAACGCAATTCAGCTAACCACAGCATACAAAGTTGCACAACCACATATACACAACAGGACAAATCTCATCATCTTTTCACATAACAGGCATAATTCCCTAGCAATAGCTCCATTCACTAACCATGAATTAAGACCTAGAGGTAGTAGAAGTTGCCCAAAACCCTGCCTTGTCCTTTCCTGGGAACCTATTCAAGCATGCCAACACCCATCTGCCATCCATTGTCTAGACAGCCAGACCCATTGTCTCAACTCTGGGCTGGCAGGAATGAAGTCATTAGTGGCCATCAAGTCAGACCCTACCCACATTCGTTTTCTCCATGTACTCACCAGAGGCAGACCAAGAAACAGTTGCAAAGCTTCACATTGAGTAATAAGAGTTTATTAAAATTCCAGCCAGACTGGGGGGACCAATTAGCAACAGTAAAGAGCGTAGAGATCCTAGCTTGCCCCAGTCTGAGCCAATGGGAACTCAGAATGGCAAAAGTCAATTGGTTTGAACTGTTGACACACATCTATAAATGCTACAGACAGTCCACAAGTTACAAACATCCAAAATATAAATGACTCATACTTAAGAACAGAACCGAGACAACAGGAAGTGAGAGGGATCTACCCCCAGGAAGGGAAATTCACTCCTCAAAGAGTTGCCACAGGGAAAAGGTGTCTCAACTGGAGCTTTATCGCAAATCCTTATCTCCACAACAAGCCTTTAAAAAAAATCCAATGGTCACAGGGACAGAAGTTGAGTTGAAATCTTCTGAACAGGGCCACAGATAGCAAAACAAACCCAACTGAGGTGTTAATCCTTCCCTATGCTATCCAAAGTTGATATATGTATATACTTGTACTAAAAAAATACCTGTTCTGACTGACATACAAATTCAACTTATGAACAAACCTACACGACTTATCTTGTTTGTAGTTTGGGGACTGCCTGTACTTTAATTACCTTTATGTCAGTTTTGGGAATGCAGACTCTGCTGACATCCACTTTGGCTGAAGTGAATAAAAGACATGTGCCTTTAACACATTCATGTCTTCATACAATATTCAGAGCCTAGGCACTACAGGGCGCCCAACCCGTAAAATTGTGGAAGCTGAAAAATCACTAACATACTGGGTCCCAGTTATTGGTTTATCTATTCCGATACAATCTACTGTGACCGGCATGGCTCTTCAAGATTTCAGGCAGAATTCCTTCCTAGCCCTACCAAAGGATTCTTGGTATTTCTGTGTACTCTTCCATGCAGGCATCAAAAGATTCAACTATTTTTAACTATAGAAATCACCTTGGGCTCTTCCACGCTACACAATTACAGTACTGTTATTCTACTTCATGTGCCATGGCTGCAATTTGCAACTTAGTAAGAAGCAGTAGAGCTCTCAGCTGAGAATTTAAAGATGAAAATCATAGAAATCCATAGGATGGAAACATGGCAATTGATGTGGAATCATAATGCTTTGGATTAAATTAAATGAGACTTTCTTCCAAAGGAATGAGTGTAGGGTTGCACCCAAAGTTTATAGGTTTTGAATCTGCATTTTTTTTATAAAAAGGTCTGTCTATATATCACTTGATTTGCATTGACCAAATCCACTATTACTGTTGTTCCTCTCTAATTATTGCAAAACACTTTATTCCTGTTTAGATGAAAGGAGGGCATGAGAAACACCCTATATACTCATGTATAAGCTAAACATTTTAGTTGACCCTAAAACCCTGGGTTGACTTATCTATGACTCAATGTGAGTACTGTACTTTAGTACCTATCAAAAAACAAGCTTTGCCTTTCTTTGAATGGAGCATTGAAAGGAAAGAACTTAGTTTGTCCCTGGGAGAACCTAGAAGAAGCACCAACTCCCTCTACTCTATCTGCCATGGTGTCCTTTTTGAATGTCTGGGCACATAAATAGCGGTGGTGATAGCCAGGGGTGACTGGTGTGCTGATTTGCTATTGGTGCTTTCTCGTCTTCATAGAATGACCCACAACCTATCCACAGGTCATATCAAAATCCATAATTTTGGTCCCAAACCTGCCCTCAACTTGTACATGAGGTCACTTATACATGAGTATATATGGATGGTAGATAGACAGAGAAAGCATTTGTCTATTATAGGATTCCAGAACTTGGATCTAAAAGGTGTTGGTTCTGATCGAGAGAAATCTCAATAAAACTGTGAGATTCCTTTTCACTCCCTCTTCCTTTTCCCTTATTTTTATCTCAATAAAGCCTACATGCCTTCCTAAAACCAATCCTCTCCTATTTTTCCCTCTTCTTTGTCTTGTTTGAAAAGTAGGGAAAGGAGAACTGTCTGCCAGAAAATGGGACTATGCTTCTATAGGACTAGATTGGTTTACCGCAGTGTGATTAGACCTGGAGAGCACAGCTGCAAGTTATAAATGTCCAGGCAGGCAAACATGAGTGGCATTCCCTCTACCCAGCCAAAAATTCCAAGCAATTAGAGCAGCACTTTCAGCTCTGGAAGTTGCTGAGATGGAGCACAGACATTTGCAATGGAGGAAAATACTTTTATCAAGTGATTATACGTTTTCTGAAAATATTTTTAACACACACATATCCATATGGCCATTTGCTCACTCCATAGTACAACAAACGACGTATCTAAGTTTGTTTCTTTCTCTACCTAAAATCCATTTAAATGGGACTCTTAGCTCTTTTTTGATAGTTCGCAACACGAGTTTCTCCTTCAATTTAGGTTTTAAGGTAAGATACTAAAGAGTGATCTCAGGGGATCTGAGTTCATGCAGAGATCTGCTCGAGATTATTTTCCACAACTCGGAATTAATTTCACAAAGGGATTAGTTTTTGATTCTGCCTCTTCTTCATTCTTGTATACTATATGGCATTGCACAGGAATATGGTGCTGAGATCACATTGTCAAATGGAATAGATTGGGAGATTGCAGTGGTCTCACTGCTGCTTCCACATTCATATCCTCTTACTCCTGCAGCTGAATTTTTATTTACAGTATAAGGAAGACAGAAACCATGGAAAGAAAGCAACACATGGTCACAGAGATTGTAAGGTAACTTTGTATTATCTAACTGAGAGAGGCATCACATTTTCCATAGGGCAATAGTACAGACATGGGAACTCTGCAACTCCTGGGGCCTTTGTGCATGAATACAACCTGTCCTAGACTCCCATGGGAACAATGAAAGTAAAATAAATTACTATTTCAATTCCTGAAAGCATTAGAAGTGTCAATTCTGACTTCAAACACATCACAGTCTCCTGTGCTTTTTTGTCTTTCCAAAACTAATGGTTAAAGTTAGACTAAACACTAAATAAAAAACAAAACTGAACATTTTGTAAATCTCAAACTACTTTGAAAATTCAGTTCCCTCTCCAGTGAAGGTGGGGTAAAGCAACTCCAATCAATAGAGGCTACTGGGGCTTCCCTACATAGTTTCTCCCCTGTTCTGAAATGGGAAAAGGCCACACTTACACACTGTTGGGATGACAGAAAACCATGCTCTGAGATTATCTCAACATGCTAGGCCTAGGATTATTACATATAAATCAGATGTTAAACTACTGCAGATAGATATGTTGTTTTTAAGTGCATCCTTACATTGAAAGAAGGTTTCTAATCAAAACCAAAACTTTGCTGTTCTAGTTTCCAGGTTCTTGTTGGGGTTTTTTTTATTTTAACTGTAACTTCTCCACTGTATTCGATAAAATTCAGGATTGCAATCTGAGAGTCAGAAACTTTTTTTTTTTTTGTAAATTACACTCTCAGAATTCCTCCAATGATATTACATACTAATGCAAATTAGGATAGTGTTTCTGTCCTAAATCTATGTTTTCTGGAAAAGGGGGAAGGAAAGTCAAATTTCTGTATGTATCTTCCAAACATTATATCAATATTTAGAAGGTTGACTTGAGCTGTTCTGCTTGAAGACTTTCTCCCACTGTTACTTCATCTGTAACTTTGTTTTATAAATAAAGCATATAAATAGGCTTCCTTTGATTGCTCCGAGCATCCAGCATTAAGTACTGGGGCATAGCTTTAGGCATAATTGTACAACTGAATTCATCAGCTGCCTAATTATCATGCATTTTGCATTTATTTCTGCCAATTAAAAAAGGCAGAAACTATTAACAACTTTTACATAAATACCGTATTTGTTCTTTGCAAAAGACATGAGGCTAATTTGCCAGCGATTAACCGATTATCTAATTTTATAGCTGTCACTCTGTGAGATACCACTTACCCCCCGCTTACCAGCAAAATAACAAAAAAGACCCTGGAAATTTTCTTACCCCCATAAAATCCCCCCAGTTCCTGTGTCTATCACTCTCAGGCCTGATACAACTGGAAGCTCCTCAATGGAGCAACCTTCCAACTGGCTGTCCACTACAATTAACATTACATGTGCAAAAACATAGAATTCTGGTTGACACAAAATACGGGTTTCCTGTAAAACCTGGAAATAAAGCTATGGCTTGAAGTATGCTTGCACACCACAGTTTTGAAGATAAATGGTTTATATAGCTGCAAATCCCATTTTTAACTAAGAGAATTAATGGAGAAAATACTCTAGAGATGGGGTGGGAGAGATTGACAGTCATGACCCTGATCTGTGAAATATATTTTGCAGGGAGGTTTATTATGAGTGAACCAGATCTTATAGCCACTTCTCCCACTGTTAGAATTCACGTGGAAAATGTGATAGGGAACCTTGTTTAATCCAGGCTGTTCAGGAGCTGCTCATGTGTAACTTGCCTTCGCTATTAATTTAGAGCTGGATAGAAAATGCCCATAAAACTCTGTAATGGTGGTGTCATTAGTTCCACTGCAAAACATCATTGAAGTTGGAAAGGTTTTCCAAACAACTGATTTGTCTTAATGCCCCATTTTCCTAAACTTGTCACCAATTTGTATCACCAAGAACCCAACCACTTGCTGGATTTGTCATGAAATATGATGTATGATTTGAATGGAATTGAATGGAAAGATGTATGGTTGGGGTCTATATATTCTAGAGATACCATCCTAAGATAAGGCCTGGAAAACTACAAGAAGGAGGTGAAGAATTCATGGACTGTAATTAAAAGATGCAGATGACAATGATTAACTGCTGAACTTCTGGGAGAAAAACAATATGTTTACTTTATCAGAGACAATGGCTCTTTGACTTAAGGAAATGTTTACAAGGTTCCTTACATTAAGAAGGAAGTCAACATAAGGCTCCTTATGTTTACCAACACCAATTAAGGGGAGTCAACATCTGCCAGGAACTGAGATGAAGCGAGGATGTTTCAGGCTGGAAAAAAATCTATCATTTATTTACAACTTTAGAACAACGTGAGCAAGAAATATTGCTATATAGGGGACCATATTGCAATCCAAAAATTGTGGCGGACAGAAGGAGTCCTGTCCCCCCACCACTCTTCTCCATGAATGGTGTACGTTAGGGAGTGGGAGAGCTTCAATGGAAAGTAGAAGTCTGGTCATTTGCTTCTTTTTTCAGGGAAAGGGAAAGGAGGCATTTTGGATCTCTGTGTTGGCGGGCTGCAGGGAAAGCAGGGTCTGGCTTAAGAAGGTGCTTCTCCAAGGAGGGACAAAGGATATGGTAATATTTGGTTGCATGAGGATGAATGAATGCGTATGAGTAATGTGAATGCAGCTGAGTAAAAATGCAATTCCCCTTTATTTGTTAGCCAATGTAACTAGATTGTTGGTAGATTCAGTATAGTTACACAGAATCTTTATGTCTGTATCTCTAATGTTGTTCTTTGTGTAAAACCAAATGTTCTAAAACCCTTTCTCTTAATGGAAAATTGCAATAAAAGGAACCTATGCTTTAAAGTTATTGAACAATTATTCATAACAGGTTTTCCTGCTGTGAGTACGGAGCTGTATTGAGTTGCTATTACTACTACTACTACTATTACTATATTACTATTATTATCACCCCACCTTTCTCCCTGTAGGGATTCAAGGGAGCTAATGTTTGCATGGCTTTCTCTCCTCATCACTATCACATGCAAAGAGGTGGGTTTAGGAAGTCCTCGGAATTTGCCACTAAGGCCTATTTCATAGTAAAGTAGAACTTTTACATTCAAGTAAGTAATCTGGTGTTGTTTTTTTGTATACCTAGCTGTACCTAAACTGGATTTTTGCACTCTGCAACACAATTGTGTTTTTTTTTGTGTGAATAACACAGATGTGCAGAAGTGGTTGTTTTGAAAAGAAAATGCTGACACCGGGACTGTGGCGCAGCTGGCTGGGAGTCAGCTGCATTAAGATCACTACTGACCAGAAGATCATGAGTTCGAAGCCTGCACAGGTTGGGATGAGCCCTCGACCAAATTGTGTAGCTTGTTTTCGACCTTTGCAACCCGAAAGACAGTTGCATCTGTCAAGTAGGAAATTTAGGTACCACTTTGTGGGGAGGCTAATTTAACTGATTTACGAGGCCATAAAATCTCCAGGAAGTATGCAAAGAATGAAGGAATGCGACAGCTCCTCCTGGTGGCCGGAAGCTGCAATGTTAAATAGCTTCTGAGTGTTTGTCTATATACGTTGTATGTCTATGGCATTGAACGTTTGCCTGTTTATGTACACTGTAATCCGCCCTGAGTCCCCTGCGGGGTGAGAAGGGCGGAATATAAATGATGTAAATAAATAAACATGTCTTCTCTGCGCAAAGGTATTTCGAGCAAAATGCCTTTGAAACCCCCTGCATTTTACTTAATAATGAGGTCTTTGAGCAACAGTTTCTTATGGAGCAGAAGAGGGCTTTATTTTTAAAGAAGTGTTTTAACTACAATTCTTCCAATTTTTTGGGTAGTTACTCTTGGGACTTTTCATTTGAGAAGGCAGGTCTGGGCATATGCTTACTCATCCTATACATATTCTTTTAAACATTATATTGTGTGTATATGTATATATGTTACAATGGTCTTAGTCCGCTTAGGTATGCTTTATACCACAGAGGAAAAACCTGTAGAATTGAAGAGCTTTATAAGAAATTAGAAGTAACTATTTTAGTTACTTTTGAGATACAGGAAATCATAAATAAAATTTAAACAACTGTTGTTCTAATGGGGGAGGGGCTAAGACCAATATAATGTTGGCGGAGCATGTCAACATGGTGCTAGCAGTGCTTCATTGTTTTTTCCAGATGCTCAAGCAGCTGCACATTCTTATCTATAGGATGTAGACAACAAGAAATTGTGAGGTTCGACGTGTATCTGGAAGAGATAAACTTAAGAGGAGATATTTTGCAAATGGAGTGGGAGAAGATGAGAGAGAAACAATAGTAATGTTCAGAACGATGCCTGTGTATGTGATAAATATTTCTGTGGACTTCAAACGGATACACAAAACTGCAGTCCATAGCTCACCCTATTGAAATCCAGAACTTCTGGCTCAAGAACACCATAGACATGTGCCGGAGGACCTGGGGAATGCTGGGAGAGGATGTATTTTGTTGGATGCTTATAAATGAATCTGTGGGTATCAGTCCAATGGATATGAGGATCATACTGTCTTTTCAAAATTTCCATGATCTTTAAGGTCTTCTATGAAGATTTTTTTTCAAGGCCATACCCTGGACATCTTTTCCTCATGTTTTTGGACAACCTATTTCGAACTGATACTACAAATGCAGCACTTTCAGACAGAACAAAGCAATAATTACCCAAATTAAAATGGTAACTAGAATATGTAAATTAGATACAGCCCTCCAGCTCAGTATATATTTTTGATTCAGTCCTCAGTGCAGAAAACATTACATATTATGTATGCTTAATTTTTTTAAAATTTAATGCCATGAAAGGAGCAATTTAGATCACAGATTTTAATGAGTTGAGTGAGGAAAATTAAAAAGGAGAATAGTACTATATTTTCATTCCTCCTGGGTAACAAGGAGGGTGAGAATAAAAGCCAGGAAGGCCTGCTTACTATTGAATACAAAGTAGGAAAGCAAGTAATAACTATGTTTATCTAAAAGAACTTTTATAAAAGAGTATTCAGAAATCCTGCCATTTTGAATGATTTCATGTCTATAGCAAATGAAACAATTAAGCTCATTTCACTTAAACAAATTAATGTATATTAAGTCAAGTACAGACTAGGCATATAATTGTATATTTGGTTAAAACTGGTAAAGAGCCTATTGGTGTGCAGGCTTGAACTCGTATTATTCTGAGCTTCTCTACATTTTCTATGACTCTACCTGCAACATTTCTATAGAAACTTATCACTTGGCTAACCTGGTAGGATGTTAAAGAGAGCAAGGCAGTTTATACACATCTAATTTTAGGATTTGTCACCACTTGAAATTAGTCTGATATTTGACATGCAAATAAAACAGAGAAATTCTGCAACAATTCAGTTGCAGTTTCTAAGTATACATTACCTCCTGCTCAAATAGTTTGCCACGGTCTTGAAAATAACAGATCTGTTCTTTCTTCTCTCTCCCCTACTCCTTTCCCTCTGTACTAAATAAGACTGAAAACCAGTCAAACATCCTGGAATGGTTTGTTTGGACTCAATGCACCAAAGCCGTGTACGATCATAATGCTTTTCTAATTGCCATCTACAGATCAATTGTTTTTACATTCAAAATTCCCATTAAAGAACTGCAGAAATAATCGCCCCTCTCTCTCCCTGCCTTCCACCCACTGAGTGCCTTCAACTGTTGATTGCTTGGTTGCGGGTATCACTCTTATACACCAGGGCAAACCTGGGAAGCTTAATCACAGATTTGGTATCTAACACTCCCATTGATAGCTGGGTTCATTGCCAAATCTAATTTGTATGGAGCACGATATGGAGCAGATGGAGAGAAAGGGCCACCATGTGAGGCTGCCTTTTATTCTGCCCACTAGCCTCAGCAAGGAGCAGTTCTCTGCCTCTTTACAAGGCTAATGACTCTGAGGGTTTTTGTGCATGACCAATAATCCTCCATCATGCATGCTTTGCCAGCATTATACTTTCTAGGGGTGGGGGTGCAACTTGAATACTGATACAGCTGCTAAATGTTATGTTTTAGGGGTAGGTAAGGGAAAGCATATGCGATATCACCTGAGGTTTTTAATGGCTGCTTTCACAGTGTGTTTCTGCTCATATCTTGGTATTTCTTACCTAGTGATAACAAGGTGGCCACCATCATATTGAGTGAGTAAATGAGGAAGGAAGATCTTCTCACCCATATATTTCAAAAAATTCTGGCTGCAGGCACGTACCGGGGGCTTGAGGGGCTTCAGCCCCCCCCCCCGAAATTCTCAGGGTGGTCTGCGAGAAGGCCTTACTGGTACATTATTTAAACTGTTACGTGTATTCATATCATGATCTGATCACCATGCTCAATATATCCCATATGCATAGGGGTATTGGGATAACGATACAAAAGTTTTGCTGGGGTAGACCCTCCCTCACTCAGACTCAGCCGCTCCCGAATCAAACTCAGCCCCTCCCAAATCAAAATCCTGGCTACGGCCCTGTCTGGCTGCATGCTTTTTATACATATGTGCATATTTATTTATTTATTATTTCGACTTGTTGGTCACTCCTCCCATGCGGCTCGGGGCGACTCACAGAGGTTGAAAAACACAGTAAAACATGATAAAAACACAGTAAACACAGTAAAATACAAAAAAACCCCATAATAAAATCACATTAGGAACTAACATCCATAATTAAGAGCTGTATAGTAGCGGCCATGCACTGCATATTGCAATGACCGACAGCAATACAGTGGGAGCCCCCAAATTATTCCTGACCAAATGCCCATGTGAACAGGAAGGTTTTTCAAGCCTTTTGGAAGGCTAACAGATTGGGCAGCACCCGGAAAGTGGGAGGGAGAGCGTCCCATAATGCTGGAGCAATATAGGAATATGTCCTGCCTTCCTATATATATGCATAAAGAATCCCTACACCATGTGCACATGGAGTTTTCTTTGGTGATTAGTTTTTTTTTGAGTGATGATCCATTATTTTTTAGAGTGAAGATCAATTTAAAGTACTACTACTGATATTAACCTTTAAAGCTCTGGAAGTTTTGGAATGAGGTGTTTGACTGAAGAACTGACTAGCTATCTGAACTTTTCTGGACTAGAACACAGCTCTTAAAGATTCTGTTTTCCAGTCCATCAGCCACTACTAAGGCCAAGGAGGTGGAGAGGATGTGAAAATTTGTCATCAAGGAGAAAATAATGAATGGTAGCACTTTTCATTGAAGAACCTGTCATAGGTTTCCACAGGCTATATGGTTGTGCAGTTACTAATATCAGACAGAGAATCCACAATGCATTTTTAGCCTAACATCTGAAGCATTCTAGGAGACAACTACTTCCTATTCCATGGTTGTAGTGGGAAACTAGTTCGTTTTAATCTATTTCCTCTGCTGTAGCTGTTTTTGTTTATGGGAGGAGGCATTGCATATTTGGGCAGCCTATATAAGACTTCACGGCAATTCCTTTGGCATCGCCCCAAGGCTTAGACATAAACACATGGTGGAATAGCTTCCAAAGAGAACATTTTATATTGACTGACATCCTCCAATGTAGACTAAACACCAGACTTTATTTACTATAGAACACCTGCAGCATCCATTATCTAACAATAAAATTCCCCTCACAAACCAATGGCTTTGACTCATCCTGATTTATTATCTTCATTCACTCTTTCCCCCCAAATGATAAGACTCGCTGACATCATCCTTGTGAGAGTTCCTTGTCCTTGGTGGTCTCACTATCTGGCAAGAGATAGTAACTGTGGCTCTCCAAATATATTGGACTGCAACTTCTCTTTAGCCTTGGTCAGCACAGCTAATAGTAAGGGAATGTATTCTATGACATCTGGGAATCCTTGTGTTGCCTATCCATTGGTTAGTTCATAAGAAACCTCTCAATTGTAATCCCTCATAACTGTAACCTTGCAAAATGGGTCTCAATGGGAGCACCAATGGGGATATCTGAACATCCTTTTCTATGCATTCTGCTTCTTGGTTCTTGTAGACTTCAATGCTACAACCCTGGCTATTTGGCTTTTTTTCCTGCACAATATATGTTGATGAATTAAATGGCATGTGAAATCTGGCTCACAGGTTATATGGCAGTCCTTACCATTGGCTATATTGGCAACAAGATTTTCACCCCTGATATTAAATCATTTTCTGAAAAGCTACCTCTTTTGCCAAACCTTCCAAAACTGATACCAATGACAAGTTGGTAATATTACTTTATATCTTGTATACCTCTATACACCAACTACTCTTTCCCCCCAAATGATAAGACTCACTGACATCATCATTGTGAGAGTTCCTTGTCCTTGGTGGTCTTACTATCTGGCAAGAGATAGTAACTGTGGCTCTCCAAATATATTGGACTGCAACTTCTCTTCAGCCTTGGTCAACACAGTTAATAGTAAGGGAATGTATTCTATGACATCTGGGAAACCACTGTTGCCTATCCATTGGTTAGTTCATAAGAAACCTCTCAATTGCAATCCCTCATAACTGTAACCTTGCAAAATGGGTCTCAATGGGAGCACCAATGGGGATATCTAAACATCCTTTTCTATGCATTCTGCTTCTTGGTTCTTGTAGACTTTAGTGCTACAACCCTGGATATTGGGCTTTTTTCCTGCACAATATATGTTGATGAATTTAATGGCAAGTGAAATCTGGCTCACAGGTTATATGGCAGTCCTTACCGTTGACAATATTGGCAACTGGTGATGGCAACAAGATTTTCACCCCTGGAGTACTGTGTACAATTCTGGTCTCCGCACCTTAAGAAGGATATAACGGAACTGGAAAAGGTACAGAAAAGGGCAACAAGAATGATCCAAGGGATGGAGCGGCTCCCTTATGAAACCAGGTTGCAACGCCTTGGTCTTTTCAGCCTTGAAAGACGGCGTTTAAGAGGTGACTTGATCGAAGTGTATAAAATCATGCATGGGATAGAAAAGGTGAATAAAGAAAAACTGTTTTCTTTGTCACAAAACACTAGGACTAGAGGGCACTCCCTGAAGCTCCAAGGTAGGAAAATTAGGACTAATAAAGGGAAATATTTCTTCACCCAGAGGGTCATTGGGTTATGGAACTCACTTCCAGAAGAGGTTGTGACAGCTGTCAGCCTGGACAACTTCAAGGCAGGATTAGACAGATTCATGGATACCAAGTGTATCGGTAGTTACTGAAAAGGACATTCAAGTGCCACCTCGGAGTTGGTTGAGGTAGGCAGGATTTCCCTGGGTACTGGTTGTGGGGGTCGGGAGCAGGTCAGGGTTTTGCCCTCCCTTCTGCTCGAGATCCCCGTGTACAACTGGTGGGCCACTGTGTGATACAGAATGCTGGACTAGATGGGCTGAGGTCCGATTCAGCATGGCTCTTCTTATGTTCTTATGTTCTTATGATATTAAATCATTTTTGGCCTAACCTTCCAAGGTAATATTACTTTATGTCTTGTATACCTCTATACACCAACCACACTTAAGTTTTATTTCAGTTTAAATCTCATACTACCCCAAACACTTAGGGAAACATTAACAAATAGGTATGGTAAGAATGACAACAGCAACAAACATGTTTACTTTAAGACACAAAGATGTCATTATAATCTCAAAGAGAGCAGACATCTTGTAAACCAATGATATCCAATCTTGGGTCCCTAAGTATTCTTGAGTACAACATCAATCATCAGTATATCCAATGGTCAAATGCAATAGTTTACACTTGGCTGATAAATCTGCCTGGAGGCAGATGGGATTGAAAGTGTCGGCCTGGTGTGGGGTGCCCCGGAGAGTACAGCCTTCTTGCTGGTGTACCGTGCACCTAGCGCACCAGCGGGGAGCCTGTCCCTGCTGCTGGAGGCTGTGGCGGAGTGGGCGTTGAGGTTTCCTAGCCTAGTTGTGCTGGGGGACTTCAACATCCACGCCGACACAGCCTCCTCACCATCGGCAGCGGGGGACCTTGTGTCGACCATGGCGGCACTCGGCCTCTCCCTCTGTGAATCAGGCCCCACACACTGGGCCGGTCACACCCTCGATCTGATCTTCCATGCAGGTGTCCAAGTGTCTGTCACCTCTGTTACAGAGGTGCCATGGTCGGACCACTGTGCTCTGGGAGTCCGGGTCGAGCAACCGCGCCCTCCCGGCAAAGGTGCCGAACCAATTTGGGTTCGCCCGAAGGGACCTATGGAACCAACTAGGTTCCTGAATGCCTTGAGGGATTTGGAGCCTGCCAGCGACTCACTCGGTGAGCTGGTTACCACCTGGAACCATGCGCTGTCCTCCGCTCTCGACGAGATCGCCCCTAAACGCCCTCTCAAACCCCGCACATCTTGTTCCCCTTGGTACACAGATGCACTGAGATCTATGAAGCGGGAGAAGAGACGGCTAGGGTGCAGGTGGAAGAAGCTCCGTGACGGGCCATCGACATCAGCTTATAAGCTTTTTATGGATGCTTATGAGCATGTTGTCAAGGAGGCGAAAAAAGTTTACTATGCCTCCTTGATAGCGTCTGCGGATTCACGCCCAGCTCAATTGTTCAGGATAATTCGGCAGCTGACGATGGTCCCTACCATCCCAAACAATGACAATTCGGCCCTTTCTGCTGAGGTTTTTCAGAATCATTTCGCAGACAAGATTGCGTTGCTCTGCCGGGACCTCCCTTCCACATTTGATACAGTCCAGGAGCTGGAGACTCCGTGGCCCTCCGCCGGGTCCACCTTCGACCGGTTTCGACCACTGGACGCAGAGGATGTCGACAAGATTGTCGCAGCCCTTAAGCCGACCACCTGCTCCCTCGACCCGTGCCCCTCCACGCTGATTCGAGCTTGCGTGGAGGGGTTACGAGGCCCTCTGTTGAAGATAGTCAACTGCTCCCTTGAGCAAGGGGCTTTTCCAGAGGAGCTAAAAGAGGCGGTGGTCAGTCCATTGCTGAAGACGCCCGGATTAGATCCCGGCTCCCTCAATTACCGCCCAGTGTCGAACCTTCCGTACCTGGGCAAGGTGATTGAGAGGGCAGCAATGGACAAGCTGCAGACCTTCTTGGATGACGCATCCTGGCTAGACCCCTTCCAGTCTGGCTTCCGTCCAGGCCATGGGACGGAGACTGTCCTGGTCTCCATCACAGACCTACTCCGCTGCCATTTGGACTGAGGTGGATCGGCGCTGCTCGTGTTATTGGATCTCACGGCAGCGTTTGATACCGTCGATTACCAACTTTTGATACACCGCCTGGCGGTGGCGGGGGTGAGGGAGACAGCCCTCAACTGGCTGTCTTCCTTCCTCCATCGCCGCCAGCAGCGAGTGAAGTGGGGAGGGGCGGTCTCCGGAGGCTCCCCACTGAGTTGCGGGGCCCCCCCAGGGGGCTATCCTCTCCCCGCTGTTATTTAACATCTATATGCGACCACTCGCCCAACTGGTGCGGAGTTTTGGGCTGGAGTGTCATCAGTACGCTGATGATACCCAGCTCATTCTGAGGTTGGACCCCGGGGTAGTCTCTGTACCCGATAATTTCCACCTTTTTGCCTTGAAGCCGTTACTGGATGGCTGCGAGCCAGTAAGTTGAAGGTGAACCCTGGCGCAGATTGGCTGACGGAGATCTTGTGGCTGGGCCGCCTTGCTACGGGGGTAGCGACCCAGCTGGCCAACGTTCGATGGTGTGGCCCTCTGCCCTCAGCCATCGGTAAAAAGTCTAGGGGTCTAGTTCTCACCTTCAAGGCCATCTATGGTTTGGGGCCAGTGTATCTGAGGGAGCGACTTACCCCTTATGTGCCCGCGAGATCGCTGCGCTCTGAAGAGCTTAACCTCCTTGAGGTACCTTCCCTCGGAACCTGCAGACTGGCCTCTACACGGCGGAGGGCATTCTCTGTAGCTGCCCCGAGTCTTTGGAACGGCCTCCCGGAGGAGATCCGTGCCATCCGCGCGCTTTTGCCCTTCCGCAAGGCCTTGAAGACTTGGCTCTTTAGGATGGCGTTCGGCCCTTAACTCAACTACATTGTGCTCCATGCCGCCTAGATTCTCACCTTGTCCCCCCAGCCATCGCTGAGGGCTAGTGTTTTTAACTTGTTTTAACTTCTTTGATGTCTAATGTGTTTTAACCGTTTAATTTGTTTTACTACTCTCGATGTTTATGCTTCTTCTGTAAACCGCTCTGAGCTCCGGAGTGAGCAGTATACTAAATCGAAGTTAATAAATAAATAAATAAATAAACCAGAATCAAAAGCCATACTTTAAATAAAACAATAAAACATGGTTTACATTAACTACCTTTGGCTTGCTAACTTAAACATTGGTTTGTCCATCACGCTAGTTCCAAAAAATGATAAACCATTGGAACAGTAGGAAATGTATTCCACCTCATGACGAAATAAGGAAAACAAAAACAGCTGAGCAAGTCTAAGCCCCTTTTCAACATTTAAATTCAAGTGTGCCTCATCTAAATCCAAAATACAGCTCTGCTACTCTGCCATAGCTCTTAAAAGTACTCTAGTGGCATTTCTGAACATAATGTACAACCTTAATTATAGGACATAATGCCTTGTAAGCAGCTCTGAGGAGTCGTCGTCGTGTGTCTCCCCCGGTAAGAAGAGTGGGGTAGAAATATTGTAAATAAATAAATAAATTTAAAAGATCAAGAAATATGAAATGAAATTGGTAAGTTGGGGAAAGAAGTCTTACTGAAATAGAAGTACATCACCTTTTAAGATGTACAGTCTGAGCATGCATGTAGAGACACATACTGAGCCTTGCTATGGTTTTAATAGTGTTTTGAAAGGGAACAATACTGATTCTACAACTGTTGGGTGCTTTTCCTAGCTGTTGCTAACTCTGCCAGGCAAGTTTTCTACTTTTTCCATTTGCTCCAAAATGCAGCCCACTGCAAGTATGGAGGCTGGCACTTTCTGCAAAGTAATTTCCTGAATGAGGATACGTCAATCCATCCTTTTTGTCAATGTGCAACTAGCTTAAGAAATCCTAGTTCCGCTACTCTGCGGTTGCAACATAATCTAAACATATCCCAGTAGCCGGATGCACTGTGGCGGTGTAAAGAAGGGAGGGGGTCACTGCACACCATTATTGTCCAGTGTACATTTACTGTGAGAGAAAAGCAGGTGGGGGAGGGAGGAAGGGAGTTGGGGAAAGAGAGCTGGAAGCTAAGTTGCCTGTTGTGAGAATGATTGATGGCACACAGCAAACAACAGCCAACAGCAGCAAAGCACTCCTGTCAGGATCTACACTGCAGTCCCTACAGTTACTGTGCTAAACTTTGAGTTGTTTAGACAAGGAAAGCAGTAGGGAGGAAAAGGCATACCTGCAAAGACAGACTGTTTACCACAATCAGCATTACTACCAAAACAAGCCGAAAGATCCACTCTGTGCGGTGAAATTCATTTGGACAAACATAATCAAGACACAGGGAGGAAAGGGAAAATAACACTGCTTTTGCCCATTTGAATTGTTTTCAAATAATTACTGGAGAGCAAAGCAACACAGCGGGCAAACAAGGATGCCACCTCCTGCTGCTGTCACTACTTCTCAATGGCAGCTGGGGCTCCCATTAAAGCATCCAACCTTGTCCCTGAACTAGGTCCAGCGCCTGTGGTATCTTTTGTCAAAGTTCACACTAAAACACTGAGTGGATTCACACAGAGGGCACCGACTGTCAGTATTACTGTTGCTGCTGTGCCTCTCCTTCCTGCAAAAAAGAGGACCAATCAATTTCTCTTTTTCAGTATCTCCATAAATCTAAGCTAGTACATTTGGAAATCTCAGCAGCAGATGGGAAGAAGACTCAAATGTAAATGTAACTTCTTCCTTCACACACACACACACACACACACACACACACACGGAGGGAGGGAGGGAGGGAGGGAGGGAGAGAGAACGAACGAACGAACGAACGGTTTCTTCTCCTTTCGGGAAAGATAAACTAGGGGATTCTCTGAAATTAATCCTTAGGCCATAACAAACCTCTTCTGTTTAATGGATACATGAAGCCACAGTAACATGGTGATGATGGTAGTGAAAAGTCTTGCTCTTCAATCATCCTGGATAAAGTACCAGTGAAAGGAAACAGGACCAGAGAATGATCATTGAGCTAAGCTATCTTGTGAAGGCTAGTTTGCTCAGCGGAAACTTTGCTTCAAGCTTATAAGCTTTGAACACTTAGCAAAATATACACCCCAAACCTTTTTTAGTATTACCCCATTAAGTCTACATTTTGTAGTTATGTCAACTTTTTGGTGTCTTATGTTACTGCTATAGATTTTTCTTTTTCCCCCTTCTTTTTGTGACACATCAAAACCCAAGTATGGGGACATTCACAATTGTTCATTTCCCTAGCATAACATATGGATCAAAAATGAAATCTTAGAGGTAAAGATTTGGGGGGGGGGACTTAAAAACTGCCACACAATAACGACAACACGTAAAGCAACTTGTGTGCACTGTGCAAACTCAGAATCAAGACTTTCTCCTTATCTATATCTGCTGCAGAAATAATAAAATCCCAGTTTTTAAAATATGGAAAAAAGAAAGGAAACAAAAACCAAAGTCGGTGAGCAACACAGCAATTATTCTGACTTCTAGTCCACAGAATGTAAACATTAAGGGTGGACTGACAGGACAGTCATGGCAAGACTTCATATTGACCTCAGTTACCACTGAGAATTTGGTTCTCTTTGGTAAAAAGCTTTAGATCTGACCAAGTTCATGCCCTGTCTGACAAGCCATTGCTGACCTCAGCAGCAACATTCTCTAAAGCTTGTAGCCTGCCCCCTTCCCTCCCTCCTTCCTACCTTCCTGACCTCCTTCCTTCCTTCCGATAGCTCACATTGCCTTGTGGCTACCATTTTATTTCCACCAAAAGGAGTGGTGTAATACAACGAATGTAAGAATAGAAAGGAAATTGGAGGAAGGAAGGGGTTGGTTTCAAGAAACGACAATTGTTCCGATTGATCTATTGCTCCACAACTTCCCATCCTTTATTAATATTTCCAGAACTGTGGAAGGGGGGGAAATCAATAGGATTTCTGATGCAAAGCTTATGATGACTATAGTCTTTAAAAACACTGACTTGCTTAAATCAGCGGTTCCCAACCTTTGATCCTCCAGGTGTTTTGAACTTCAACTCCCAGAAATCACAGCCATCTTACCAGCTGTTAGGAACTATGGGAGCTGAAGTCCAAATCACCTGAGGGCCAAAATGTTCTCATGGCAGAAAAGCGAGATTATAAATAATGTGGCTTTCTTGCCAAGCTAAGTACACAAGAATAGACTGCACAATATCAAAATTAGCAAAAATATCAAATATAATGATTGACAAAGCACAAGGTACACACTGTAAAGGGGCAGTGACAATAATGCCCCCCGGCGCTTGCAGTAACAACAATGATGGCTTGAAATACCAGTCAATGAAGCGCGGTGTGGTTCCTGGGCGGAGTGCCAGGAGCAGAAGTGACGTGGCTCAATGGGGAAACAAGGAACGCTGGGGATGAGGATCGTGGCAGTTAGATGAACGGGCGGAAAATTCCCGGTGCGATCCAAGCCGTCAGAAATGAGAGGCTGAGGCAAATGCCTGGTTTGTAATCCCGCTCCCAAGGGCCGATTGCCCGGAGCAAAGCGCACAAAGCGCCGCATCTTGAGGCCCGAGCCACACATGTCGTCCTGGGAGGTGTTCCGACACCAAAACAGTGGCCCAGAGTGCCAAAGATACGCCGGGCACGCCGCAACTTTCCCCATTGAGCCACGTCACTTCTGCTCCTGGCACTCCGTCCGGGAACCACACTGACTGGTATTTCAAGCCATCATTGTTGTTACTGCAAGCGCCGGGGGGCATTATTGTCACTGCCCCTTTACAGTGTGTACCTTGTGCTTTGTCAATCATTATATTTGATATTTTTGCTAATTTTGATATTGTGCAGTCTATTCTTGTGTACTTAGTGTTACCATTGCAGTAATTTCACTTCCTGTGTACAATTTTTTGCCAAGCTGACAAAATATATTTTCATTCAAATAATGAGTCAGGCTGTAAGCCATTACAAAAAAAAGAGATAATGCAAAGAAATGCAATAATCAAACAAGCATCAACTATCAGAGAAGAATGTAACCACTGCTTCATTGTTTTCTTTGTTTTTTGTAATGCAGAGACAAGATATCTTCACTGTGTAAAGATATTTTTTATTGACTTTGCCTCCCCTGTTGTGAGCATCCTAACAGCAAGGTCAGGGTTAGATTCATCATGTAGCTCTGCTATCCTGCCTGCCTTCCCTTCCCACCCACAAATTTCAGCAGAGTCTGAAGATTTTTTTTCAGCTGGGGAGTACAGCTCAGTTCCTCCAGCAGATTAAGGGGAAATGCTCAGATCAATGTGATGGACTGCATTGCTTTGCACAGACTGCAATTGCATGAGCTGAAGGTCTTGTTGCAAAGATCCATTGCAATTTTAACAGAGTAAAAATATTGTCTCCACTGTACTGCTCTTTTATATGAAATATATAAGCACATGGCATCTATTGGGAAGGCGGCTGCTGGAAATTGCCAATAGCTTGTTAGAGTTGTGTTACAGTGAGTTTCTTGTCATAGTGGGGAGGAATGAAGCTGTCTTTCTCTTCTTCTCTCTACAGAAAGAGAACCCAAGAATCGTCTGGGAATGACAGAATAACAGAGCAAGAGAACATTAATTTTACAAATGTACGTCAAACACCAGACTTATGACCTGCAGCAAACAAGCATATATTCAACATGGAGCACAACGACCAGCATTCTGCTGCAACGCCCTAATCCCTTATAAAACTAAATAACTGGGTGTGTGATCCAGAGAAAATCACTTTAAAAATAAAGCAAGAGTGATGTACTTTCTCGGGGTGATACATTAAAAGGATTGGATTTGGCCAGGAACAAGATAAAGACTGATGGGTGATACAACACACCAATATCTATCTATCTATCTATCTACCTACCTACCTATGTATATAATAAAAGTCAGTGTTTGCGGCGGGAGGTGCGGAGGAATATGTGGCAGCTTTCTGATTGGCTCCCACTGTAAGATCATTTGCATAAAGGACTCTGATTGGCCAGTCTCAGAACTCCAACATTCTAAGGCAGCAGACAGAGGGGATTGGTTGCCACTGAGGAAGTATTTGCATAAAGGACTCTGATTGGCCAGCACCCAAGAATCCAACCCTCTTCATTCAAACAACATGACTGGTTGCCACTGAGGGAGAATTTGCAAAACCGACTCTGATTGGCCAGCTTCCAGATTCCAACATTCTAAGGTGACGCAGAGGGAAAAGGAAAGGCCTCAGGCAATCAGTCACTGCGGCCCACAGCAATGACGGATCAGGACCAAACTTGGCACACAGAGGCCCAATGGCCCACTTCACAACTTGGTGTGGTTTAGGGCAGGATGGGCCACGAATGATGGGATTTGCAGTACCTTCACCTGATTCACTTCCCAAACATTGACCCACTCTCCATCCTACTGCAGTTTAGATGAGGGCAGACCATGGATGATGGGACTTGAAGTACCTCTACTCATTCCCCATGACCGCAGTAGCCCCCAACAAAGACTGATAAATACCATACTTGGTACACAGAGCCCCCATGATCCACTCTACATTATACTGCAGTATGGAGGAGGGTGGACCATGGATGATGGGACTTGACGTACCTCCACTCACTTCTCGAGTGTGCTGCGACACTCATCCAATGACTGCTCAAGACCAAACTGGCACACATAACCCCCATTACCCCCCTTACCATCCTGGAGAGGTTTAGGGGAGGTGGACCACAGATTATGGGATTTGTAGTACTTTCAAATGCTTTTGTTCCAACAGACAACTGTGGCCCCCAACAAAGAACAATAAAGACCTAACTTGGCACACAGAGCCCCTATGACCCACTCTACATTCTACTGCAGTTTGGAGGAGGGTAGACCATTGATGATGGGACTTGAAGTACCAAAGGCCAACCTTGGCACACAATGCCTTTCTCAAATAACTCGGGCACCGCTAGTTGATATTATAAGTATGATGATGGTCCTAAAGAAGTAAAATCAGCAGCCAGGGCAATAGATAAATAAAGGTCCAAAATGCCTCCTGAAAGACATTTCAGAAGAGCTGAATCAGTTTTTATGGGGGCTTTTACTACTTAATATACAGAACAGATACACACAACTCCCTTTATAAAGGGGAAGCATCATAAGTCTATATTCTAGGCCTAAGTTAGAATTTAAAAGTCAGCGAATGTTGGAAGGGAATCTACTTAAAGTTGCTTTAAAAGGAAGAAGAAATCTGGAGGAGCCAAGATATTGCAGGTCAAAAAAGCAAACATATATATCCAGCATAAATAAGTGGAAGCATTATTAAACTCGAAAAGGTTAAAGAGGCAGAAGATTAATTCTTACAGAGGAAAATTTGCCATTGCTTCTGCCAAGAGAAACCATGTTCCATGAAGCTTTTATATTCTTGGAAAGTGCTAACAAAAAAGGGATATGCAAGATATTGTGGAATTCCAAAGGTATATTTAACATACATGAGACATGAAAAATGGTTTATTTATGGATCTGTAACTGATTAAACAACAGAAAGAAGAGGGACTAATTCAATTTCTCACAAGTAACGGAATCAAGCACTAGGGTTTCAAAATGCTCTTTAATATATTGTAACCCTTTAATTCAGGGGTGCCCACACTTTTTCAGCATGTGAGCTACTTATAAAACAACCAAGTCAATATGATCTACCTACCCACTACTCAGAGAGCCATAAAAGCAAAATATATGGAAATTTATTTCAGTGAGAGTCATATAATATATTTTAATACTGAATTCAACTAAATGTGAGTATAATAAGCCCCTGAATTTTTTCATAATAATAATGATGATAATATTCATTCAGCCTCTGCTACTACTACTATTACTACTACTAATAATAATAGTAACAACAACAATAGGTTCCTAGTGTCGAGACTCCCACAGATGGCTCAAAGACACGCCAAGCTAGCAAAAGTATTTACAGTTTATTTTCAACAAAAACACAGCCACAGTCCGGCATAAAAGGAACCCACACCCCAAAAAAGCCCATAAACAAAAACAGGGAAGACGTCCGTCTTTTGAAGTCCTTGGCTTTATTCCGGCTCAAAGTCTGTTGAGATGCGAAGACCCGTCCAAGAAGGAAAGGAAGAGTGCTTCTCCAATTCCAGGAGAGCAACACAGGAAAAGACCAAACGAAACGCGGTAGTCAAGCTTGCTGGGAATCAGGAACTACGACACAAGAAACAAGAGCACCAAATACAGGAACCAGCAACCCACCAGCAACACCTTGGCCGACCGCAGAGTCCCAAATCCCCAGGCCTTACTTTAATACCCTTACAAATCAGAGTCATCAGACTCCCCACCCAACTCTGCCCCATTCCCTCAGCTGCAGCACTGGGTGTGTTCCTCCAATCTTCCCACCTTTGCTGAGCAGTTAAAGGACCCCAGTCCGATTCAGCATTCCCACTAGGCCAAGCAGGGTCACTCGAAAAGCCAAAAAAGGAGCTTTCGCTGGACTCAGCATTCATCACATCCCTGACATCTTGCACCAGTGCTGAGTCCAGCTCGGTATCACTCTCTTCTGAGGGTAACTCTACGTCAAACCCCTCAAAAGTATCATCACTGGTAGGCTCCCTAAGTATTTGTCGGACCTTTCTCCTGTGCTCTGCCTCTTCCAAACTCTCAGCACTTGCAGCCCTTTTCCTCCCAGCTGCAGTCATTCTGCCCAAACCTCCCTCTTCCAGTGACATGTCCAACACAGTATCCTCCTCCGAGTTACTACCTGTAGCAACTACAGGCTCAGTTTGCTCAACTACAACACCTAGAGTAGAAGGAGACCTCTAAGGGCCATCCAGTTCAACCTCCTTCTGCCATAAGGAAAAACACAATGAAAGCATTCCTCACAGATGGCCATTCAGTCTCTGATAGTAATAATAATAATAGGTTCCTAGAATAGGAGGAGACCTCCAAGGGCCATCCAGTCCAACCTCCTTCTGCACCTGGGCAGCGTAGGGAGCCTGCGGGGCGGGACTGAGCCTTTCTCCCGCCCTGCCTGCGATCTACCAGGACGCCCTACGAGATCTACCAGTAGATCGTGATCTACCTAATGGGCACCCCTGCTTTAAATTATTCCAGAGAACCAGCAAGCCGTAGTTCTGGACTGTTTGTGAAACTGCCCAAACCAAAGCGGCTCCTAATAATTCAGATGTTCCTTACAGTTCAGCATTTTGTAGATCCATGTGCAATAAGAAAAATAAATTCATAAAAGTAAGTCTAATTTGTAACTATATTCTGAGTAAACTGCATTTTAATATATCAAATATGGCACCGATTCACCCTGAGAAACCCACTGTTTTGACTGCTTTTTGGTCGCTGATGTGTTGGGGTGAATCCACGTTTCATTCACGGTTACGAAACGGCACAAAATCTCGTCCATATTGTGGTTGAACAATGCCAAACGTTCCTGCGAAATTGTCACACGATTGCGTTTGCGGTTGATTGTGAGCAAACGCGGCACCCATCTTGTGGAAAGCTTTCTCATACCCAAGTGATAATTTAAAATTGAAACCACTGAGCCATGTCAGATGCCTATGGCTTCCACAATCTCTCACACTTTCAATCTCTGATCGGCCAACACCATATCATGAATTTTTTCAATTGTTTCGGGTGTAAAGACTTCAACTGGGTGTCCAGAATGTTCGGCATCTTCCGTGCTTGTACGGCCAGAACAAAATTCAGTAAACCACTTTTTTACCATTGAAATTAATGGTGCAGAGTCCCCATAGTATTTATCAAGCTTAGTCTTTGTTTGAGTGGTGGTTTTTCCCACAAAAAATAATGCTTAATGAGCACACAAAATTAACTTTTTTCCATTTTCTCCTCAAGTCACGCAGTAGTCTGCTATCAATGGCTGTCAAACACAATCTTGGTTGCAACTTAGAGACTGTCTCTATAGTAGGCTGTCCAACTTCTACCGGCACAGGGGCCTGAATTCCGGTCACTGATGACCTAGGGGGCCATAGGGTCTGCCCCCCGGCCCCGCCCCCGGCCCCGCCCCCTCCCTGGCCCCCTTATTTTAATTTAATATTAAATATATTTAATTCCATCCTCCCTCTCCCCTTATTTTAATTTAATATTAAATATATTTAATTCGGCCTACCTTTTCCAAACGTGCAGGATCCAGGAGTACCCGGACGACGAGAGAGGCGACGACTGACTGAGTCGAAGAAGGTCCTAATCGCGTCTGTGGGCCTCAGCAATCCAGTAGTAGAGTAGCCGAAGAGTATCGCGAGAATACGCAATCCACACGGGATTCCGCTGTCAACGCCGGCGTGATCTCGCGTGGACAGCGAAATCTCGTGTGGATTGCGTATTCTCGCAATACTTGCTCCGAACCCGGAAGTAGGCTTTAATTTTTTTATTATTATTTATTTTATTTTTCAATTTTTATTTTTTATTAAAAAGCTTAGGGGGCCATAGGGAAGGGGCTGGGGGCCTTATACGGCCCCCGGGCCTCCAGTTGGACAGCCCTGCTCTATAGTATATTTTTGGAGATAGCAAATGTATGTTTGCTATAGAAGAGCAGCTTATTTAAGAAAGATAAGTAAATAGATAATTATAACCATAAGTTAAGAAAGTAACACTCACTATATGACTTGCTTTTTTTCTTTAGCTCTACAAAAAGGAGAGGAGAGAGTTGTATTTAGTTTATATTAAATGAATATTTTCCATAATCACAAGAGCTTTATATTAAACCATGCCCCCCAAAGAGCAATGAAATGTTTTATATGAAGTCCTGAAGCTGTCGAATTAGCATGGTTTCTAGAACGTCTCCATTCATGAGCCCAAGCACATGTTTGTTTCCAAATCACTGAAAAAATGTAGAGCATTTGACTGGGTACAGACATTTAATGTGCCGAGTAAGTGAGACAGAAGAAGGGGGAAAAACCTCCCTCCAAGTGTTGAATATAAACTTTACAAAGGAGTCAATTTCGCAACACCAGGATTCCAGCCCCCGTTTCACAGGATTCAGCCTAAGGCAGTAGCAAAACAAAGTAGTAGGAAAACAAGAGCCTCAGCCTGTCCAAATATTTCCAGAGCAGCTCTTACGCAATCTGTGGAACATTAAGTACTTGAGAATTGTGCTCTGTTGATAGGTGAAAGAACACATTTGAAAGGTGACTCCATTTGCCAACCGGCTTTCAACAAATATGTACACAAGCTGTGCCTGCAGACTCTTACTTGCAAGTCGCCAGCGCCTCTGCCTCCTCTATTGGCTGGAAAGGTTTCATAAGAGATTATCATTCTTCACTTCATGTTAGTCAATGTGAAACTAGCACAAGAAAAAGGCCGCATTCTCAAACAGGGTCTGATTTCTTTGCTTCATTTTATTTTATGGGGAGGGCAGGACACAGAAGGAGGGGGATGGAATGGGGGACTTGGGTTCTCATCTATGTATTTGGGCATCTATACTACAAGATGCCTAAACTTGCATTTATGAGAAATAGTTATTCAATAGCTACCCAAAAAAAGTGGCAGCAAGGAAAGGCAACAGAAGGACAAAGTCCTCCAGAGTGCCACTTGGCTGTAAATCAAGCCATTCCCCTGCAGGTTTGCCATTTGGCTCCATGGGATTTTGGAAATAAGCACTGGCACAAAAAAGTCTCTGAGTATCAGACTCAAGCATGGGAAACCTATCATTCATATATTGTGTAATATGTGTAATTGGTAATTAGAATGGGAAATGCCTAATGTTTGATGAGTTGTAGACTATTCACCCTGGTAGAGGTTAATATAAGCTGATCAAAGAGACTTATGAGCATGCTGTCAAGGCGGCCAAAAATGAATACTTCTCCGCCTTGATAGCGTCTGCTAGCTCACGCCCGGCTCAATTGTTTAAGGTAATTCGATCTCTGACGACGGTCCCTACAGTCCCAAAAAATAGTGATCAGACCCTCACTGCCGGTGCTTTTCAGAGCTTTTTCACAGACAAGATACTGAGCCTTCCGGCCACAGTTGATACAGTAAGAGAGCTAGAGACTCCGTGGCCCTCCGCCGGGCCCACCCTCGACCGGTTTCGGCCACTGGACGCAGATGCTGTTGATAAGATAGTGGCTGCAGCTCATCCGACCACCTGCTCCCTCGACCCGTGCCCCTCCTGGCTTGTTAGATCTTGCCTGGAGGGGTTACGTGGGCCTCTGTTGAATATCATAAACAGCTCCCTTGAGCAAGGAGTCTTTCCAGAGTGCTTAAAAGAGGCGGTGGTAGCTCCATTACTGAAGAAACCATCATTGGACCCCGCGGTTCCCTCCAACTACCGCCCAGTGTCGAATCTTTCGTACCTGGGCAAGGTGGTTGAGAGGGCAGTAATGGAGCAGCTGCAGTCCTTCTTAGATGCAACATGGTTAGACCCCTTCCAGTCCGGCTTCCGTTCGGGGCACGGGACGGAGATGGTCCTGGTCTCCATCACAGACCAACTCCGCTGCCAGCTGCTTGTGTTATTGGAGCTCACGGCAGCGTTTGACACGGTCGACCACAATCTTTTGATCCACCGCCTGGCCATGGCTGGAGTGAGGGGGACTGTCCTTAAATGGTTGACCTCCTTCCTCCGCCAGTGGTCTCAGCGTGTGAGGAGGCGGCGAGGTGGTCTCTGAGGGCTCCCCATGAGTGTGTGGAGTCCCACAGGGAGCCATTCTCTCCCCTCTGTTATTTAACATCTACCTGCAGCCGCTTGCACAGCTGGTGCGGAGTTATGGGCTGGTCTGCCACCAGTACGCTGATGACACCCAGCTCATTCTGAGGATGGAGGGCAGGCCGGAGTCCATCCCCGATAATTTCCAGCACTGCCTTGAAGCCGTTACTGGATGGCTGCGAGCCAGTAGGTTGAGGGTGAATCCGGCGAAGACGGAGATCTTGTGGCTGGGCCACCCGGGCGGGGTGGGTGCCTGGCTTCCGACCCTGGACGGTGCGGCGCTACACCCAGCGCCGTCTGTGAAGAGCCTGGGTGTCCACTTGGACTCCCAGCTGACCATGGAGGCCCAGGTCTCTGCGGTCAGCAAGGCTGCTTTTTTCCACCTCCACCAGGCAAGGAGGCTGGCCCCCTACCTCTCCCGGAGCGACCTGGCCACGGTGATCCAAGCCACGGTCATCTCGAGGCTAGATTACTGTAATGCGCCCACGTTGGCCTTCCTATGTCGTCGATCCGGAAGCTCAAGCTGGTGCAGAACACTGCCACCCGGCTCCTGTCTGGGGCTCCAGCAGGCTGCCATATAACACCAATCTTGCAGGATCTGCACTGGCTGCCTATTGAGCACCGGGTCGCCTTCAAAGTGTTGGTCCTTACCTTTAAGGCCTTACACGGCCTGGGGCCAGCGTATCTGAGGGACCGTCTCACTCCATATTGCCCATCGAGATCACTACGGTCTGAGGATGCCAACTTCCTGGAAATACCATCAATAAAGTTGGCGCATCTGACATCTACCCGCCGGAGGGCGTTCTCCGTTATAGCCCCCACGCTATGGAACGCCCTCACGGCCGGAACCAGGGCCCTGAGGGACTTACTCCAGTTTAGACGGGCCTGCAAAACTCAGTTGTTTAGGCAGGCCTTTGGTGAGTAGGCCCGCGTGTTTTTATGTGCTATACTGCTGCATCTGCTGCTGCTCTGTTGTTTTAATGTTATTGCTATTGTTTTAACTGTTTTATGTTTTAACCCTTTGTTGTCATGCCATTGGCTCTTGTGAGCCGCCGCGAGCCCCCGGGAGTCGGCGGCATAGAAGCCTCAATAATAAATAAATAAATAATAATAATACACTTTATTTATGTTCCGCTCTTCTCACCCCGAAGGGGACTCAGAGCAGATTACAGGTACACATACTTAGCAGACAATCCCTGCCGTTTTCCACATACACACATATAGACGAACAGAGGCAAACTCTGGCCACCAGGGGGAGCTGACACACTTCTCATCTCTCAGTGTTCCCAGCGTCCCTCATTGTTCCCAGTGTCCTGCATTCCTCAGCGTTCCTGGTGTTCTTTTATGGCCTCATAATTCAGTCAAAATTTGCCTCTTCACTTAATGTGGTACCTTTATCTCCTACTTGACAGATGCAACTGCCTTTCGGACTGCAAAGGTCGACGGCAGGCTACACTTAAAGGTCGAGCACTCACCTCGACCCGGGCAGGCCTCGAACTCATGACCTACTGGTCAGAGAGATCTTATGCAACTGACACTTAGCCAGCTGCGCCATATTCCCGGTGCTTAATGAGAGGAACTGTGTAGTGGATGTATATAGTAGTTTTGATGTTGCATTAGATCTCTGGGAAACTGGAATTCTTGTTTGACCAAGGAAACCCACTGAATGAACAGGGGCATAGATAGCAAAACATGGTTGTTAATCCTTCCCTATGCAATCCAAAGCTCTCTCTCTCTCTCTCTCTCTCTCTCTCTCTCTCTCTCTCTCTCTATATATATATATATATATATATCTGGAGTTACACTTTAAAAATGTACCGGTTCCAACATACACAGAAATTCAGTTTAAGAACAAACCTATAGAACCTATCTTGTTTGTCACTTGGGGACTGACAGAATCTGATGAAGAAACTCCTTTTAATAAAGTATTTTTAGAGGATCCCAACCCAACCACCTTCATTGTCTTCTCCTTATCTAGATGCTTTCTTGCACCACTGGATGATGGTAAAGGAAGGGTAGAAAAAGATGAACTTTCCATAGTAATCAATCTACAAAAGCTTGGCATGGAAAAGAATGGGATTCTAGGTGATCTTACTGTGTGTTTATGTACAACAGGCAAGGTAAACAGCTGCTTCCACAATCCCTTGCTGGGGATACATGAAGAGAAAAACAGAAAGATAAGAGGAAAGCAGATTAGCTGGCTTCACCGACTACCCCTACATTTTGAAAAAACATAGTTTGCTTCTTCTTTTTCTTTCTTTTTTGGGCTGTAGGAACCTACCCATATTTTTTATATTCTTTCTATCTCTCATGCCAAAGTTTCTGTTAAAGTCCAGTAACATATCTGTTTTATTAACTGAAGTTTACCAGCAATTGATCCTTAACATATTTTTCATTCATTGTAGACAATACTGATCTAGATGGACTGATTTCATGTTCCATGTGAAAAAGGCTCCTGTACAGCTTCAAATGTAGGTAAATCTAGGTAAATATCTTAGAGAGGTTTAAGTTAACATTGTCTGCTATGGTAGAAAGAGTTTCCTCTCTCTTTGGGGTTTCATTTTCCTTTTAATATAATACCCATTAGTGGCCATCCAAGAAAAGGTTAATGTATTTCCCGCTCTGTAAATTTAGCCAATTCTTTCTCATAAATGGTAAAGCATGAAAGCCTGGTCCACTAATTCATTTTAGGTTTTTAATCACTTTGAGAAACCAGTTAAGTTCTCTAAAATATCTATTTCCTGTATTTAATTTAGAACATACTGTCATAGATATCCTGCCTTTCTTTAAAAAAACGTCAAAGCTTTATAGATGAGGCCCAAGGTAGTCTCGCCTCCAAGCTAGGTCCAGACATAAACCTGCCTTGTGTCACCATGGAGCCCTCAGACCAAGTGACTTGAAATAGTTTCTTAGGACCAGTTGGCTTTATAACTGCTGCCAAAAAAGAGTTGGGGGAGTGATTTGTGCTGCTATTGTATTTCTAATAGATTGCTTTACTGACAGAATAATTATTCTCCACTGAAGCAATGAAGGAAACCACAAATTCTACAGGACTATAATTCCAGAAAGTGGGAAAGCACCAACTGCGGATATTGGCAGGAATATCAAATGAATTCTTTAGCGAAAAAGTCTGTTCAGATCCAACAGCTCCAACACTAACTTGGTGGCAGAAGCAGTGATTTAAGGTATCTCCAAAGTTTCAAGAAGCCTGCTTCCTGTGTCAAATAAGCACGAAGCAGTTAATGCTCAGTGCTTGCTGGAGTTGTTTTCAAGTGGTATTCTAGGAAACCTGGGCATTTTGGGGGATCCAATGTCGGTAACAGAAGTAATGTACTGCATGTCCTGGAAAAACTTTACTTAAAGTAAGAGCAGAGCTTGGCCAGCAGCCCATATGCACCAACCTTTGAAGTAACACATTGAAAGTAATGCTGTTATCTGAAATTTATTGCTTTCCCAAGTAACCAGAGATAACAACGTTGCTTCTGCAGGAATGACTCTACCATTATCTGCTTTGCCCTTACCTAGCCCTTGTTACTTATTAGCCCTTCCTTTGACTGTATACACTTATGAAGGTGTCATGAGCTGACTTTCTCTTTAGCTATATATCAAGGGTCCCGCACTGCTCAGAGAAGGATGGGACCCTCATTGCCTCTGACATCAAACACATAAATACATTCTTTAGGCACCAAGCATTTGTTGAACCGCTTTGTCCTTTCTGGGGAATACCATTTTCCTGTCCCCTTATTTACTTTCCAAGAGAGTTAAAATCTTACATCTGGGCCTGGACACAGACACACACTTTTCTTCTCTACATCTTGCGCACTTTAAATGTAACACGTCAAAATAGTGAAGGGGAGAAAAAGGAAACCCTGCTTACGTATCTAAGAAAGTCCGCATATAAAGAAGCATTTAAGCTCTTAAGGGCTATGTCAAAGCTTTACAAGCTTTGCATTACTCTAGCAAATCTTTAACAGCCAGGAATGGTGACAGTGGGTAAACAAAGGATTTTTTCTGGTAATTCATTAGCTGGGTTATGTGCCTGACAGACAGATTACCAGCACAATTTACCTCAAGCAATCTCCTGCCAGGCTTCAGCCAACACTGGACAAGGGAAAGCATTTTTACAAAGGTTACAAGCCAGATCATACTTTTCGGTAACATGGAGTACAAAGCAATGCTAATTGAGTTGGGTGAACTACCAGTCCTGAAGTTCTCCTACCTCATACTGGCTAGGTCAAGAGGCAAAGGAAGGTCACAGAGTCTTCTCCCCCGCCCCCCCTGGCGTAGTTGAAGAATCTGAGCCTAAGGCCTTTTAAGAATCAAAGGCTATCTTCAACTCTTTCTGGATAAACCTTGTCTTGAAGCCTATCACTGGTAGTACTTTCAGGCCCATGGAGCATTCCATGGGCACCACACAGTCAAACATAGCACCGATCAAGAGAGACGTATCTCTTGTCTTATTGTAAGTTCCACTTGCCGGCAGATCCAGCAATTTGGATTGCTCTCATAGGATTTATTGAACCAGTTAGGACTGGGACATAAAAGTTGCCCAATGTACACACATCTCTACCTTAGTCAAATAAAAAAAATAGCTGTGTAAGCATGAAACATGGACATCCTTCATGCAAGAAAATGACTTTTGTTTGCCTTAGCTCTTGTGTTGCTTAACAGGTTTGTTCCAAAGTAATTGACATTTTCGCTTGTGCACTTAAAATTAACACAAACCTGGATGCGCTTTGAAACCTTCCAGATTTATTGTGACATAGATATTCATGGACTTGGATTCAGTTTTTCAGCAGCATAAAATATTACCTTCAGTTAGCAAGTCAGTCCCACCATCTCATTGGTATCCACTGGTACAAAGGACACCATGCTGGTTTGGGAGGTAAGTGGAAGATTCTTTCTCCCTCCAAATCCCTCATTTGCTTCAAAGGTGATAGCTCAGTGGTGCTCAACTTGTGGGTCCCCAGATGTTTTGGCCTTCAATTCCCAGAAATCCTAACAGTTGGAAAACTGGCTGGGATTTCTGGGAGTTGCAGGCCAAAACGTCTGGGAACCCACAGGTTGAGAACCACTGAGATAGTGATTCAAGTAGAGATAATTCAAGGGAATTTCATGGGCCAGGCTGGGTATCATGGCAGACTGTATGCAGGGGTGCGCAATTGCCGGCCCTCCGGGTGTTTTGGACTTCAACTCCCAACAGTTTACCAGCTGTTAGGATTTCTGGGAGTTGAAGTCAAAAACACCTGGAGAGCCAGCAATTGCCCACCCCTGGTAGGGCCTGTAAGCTCCCCAACACTGTGACAGAGTGGTGGCTTTTGACTTCACAGATTACAATATTTTAAGTGGTAATATTTTACAGAACTTATTTTAGATATAGCTTTTTTAAATTAAAAAAAAACAGGCTCTACATATTGAAAACACAAAGATTCAAATGAAGAAAGGCTTGGGCTGATTTTAAGGCTAAGTAAAAATGATGTGCTGATTTTCTAAACTTTCACACTGACACCAAGCATTTAATCAATTCTATGGATCAGCCACTAGCCCCACATCATACTTTTATTCTTTTAGCTTTTAACTTTGAATTCAGTGTTTTTTAGTTTAATGCTTTCCATCAGGACACTGAACTGCAACCTTTGGAATATTTTTAATTTAAACAACATTATTTTTAATTACTATATGTGTATATGTTTGTGTGGTGATGGGCATTCTCACTTGCAAGAGGGGTAAAGCTAAAGGTAAGGATGGGGTTTTTTTGGATGATTATTGGGAAGGAAAATATAAATAATAAAAAACTTTATACCCTGCCTCTATTTCCCCATGGGGATTCAGGGCGGCTAACATGAGGGCAAACCCAACAATTATGACAAATAAAAAAGAATACATACAACAAATAAAAACATCAAATAAAATGTAAACAAAACAAATTAATACAAGGTATACACAGGATATAAAATAAAATGGTAAAAGTTGAGCCTTCATCCATTGCAGACAACGGTAAAAGTCTGGGATTTGTATTAAACCTTTTTGGATCACTGCTAAATCAGAGGACTATAAAGAATAATGACTCTGAAATACATAACCCAAACTATTCATTCAAATGAATAGTTTTCTTTAGCAGACACTCCTTTGATCCTAGGAGGCAACTCAGAATAGAGATTCTAATCTTAGTAGTACATACTTCTTCCCACCCTCCTTGTCATGGGTAGGTTGCTGAGCAGGTTACGAAACCCTTTCTTGTATTACCTTCTGCTCCCAGCAAGAGGAGTGTGGTGACCTCACCCAAACAAAATTTCATAGGCAAAGCAGCAACCAAAGAAGCCCAAAGAGACCAACACATTGACAGCAGCTTGAGCTCTGTGATTGGGAATCTACTTGTTCAAATGCATGATATTCTTCTAGGTACATAAAATGCCAGGGCAATATGTGCAGAGGCCAAAAAAAATCACCTAAGTAAATAGAAAGCTGTACTAAGATCAAGAAGACCCAATGCTATGAAAGCGTTCAAAGTTTAATAATACCCTGTTCCCAACCACCATCAGGCCTGTCTATCATAGACTTTTCATGGCAGAAAGCACTCACAATGATCTTCTGAAATGGAGGGAGTGTGATTTATAAAAGGTTATCCTGATCTACTAGAATCCTAACTACTGAATGCTAGCTCACAAAAGAGCAATAAAATAGATTAGTGGTACAGAATATACTTTGTGGAGAGAAGGTCTCAAAGTTCAGTCCATAAACTCTTCAAGAGGCTACCTCTAGCATCATAGCTGGAAATATATCCACCTGAGTCATAAGGAAGCCACTGATAGTTCTAGTAAATTAAACTTTCACCTATAGCTCAGTATTATGTGTCCAAGTACTAGTGTGAACACACTTAACTAGGGTTTATCATATTTTGAAATGAGCATGTTTGCTAGCTACTTCAAATCATCAATCATCATGATGATTCCCACTACAAATATCAGCTGCGATAATTACTGCTAGAGATATTTCTAACCTTCTATGCAATTAAATAACAATATTTTAAATTATTTAGCCATAATTAATAATACCAATAATTGATATGGTTATCTCAGAAATATCCCAACACAACTTGGCTTGGAGGACCATCCCTCGCAGTTGATCATCCATTACTCCAAAACTGTAGGTTCCCATAAGAACCCTGTGCGGTAGGGCAGCCAAAGGGAAATCCATGAAGGAGACCAAAAAGAAGATCTATGGATGACAAATACGACAACTGACTAAGTGGCTTGACACATAGAAAAAAAAGGGGGGGGGGGGGATCTGGGTGTTCTGGAAGAGAGAAGATGCCCATAACCACTCTCCACCATGCAGTGACTCCTTCCTCATTTGATTCATGATTGCCAACTTTTTTCTTTTCTTCCCATGTTCCAGACATTTTTAAAGACCCCCCAGACAGAAACGTTAGCTCCAAAAAAAGAGTATGTCACAGAAAAGACAACATATAGCAACCCTAGTTTGACACAACTCTCATGTCAGTTAGAAAGAACCACGTCAATTGGCAGAATCCTTTCCCTTCCCACCCATTATCTTACCTCCTGTACTGTTTTGAAATTCTTAAACATGGTCACTTTGTATGGACAATATGCCGACTGTCGCTATTTGTGGGATTACAATCTAAAAAGACATGTGGAACTGGAATGGGAACATTGACTGCCTGAGAGCATACTAAATATAATTAATTTACATTCACTCTTAAGCTATCATCATAGTAATGTTGAGTATTAGTAGAGAGCCTTCCTTCCTGCTTTCAAGACAGGTCATTCACACATGCATATTTTCTTATAATTTGCTAAAAAGCCTAGATCAGTGGTTCTCAACCTGTGGGCCCCCAGGTGTTTTGGCCTACAACTCCCAGAAATCACAGCCACTTTACCAGCTGTTAGGATTTCTGGGAGTTGAAGGGCAAAACATCTGGGGACCCACAGGTTGATAACCACTGGCGTAGATCAACAGGGCCACTCTACTACCAGATAAATCCTTTGTACCATTTCTGATGTAGTCTGTTCACACATTCAGCTACCAGTCACTAAAATGTATAGTGATCAAGGGAAGAAAAAGCTAGAGATGCACATGTCACCATGTGAACTGGCCCTTACTGTTGAATTTTTTTAGGAGCGGTGGTGGCACAACGGGTTAAACCCTTGTACCAGCTGAACTGCTGACTTGAAGGTCGGCGATTTAAATCCACGGGGTTGGGTGAGCTCCCATCTGTTAGCTCCAGCTCCCCATGCGGGGACATGAGCGAAGCCTCTTACAGGATGGCAACACATCTGGGCATCCCCTGGGCAACATCCTTGCAGACGGCAAATTCTTTCACATCAGAAACGGCTTCTGACACATACAAAAACCCATATGTTTTATACACAGGGAAATATGGTAAAGTGGAACAAAATTATTGGTATCCTTTCACTGTCAGCACTGGCTCTTGAAATGCTTAGGGACTGGATTTTTCCCGTTGTTGCTGGGAAATTTATATGTTAATAACAAGAGGAAGCTTAACAAGAGGACGCTATCCATTCCTACTGCTTTGCATCTTCTTACCAATTCACATATGTCTATTAGATGTGATTCTACAATTCGCAGGCATGTATTAATTTCATCCCTACGGGGTTTTAAAGGACCTTGTATACCAAGGGACTCTTATGAGCAAATTAATAGTTAAGGGTCACACATTTAAAAGCCTTGTTTTAAATCAAGTCATAAGTAAATTTTAGATGTCTCTATTCCAGACTGGCATTAAAGCATGACAATTCAGTAATAACTCAGTAATTATTTCAGCTTTACACAAAGAATATAATTTGCCTTTCATAAGAGGGTGCAAGCTCCCATTGGTTACTTTGTCCAACGACTCTTTTTTCCCAAGCAAGGACAAAGCTTCCCAATTATTTCCCTAGCAAGCCATTCATACCACAAAATGCTCAGGGAATTATGACAACCTAGAGATTCTGCACAGTGCCAGGTTTAATGCTACATCTGATGTCAGGAGGGATCATTTGAATGAGACTGCTTCAATTTAAAAGCCTGAGATAGTTCACAGTTAATCCCTGAAGATCAAGGGCGGAAGGGGGTTTCTCATTCTTTCCCAGTGAATCTTCCCAATCTGAGTTTATACCTTCTCCATATTCAAAAGAAGACCACAGAATAACAACAGCCAAGTTCACAACTAACTGTGTTCACATTACAATCGCAAACACTAATTCCTTCTCACCAGAAAACAGACAGATTCAAAGTACAATTGTAAAAGAGGAAAGCACCTGGCAGGTCATCATATTCAACTAGTGCAGCATTTCTCAACCTGGGGGTCAGGACACCTGTGGGGGTCGCGAGGGAGTGTCAGAGGGGTCGCCAAAGACCATCAGAAAACACAGTATTTTCTGCTGGTCATGGGGGTTTTGTGTGAAAAGTTTGGCCCAATAATAATAATAATAATACTGTTTATTTCTATTCTGCTCTTCTCACCCCGAAGGGATTACACATACGACAATCAGTGCGGATTACAATACACATACGACAGACAGTCCCTGTCGGAAAGACATACAATTACACATAGACAAATACAGTGCAGGTTTTAGAAGGACTTTTTCTTTCCTGGCTGCGTCATACAGGTGGGCGTCATCGGGTGTGGATGCTCCATTGTTGTTATGTCCCTGCGTCATTGCGCCATCATGTCACAAGGGGGTGCTGTTGTTCCATCCTCATGACAGGAGCCTCTTGTTTCCACCATTTCTGCCTCTCGCTTCTCCGTCAGCCTATTTCAGACAAGTCTGTGCAAAAATCCTTCCCCACTTGTATGGTCCCCAATTTGTTGTTAATTCACAGCTGGGATGTTGAACTGCTTGGGCAAACAGTAGACAGGGCTTACAGCTGGCATCTAACTCAGCCCAGGATTCGATCCTGCAATCTTCACATCTTCAGATTGCCAGCACAGCTGTTGTTACCGCTGTGCTATCTCTCCGGCCCAATTATCTTGTTGGTGGGGTTCAGAATGCTCTCCGATTGTAGGTGAACCATAAATACCAGAAACTACAACTCCCAAATGTCAAGATCTATTTTCCCCAAACTTCATCTGTGTTCATATTTGGGCATACAGAGTATTCATGCCAAGTTTGGTCCAGATTCATCATTGTTTGTGTCCACAGTGCTCTCTAGATGTAAGTGAACTACTACTCCAAAACTCAAGGTCACTGCCCATCAAACATTTCCAGTATTTTCTGTTGGTCATGGGAGTTCTGTGTGCCAAGTTTGGTTCAATTCTATCATTGGTGAGTTCAGAATGCTCTTTGATCTTAGGTTAACTTTAAATCCCAGAGACTACAACTCCCAAATGACAAAATCAATCCCCCCCCCCAAATTTTTTTTGGGTGTATCGGGTATTTGTGCAAAATTTGGTCCAATGAATAAAAATACATCCTGTACATCAGACATTCACATTATGATTCATAACAGTAGCAAAAGTACAGTTATGAAGTAGCAATTAAAATAATTTTGTGATTAGGGGTCACCATAACATGAGGAACTGTATTAAGGGGTCGCGGCATTAGGAAGGTTGAGAACCACTTGCTGGATGCACTGCAAGTCATGCTAATAACTGAAACTAAATAAAATAGTCAAGGATAGCAATATAACTCTGAGAACTAGGTTGGTTGCCCAGTTTATAATTGGAAATGATAAAAGATAAATATTCCAATAACAAAGTATTCTCTTTTAACTAAATAAGAAGATAGAAAGAACCAGTGAAAACGGTATTTGACATGCAATCTTAGGGTTGCATTACATGTTATGCTTTAGCACAACAGGTTAGCCACCAACTGCAGTAAATCTTGTCAACCAAAAGGTTGTCAGTTCAAAGCCCGGTCAGGGTGAGCTCCTGACCTTCAGCCCAGCTCCCCCACCCACCTAGTGGATGAAAAACAGCAATGTGAGTAGGTGAATAGGAACCACATTAAGCAGGGATGTATTTTAGGTGCAGTGTTTCAGAGGAAAGTTTACAAGCAAAGAAAGCTCTTCGGAAAGGAGATGGAGTGACGACAACCCTTGTGGCTGGAACCAAGCACGGCCTCCAATAAATGGCGAATGATGAGAAAAATCCTAACTAAAACACAACACAACAACGGTGGAATTACAATCTATCTACCAGGTAGAATATGTTCTGGCTGTGTGGGATATAAAGAAAGACCATACATACGTTTTGAAGTCATAGAAGTATATAATATATCAAAATATCAAACCAGGATAGATTTAAGAAGACCCAATGCGTGGTTCATATATAATATATAGTTCAAGTTGGTAATATAGTCCTAGGAAAGTCCGCAGTCGAAAGCACCGATAGGTGCAAATAGTCCTAATGTTGAAAGTGGCTACTCCGACCGGAAAAGTTCCAAAGTTGCGGTGGAATACAATGTGGGCGTCTCTGACAGTAGGTCTTGATCTAACACACAAGCCAATTGTCCTGGTGGAGGAGCTGGATCCTAACTATACATCTATCTATTGTCTGTCTTGTCACTGTATAATCGGCATTGAATGTTTGCCATATATGTGTTCTGTGGTCTGCCCTGAGTCCCCTTCGGGGTGGGAAGGGAGGAATATACGTACTGTAAATAAATAAGTAAATAAATACAAAGTTTTACCAATGGACCAATCTACATTGGGTTAGGGAGATCTAACCCCTCCCAGCTTGTTTTCACGTGGCTGACTAGTCAAAGAGCTGTATCCATAAAAAAATCATTCTTCATCTCCAGACTAAGAAAAACATGCTGTATATCAGATGTGGGCATCTTCTTTGCCTTTTAGGTCTGTTTATGCTAGAGAAAAAAAACCTTTCTATATATGCTCATGGCTATCTGACATGACGTGTTTTTGGCAATCTTTCTCTCTTCATGCCTCACAAATGGCACACCTCCCCAAGCAAGATGAAACTACTTTCAAAACCTGCTATGCCAAGGGCAAACTGCTGGCCGAATCCAAACCACAAGTACCGCAGACAAAAGCAGGCTTGTGTTTTGCTTACTGCTAATAATGCTGCTTCACTTCATTAAAAGCTGCTTATAATTTTATGTGCTCTTGTTTGATTAATTAACCTCTGGTTAAAATGAATGAGCTCTTGATTTAGGGATGCTACTAATGTGACACTGGTGAGCAATGGATCACACGTTTCCAATCATCCCTTTTCATTACCAGTCTTCTTGTATCTTACCAATGTGATTTTCAAGCTCTCTTTTCCCTCTCCTTCTGCATCCCCTCTGCCTCAAACCTTGCTACAATGGCATGCAAATGCTATTAGGGTGATGAGGGGGAAGATGCTATAATCCACAGCTGACCTAAAAATGTACAAGCCCTCTGCAGTCAAGAGTCTGTACCATCCGTGAATTAAAAGAGATCACAAGCACAGTGTGGGGGAAGCCAGGGGAAAGGAGGAAGAGACACAATGTGTGGCGAGCTGAATTATTTGCATGTGTAAACTCTACAGGCTGGGATTTATTTTTTGCACAAAGAAGGGGCAGCAGTAGCAAGAGGAAACCATTTTGAGAGAAACTTCCCACTCTGTCCCACATTAGTTGGTCTATACCTTAGAAACAAGTCTATAAACACCAACATGAGGTTTAATCTGATGGTGGGTTGAGGGTAGGCTGTTAAAAAAAAGCAAATCCAAACAGAACTGTGGTAATTCTTCTGGAGAGAACGCAAGCACATTGGAAATCAGAAATAAATCTGTGTACAATTTTCCCTCTCTCAGGGAGTGCAATCAGGGCCCATTGATTCATATCATGCATAATGTGCCCAAAAGCCTTGCATTACTGGGTTTTTAAAAAACTAAAAAATGTGAACCCTATTGAACAAAGTGGTACTTACTTCTGGACATGTGATACATAATATTTCTTGGAACCATGGAATTTTTCTGTGGCAATTTCACCTTATCCTAATCTGACAGATAACAGCTTAAGGCAGCTTCTCCCAATTAGGTCAATATGTTCTTAGGTACACAATACCAAGCATGCAACACTCAAGATGTAATACAAAATAATCATAATCATAATAATATTTATTTATACCCCACCACCATCTCCCCAAAGGGGACTTTGGGTGGCTTACAATGAGGCCATGCCCGGTAATACAGTTACAGCAAAATAAATACAAAATGGCAAAAATGACATCACAATAAAATAAGTGAAACATAAGAATAAAATAAAACAATGCAAAATGCAAAGAAAAAACAAACACAATGGGTGTGTATGACATAAAATGATAAAACTCTGGGAGAGATAACAATGAAGAGGATGTATTTGTGAGTGAGGAGCTCATAGGGGACGGAACCGTGGAGTCAGGCCTAAAACAAGTGGGGGGAAGTGAAATATGAGGACAACTTTGTGGGAGAAAGCAACAGGAAAGAAATATATGGTCACTTTCAAAAAGCACAACGGACAAGCCAAGTTTTTAGATTCTTCTTAAAGGCTGTTAGGGTGGGGGCTTGCCTAATCTCACCAGGTAGTGAGTCCCACAGCCGAGAGGCCACAGTGGATAAGGCTCTCTCCCTCGTTCCCACAAGTCGTAGATCATGCAGGTTTATGGAGGGAGATGCGGTCACGAAGGTAGGCGGGTCCCAAATCGTTTAGGAATTAATAGGTCATAACCTGCACCTTGAATTGGGATCGGAAAAGGAATGACACCAATGAAGCTCCTTAAACAGGGGGCTTGACCGCCCCCTGAAATTTCCCCCCGTTAGTAATCTGGCTGCTGAACATTGGGCCAATTGGAGTTTCCGGGCCATCTTCAAGGGAAGCCCCGTGTAGAATGCATTGCAATAGTCCAGTCTACAGGTAACTAAGGCATGGACCACCGTGGCCAAGTCAGACTTCACGAGGTATGGCTGCAGCTAGCACACAAGTTTTAATTGTGCAAAGGCCCTCCCAGCCACCACCAACACCTGCGCTGAATCCAGGAGTATCCCCCAACTGCGGACCTGTGACTTCAGGGGGAGTGTAACCCCATCAAACACAGGTTGCTACCCAATACCCCGGTCAGATGTGCAACTGACCTGGAGAACCTCTGTCTTGTCGAGATTAATCTTGAGAAGAGGATTTAATTTCCTTCCTTCCTTCCTTCCTTCCTTCCTTCCTTCCTTCCTTCCTTCCTTCCTTCCTTCCTTCCTTCCTCTCAGCTAAAGTAAGTTCAAACACTGATCTTTTTTATCTGTAAGGAAAGAAGGAGTAAGAAGACATTCCTCTGCCATTAAAGGGAAATGAACATTCGCCCACAAGGTACACAGGCTCCAAACTTGCAGGATATGCTAAAAAGCCTGGAGGCCCAGTAGCCAGAGCTTGGTGTACCACAGTGGCTTATCAAGGCAAATGTCGCATTGGGAAGCAACGTGCTTTGGAGAGCACATGTTCAATACAGGCATTTGTTCTCTGTATCAGAATGGGAGCTGACATACAAGTCTACCCTTCTTCCTACCCACACCCTTATTTCAACAACCAAATTGAGAAAGAAAAAGTCCCTTTTGTGAACTCACAAGGGGAACTTTTCTTTTTCCCAATTCTGTAGCGGGGCTATCATACTGAGCAGACACAGACAAACAGGCAGACAGAAATCTCTTTAAATGTTAAGAAGTCTAAAGAGCTCAGACCATTTCATGTTTGTATCTTGCTCTAATCCTTCCCACTACTCGGCAAAGCAGGTTAATATTGTTACTCTCACATTGCAACAAAGAAGTAAAGGCTGGGAAGTAGGGGGTCATCTGCCTCGGGGCCATCCCTTAATTTCATGGCAGAGAGAGAACTGAATTGTGCACTTGCTGATTCACGGCTCAGTGTTTCAGTCACTATCCTGCCTGACCTTCTATCTCATTTTATCCTTAAAGTAGGATAGACTAAAAGAGTGCTTTGCCCAAAGTTGCTCATTAAATTTGGGGTATGAACTTGGAACACACTACATCCAAGTCCTATATCTAACCTATGCAAGTAATTTAACATTTATATATAATCTGCCCTCAACATTAGCTGGGAATAAAGACACAGAGTCCTTGTGAAAGCTGAAAACCATGAATAAAAATGGCTACTTTAATGGTGTGTCTTCTCTATTGGTATTATATAAATCTTAGCCAATGTAATAGTTATAATACCACCTCGGGGAACAATTCTCTAGAACAGTGGTGTTCAACATGTTGCCTCCAGGTGTTTTGGACTTTAGTTGCTAGAATTTATTGCCATTGGACAAGCTGGCTAGGGCGCCTGAGAGTTGGAGGCCAAAACATCTGGAGGGTCACAAGTTTGACATCTCTGCTCTAGAAAGTGTGTAGGCTCTCCAGCATAACTCCATAGTCAGCTTTCTGCTGAAAACTGATATGGAATCACACTGGAAGATCTAGAGCAGGGGTGCTCATTACGTAAATTGCGATCTACTGGTCGATTACAGAGGCAGTACTAGTTGATCGCAGGCGTCGGGGTGCAAAAAGGCAGGGTGTGCATCCAGACGGGCACATGCTGGTGCGGAGCATCTCCTCTGGCTCCGGCTAAGGAGCTTCCCCTCTCGCATCGCGCATAGTAAAGAAAGGAGAAGCCACTGAGAAAGAAGGAACAGGCCTCGTTTTTTTGGGTTGTATGGCCATGTTCCAGAAGCATTCCCTCTTGGCGTTTCGCCTGCATCTATGGCAGGCATCCTCAGAAGTTGTGAGGTGTGTTGGAAACTAGGATTTCCACAGATATATAAGCCCAATTTTCCGAGTTTTCAACATACTTCAAAACTACTGAGGATGCCTGTCATGGATGAAGGCAAAAACGTCAAGAATGCTTCAGTAACATGGCCATACGGCCCGGAAAACTTACAGCAACTAAGTCAGTGAGGTTTATATATCTGTTGCATGTCCAGGGTGGGAGAAAGAACTCTTGTCTGTTTGAGGTAAGTGTGAATGTTTCAACTGGCCACCTTTATTAGCATTTAATGACCTTGCAGTTTCAAGATTGGCTTCTAACTGCCTGGTTTATATATCTGTGGAATGTCCAGGGTGCAAGAACCACCTCACTGAGGTAGGGATACACGGGCACATAATTCAAAACTGAGAAAAAGCACTCGTGGCACATAGAACAACATAGACAGACAGCAACAACATCTTTCAACCACCCCCAGAAAAAGTTCTACCTAAAATAAACCTCCAGCAAAACCTAGGTAGATCATTTTAACTTGGTTGTTTTATAAGTAGCTCGCATGCTTAAAAAGTGTGAGCAGCCTTGATCTAGAGGCTCCTAGTGATAGCATTTTAATCAAATCCATGAACAATCAAATTTGAAAAAATCAGGACTCCAAGTAGGAGGGCCAATTGTAGATGCTTTGGGTGAACACATGACAAATTGAAGAACAATCTTCCTAAGTTCTTTTTATGGTAGAAACTGCACTAAATCAGGGAGAGGTGCTGGATGTGGTGATAAAGGTATCTGTCATGAGTGTACTGTGGACAGGAGGATAATGCAACAAAATATAGTTATGCATTGCAGTTTTGCTTTTAATTTTGCAACCGGTGTCCATAAATCTGCTCAAATTGTAAATAAAACCTTTTTGGGCCTGAAACAGGTCAGCACCACTCACTTAAAATGCAACAAAATTATTGCCATGGCTCAAGACAGTATGTGGTATATTTTTAGTGATTATTGTAAACAATTGAAAACATTTATGCGTGTGGTGTGCCTGCTCTGGGATACCTGGAAGTCACATTTGGTTCAAAATTTGTCCACTCAGCTTTAAATGTAAGGGTGCAATCCTACCTGGAAGTTGGAAGAGCCTACAGAGCTAAGAATAGGGGAAGGGCACACTGGTGATTTGTTAGCAAAGAAAGCATTTTAGCTACCTGGACTGCCTTCTGATTAATCAAAGCTAATCAAAACCTTTACGTGATATTGAATCTATGAGAAACAACCCTGGCATTCCAATGGCTAGACCAGGATCACACACTGCAGTAGCATCACCAATGCTCGGCAGCCATAGATCAGGTACCCAGTTACACCAAACTCATAGTACTATTATTCCACTTTAGCTGATATGGTTCCATCTAATGAGATCTAGGAATTGTCTTTTGGCCAGAGGGAGTGGAGCTATCTGGTCGAAATTTCAAGCATCCTTGCCTCAACTGCCAGCCCCAGGTTTCCATAGGACCGAACCATGGTAGTGAAAGTTGAATAACTGTGCTACAGTTACATAGTGTCACTCAGTCCCGGGTCAATATGTAGATGGAATCCCACTAGAAATCCCACAGATACTGGCATTTTGCATTTTCCTCAATACAAAGAAGACTGATGTTCCTCAACCAAGAAACTGTTGGTACACCTTCATCCACAGAAGAACTGAGTCTGAGATTCCCCATCTTAGAGCTCATGGTTTCAGCCCCTGCACAACAGCAGTCACTGCTCTCATTCTGCTTCCAGCTAATATACCATAATAACACACATAATGTAATAGATGAAGCCTAGAATAGCATAGAGGACCTGTTCATTTTGATATTTGTGAAAGGCAAGTTGCCACATTCCCATGACATACAGAAATATCATTCCCATACTGGACAATAAATCATTTTCAAAAGAGTCTCCTCCGATTTCCATTTAAAGCACCGTTGGGAATCAGTTGATCTCCTGATGCTATTTGATTGGGTCCAGCAGCCCTGGCTAGCAAATCTAACAAGGCAGAATACTGGGAACTGCATCGAGAGTGCTACACATTCTTCATTAAGAGTAAAAATTCAAGACAAACTCTAGATTCTTGTTGAGATACGAGTGTTGAAACATTTCAAAAGAAGCCTTTCCACCTTGCAAAATATATTTTTTAAAAGACTGGCAAAATTGTGTGTACTGATAGTCAATCATTTCTCAGTTTAAAGAATGGCAGCAATAGAAGACTTTGCCAGTATATTCTTAGCACTCCAAAATAACTAGATTAGAGTGAAGGACTGAAATAGGCCACGGATTTTATCCAAGCTTGCTTAGTACTTTCCATATGCAAAAAAGGCTAATCTTATGATGATGCCTGTGGGATTTTGAGCAGGCACAAATTCTGAATGAAACACATGATTACAAGTTTCATTTCCTGGGGAATCACCATGCAAACACCAGCTTTCCCTATATAATGGCAACCTCCATCCCTCCGCTGCCACTCCCGGCCCGCCACACACATTCTTATCAGTGAAGGATAATTCAGAAAACAGTGGTACACTGCAGCAGTGGCTTGGAAATGGTTTTGTGTTAGCTAAATTAGGAAATTCAACTCCAAACTTATCCCAAAGGCTTTCTTTAAAAACACACTAAGTTTAAATAAATATTCTGCTGAAATGCTGCCTGGGGTCTTGACGCTCTGCACTTGATTTATGTAAGAGAAGAGCAAAACACAAACAAGGGAAGCTTAGTATACTGAAAGATAAGTCATTGCAGACACTACTTAACATACCCAGAATGTCACACCTGAGTTATGTCGGTGAGAAAGAGTGCCACCTTATGTTTTGAAGGTTGCCAAAATATAAGAGAGGATTAAGAAAAATTAGTACCTGCTTTTTGATCGTGTTTTTTTTAAAGCATCCTACAACATTCTATGGATAATGATACAGTCGGCAAAGGAAAGAAAGGGGGAAAAAAGACCTCACTGACCAGTAAGGGGACTGAATTCGAAATACATTGAAAGACCTATTTGTAAAATTCTACTGAATTCCCAGGCTCGAACGGATCCAGGCACTAGAAATGAAGCTCCACTAGTGCTGATTAGCTTTTGCAAAGATTGCCACCCAGGTATTCAGGTAAGTCCTGACGTGCATACCTGCCCATGTGGTTCTTAGTTCTGGAGACAGCAGAGGTTTGGATGAACTTAGGTCCTGCTATTCCAGATTTTCTGTCTTACCCTCTTTTCCCCAAACATGACTGATGGCTATGGAATCACCATGGTTCATGGACTCCCTACCCGAAGAAGAAAGCATTCATTTTTTTCTTGAGCAAGATTTTGGGGACCAGTTGGGTGACTGAGGCGATTTTCTTTGAGAAGATGAGAAAGGGAGTGGCGTCTACTTCTCACCCCTGAGCTTAGCGTCCTGTGCATTTAGCATGCATTCCTGAATAAGGAAGTAAGGAAGCAAAGAAACAGAGAGGCAGCAGTGGCATGCCAGGAGTTTCAGGCCTATCCACATGGTTTCATAAGAAACCTTGTGCAAGCTCTTTTCCTGAACTTTAAGCAGAAAGGACACTCTCCAGAAGACCTGGTGCTCTGTTCCCATACACAAATGGTCAACTAGAATAGTTGTGGGTGTTGCTTGTGTCCAATATAACTCCTCACATCCTTCTCCTCTTCAGGCTAGGAAAGGGATTTCTTGATATTCACGTCATACCCTTCAACTTATGAAACCATCTATTTGTGGTCTTTTAAAAGAAAAGTTGTCTTGATTGCCATTGTTATTGCCATGTGTCTATGTTGATTTTGATTTATGGCAACCCTAAAGCCCCTTCTTCTCCTGCTGTTAATGCTGTTTTATTGTTGATGCTGTTTAATATGTTTGATGTGATGTTTTAATTGTTTTTATTGTGATTGGTGTGTGAGCCACCTCGAGCCAGCTGGGAGTGGCGGCGAACAAGTTCAAATAAATAAATAAATAAATAAATAAACAAACAAACAAAACATTGCCATATATTCCAGTTTATATCAGACAATATGGATTTTATATGGCAGTGTAGAAGTGGACTATGATAAACCTATCATGTGATTTACCTAACGAGACATGTTCAGAATGGGGTTCCCTTTGCCTTCCTCCGTGACTTGTCCAAAATCACCCAGTGGATTTCCATGTCTGAGCAGGAACTTGAATCCTGGTCTCCAGAGTTGTCATCCAGCACTCAAACCACAATGCCAAGCTGGTTATCTATTGTTATCGTTATGTGCGTTGAAGGCAGCTCTGACTTATAGCAATCCTGTTTTAGCAAGGCTTATTCACTGGAGAGTTCAACTGCATTTCTTTTAGTGAGTGAGTGTGCTTTGCCCAAGATCATCCAGTAAGTTTCCATTGTTGATCATATATTCAAACCCTGGTCTACCAGACTTCTGCACCAACACAATTCACTACAACAAACTGTCTCTAAAAAGTCATAACTAAAAAATACAAATAATTAATTTTATTAAAGTTTAAATTATTGCCTTGTCAACACTGCACACAGTGAAATGAAAGTGCTTTTAATGACTACAAACTATTAAAAGGATCTTTAGAAAGACCCTTGTCCAGGAGACTTTATTTAAACTTTTCATCAGGTTTTGTTGAGAACATCTTTCTCAAAACTATTGCCTAGCCAAAGAAGCCAGGTATAAGATATGCATTTTGATTATAAAATGTGGACAAAAATACCAGCTTGAAACGAATCTACGTTTATCAGATTCTGCAAGATTATAGGCATACAGATACAATTTCTGGAATAGCAGCAAGGATAAACGGATGTATAGAAGTTAACTTTCAGCAGCAACAAAACATTAGCACACTTTACATGCATACATACATTTTAATTTTTGGTTTTCTAGTCAACCTTTCTCCTAGTGCACAACCCAAGGCAGCTTAGACCATGAATTAAAACATGAGTTAGTCATTTAGGCCCAAACTACTGGGTGCAAAAAAGGGAGCAACTTATTGTATTTCTTCCTTGACTGTTCATTGGCCAGCATTTGTTAGCCACAACCACCTCAGGCCACCTCTTGAATGAAATAGTTCCTTGTAAGTGTTTGACACGGGCTCAAGATACTAGAATTTAAACCTCTGCACTTGTTAAAAAAACTTTGGCCATTATCTGTAACACTAATTGATTGATTGATTGATTGATTTAGATTTAGATTCTATCACATCTCAAGCTGCACTAAGATTTTTCAAGGCTATAATATCATTGGCCATGTGCTATAGCTATATTAAGCACGGTTAGGTCCTGTGTTGAAATTATGCCTTTTTCTTTCTTTTCTTTCTCTCTCCATTTCCACAATCTTTCCATCTAAAGAGAAATTGAGAGGAAAAACTTATTCCTCATTAAACGATTGCAGTGACCATTTTGATTTTTGCCTGGATTGCTATTCTGAGACGTAGCTCTGGAGTTAGAAATGACAATTTCCTCGAAAATGTTTCTACCTTTACAAACCTATGGGTGCTGCTATAATGATGGATTAATTAACAGTTGAATGGCATCTAATGCTACCCATTTAAATGCACTTTCTCAAAAGGGGTTTTTTTTCTAACCAGTGTGTGTGAAGAACAGGGAGAAACCTTTTGCCCATGTATTTGTATATATGCTTTCAATTTACATATCAATTTACAGTGACTCCATGTACTTCTTAGGGCAGGGGTGCTCACACTTTTCTAGCATGCGAGCTACTTATAAAGCAACCAAGTCCCAAAGATCTACCTACCCACTACTCAGAGAGCCATAAAAGCAAAATATTAGGAAATTTATTTCAGTGAGAGCAATATAATACATTTTAAGACTGAATTGAACTAAATGTGAGTATAATAAGCCCCTGAGCATTCCTCACAAATGGCATGGGAGCCATACACACTGTGCCTGCGATCTGCCTGGGATCTACCAGGATGCCCTTCGAGATCTACCAGTAGATCACGATCTACCTAATGAGCACCCCTGTCTTAGGGTTTCCTTAGACAAAAAAGAAAGAAATAGAGGTAGTTTTGGCAATGCCAGCCTTTTCTAAAACATAGCATACAGCATATGGCATTCATTGGCAGTCTCCCATTCAAATACTAATCAGGGTTAACCAGGTTAGCCTCCAAGAACAGAAGGGACCGGGTGCCCTTAGTGCAATGGTTCTCAACCTGTGAGTCCACAGATGTTTTGGCATTCAATTCCCAGAAATCCTAACAGCTGGTAAACTGGCTAAGATTTTTGGGAGTTGTAGGCCAAAACACCCGGGGACCAACAGGTTGAGAACCACTGCCTTAGGGTATTTAGACCCTATACTTCCCATAACTACAATATGTCAGAGTATGTGTGTATGTTGGTTGACTTGCACCACAAAGGCTCATACATAGCTTGATGGATCTGAACCAAACCTAGCATGCATATCCTTCATTATCCAACTCCAAAAGGGAAGGGAAGGAAGAAGGAATTAAAGAAGAGAACGAAAGGAAGAAAAAGCAAAGCCAACAAGCCAACAAAGAAGGAGAGACAGCATATGAGGAAAAGCAAGGGAAGAAAATGTCACTGGGTAACATAATTTCTTAACCAACCCCCTCATTTTGTCCCTCCAATTCCTGCCAATAGATATAGCCCTCTCTCTTCAGAGACTCTTTTCTTCTGATGGCCTTATTATTTACAACAACACCATTTGTAGCCATGATTAATGTTAGCTCAATCCCCTCCTTGTCCAAGAGTTCAAGCTGTTTAACAAACTAGAGTGAACTACCATTAACAAGTGTTGACACCAATGTAAAAGCTTGATTATGGTCAAAGCCAGCAAGGCCATTTTTTGTTGGAGAGACCGGGGGGACCACTTCAGCCTGTATACAAATCCAGCATTGGGTTACTAAATAGATGGCACTCAAAAGCTATCTATGTAAGAAAGACAAAATAAAATGCATGTACAAATTTCATCCAGAATTTAATCTTAACAGTTTTTAAAAAATCTCCTAAAGCAGTGGTTCTCAACCTGTGGGTCCCCAGATCTTTTGGCCATCAACTCCCAGAAATCCTAAGAGCACGTAAACTAGTTGGGATTTCTGGGAGTTGTAGGCCAAAACACCTGGGGACCCATAGGTTGAGGACCACTGTCTTAAATGAAGGCAGTTTACCATGATGAACTAAGTGATATAAGAATTAAAATTTGAACACAAATGAATTCAGCCCTCACCCCATCTTCACAACCTGTTCCATAAGGAAATGTAAAAGGCCGAACACTAAACAGGGAAAATGGTTACCTTTCAACTCTTTGAAGAGGTCTCCATCGGTTAACCTACAGGAGCTCTTGACACACCGGGAGAAAAGGAGAAAGGAAGCTGAGAACAAGGCCTTTATCCACAATACACACCGTCTTTCCTGAGAAAGGGGGGGAAAAACAGAATTAGCCACTACATTTCAGATGGAGAGTATGGTCATCCTTAAATGTGAGGAAAATCACACAAATGCAGACAGGTTTTCAGGTCTTTCAGTTTCCCAATTACATGAGAATACACATTAGCACAAACCTCAACACATTATAGATTGAAATATTAAACATATATATATATATATATATATATATATCTAATGCAAATTCTAGCTATTTGTTTTAGAATTACTTAGCAAATTTGACATTGACTACCTCCAGTCAGTAAGAGAAACTAATGTCTCTTTATTGCAGAGATAGTAAATTTACATAGCCTTTTTTATATGCAAAGTGCGTTATGACCATAATCCAAGTCATTTCTTCCACAATTTTTCCAAGGCATCACTGTAATTCTGATTGTACCGATGGGGAACTGAAACATAGTTGTAGTGTCTTTCTCAAGGCCACCCAGGGAGATCCTCCAACATTTTAACATTTTAACCAGGGAGCCAGAGTGGCAACTTTATTCAACTTGCCAAACCTGGTCTGTGTTAGCATAATAAAAATGTGAGGAAAGGAGAAGTAAAACACCATAATCAGCAATATAAATAAAATATACCCTTCTGAATTTAGTTATCATTAGGCAGCATGCTGGGAAGTCCTCCATGGCCTTGAAAAATACAGAGACTTGGGAAGCCACACCAATTAATAAATCTGAAGTGCTAGATATTTGCAAATTTACCTTCCAATCTATCAAGAAATAAGGGGAGGAAGAACAATACAAAATTTACCACATAGTCTTCAGGATTTTGTAGAAAAAGGGACAACTCAAAAGGAGAGGAGTTGATTTCTGTAGTTATTTCATGCTGATACTATTTTGATCTTGATTGTATATGTTTTCAACTATAGGTGTTCTATTCTGCTCTGTTATTTGCAAAACCCCTCAAGGCCCGATCTGGGAATAAGACTAGCAATAAATGAACTGATGGATAGGTGGAATTTTGTGTGTGTTGAGAGACGCAGGTAAGTGAGTTATTGTGAGATGCACACCTATTTGGCACAGTTATTATCATCCATTAACTCATTCAACCCATCTAGGCCCATCTGACCTACAGCCCGGAGAGTCCATGGCAACAGTAAAAACATTGTAGTTTTTGAAGTCTTTTTCACATTGGGAAGAAAATGGCTAAAACCTGTCATTTTTCTGAGCAGAAATTACATATCTACAAAATTGCCAAGAATTCCAGGATCCTCGGTTCCAACAAACAGATCCTTTACTCTCAGGTTTTCCCAGGGCAAAAGAATGATTTTGAAACCAAATTAGGACCGTAAGGCAGATATTTCTTCACATTTTTCTTTCTACAATGTTGTTACCTGGACGATCCAGTTGTACCCAACATTCAGATCCAATACCACTGATTGCACATGGCATAAACAAAATCAGAATTGGTGGGAATTCTAGGTCTGGCTAGATCACTTATTTATTTATTTATTTATTGTTCCGATTTGTATACCATCCTTCCGAAATTGGCTCAGGACGGTTTACAGTGTATCAACCAATAACTATTAAAACAATCCAGGTATACAATAAAATCATAAACAATTAACATAGATTAAACAGTGTGTACTCAACCAAAGTGGATAAAGGTTAAATGCCTGACGGAAAAGGGCTGTTTTACATGCTTTCTGAAAAGCCAGCAAGTCAGTGGTTGCTCGGACTTCAGATGGCAATGAGTTCCATAGACTCGGTGCAACCATGGAGGAAGCTCTTTGTCTTGTTGAAGACAAATGGATGTTTCAGAGGGATGGAATCTGTAAGAGGTTGTGATCCTCTGATCGAAGCGATCTCTGGGGAACACATGGGAGTAGACGGTCCCTCAAGTACACTGGCCCCAGACCATACAAGGCCTTAAAGGTCAAGACCAACACTTTGATGATCCGGTGCTCAATTGGCAGCCAGTGCAGTTGCTGTAATGTTGGAGTAATATGAGCCCTGGCCGGTACTCCAGCCAGGAGTCTCGCTGCTGCATTCTGCACCAGCTTAAGCCTCCGGATGACCGACAAAGGAAGACCAATGTAAAGGGTGTTACAGTAGTCTAGCCTCGAGATGACCGTAGCCTGGATTACCGTGGCTAGGTAGCGTTCAGTGAGATAGGGAGCCAGCCGCCTAATCTGCCGTAGGTGAAAAAAGGCAGATCTACTGACACTGGAGACCTGAGCCTCCATTGACAGTAGCAGGTCCAATTATGGAAACATCATTATAATTATAATAATGCAAATAAATAATGGGATATAATGCTATTATAGCCAGAACATTACTCCAGCATGCACACACTCATATAAACACATACAGAATATCGTCAGATTTCAAGGAACCCAGTGGGCATGCCCTCTATCAAAAACCACACTGCTCAATGAGGGCTGAGCACGTTTTTGCAAGTCCTACATGTTAATTCATTTTTCCTCAGCTTGCCAGAATATGGAAGTTCAGCTTGGTTTGACATGCACCTATGCATGCAGACAGCCAGCTTACCACATGTAAGCAAACAGAATTAGAGAGCAGTGTGTTCAGCATGGCAAGAGAACCCAAACATTCAATCTAATCAAATTTAAGTGATAACTGAAGAGAAAACAGCTGTGTTCACAATCTCCCTACAAAGATCTACAACTGTAAATTTTTTCTAATGGGTTTAGCCCAATCATTTTCCTAAGCCATACCATTAGCAAAAACAAGCCTGCAGCCAGAGCAGCATGAGCCAGGATTTCATTAGAGCTCACGCGGAGCACAGTAATTTCTGGACAGTACTTGGATCCGGAGAATCAAAATTAAACCAGGTACTTCTGAAGGTAGGCTTGGTTACCCTGAAGATTTGCTTATTCAGATTCAGAGCCTACTATAATGCTATAGGTTCATTGCATCTGACAAGAGTAGAATTTTGATAAAGCACTAAGAATATATACAAAAGCTGCACACAGTTCACTAAAGCCAAGTCTGAAACCTACACTGGAAGACTAAATGGCCAAATCAAAAATACATTTGAAGAGGCTCTTAGATAGACTTCAGGGTGGCTAACATGAATACTGAAGTGGAGAAAATGCCATTAAGAACCCCATAAAGCTTATCCTCAGGTCATATTAGATGTACAGTCAGCTCCCTGTATTTGCAGGTTTGACATCTGTGGATATAATTATTCACAGGTTTCTCACTAACCCTCCAAAGGCTTTATCCCGTGTCTCCTTGAGCCCAAGGCTGCTGTGTGCACATTCACAACACAACAGCCTTGAATTTTAGGAGGGGATAGTACCAGTGATCACCATAGTTGCTGCCATATGCCTTCAAAGCTGGGTTTGGGTTGGAGTGCTGAACCAAAACAATGGGTGGGAAGGCCACATAGGGAAAATGAGGTCTCTTTCTTCCCATCTCTACTAGTTGCAGCTTTTGCTCTCCCATTTCTACTAGTTGTCGGGGGCTTTGCTCATCCTCCTTGACCCTTTCTCTGCCTTGCCTGTATCCCTGCCTCTCTACCCTGCTAGAGAGCACCTGAAGCAATGACATGCAGAGAGCCAGGCCTCTTCTCTCTCTTCTCTACAACACTGATAGAAATAGCAAGAAAATGAAAGAATTTAGAAGGTTCATAAGAACATAAGAACATAAGAACATAAGAAGAGCCATGCTGAATCGGACCTCAGCCCATCTAGTCCAGCATTCTTATCACAGTCTTCTCTACAAAAACTGACTGACCCCCACAACCAGTAGAAAATCAACCAACTCCGAGGTGGCACTTGAATGTCCTTTTCAGTAACTACCGATACACTTGGTATCCATGAATCTGTCTAATCCTGCCTTGAAGTTGTTCGCCCATTAGTTGCTAATCAGACAGCTTGGCCTCTCATATCCTTAGAAAAAATGACACTCTAGAATCATCTTGCCAGAGGCAGAGTAATTGAAGACATCATTGAGACTACATGGCACACATTCTTAAAAGATATATCCAATGTTAATTTTGACCAATGCCCATTATTGAAGCATATTGTGCTTTGGAAGTTATAATGACATACATGGATTGTGGTCTGTTTTTGTCATTTGTGATTGTCTGAGTGCACTTAAATTGTCTGACAAGAAAACTGTCTATCATGGGGTAGGGCAGGTGGGAAAATATCATTATATACATCTATGTATAAATTTGAATCAAAGAATCATAGGGTTGGAAGAGACCACATGGGCCATCTAGTCTAACCCCCTGTTATGCAGGAAAAGCACAATCAAAATACTCCTGACAGATGACCGTCCAACCTCTATTTAAACGCCTCCAAAGGAGCTTCCATCACACTCTAAGGCAATGAGTTCCACTGTTGAACAAATCTTATATCAATCTCCTTTCCTGTAATTTGAACACATTGCTACTCTAGAGCAGCAGAAAATAAACCTGGCCCCTCCTCCTTATAGCATCCTTTCAAATATTTATACATGGCTATCATGTCTCCTCTCAATCTTCTCTTCTGCAGGCTAAACATACCAAGCTCTTCAAGCTACTCCTCATAGGACATGGTCTCCAGACCTTTGATCATTAATGCTAAAAGTTCCAGTTCATCTTATTTATTTCTCATGCTCTGGGCATTAGTATAGAGACATTTAAGCTAATTGGATATTCCCTGTAGCTGTTTATTTGAGATTATTGTCCTCTTGCTGCTTAATATTTGTTCTGTTTGTCCAACCCTCTCTTTAGCCTTAGGCCTGTTCCCTCCAGGCCTTGACAAACTAGTGTCCCCAAGGATATTGTCACCCTCCCTGACACAGCTTAGTTTAAAATCTGCCTGATCAGAGTTTATAGTCTCTCAGCAAAAAAAATAATCATTCCAACTTCTGTGAGGTTCAGTCCATTCCATGTCAGAAGCCCATCTTACTGAAAAAGCAGGCCATGGTCCAGAAAGCCAAATAATTCTTCCTGACACCATCTGTGGTGCCAGTCTTTCACCTCTACTATTTTTCTCACTCTTCCTGGGCCACATCATGTAAATGAGAAGAGAGATTAAAAGAGAACCTGTACATTAAGATATTTTAGCTTTCTTCTGAAAGCTTTAAAATCCTTTCTGATGTTTTTAAGACCATGCCTTGCAGTATTGTTGGTTCCTACATGAAACCAACAGGAAAGGGCAGTAGTCAGTGGACTGCATGAGTGTCATCAGCCAGTCAGTTACATGGTGGATTTTTGCCCCAGGGAGACAGCATATTTTATGAGGCATCCTATTATGTTTGCAAATCACTCCTTCTGTTCCCCTCAGGAGGGAGTCCCCTGCTACCAGCACATGTTTCCTGTGATGACTGACAGGGTCACTTTTTTGTAAGGTGCTCTGCAGATCTCTTGAGATCTAACTCTGTTGATCTCGTTCCTGTTCCTCTTCATTTTTGACTAGATTCTGTGGCTCTAAATTGGCCTCTTCCTTGGAGACATCCCCCATACATTCATCAACAACCATTCAGTCAGATATGTCAAAGACCCTTTCATCTCCCCAGTGTGTTCTTGTTCTGAATCATCTATCATTGGGAAAAGAGCCTCTGCTTCATTCTGTAACTCAAAATTCTGTGTTTGTGAACTGTCCTCCTTCTCAGAGTTATCCCACATACATTCGTCAAGAACAGTCCTCTCAGTTTTTTCTAAAAAAAATTCTCATCTTCCCATAGTGTTCCATATCCTTAGCATAAGAACATAAGAACATAAGAAGAGCCATGCTGAATCGGACCTCAGCCCATCTAGTCCAGCATTCTGTATCACACAGTGATACTTGGTAGAGAATTTCAAATCAGTTAAGTAACTCCAGATTTACGGAATTATGGCTGGTCCTTCTCCTCCTTATAAGTGTGACATTCCTCCAAGCATCAGCGTTCTCGACATTTGAAGTGACCTCCTCATAGCCATGCCCTGCATGTTCATCTGATGTGCATTGTGAATCTAGAACGGTCTATTGGGCTGTGTCCAAGAAGAACAAATTCTCTAATGTTCTGAAGTGTGGTAAGTCAGACCTCCAGTTGCTGGATCTTCACTTCCATCAAAGTAAGCTGTTTGCACTTGCTGCAGATGTAGCTCACCAGGTGTTCTGGAAAGAAGACGAACATCCCACAGCCCTGCACATAATCGCAAAACTTTGTCTCCGCTCCATATCTTGGTGACTTAGGTTACCGAACAGTACTTTTTACAGAACTCTGGTCCCTTTTCTCAAAACACCTCAATAATATGCTTCTCTATGTTTCTGAGATATTACCATTGCTCATAGTGTGTGCCGGTGCCCCTTTACTGCTGGCTCTGCCCCCACAAAGGTCAGGTGATCTATCTGAAGCTCTTTAAAATTCCTCTTTAAAAGTTTTTTTAAAGGCACAAAAGTACAAAAAGAAGAGAGAATGTCCAAGGCATGTATGCTTGTATATGTGTGTGCCAATTAACAAAATAACAAAGAAAGTACTGTAAAATAGATCAATTAGGGAAAATAAAGTGATGAAAACAGCTGAAGATGTCTGTGTTCATAAAGACAAAAATATATGCTTACCAGATGTATAGTGTACTACAACCCTAAAGGTTCACAGTATTAGCATATACATATTGCTGGAATACACACAATGTCTGTGTTAAAATGAACAAAACAAAGTCTTTCAGTGTGCCACAGATATCCATTTTGATTGCAATTTGAGATACATGTGTTACAATTAAATTAGGTGCAAGAAAAAAAGATAGTATTTACCCCAGCCACAGTATTGTAACAATGGAAAGTTCACTGTCATTTTACTACAGTAACCAGTTCTCCTTGCCACAAAATATCTCCATTGCTACAGACTTTCACTGTATTGCCTAGATAATATTTACCAACATAACATCACACTTCCTCTTCTACCCAGGAATCAAATGTAAACTCCCACTCAGTTTGGGGGTTATTATTTATAAATACAGAGAACAGTGAAATGATGTAACACCAGAAAAGTCTATCTTTGTAGATCAGTCTTTGATACTGCCAATTATATATTCCCCAAATAGAAAACATATTTGGCTTAAAATGAAAACTTGAAGGAATATCTCCCAAACCCAGAAAATATAGACCAAGGATTAAACCACCCTCTCAATTCAATAAATGAAACTTTGGGTTGTTTTTTTTTTACCGTGTCTTCCATTCTAACTAAACACCACAGCATAATCCTACTAGCCATTCTTCTCAAGACTGAGTCTCAATTTATTCACCATGCCCAAATCTTTGTTGCATCTAGACTCCAGTTCAGGGCTTCCACACCCTCAAAAACCACAAACTTCAGATGACTTCATCCAGAAACCTCATGCAAATGTTTACAACTTATAGTTCTGATCCTTGCAGCACTCCAAAGTTCATGGTCAGTATGCTGAACAACAGTCATCCATACTACTTTCTGAAAACATTAATCCCACATCAGCCAAAAGATTTAAAAAGCCCTCCCTGGATCCCGACCTTGGTAATTACAGACCAATGTCTAACATTCCTTTTTTTTTGGCAAGGTGGTTGATAAGGCAGTTGTCCTCCAACTCCAGGCAGTATTGGATGACACACACTTCACTGACCTATTTCAAACCAGCTTCAGATCGGGATATGGAGTAGAGACTGCTATGGTTGTTTCGTGGATAATCTCCATCTTAACATTGGCAAGGGGTGTGTGTTCCCATTGGTACTTCTAGACCTCTCAACAGCTTTCGATACATCAACCATGGTATACTTCTGGAACACCTATAGGGGCTGGGAATCAGATACACTGTGTTGCAGTGGTTCTGGTTGTACCTCTCAGGCAGGTTCCAGATTGTGGTGCTTGGGGACAGCCACTCCTCAAAAAAGAAACTGTTATATGGCATCCCACAGGGTGCCATTTTATCCCCAAATCCTTTTTAATATTTACATGAGATCATCTGGAGGCATGGAGTGGGGTGTTATCAGTATGCTGATTATACTCAAATATATTTCTCCATGCCTTCAAAAACAGCCTCGGCTAAGGCTAAGGATCCTCTGAATGAATGCCTGGAGGTAATGGGCTGGATGAAGGAAAACAAATTGAAACTGAATCCAGACAAAAATAGATGTACTTGTTTTGTCAAGGGTCCGAATCTAGGGATGGAGGTGTGTCAAACAGTTCTGGATGGGGTTACACTCCCCTTGAAAGGCTGTGTTCGCAGCTTGAGTGTGCTCCTGGATCTGTCTCTCCAAATGTCAGCCCAGGTAAATGTGACGGTCAGGAGTGCTTGCTTACTACCAGCTTTGGCTGATGCACACTGGCTGTATTTTATTTTTAAGGATTTACAAGAAATGCTACACATACAACAATAGACCTGGCAAAAACAAAAAGCTCTATCTATGAGCTCAGTATTCTATGGAACAGTCTCATGTTATTGTAATGTCAACACCTGCTATTTTAACACAAGTTAGAGACTGCCTGATATTTGACAGACATTTTATCTTGAATTTCCTTGCAAATTTTGCCCCTCACAAAAAGTTGTGGAAAGAGAAACGTCAAAACAGATACATTTATTGTCGAAGGAAACAATAGTTTCTGGTTCTATCCACAAAAGGACCAAGTTCCAGGTTTTCTAATACAACTGACCACAAAGAAAGCATTCAGTGAAAGTGATGGTCCCTTTCCACGCACATCCTTTTTAGAAGCAGCAGTTTTGTTTCCCAAACAGCTGTACTTCCTACCACCAATAACCCATAATGTCTGCCAACTGTTTCTCACAGACAAACATCTGACCACAGAGTAGTCCAAGTATACGACAGCCCTACGATGGGACAGAGTCACTGGCTGTCTGCAAACCCACTTCTTCATTCTACTGTGACCTTCACATAACCACACATTTGTTCCCAGAGAAAAGGAAAACTTTACAGAATGATGTTACTCCCTCAGTCTGCTTGAGGAACCTTCACATCCCCTACATCCTAAGAGTAATTCTCCCTAAACCTGTCTACATCTTTGCTTGTTTTCCTCAAGCTGCTGTTGAATCTTCCTGAAAACAGTAGGCGGATGGCAATTTTCTTTTTTTAGGAAAGCAAGGTGAGCTTTCATATGAGGATCAATATGATATTTTATCTTGGGAAGACATTCATGCAGGTTTTCACTCACACTTTGTTGTGGGTGCCTGGCTATAAACCCATGGCTGTTGGGAAAAAATATCCTCATACAGCATGGTAAGCCATGGGAATAAAGCAACCACTGTTTATATCTAAATTTTTGGGTACACCTGAAAATTTGACACCCCCACCCCTGCAAACACATAGGTTAAAGTATACAAAAACTGTCAATGCTTGCATAGCCTGAAAACTGATGCCCAAAAAGAGATCTTCACATGTACTCAACGTAGAATTCACCAGAGAGGGAGACACACTGAGAAATTGGACTTAAGAGCATTTATCCTTCCAAACACAACAATTAACACTGAAAACCACCAACAAATGCAACATGCCAAAGTGCTTCTGCAAGAGGCAAGGCTTTTGTGAGAATGCACAGCAGAGTCAGATTGTCAAATGAACAGATATCAAAAGTATGGGGTGGTCTTCTCTTGGGGATGACGGTTATCAAGCTCAAACCCTTTCTGTCATAGTCAGTACAAGCCTTTGTTTCATGCAACTCCTCATTTTTTGGCAATTCTGAAAAGCCATTATCTTCCTGGGTCATGGGACTTGGGGACATTGTTTTGCTTGAAATACTTCCATTTAATGTTTCATTCTCGGTAGTTATTGGGTATGTGTAGTGTTGGGTCCTCAAGTTCCACCTGAAGTCATTTAATCCTTGGATCTGTTTAAATCCAGGCCAGTTTTTGGTGTTTTTTTTTAAAAAAAGAAGGACTACAAGTGGCTACCATTTCTTAAAAACACACAGTAAAGTGCATTAAATTATTGATAGCCATTAAATGGGGGAGGGGGGATTAAACCAGCTCTCAGCTTTTATCAATCATTAATGCAGTTTCCACCAGAGCATCTCACTAGGCAGATATCGCATAGCGCAGAACACAGAACACAAACCCAGGGGGCATGAATTTATTTTTGGCAGAGAAAGAAATAAAAATTCAGCAGAGCAAGAAACAAGAGGTACAGCAGAGATTTTTTGTTTGGAGCAATTAACCCAGTCAAAGGTGAAGACTTAACTAGGGCTTAGTGCCACCATAACAGAAATTGTTTCACACTTTATAATTGAGTAAACCTAGTTTGTCACCAGAGCTGCAGCCAACCTTGGCTGTCTGTCAAATCTGCCGGAACAACATTATGTGTTTTCAGGCACGCAATTTATCATACATGAAAAAGCCATCCTTGAAAGACACACTCCCAGTTCTACTACCAAGAATGACATCTCCGAGGCAAGTTCTCCCTCTTCATAATGTCTAAATTGTGTTTCTTCCATTGCCCGGTATTATTACAGTAGGACTGTTTCTTCCTCATTTAAGAAATGCCAATGTTGGAATGAGGCTTAGTAAACTTTATCCTGGTAAAATGGAATAATACCAGTATTACTCATAACAGTGTTTAAGGAGTCTAATGACATTCTTTGATAACCCTCTCAAGGCACTATTCCTTCTACCTTTCTCACCTATTTACCATCTCTTCTCAGTATGATTTCCTAGCTACATTTCTCTCAGTGACCAGGAGATATATAACAATAGATAAAAAACAGAGTGTTTTTTAAAGTACTGTCTGGTGAAAACAAGGGGAAGAAAGAATGGAAAATGATCTCATTAGAAGTGCATCAAATAATGACACCAATATTTGACCAAAGTTAGCCTCACAGAAATTACATTTCATAAAATGATTTGTTTAGAATTAATGGTGTGAATCCAGGATTGAAATAAACAAAATAAATAAAATGGAAATGGAAACAAGCAAATAAATCAGCATTATAGGAAAAAATGAAATACAGTAATTTGCAAACGAAGCCCTCATCAATGCATCAAAGATTCTATACTTTGATGAATAACTATCCATTTTAGAACATTAATTAAAACTTAAGTTGTGCAATAATAATTACTGCAAATATGAATTGATAGCAGCTCTTAGATTCCATATTTGTTGAAGTACCATGTTTACCTGAATCTAATGTGCACCTCTTTTGGCTAAATTACATTCCCAAAAAGTGAGGCGTGCATTACATTTGATCCTGCATGATACTTGAGTAAATATGTTGGTAGTAGTAGTAGTAGTTAAGAACTGGAGGGACCCTAAGAATCTTATGCCCCCAGTCAGGCCACAAATCCACCAGAAAATTTCTCTCTAGAGCTCAGTAAAATCCACAGCTAGACTGGGGCATCTCAGAATGTAAGAGAGCCCATGTTGAATAACATCTGCAGGCCCGACTCACCATGTTTCCCCACAGCAGCAACTCTGGTGCCCCAGGGTCCTTCCACACAGCCATATAACCCAGAATATCAAAGCAGAAAATCCCACATATCTGCTTTGAATTGGGTATCTGAGTCCACACTGTCATATAGTCCAGTTCAAAGCACATGATGTGGGATTTTATTCAGCTGTGTGGAAGAGGCCATGGGGACACTCATAAGCAGGACACAAAGGGAATCCCATCCCCATTGCTGCTCCTCAAACCCTTTCACACTACACAAATATAGTGCTATGTTACACTTCAACTACCATGGCTCAATCCTGGGATTTGTAAAGCTCCTATGCATCTTTGGATTCTACAGAACCTTGTCATGACAGTTTAAGTGGAATATATGCAATGGTGTAGTGCAGAAGAGCTCGCTAGCAATTGGTATTGAGAGCACTCCACTCCAGTCTTACATTACAGCTGTGGCTGACATTTATCCTGTGGGAGTGTTCCCTCTCAAATCCTTATCTATTTATTTCACTTGTTTCCTCAAAGAAGCTCAGGCTACTGACTTTGTTCTTGTCATTTCATTTATATCTCACCTTTCCTCCACTGAGCTCAAGGCTTTGTACATATGCCGCCGCCTCCTCACTTAATCTTCACATCGACTCTGGGAGGCTGGTTAGGTTAAAGAGAAAGAAAGAGTGGCCTAAAGTCACTCAATGAACTTCAGTGGAAACCAGAATCTGGATTTCTCAAGTCCCATTCCAAGGTTCTAGGCACTTACATCACAATGGCACTTACCACCAGCGTCGTTCGGCTAGCTATCAACCCTGTTAGAAAGGTTCACTGCTAACATCTTACCCAAGGCTATCTAATGAGCTTCATAGTCAAGTGGGCACTTGTACCCATGTTGAATGAATTAAATATTGCTTTCTTATGCTGTTTCTAACTGCTTCTGCATCTTCCGTTCAGTGTCAGAGTTTCCCATTACTTGCATAAACTATTACGCTCATAAAAAGGAACACATTCTCTATCTATATCTGATATTGGATGTGATATGTTCTAAATTCACAACACAGATACCGTTCTTATAGCATGGTTGCCAAAACAGCAGCACCAGGAAGATAGGGCCTTTGCAAACACTGCTGTCTATTGTTTCTCAGCCAGGGAACAGTTGCACTTTGGACCTTTCATCAAATATAACTGTGTAACTTCATAAAAGGCCCCCCCCCTTGCAATCTGGTAGTTGGGAAACAGGCAAAAAACACATTAGTATTCATAAACAAATAATCTGCATGCCTTGGTTGCTATCCCACATTTTAATTAGGCATGTCTACATAGTTTTAACTTTGGTTACTTGCAAATCTGACTCCAATGATCATAAAAATTGGCTTCAAAATTTAGCTCAGGGTTCATCAAACTCAGCATCTCAGCCAATAATAGGCAGTCAGAGAGCTCTGGAAGATTATGTATTAGTTCATGGCATTCTCAAGCATCTCACCATACCTTCCAACATTTCACAGATTAAAGCCAGGGCATATGTACTCAAGCAACATCAAGATGGCAAAACCTAATAATGAGGAAGGTCACACAAGCTAAGAGAAGTTGCAACAGTTTACTGTTGCTTGAATCCACAAGGAAAGGCAGGTTCCACCCCTTCTCTTTGGAGCCTGAGTTAATTGAGTGAAAACTACGATTGCATTTTGAATTCAGTTTGCAACAACTGAAGTAAACTGAGAACAAAGGAGGAAAGTGGGAGTAGGAGACAGTCTCAGACAGAACCCAAGACATTTTAAAAACAGTGAAAAAGTGGGATATCATGGGATTAAGCTGGAAATAATAATAATAATAAAACTTTATTTCTAACCCGCATCCATCTCCCCGGAGGAGACTCAGAGCGGCTTACATGGGGCCGTGCCCGAACAATACATCATAAGATATCAACAACATAAAAGAACAATAAACATAATAAAAGCAATAAACACAATAAAATACATCTGTGAAAACGCAACAATACAGATGAATCTAAAAACAAAACCAACAGGGCGGGCCACATGGACATATAGGATATTTAAAAACTCGGGGGAGATAACTGGAGTAGTGTCGAACACAAAGGGTCACATGGAGGGGGGGAAGGTCTCACAGAAACGGGGGCATTTGGGGAGCTTAATCTCCGAAGGCCAGGTGGAAGAACCAGGTTTTCAGTTGTTTTCTGAAGGATTCCAATGACCCTGTTAAATTAGGGTAGTAAGGGAATATTCACTATTTGTTCCTAGATATCATATATTTCAAGGTATATTGTATTTTTGCATGAAACTTCATTAGCTTTTGTTGTTGTTATTATCAGATTCATCCTAAATGATATTATAAAACATTTTATAGGTGAAGAGGGCTGTTTTGTTGAGGCTTCATGAAGAGGCAACAACAAATATGGACTTGCTATGATATGGATGCAATCACAGTTACCAAAAAAACATACCCCATGTGATGCTTGGTTGCAGGGGTATATACAATCTTAACGGGGATTCAAAGGGAATCTGCAGGAGCACACGGTTTTTCCATAAAATACCACAAGGCAGATGCATCCTAGATACTTGACGAGGAAAGAAAGATGGGTGGAGTAAAAATGGGCTGGACAGAATGGGATTATGTTCTCCAAAGCTGTCTGCAATAAATATATAGCACCCATCTCATCTGTCTTGCAAGGATGTTTTATTTCATTTTGAAAAAGCTTCACAATTGCAAATGAAGTTTAGACACATAGCAAATGATGTGACAGCACACCTGTTTATTCATAATGAATTCATGAATATGCTTTATGATTTAAGAATGACATTCTAAGACATCTAGAAGCCACTACATACCTATTGGGTGACCTTGGTCAAGTCAAACAATGCTAGCAACAGAAAAGCCCATAATATTGTCACCTTATGAAAATGACAAAAAAGTAAACAACAACAGATAAACAACACACACCTCAGAATTAAGAATTCAGTTCCACTGATTCAGAAATGACTTTTGTTTGGGTTCCACATAGTACATATCATTTAGTACAACAACTTTATCTGTCAAGAAGGTGTCACCACCTCTCCATTGCACAATCTCAATTATGGCATAGCAGTCTCTGCAGAGAGGCTGGGCAATTGTCTTTTAGGGTATCTCAACAGCATCCTGTGTAACGTAGCTTGTATTTAGCAGGGGATTAGATTATATACCTCTGATATCTCTTCTATTTCTATGACTTAAAAATATGATACTTAATACTACTGAAATCAGCCCATGAAACCATAACAGAGAACAACCATTTTTGTGTCAAGAGAGAGGGGGGAGGAAAAAAATTGTGGAGAGTAGAAGTGGAGTCCAAAGAATGTAGAGGTAGGTAAAATGTCTACACATGATCAGAGTTGTGTGTTCGAGAGCAGCCTGGACTACTGACATTATATTAAGCAGTGCTTCTCAAAAACCTGTGAAAGCACTCCCCACCATCACATCAATATTCCTCCCTTTGATTGAAACAGTACTCTACAATGGCTTTAAATGATTACGTTTTTAAAAAATCATTACATTACAAAAAGGAACTAAAGGTAGTACTGGCAAAGATCTGTTGTAATTAACCTTTTTAGAAGATAAGGGTTTCATAAATGGGGAAAGACTCAAACCCCTAAGTATGCCTAGCTGAACGAGGGGTTCCATGGGAAGGAGACAACCATTGAAACTAAGGGCACAATGTAAACAAAAAGCCAATAGGTAATTTTTGAAGAAGGAATCACAATCACAGGCTGCTCACAGAAGAAACTGCTCATTGGTGGTTCTATGTGATTTTGAATTTGACAATTGTAGTGTGATAACAACGACACGTGGAACTCTAGTACAACAAGAAGTAATATTGAGTGATTATAAAAATATATTTAAGTAGACATATCACCAGAAACAGTCCCTCAATGGAATAATATCTGTGAGACGCCGTGAGACGGCAGACCCAACCGCCTCATCTGGTATACCGACCAGTCCAAGGCTCGCATCCCTGGAGTACGCAGAGCTCTATGAACTTTATTATTTTATTTGCTCAAGTCAAACATTAATGGACTCATATACGGGACTTATATGTGTTACTCTAGAGGTACCACCTATTCGGCGGATTGTGTATTCCAATTGTGTGTATATAATAATTGTGTGATTGTATATGGTTTTGTCTGTTACCTTACGCTATTTATGCAAGATATTATTCCATTGAGGGACTGTTTCCGGTGATATGCCTACTTAAATATATATTTATAATCACTCAATATTACTTCTTGTTGTACTAGAGTTCCACGTGTCATTGTAAACTACATCTCCTACAGCCACAGTTGTGTTGTAATTGTAGTGTGATACCACATCTCCAATCTACAAAAAGAAGGACACATCTATCTTGCACCAGACTCATTATCTTTCCACCTGCCAGCATCTCAGTCCATATCATCTTCAAAAACCTCACAGAAACACCAGGAATCTCTATATGCTCTTCTGATCTGGATGCACATTCAGTTTAAAACAAGAAACTCTAGAGTCTGGATTCATGCAGAGAAAGAAAAGACGTCTCTCTCTGTGGGCAAGCCATTATCCCCCTTTCCTTGAGTGACTGAGCAATCCTATCACATGCAGTGCAGAAGCTGTCTGGAATCAGGCAAAAGAAGAGGAGTGAGTCACTCCGAATGGAAACAGGCCACTTTTCATAAACTGGATCCTTGTGGTATATGAGCCCTTTTCTTGTGGCATGCTGTCTGGGAATTACTATAGTAAAGGTTAATCTCCAAGGGCAGATTTCTTGCAAGCTTCAAAAATGTCGTTCACCACAAGCATGACAGCCTTAGAGTCAGTCATGCATTCAGCCCTCACAGCAGCCTGGCCAGCAGAGAATCCAACTGTACAGTTATCAGGCTAAGCCATAAGCAAGAGGGATCAGCTATTCATCTGAATTCATCCAGTGCGTGGAACCAAATGGAATATTTTATTTGGGAGAACTGAAAAATTCCTGTTTAATGACCACTTTGCAACTACTCCTCTTGGAGGACATTGATGGAGGCTGGAGGGAACGCCAAGCCAGGAAAGATCCACCTTGTGACATCTTTGTGAAATACTGTGCTACGACTTTAGAGGCCAATAGAAAAAATGAGCTGGGAATAAATTATGGAAACCAAAGACTTTGCAGAGGACTAGCTATAATGCTTCTGAATTAATATCCAGTGAAGTATTATGAAGTCTCCCATCCATGCTACCTGAGCAATCTCCACTAAAAATGCTAGAGATGGAGCTGTGAACCCTATGCATGCAAAGCACGTCTTCCGCCACTGAATTAGACTCAGAATATATCTGCCTCTCACTCCCAAGATTTAACTTCTGCACATCTGGAGAAACAAAGGGAGGGGAAATCTGAAGAACTCTTCTTCATTCTCACTTCCTCTTTCTTTTGGCTTATTTCTCCAACCCCGTGCATTTATTACATTAAAAGTATTACTCAAATTGTAACATTTATAACCCACTTGTGAAATTTAATTGCCAGAAATAGCTCTGATACTGGAAACAAAGACTTGCTGCAATGCTTTTGGAACATTTCTGCATATTTGCTCCCAATGTTTTAAAAAATGGTGGGAACCACATCAAGATATCCATATATTGTTTTCTTTCTCTTAATCTAATAGCCTCAGTAAGCCAGAAATATAGCTCGAAACTCTCACAATCCATACTTTGTTTTTTAAGGTAATATCCATATTTTATCATTGTGTGTAAAGCTGTCATTTCTCCATGCCTACTGCTTCATCCTCTTATCCCAGAGAACTGTCAGGAATTCAACCTGTAGCCATCTGCATGTGTTCTGCCCCTAAATTCTGCCCTTTCCTTCTTCTTATAAAATATGAAACTCTACCTCCCATGCCAGAAAGACAAAAACCGCCACCTTCTTCTCCACAAATAGTCCCAATACCAAACCATTCAGCAGCAACAAAAGACTGACTATCTTCAATCTCCTAGACAGGCATTACCCAGATCATGAACAAAGGAATTCATATACCCAAGGCAAAAATCAGACCTCTAGACTAGAGCAAAAAGCTAATGTGCAGTTTCTTTTTGTGGGATAGTATCCATATGTATCTCAATTTACCTGCCCCAGAACAGACTAACAATTTTATGGTCCCTTGTCCATTAAATTCCTTTTAACATCTTATTTGTATCTTGTCTAATTAGACAAAGAGAAAAAGATAAGAATGAGCTTTCTCTTCCCACACAACCAAAAAAACCCAGACCTCCTGGACTTCTATGTTTACCTTCACTGGGTATGTTAACTTCTGAAAACAAAAGGAAAAGTGTGGGCATAACATGGTACGTGATGATTTGGATCCCACTTCATAGTCTAATAATAATAATAATAATAATAATAAACATTTCCATAAACTATCCAGATTAAATCACAACATAAAATATAACAACAGAGGGTCACAGCAAAAATCGATTCATGGATTGTTGTCATGTTGCCTTCCATTTGTTTCTAATGTATGGGGGATTGCCTTTGCAGCTCTCGGGGGTTAAAATAATGTGACTTGTGGTTTCCATGGCCGAACAGGGGATTCAGACCCTGGCCTCTAGGCTTGTAGTCCAATGCTCCAACTAGCTCTCATTCATACTGTAGATACATCTATTTATTAACACAAACCATTAGTAACCTAATAAAAGTGTTGTCTGTACTGCTGCCCCAGACATAGCCCAGCTTGAACAATGACAGATCCCTCTCATGGGTCTTGGTAGTCTGCTACTTTCTTATAACTAGCTGTCCTTGAAAAGTCCATGTGCCAACAACACCAGACCTCACAGCAGAGACACAGGCACAGGAACCAGACCCTGTGGCAGACTCTGGTGCTAATTATGTTTCTGTGTCTATTCTAGTAATGCTATTATAAGATCTAATGATGTCATCAACAAAGTCAGGAGTTCATATACCTATTTATCTGTTAAGAGTTAGCAACCTTTGCATGCTTATTGCCATAAACAAGCATTTTGGGTATTTTCAGACTTGCTGTTTGCTTGATCACACCCTCTTTCTGCATTATTCTTCTAACTAGCAGTTATTTTTCTTCCCTTTCTCTTTGTAAAGAAAGTTGTATTTTTATGTTTTATGAAGAAAACTATTTGTTTTCTTTTCTAGACGATATGGGCACGTAGGCATGGAACTCATGGTTGTCCAGCTTCTGCTTTACCAATTAGATTATCTTTTGGGGAAAATCTGGTTTTAGCATATTTTTCAATACTTCCATATGTAATCATTATCAATGTCCTACTGCAAGTGCAAACAAGCCAATATCTGCTAAAGAATGAATGGTTACAAACCTGCCATTAGAATGGCAACGTTCAGGGACGAAGGCGTGATATGTGTAAGTTACCTCATCATATAGCACAAGGATAAAACAAAATTTGTTTTGCTTGGTCAACAGTGTTGCTTTTTGTTTTTATTTTTCTCCTATTTTATTTTGTTATATTGATTTGTTGTGATTTGCCACACATACTTATTTTAAAGCTCCTTGATGGAAGAATATATGTCCTTCTAAGAACATAAGAACATAAGAACATAAGAACATAAGAAGAGCCATGCTGAATCGGACCTCAGCCCATCTAGTCCAGCATTCTGTATCACACAGTGGCCCACCAGTTGTACACGGGGATCTCAAGCAGAAGGGAGGGCAAAACCCTAACCTGCTCCCGACCCCCCACAACCAGTACCCAGGGAAATCCTGCCTACCTCAACCAACTCCGAGGTGGCACTTGAATGTCCTTTTCAGTAACTACCGATACACTTGGTATCCATGAATCTGTCTAATCCTGCCTTGAAGTTCTTCAGGCTGACAGCTGTCACAACCTCTTCTGGAAGTAAATTCCATAACCCAATGACCCTCTGGGTGAAGAAATATTTCCCTTTATTAGTCCTAATTTTCCTACCTTGGAGCTTCAGGGAGTGCCCTCTGGTCCTAGTGTTTTGTGACAAAGAAAATAATTTTCTTTATTCACCGTTTCTATCCCATGCATGATTTTATACACTTCGATCAAGTCACCTCTTAAATGCCGTCTTTCAAGGCTGAAAAGACCAAGGCGTTGCAAACTGATTTCATAAGGGAGCCGCTCCATCCCTTGGATCATTCTTGTTGCCCTTTTCTGTACCTTTTCCAGTTCCGTTATATCCTTCTTAAGGTGCGGAGACCAGAATTGTACACAGTACTCCAAATGTGGCCTTACCATAGATTTGTAGAGAGGTAATACAACATTTGCTGACCTATTTTCGATTCCCTTTCTGATCATGCCTAGCATAGAATTTGCTTTTTCACTGCTGCTGCGCACTGGGTTGACATCTTCATTGAGCTGTCCACCAAGACCCCAAGATCCCTTTCCTGGTTTGTCTCGGAAAGCTTTGACCCCATCAATTGGTAGGTGTAGTTGGGGTTCTTTGCCCCGATGTGCATGACTTTACACTTGTTTAGGTTAAAATGCATTTGCCACTTTGTTGCCCATTCACTCAATTTCGAGAGATCTTTCTGGAGCTCTTTACAATCAGTTTCATTTTTAACTACCCTGAACAATTTAGTGTCGTCTGCAAACTTTGCTACCTCAGAATTCACTCCTACATCCAGATCATTAATGAATAAATTAAAAAGTAACGGACCCAAAACTGAACCTTGGGGTACGCCACTTCTCACCTCTTTCCACCCAGAGAAATGTCCATTTATTACCACCCTTTGTTTCCTACAGTTTAGCCAGGTTCCAATCCAGGACAAGACCTGTCCTCTGATTCCATGGCTGAAGAGCTTATTTAGGAGCCTTTGGTGAGGGACTTTGTCAAAAGCCTTTTGAAAGTCAAGGTAAACAATATCAATTGGGTCCCCCTTTATCTATGTGTTTATTTACACCCTCAAAGAATTCTAACAAGTTAGTAAGACATGATTTGCCTTTGCAGAAACCATGTTGATTTTCTTTCAGCAATGCCTGTTCTTCTATGTGCCTAGTAATATTTTTTTAAATAATGGTTTCCATCACTTTGCCTGGAACTGAGGTTAAACTGACTGGTCTATAATTTCCTGGATCACCTCTGGATCCTTTCTTGAAGATCGGTGTTACATTTTCCTCCCTCCAGTCCTCGGGTACAGTGCCTGATCTTAGAGAAAGGTTATATATCTTAGCTAGAAGTTCAGCAATTTCACACTTGAGTTCCTTAAGAACTCTGGGGTGGATGCCGTCTGGACCTGGTGATTTGTTGACATTTAGTTTAGTAAGGCATGTGAGAACATCCTCCTTGTTTATCTCTGTTTTAATTCTTTTAATTCCCTCCCTGAAAAAACTGACTCCCCTGCAGGCATATGTTGTCTGTCCTCCTGTGTGAAAACGGAGGCAAAGAAGTCATTTAGGCGCTCAACAATCTCCTTGTCTTCACTGATTTTCCCTTTCTGACCATTGTCGTCGAGTGGCCCAACTGCTTTTCTAGTTGGGTTCCTGCTTCTGATGTACTTAAAGAAGTTTTTGTTGTTTTTTTTAATATTCTTTGCTATATGTGCCTCAAAATCTCTCTTGGCTTTCCTGACGGTTGCTTTGCATTTAGTTTGCCAGAGCTTGTGTTCCTTTCTGTTCTCCTCGGTAGGAAGAGCCTTCCATTTCTTAAATGAGTTTTTCTTCTTTCCAATCACATCTTTTACTTCATTTGTAAGCCATACTGGTGTCCTTTTGGACTTTCCATGCCTCTTTCTTTTTATTGGAATGCATTTTAGTTCGGCCTGTTTTAAGGTATTTTTAAACAGTTTCCAAGCATTTTGGAGGGATTTGATTTTTTTTACTGCTCCTTTTAGTTTGTTCTTTACAATTTTTCTCATTTTGGTGAAATTCCCTTTGTGAAAGTTTTATGTCTCCGTGTTAGTTTTCACTGACAGTTTGCTATCCAAACTTAAGTTGAAGGTTATTGTGTTATGGTCACTGGTACCTATGGGCTCAGTTACAAGGACATCTTGAACGAGATCTTGTTCATTAGTTAGCACCAAGTCCAGGATCCCCTTTCCCCTGGTTGTTTCCATGACCATCTGCTCAAGGGAATAATCAGCTAGCATGTCGAGGAACCTTGTCTCTCTTTCATGCTTAGAACAAGAATTTAGCCAATCTATTCAGGGATAGTTGAAGTCCCCATTATGACTAATGTATTTCTTTTGAGGCCTGTTTAACTTCATTTTCCAGATGGCAGTCAGCCTCTGGAGTTTGGTTGGGAGGGCGATAGCAGATCCCTAGTGCTAGATTAGTTTTTTGTCCTGGGACTTTTATCTACAATGTTTCTGTAGGTGAGTTTGAAATTTCTTGAAGTTCTAATTCATGAGATTCTAGCTCTTTGTTTATGTACAAGGCCACACCGCCACCATTTTTCCCTCTCCTGTCTTTCCTGTACAGTTTATAACCTGGAATCTTTGTGTCCCATTTGCTTTCCTCCGTCCACCAGGTTTCTGTTATGCCAATAATATCAATATTTTTATCTTTTGCCAAATATTCCAACTCCCCTATTTTTGTTCGAAGGCTTCTAGCGTTTGCGTACAGACATTTATATTTATTTCTCTGGTGCAATTTCAACTTTGGCTGTTTGTGAGAATTTGTAGAAGACCTACCATGTCCTACCTCTCGACTACTACTATCTATCTTTTCTGTTGACTCCGCCATTTGTGTGTGGATTTCGTCCTCCATACTTGGCATTTCACCCTCTCGAACCGGAAGCTGCCTAGCTCCTGTCAACTTTCCCCTCTGACTACAATGTGGTGGTCATTGTTAAGACAGTGGTCACTCTTGGTAATTTTTGCATTCCAACAATCTGCCAACGAAGGCAACGTTCTATGTATCTAATGCAGTGTTTCCCAACCAGTGTGCCATGGCACACTAGTGTGCCGTGAGCGATCATTAGGTGTGCCATGGGAAATTGGAACCTCCAATACCCTTTCTTCCCCCTCCTGTCCACAGTGCTCTCTGGATGTAGGCGAACTACAACTTCCAAACTCAAGGTCAATTCCCAAGCAAACCCTTTCAGTACTTTCTGTTGGTAATGAGAGTTCAATATGCCAAGTTTGGTTCAATTCCATTGTTGCAAGAGTTCAGGATGCCCTTTGATTGTGTGTTAACTATAAATCCCAGAAACTGTAACTCCCAAATATCAAGGTCTATTTTCCCCAAACTCCATCTGTGTTCACATTTGGGCATATTGAGTATTCATGCCAAGTTTGGTCCTGATCCAACATTGTTTGAGTCCACAGTGCTCTCTGGATATAGGTGAACTACAACTCCAAAACCCAAGGTCAATGCCCACCAAACTCTTATAGTATTTTCTCTTGGTTATGGGAGTTCTGTGTGGGAAGTTTGTGTCTTTCTGCCATTCTTGCCAGGATATCTATGTTGTGTTCATCGAAACAGGTCCAGGTTTCACACTGAGTGTATAAATACATTTAAAAACATATTAACGATATGTATTACTGTGTTAGAGTGTCATTTTGTGTCATTTTGGTTGGTGGTGTGCCCCAGAATTTTGTAAATGTAAAAAATGTGCCGCGGCTCAAAAAATGTTGAAAAACACTGATCTAATGAATTGAGCTATAGTGCACAATAGCAGAAGTTACTTAGTTTTTAACTTTTTTGTCATGTCAGGAACGACTTGAAAAACTGCAAGTCACTTCTGGTGTAAGAGAATTGGCTGCCCATGGGGATGCCCGGATGTTTTGATGTTTTGATGTTACCATCTTTGTGGGAGGCTTCTCTCATGTTCCCGCATGAGAAGCTGGAGCTGATAGAGGGAGCTCAACCATGCTCTCTCCATATTCGAATCTTTGACCCGTCGGTCTTCAGTCCTGTTGGCTTCAGTCCTGTTAACCCATCGGGGGATCCATTTTAAACTTATTACATCCTTTTCACTTTTTTAGTACAGTATTTCATATGAGCATAGGCAAAACACAAAGTATGGCCCCGGAAAAAATATATTCCCAGGAATTTTGGGAGGGATTCTGTAGACGAGAATTCCGATTTCCAGCTGCCTAAAAACCAATTCCAATCAGGTTATTGAAAATGCACAGTGGAGTGGGGTTGGGACAGATCCCAACATCTTGTTCCTTTTCGCACTTTGTAGTTATGATGCTGTGATTCCATTTCAATTGCCACATCTGTATCCTATAGAATCACAGTTTGCTGATATACTAGAGAAGACCTTTCCTTAGGCCCCATCCTTAAAATGCAAATACCAGGATTTCATAGACTAGAACTATGGAAAGTTAAAACCAGTACAATAGCATTATACTTGTGTAGTGTGAGATAGGTTGTGGCGTTAACCACACAATCTTGGGTTGAATATGTAGCCAGAGACTGCCTGCTTTTAACTGTCTGGCACACCCCATCTTGCCTAAGACACAACATACCTGAAGTCTTCCTAACCCTGAATTAGAAAAACCAAATGGTTGTTCTTGTAATTTCAAAGACTGAATGCTTGAATGTCTGTGGACAATATTTGCTGGAATTTCTTACAGAAGAAGAGCGGCTAAATCAGATTTCCAGTAATAGAAGCAATAGTGAAGCATCTCTGAAGTAGATTGCTCCCAGCCCCTCCTCTCTACAAGCAGCAAAATAGGAATTATGTAAAATGAATTATGATAGGCAAATTTGCTCAATATGCATAATTTATACCGAATCCGGCTTTGCTCAGTGCAGAATTTGGATTGCCTAGAGAGGTAATTTTAAAGCTTTTAGCGTTGAGCATGTACAACCCCGGCAGAGCTCAATTTTTCTGAGAACACAGATCTATCTCCTAAAAATGCACTGACCAGGTTTACTATCCTTATAATTTCTACTTCAACAGGTCCTTCATTAAGGTTTATTGATGAGAACAGTGACCTGCCTGATGTCAAGCACACTCCAGTATACACACTCAGTATTTTCAAAGAGGAAGGCCGGGTGTAAGTACACAGGTGTAACGTATAAAAAGCATAGCCCAACTCATCCCATTCAATTTGAGTGCACTTACTTTCATCACCCAAGTAGATTTCTGTGGAAAACTAGTGCTGCATAGCTTCTCAAACTGTTGATTAAAAATTAATGAGGTACTTCCTATCAAATTTGAGCCTTGCTGGAGACTAACTCAAAACGTTTTTGGGATGTAACATTGAATCTCAGCCTGCAAAAGAGTAAGATTTGTATGGTTTATCCTCCTTTCTCTTGCTATTCCGATACTAGAATGGAGAGGTAGGGTAACCCTGGAAAGGTAACATGCAAGAAATGTGATGGTGTGATGATGTAATGTGACTGACAACACAATAGCACCAGTTAAGGCAAACAGGAGCTTCTAATTTTGGTTAAGCGCCAGAGTTATTGTGTATTGCCTTTATCATTTTACTTCCAGGAAGGAGGGATTTCTCCAAACAATCAACTGAAAAGTGGGGTGCTTTTGGTATGGTACCAAACTCTCACATATGACTCTTGCATACAACCCTCTCTGCTCAGCTCTACATGGGAAGGAAGATGATGATACTATATTTATGCCTTGCCCTTCTCACCCCCAAGGGGTTCAGAGAAGGTTACAGAGCTACTAAGCATGTGAGCTACTTTTTAAAAAGTGATCTACTGCGCCCGCACCATCCGCATGCAGCTCCTCCCACGCACCGCTGCTCCTCCCGCTGCTGGCTCATCTCACGGGCATTGCAGAGGGTGAGGGAGCGCGAGGCAGAGCCTTCGAAGGGAGTGCTAGGCGGAGCCCTCGAAGACTCCGCCTCGCACTCCCTCACCCTCTGCAATGCCCCACGGGAGGAGTCGGCAGCAGGAATCAGGAAGTGTGAGGCAGAGCGTTCGAAGGCTCCTCCTCGCTCTTTCCTGCTCCCGCTGCTGGCTCCTCCCACGGGGCATTGCAGAGGGCGAGGCAGCGCTAGGCGGAGCCTTCGAAGGAAAAAGCACCGCGGGAGCGGAGGCCAGCAGCGGGGGCGTGCGCGTACATTTGGCTGGCGAGGCTCGAAGATCACCTGGAGGAGGGCCGAAGATCGACTAGTAGCTCACAATCAACCTAATGAGCACCCCTGTTACAGACCATGGCAAATTCAAAGCCATATTACATATACAAATATACAACATATTAATTTAAACAGTAAAAATATAAGTACAAAAACAGTATAGTTAAGATATAACTACAATAAAATTTAAGTACAACAGCTTAAAAACGTACATTAAATCCCAACCAAAGTGGGCTCATGGAATAAAAACAACCAAAGCAGACAGCATGCGAGCCAAAGCAGACAGCCAAAGCAAACAGCACACGTGAATAAATACCACACTCTTTTTCACATATTTCCAACTATGATATTGCCATACCCTCCAATGTCTTACAGATGAAACCTGGGACACATGTGGTCAAATGACATCATAAAAAGGTAAACATTACTAATGAGAAAGAACACAGAAGTCTAGAGAAGCTACAGCAGTTTTCTTTCTTTTTTCTTGAGTATACAAGGAAGGTTAAGGTTCTGTCCCCTCTTTCCCTTTCCCCATACCCGCCAAGTTGTGACTAAAATATTTTTGCACTCGAAGCCAGTTTGTAGCAACTGAAATAAGCTGATGACAAAAGAAGAGGGTGGGAGGAGAAGAGAGAAACCGGGACATTGTGAAAGCAGATGAAAAAGTAGGATGGCAGAGGACTGGTTGGGACAGGTAGCGGGCATGCACTGTCATCACGCAAAATCATCCCAAGCTATCATCCAAGGTGCTATCCCATTGTGAACCTGGATCGGTTCTGTTGAGAATAATAATGTCAAGGGGAATGGTGGACTGGAATATGCTGTTAAAGCTTTTGCCTTAATTCCAGTCTGTTTCTGAAATGCTCCGTTCACCACAATTACAGGCTCCATTCTTGTGTTTTCCATTTGGGCCCAGCATTTTTACTAGCGTTGCCAGAATTTCTCATGTTGCTGTAAACCTAATTCACGAGATTGAACAGCAAGCCCTGTGTGTGTGTGAAACAGAAAGAAACAAAGCAAATCTTAGTCTTATCTTCCTCTCCTCCTCTTCTTTTTTGCCCTAAAGGGGAAAACTGACCTTAAAAAGCCTGGTCTGCTCAGTTATTATACTGTTCCTTTGTCTTCATCTCAAACAGATGAAATCAGATGCAATTCAAGGCTAATTCAATCTCTAATTACCTTAGGATCTTAATGGCCCTGATCTTATATGTTAACATTAATTTTATCATGTTAGATACTTCACGGATGTGCCATTTCTTGCTAATCTAGATCAGCTCTTTGCTATAATTTTTAATAAGAGGAAAAGCAATGGGGGGAGTAAAAAGAAAAGGATAAATGTCATATTAACTCATGGCAACTTCCACAAACAGTTCATGGATGAAAAATAAGTGACCCTGTTTCTCCAAGGAAGAGCGGTTTGCTTTTCCCTTTAGCAACAAATAGGGTAACTTTACACAACATTAGCTGCTTGACTTTGTCCCAGGTTTTAACAAACAAGAAACAAAAGACAGTAAAATAAACTAAGTCACTTTTATGCTAGGTGACACTATGGACAGCAAAGAGAAAGCAAACACATATTGAATGTGTTCGCCTTGCACTATCCTATTATTTATGTAATGAACAACGTTTCCCCCATGTCCTTTCGATACTCCATTTAAGACAGAAAGCCTGACATACAATTAGAAACGAAATCTTCTGCAATTAGAAGATGCAAACAAAAAGGGGGTAGTACAAATTTGCTGAATGTGCATTATTAAAAAACTTTTTGGATACATTTGCTGCATATGTTTTAACTGCCTGAACTAGTAAGGTTTAGTTACTTTTTCAGGACTCCCACCAATAAACATATAAACATCGAGCGAGGAGACACTGGGGGAATTATTTTTAACCAAACTAAAAATACACTTTGCCCACTGGAATCAATGTCCCTTCCATTCTATTCTTGTTTTGAAATCTTTAGGATGAGTTGGCTATCCATTGTCAGGTTTTGTTCCAAAATTAGCTTGTTTGTATTTAACACTCTTGCCATGCCTCTTCTCCCAGAAACTCGAGGTGATAATTTTATTATTTCCTTTTACCTAAAGGAGTAAAATTGTGTGTGTGTGTGTGTGTGTGTGTGTGTGTGTGCATGAGATGGAGGAACAGAGGGAAGAGGAAAAAGTGACACTATTTACATAGTTCTCTTATTCCTATTCCGGCAGTAAAGTTCAGTTCTAACACAATACTGATCGAATATTACATTAACACATGACTATAATTAATTTCCAAGGCAAGCTGTATATGCCTTTCATCATAGACTCATTGTGATAACATTATCTGTAGTAATCATAACCAACAGTCTTGGTTATGATATATCTTGGCTTTTCTTCGTGAACGAAGATTCAGGAAGGACTCATCCCACGCTTTCTACAAGAGCGTTGATGATTCGGAGGTTGGATGTGTCCTTCGAGTCTGTGCAATGGACCTTTCTGGTGGAGCGCAGCATGCACAGAACTGACCTCCCCCTTTAAACCAAAGGTTCGTCTGCCGGGGCCTAGCAAGCTTAGGACGGTGGCAGTGAGGTCCTCAGGTCGTAGGTTTGGTTCAAGTTTCCTTCTCTTTGGTTATGATACCAAAACATTATTTACATGCAGACATGTCACCCATCCACCCAAACAGTTCAACAGGTTAAATTCCAAACCATCTGGAAAATAGGAGTAGTAGTGCTTTCCATAAGAATTAAAAAGAAGAGGCAAACCATTTTCATTTTTCAGTACTGTTCCATTATCCGAACGGAGGCCAAAAGGGGCACTAGACAGAGAAGGATAGTCCATTGTACATGAAGACAGTTGAAGAAGAAAAAACATTCACATTTTTGCTGGTTATTCTCCCCCCAAATGTCATAAATAACAGTTGTTTCCATGATGGCGATATGGGTGGGGGAATAACAGGAAAACAGGGGGAAATGTATTTATTTATTTATTTCAATTTTCCCCCGCCTTTCTCACTCAAGGGGAGTCAAGGTGGCTTACAGCTTCAGCAAGAATTCAATGCCAGTAAAAACCAACAATAAAAACATATCCCACAGTTGAAACAATTCAAATGAAATAGTTTTACTTCTTCAACCTGTCCCCCTGTAAAATGGACTATCCTTCTCTGCCTAGCACTCCCTTTTAGCCCTCACCTGGATAACAGAGCACTACCCAGTTTTCTTTGTATGACTTCACACTTCTAGCCATTCACTGGTGAAACTGCCAAGTTTGTTCTTCTCACACTACACAGATTTCTCACTAGATTCCATACTGTGAAAAAATGAGGGGGGGGGAGGCATTTAGGATCATCAGCTAGAAAGCAACCTTAGTGCCTCTTGCCAGACTCTCAAAATTCAACTAGATGTTGTCATTATATTTCAACTTCAATATAGCACTGCAATTGTGTAATGTGCAAAAGCCTAAGTAAAAGAGGTTTCATAATAAATGGTCTTTATTCTTTAAATGTTCACCTCCACTTGAGAAAGTGATCCAATTTACCCTCTACTGCCTTTTCAGCCCACTTCACAATATCAAATTAGCTCTAGCCTTGTTAATATAAAGGCTGCCTTGTTTCTGGTTTTTCACCAACAAAAGAATCAGTGCTTCATCCAGGCTAGAGTCAACCTTGAGTTTACAGATAACGGTTATATATTATGTAAAAAAAATGAAGGATCCAACTTTTTGTGTGTCTTTTCTTCTGGGAAAAACCAGGGATAAGTCCAAGTGAGGCTACTATGCAGACATTATGGATTCAAACCAATTCAGACAGACAGACAGACAGACAGACAGACACACACACACACACCCCTCTGCAAAATTTTTACCACCTAATGGGAAAATCTGAAGGTCTTCAAAACTTTTAGTTGGCCTAGTAAATGTATCTTCTTACTGTGTTATTAGGAAAATTCTTTTTTTTTACTTCTATGAGTTTAGGTAGCAAGCTTTCCATAAGGAGTGTTAGTGAAATGCAACTCTCTGGAGGCTACTGAACTATAACTCCCATCAGCCAATAGGTGAAGAATGCTTGGAAGCTGCAATCCAACTACCTCTGGAGATGTGCATTTTGACCACCTCAAGATAGAAGAATGTATCTTACTCCTTTATCTTTATGGCACAAGGCTTATTTATCTGGCGACCCATAGCACTCATTCTATTGGAAAAAGAAATCGTGAAAAATAATTTTTTTACATTTTAAAAATGCCATTTATTATTGTTATTGATTATTTAAAATATCATTAGGGGGGAAATGCTGGGGGAGGTTACGGCCGACAGAGCACTCTGGCGTGGGCTGGTCCATGAGGTTACGAAGAGTTGGAAGCGACTGAACGAATAAACAACAAGGAGGGAAATGGGGAAGGAATAGTACAAAAGATATGGAGATGAGCTAGCATATACATTAATATTAACATAAGATGGTCATATTTCCAGATATACATTTTCTTGAAGCTGATATATAGACAAATCACATATAAATTAATAACTAAATCAGAGAGATCTTCTGACCATTCATGTGAATGTTTATCTCCCCAGCCTTTTGATGAAAGTCTTTGGGAAACAGTAAGAACATGCAGGATCCAACCACACCAACTTTCAGTTAAGTGCTAGGTCTCAGTGAACATAATCTATAAATATCAAAAATATGACATAGGGATGCTTCGAATAAATCTTGTCATGGGTCATTGAAGCTGTAGTCAACTTGAAGGCACAAAACAAAACTATACTCAAAACAGCCATTTTTGTTGAACCAAAGTTTTACATCTGAAGAAATTTTATAGACCAGGGTGCAAGTTTCTATTGGTTGACTTGCAATTTAACTCTGTATTCAATGTAATTTTATTTTATTAACTCAACTTTCTCCAACAAACATGTATAAACTAGGCTTGGCTTTAGTTTCTCCGAGAATATAATTGATGCCTCCAGCACAACAGGTATGAATGAAGCCGATGGCTCTCATCTAGCAGTGGTTCCCAACTAGTTGTCCACAATAACTAAAATATGGTCTGCAGCCTTACCATTATTATACTGTTGCAACTAGAGTGACCGGTCTCACAAAACCCTCTATAGTGCTGAGGCTTATTAAATATGGTTTTCTGTGGGTGACCAGATGCCGACTACTGGATGTAATGTGTTCTGTATCAAAAACTAGAACTGTTGTGGTCTATTCAATGCAATTTTCTGAATTAGCACCCCAAATAACCAAACAAAATCTAAAATTGACCAAAAACCGATTGGTAACCCTTTTAGTACCAATGTTGGAGAGTGGTCCCTGTAATTGTGTATATTGCTTAAGCGCACCCATTAGTGGATTTAAATATTAAGAATGGGAAGATTTCTTTGTGTGTGTGTATGTGTGTGTGTGCATGTGTTTGTGAGCATCACCCGTTTTTAAATGAATGATTTTAAAGTTACATTAACAGGGTTTTTTTAAAAAAAGAATTTAGATAAGAAGTATAAAACAGAAATACAAAAAGTGCCAAGCAAAAGAAAGGAAACAGAAATAAAAATAGAAAAAAGGAAGAGAAAATAAATAAAGAAAAGCAGTTGACATCCAATCCATCTTCATTCAGCTACAAAGAATAACATCGGCATCACCCTTCAGGTTTCTTAGCGTTGACTCTTTTCTCAAACAAAAACACTTTTCAAATTAGTATTCAAAACTTAAGATTGGTAAACTCTTTTCTTCATCATGCAAAAAGTCAACGAAAGGTTTCCAGTCATTCAAAATGTTTGAATGGGAAGAATTCTTGATCAAGATTTTTTAAAAGCTGTCTTTTTAATAAAAAAAATTATGACAAAACATGATTGTCATATTCCCATGAAAACACCAATGCTTGTATCTTATTATTCCACAATTTTGTCATTAATGCACCAAATCCTAGGTTCACCTTGATCCAAAAACAACCAACCTTTGAGCCAATATTTGGTTGTCATTGGATAAAGGTGAACCTGGGATTTGGTGCATTAATGATAAAAAAAATTTGCCTGGGTGTAGAGCATGCAAAATGAGGCTCCCAAATAAAAATGCTGTTTCTCCAATGAAATTCCCTTTTTTTATTATTTATTTTATTATTTATTTCGATTTGATAAACCGCCCTTCCCGAGGCTCAGGGCGGTTTACAGCATATAAAATCAGTACATACGACAGCATATAAAAACAGCATATAAACAGCATATAAAACAGCATATCCCAAAAGGTCTAGTATTATGTAATCTGACACTTTGGTTATGCATTTCCAAGTACAGTTGTCATCTAATGGATAATGGGACTAAAAGTTACTAAGGGAATATGAAGACAGTAAAAACAAAGAGTACTAGGGTGGACATACACTGTGACATTAGTACAGTTTGACATCACTTTAACTGCCATGGATTGATGGTATGGAATCATGAGAGTTATCGTTTTACAAGGTCTTTCATTTCCCTATCCATAGTGCTAGCGCCTGAGCAAACTATTAAATAAATAGGAAGGGCTTTTTTGATAGATGGATACTCATCTCAGCAAGTGGAAGTATAATCATCAACTTTTTCCCTGGAACCAAAAAGGTGTTATGTTTGGGCGCTGCGGCCAACCCGTGGAAATATATTTCCTCAGCCACAATTTAATTGCCCAGTTACACAAATGCATGACATTGTTTGGCATGTTTGGCGGACTTTAAGAAGAAAGGAGCCAGAAACACAACATGGAGAACAGGCCAAAAGAAAAGAGCATTGGCAGAATAGTTGGGGGAAAATTGCCCAGCATCTGCTTTGGCCAAAACCAGTGCTATTAGCGCCTCATTTTGGTAAGAATTAAAGTCCCTCTAAATGGGTGGCAGTTGGAATGAGGAAATTAATGGCTGGTGGTAAAAAAGTTATAGTACACCTGACATTTTAGCTTATTTCAACCTGTGGCTTGTTTTTAAAGCATGAGAATGCCTGGATACTTTTGGCATGGAGAGGGAGACTCGAGCTCTCATTTGGCCTCGGCTGAAGAATTATGTGTTGAAAATACAACAGATTGTGTAAATTTAAATGCCAAAATTGCAATTCAACAATTTCCCATGATGTGCCTTGTTTGTTTGTAAACAAGCAGAAAAGTAATCATTAGGGGGAAAGGCTATGCCCTCAAACAGATTTGGGGGCCATGAAATGAAAATAATAAGGATTCTTGCCACACAGATCTACAATACAACACAACATTCTCAAAACTGGAAAAATCCCATTTTGCTTTTGTCATATACAAGTTACACAGTCAGTTATTAAACACTTTGATTCCAACTCCAAGGAGACACTGATGATTATATATTTTTAATGGTTTTTGTATGGTTTTATATTATGTGCTAAATGTTTTTAAACTGTATTTTATGCCTGTTGTGGCATCAAATTGCTGCCAACTTGTAAGCCGCCCTGAATTGCCTTCGGGTTGAGAAAGGTAGGATATACTGTAAGTACTGTAAATAAATAAATAAACAGTATAAGAGTTTGCCTTCCCCAATTTTTCTAATATTGCATAGCTTTATTATACTCTGGAATTGAAGATTTGTCTCTTTTGTAGTAAGTCTACACTTTTTTGTGCATTCTCTTATTTCAGTTTTATCAAGGGGAGATCACCGGGATTGTGGCGCAGTTGGCTGGGTGTCAGGTGCATAAGATCTCTACTGACCAGAAGGTCATGAGTTCATGAGTTCGAGGCCTGCCCGGGTCGAGGTGGGCTCTCGACCTATTGTGTAGCCTGTTGTCAACCTTTGCAACCCGAAAGACAGTTGCATCTGTCAAGTAGGAAATTAAGGTACCACATAGTGGGGAGGCTAAATTTAACTGATTTACAAGGCCATAAAAAGACCTCCAGGAAACACGCTGAGGAATGAAGGAGTGTGACAGCTCCCCCTGGTGGCCAGATGTTAAATTGTCTCAGTCTGTCTTGTGTGTTTGTGTGTCTAAATGTAATGTGCACATTGTAACCCGCCCTGAGTCCCCTGCAGGGTGAGAAGGACGGAATAGAAATAAAGTAAATAATAAATAAATAAATAAATAAATAAATAAATTGAACTTGCTTGTAATCAGTACCTGGCTGGGAGACCACCAATTATTATTATCATTATTTATTTCGATTTGATAAACCGCCCTTCCCGAGGCTCAATGAAGAAGAGGTGCTGAAATCTATATTTCAGAGGAAGGAACTGGCAAAAACTACCTCAGAGGAATCCTTGCTTAAGAAAACCCCATTAATTTGCTTTAAGTCAACAAGTGACTTCAAGGCACATAAATGCACACATGCCAGTCAATGCTGGCCCTCTCCTAGTATTCTTGAACCTCTATGCCAGAACATTGATTTGATGTCATATCTCTTTCAAGTACAGAACATCAACAGACTTATACTATGTAATATATTCACTTGCATAACTTTTTCCACCTCACTACAAACCTTCCCTCTTTTAGCACTCCTACACCCCATTTTACAGTGCGTATGTGTGTAGCAGAGAAAGATTGATGTGGCTCTTGAGAGGTTATTAAACTACAACCCCAGCACCCCTTAGCAATGGCTGTGCTGCTAGAACTGTTGAATGTTGCATTCTGACAACATTTAGAAGATCACAAAATAACCAACCTCACTTAATAGCATAGTACTGCAAACCAAGGTTGATTCGGCAAGACTCCATTTAAAAGAAACAAAGAAATGTAGACAGTTGTGCATTTGCTCCATGTTTACCTGAGTTTATAAACAGAATCCATCTTCATGTTTTTATATGCCCCATCTGCAGTATTTCTGTAACTGTAGCTAGAAGAATGTATTTGTCCTTTATCTCAAACCGATCACTTCCAAAGAATTAAAATGACAGTTTGCTCCATGTTTGCACAATAAACTAAGGTGGCTGTCAAGTTTGATGGCGTATTAGTTTGTCACTTCTAGCAGACATAGCTGTACGAACAGATTAACCAGGGCTACATAATTTAATAAAAGCTATCACCTATTCTTCCTGACACCACCAGATATTCTTCATCAAATCCTACATCATCCATAGTTGACAGTGACAGCGAAGTTGTCCACTTCCAGCTCAGATTTCCCAAGGAACACAACAGAAAGGCATGTAGAAGACCTACCCAACTTCAAATGGTATGAGAATTCTGGCCCCACAGATTAGCAATATCACAGAAATTAAATGAAAAATTATTCCAGATATTTTGAAAAATCACTTCAGCATGCCCATTCATTCTTAGCTAATAGGAACAGGTACACCAGCTGAGCCAACTGTGTGGTCCTATTGACTACAGGCATCATGTATGTTAAGTAACACAACTGCTTCATGTGGGTTGAAAAAATAACTTCAAAGCAGTCAATACGGTTCTAACATTTAATTTAGGTTAGCACGAGAACCCCCATAAGAGATGTTTGGAAAAGGAGCAGGGAAATATCAAAACTGAAATGTAGATTTATATCCAATGGCACCATTTTGCTAGTTAGCTCAAGGTTCTGTCACTTGCAGAACCTTGCGTCTGTCTATGTAAAGTCATTACACAAATACTATAGGTCTTTGTTCAGAGATTGTTGGACTGTCACTTCCATTAAAGTTAGCCAATGTAGCCATGAGACAAGGATAACGGGGGTTACAAATCCGGAGAGACACGTGTTTCCCAACCTTGCTCCAGATGCTAACTGGCATTATTTGTTCCAATGGTGCTTATACAACTGTTAATACAATTACAACTGAAAGTTGCTTTCTGTGGCATTCTACCTTCCTCTGGCAGCTTTGGGAGGCTGATTTGTGAGTGTTAAACTCAGTCTACCACTCCTAGAACCTTTAATGAGTAGGAATTGACATCTGGAGTTGCAAAACCCACTCATTTTAAATTGAGTGCTGCTGGGGAATGGGAGGAGTGTCATTGGAAAGCCTAGAGTCATAAAAAAAACCTCCAGGCAGGTCTCACATATCATGCGAGCCATACAATTTCACCTCTGCTCTAATGGAACTGCTAATGAATACCAACCTTATTACCTCATCTACATGGGTTATACTGTATACAAACCTAACAAAATGATCCTAAGTAGATGACATTTGGTGGCGAGGGCTCCTCTTTGCTGTCCTTCTTCACTGTCTCATTACTAGTAACACCCTTCTTAAAGATCTATCTACTAGGGCTGTTTTAAAATTTCGGATACTCCCGAAATTTGGAAGTTTTTCGGATACTTCTGACTTTTTTTAGCAATTTCAAGAGCAGCCCTTCCAAAAGGAATTCTGAAATCCGAATTCCAAATGACATTGGATGTCATTTCCGAATTTTCTTGCTGATTGCTCATTGGCTAATGGCTAACAGCTGACACTGCTGATTTTTTTTGCCAGTTTTTTGAAAGCGGAAGCCATTTTTGAAGACTTCCGAAGACTTCTGCATTTCGGAAATACTTCCGAATCAATTTCGAAATTTATCAGAATTTTTTCGGAAGTCTAAATAATTTGAAACACTATCTATGATTAGATCCGAAACGAGTTTTGAAACATTTTTTTAATCAAACAGCCCTACTATCTACAGATAAGACTATTAATGTGCCTTACAGACCACCAAAATAAAATATGACAAATGGCTCAAACGATCAAGTGCATTATATTCAGGTTGAAGACTTTCAGCCCCCCAGATGCTGACAAATGATTTTTCCCATTTTTCACCTTGTTAGGACTATTGGGAACTGGAATTCAGCAACGTCTGAAGGGTGCCACATGTTTTCTAAGCTTGAGTTATATAAATGCTAAAAATTATAACAGTATTGAGACATACTGAGGAAAGGGGATAAAAAAAACCTGCAGCCAAGTGCTTACCAAGGCATTATTTTATTTGCTTTATAGTTTTCTTTTACAAAGATAGTTGCTGATACTACAGTTCCAAAGAAAAATGAGAACAGATGAGAGGTGAATAGATTTATTTTAGGTTTGCAGGAGGAGCCAGAGTTAATTTGCTTTGACTAATTAGGACTGGAATTAGCTTGCTCTCCTTTTTACTGATTCTAAAGTTTTCAGCAGGGCGATCTTTTAAAGATTTCCCCCCTGTAGCCACAGTCATGGGATAGCTAAGGGAATAGTTTTGTTTTCTTTCTTATTATGCATTTCCGCAAATAGTGTATTCTTTATTCAAATCAGCTATAGCTTTTCCTTTTCCTCATTTAATGCAAAAAAGTTTGTGATAATATCAACATATAAAAGAGGGGAAGGGCCACAAGCAATTGTGTCCCATAAGTGATGACTCAAATGATAATACAATTTCTTAATTGCCTCTTTGGCTGATGTGACATTTTTTAGAAACAGGAAGCCTATGCTTTCTCCCATGTACTGAGATTCAACTCCCTTCATATCACACCTCTGACTACGCTGACTGGGAAAGACAGAATTCAACAGCATCTTAGGGATCACACATTTCCGCAAAACAACAAAATATGAAATGTCTTGTCTACGGACTCAATATTCAGTTGAATAAGTACTTTAAATAATTTAGAAAAGCAATCCAAGGAACAATATTCAAACAATGGTGCACTAACATTAGCTTTCTTAACTACCAGCCAAAAAGAGGAATCTGATCTACGTAAAAAGAGAAGTAAAGTTGGGATGTGCTTCCGACTTTTAGCTCTCCCAATATCATTTTGGGGAGAAAGCAATTGGGCCTGGACCTTCCTGTCCTATATGTAAAGAGTGGCACATCAAAACAACCACAGTGAGGTATGATTTTTAGAGCATTGGAGACATTTCCAGAGGAAGAATCAATCAGTGTATCTTCTCCAGAGTTAAAATCCTAATGTCTTCCTTCAAGTTTGGGAATCTGGAAGAACCTTATCATCTCTGATCACCAGAATCCTTCCTACTTGTTGCCATTGCTTCAACTGAGCTGATGTGGATTCTTTGTTTCACAAGTCTAAAGCAGCATGCATATTGCAGTCTTGCTATAGTAGAAATGCACTAAAAAATTTGCTCCTCAAAGTATGTGATTTACATCATGTAGGCTAGTTTATACAATTATAGAATCAAAGAATCATTGAATCATTGAGTTGGAAGAGACCTCGTGGGCAATCCAGTCCAAACCCCTGCCAAGAAGCAGGAAAATCACATTCAAAGAGATAACTTAATGTAATACAATTACTAATACAATTTTTGAGGATGAAGTTAAGTTGGCATAAGATGTTGAAATCGTATCTTAGAAACAGGCATGATCTATGTATGTAAAAGTCAACAAGGGCCCAGGATGAACTATAGTGAATTCTTCTCTATTAAATACTCTATTTTAATTGTGGAATTTGTTGTGTGTAAGTCGCCCGGAGCACTAACGTGGAGGGCGACTCAGAAATAATAAAGTCAGTCAGTCAGTCAGTCAGTGAAAAGGGATCCCCAAATTTGCTTTGCCAGGCATTTTGGATTTCAACTCCTAGCTAATGTCCAGGTTTAGTAGGAGTTGAAGTCCAAAACATCTGGTGTCAGCCAAATATAGCCACTTCCAAATGATCACACAGAACACAATCTGGGAATCACTGAAAACGTTATAGGATACCAACATGAACAAAGCCAAGAGTGACAACTTGCTGTCCCACATCTCCTTATATACACTCCCCCAACATTTGAACACTTCTTTCCCGCTTTCCCCCCATTTCCCGCGCAGCCTTTCCTGCCATGGCTGCAGGCCATTGATTCCCACATTCCAGGAGATGTGGGAGCATTATCTTTATTATGGCTGTCAGTAATCTGGATCTTAGGAGCCAAATTCAAGGCCCCAAGCATCCGTTTCTGACATCTGCAAGATTAGATTTTGGGAAAAGCTGCTGGTAGGCCTTGGCAATCACATAATTTGCCAGAAGTTAAAAAATAATTTGAAGACCAAAATATCCCCACTCCTGTCTTACAATCTTCAGCTGGCAACTTTCAGAAAGTAGATCTGAAGCCATCTCTATTCCCTCTCAATGAGGGTATTGCTTTTTATGTTTCTTGGACACTGGTACTCTTTTTCTCACTGTAAAGCCCCAAACTGATCCAGCATGTTGTGAGAGCAAGTTTGAGGTTAAAACAAACATGTCCTTGGCCAACTAGGTAAACTTGTTGAGGTGCCAATCTCTTTGAAGGCTATGGATGGTTTAGCCACTTCAGGCCTCCATACAAAAGTAAGCACATGCACACTGCTCAGCTCTTGATGGATGTGCCAACTTGGAAGAAAAGTTGCTTCTTTTTTGGTTTCTTCTCTCCCTGCCCCTATTTCCAACATTCAGCTTAGAGACTTACTTTTTAAGCAAGTAATTTTACAGCTGACACTGTCAAGCAATTGATCACAGCAGCTATTCAGCTGGACTGGGTCTGTAGCTCAGGCATGTGTTCTGTGAAACCTTCAGGAGGATATCCTCAAACTTTCAAGCCTCCTCTTGAAGTTTTACAAGCAGCTAGGTTTCTAAAATTGCCAGCACTTCCCAGTGAAGGGATAAAATTCTAAAAGTATTTCAAGTCTGGAAATGGCCAATAATCTTTTATGATGAGCTGGGAGGAGAAAGTCCCACTGTACACTTGAACATGAGATGGAAAAGCCCAATTTGGCCTTAAATCAAAACAATAGGATTCTTAACCAATGGGTTATCTTTGGTTCAAGAGTTAGCAGGTGACAACATCCCATTTGGCCAAAGGTAAATGTTTCAGGAAGTTAAAAAAAACCCTGTATATAATTGGTTTTCTCACCTCTTATCAACACAAATAAACAAGTTTGGCCACCTCTGAAATTAAATTGATCACTCCCCCATCTTTAACTTCAAGCAAAGCTCAAGCTATCACTTGGGGTGGGATGCGGCGGGGGCTTGACTCTTTCACAAGCCCTGAAGGAAACACCCCAAATTTAGGAGCAGGTAACCTATCTACACAGCAAATTCCAAAAGAGAGGGAGGGAGGAGAGGAGAGAAAAAGAGAGAGTTGTCCTTTTCTATTTAAGTGCCACAGTCTAGTTTTTTGTGTTGCACCCTGAGTCACAACAAAAGGCAGATAATTAAAAATATACAAAAATATAATTACAATAACAATCATCATCAGCAAGCAAATTTTGATCAATGATAGGTTAATTTTTACAAAGTGGCACAAACTAAGACTGTGTGTTTCCTGAAATACAATTTTTAATACCACTGATCATCAGATATTGTGCATCTATTCTGTCTTTTCCTTCTTAAAAAATTTCTGTGATAAGAGAAATGGATGGCGGCAGCAATAAGAAAACATAGAAGAGTTATAAACAGAAGACAACCTTAAATTGCTTCTCCATAGCATGCCATGAATGGGGCAGGACAACTGAACTGTAACAGCCTTCTCTCTTATAGTTCGAATGCATGAGTATTTTTCATTATTTGTTCATATCTGACCATGATTGGATTGTTAATCTTCACTTGATTTATTTTGACTTGTAAAATGCATGGTTTTGCCATTGGATTATAGAGTTGATGGACATAACATAGGAAAAACTTGAGCAGAAGTCAGTCTCTACCTAGCTATGCATTCTATCCAGTCTGGACGCAAGTTATGTCGTAATACAGTCTTTATCAGTATTTGCTCTTAGCAAATGGCTCTATTTATTTTTCCTTAAACCTCCAGATATTTGTCCCACTTTCCATCCATTTATGCCCTTCTGACCTAACCTTGCAAAAAGGCTGTCATTTGATCTTTACAATAACTAATAAGGAAGTGCCAAACTTGGCGAGGGATAATCTATTTCTCTTTCAATTTCACCAAACAGTACTTATGCGCTTTTGTGATACAGATAACTTTCAATCATACATGGAAAGCTGTATTGAACAGTTAAGGCAGGGATCAGTGTTGTCATGATACACAGTTACTCAATACAATGTTTACATTTTGCTTGGCTTACAAAATGCACCAGCAAACTGTCTTTAGGACCATCATGGATTCGGCAATCATCAAAGTACTTCATGGAAAGAATGGAATACCTTGAGCAGACTTCTGGGTTTAAAAACAGCAGTTCCTTAACAGCATCTTGTTTCGTTGTGCGAAACTGCTGGAAACAATAATAAAATTGGACAGGGGAAGAATCATAACCAAAAAAACCCTCTTACAATGGAATCCAGTAGATCAAGAACTGTAGCGCAAAATGAAATGAAAACAGCAGCCACATCAACCAGTATGTGAAGACAAATAATACAAAAATAGATCTCATATTTACTTACAATTCACAGGACAATGAGGACAGTGGAATGTAAGTAAACATGAAATCTATTTGCCTGCTTCTGTGAGGTTGTTTCACAAAGGCAATCATATCTCAGCAAGTTCTGCTCTTTCCATTGTTCTCCTTGTACGCAACAACGAATATCTGCACAAACACACCTTATGTACACACCACAAAGACAAACTTGTGCAATACTGCTTCTGTACCATATTTATTTCCCCAAGGAGATAAATGCATAATTATATGCATTCTGTAAAGCTTACAAAAGTTGTGTGCCAGAATCTGTGTTGTTGTTGACAATTCTGATGATTCAGACTTACAATTATCCTATCATAAGGTTTTCTTGGCAAAATGTATTTGGAGGAGGTTTGGTATTGCTTTCCTATTAAACTGAGGGAGTATGACTCACCTAAGGTCAACCAGTGGCTTTCCATGGCTGAGTATACATTCGAACCTTTGTCTCCCAAAGTACTAGTTCAACATTCAAACTGCTATACAATGCTGGCTCTCTTAAAATCTGTGACCCATATAAATTATGCAAGGCAACAAGATTTCTCTCCCCACCCCCCCTCTTGTTCTGTGTAATTTATTCTGATTATGCTAGACATCGGGAGGAGTAAGGAACTACACAAAACACCAGAGTACAGCTACCAACAGCAGGAATTTCTAAAATTCGCCCACCCTTTGGGCTTACTGAGAGTTATGGCTCAAACATTTTCAACTATCTATTTGCTCTTATAAGAACTAAACACATTTGAAAAGAAAGAGCAGATTCCTGGCTCCTGTCCGTAAAACCATACTGTGCCCCTTTTGAGGGGAGAATATTCTTGCTTAAGATTTTGAATACTGCAAGCGACAACTCCATAACCACCAACTCAGATGATTTTGTTAAATACAGAGATACATAACAACTGTTCGTTTTGACAGACACATACTCCATTGTGAGGGAACATTTGAGCAGCCAATTGGAAACACAAATAGTGGCTTTTCTAGTAAAAAAAAAATGATATTCCTAATGCTAAGAATTTAAAAAGCTCAGTTAGCACTGCAGCCACCCACAGAAAATGGCAAGGAAGGCCACATGTGTAGTGAGCACAAGACACAGAAGCGACAGAAATTGATAAAACCTTCATCACATGCCTGACACCCCATATATCAAAGCCCTAAATCTCATTCTCTGCTTGCCTCCAATTTCCATCAAAGCCTGCCAGCTGCACATTTATTGAGAAGTTTGTGATCTGACAGCCACTGTATTACCAACATTAATGATGCATCAGTCTCTAGAATTACTGGGGAAACAGTCCAATTGATTTTATTATTATACACTGTTCCTCACATTTCATTTTCTGGCAGCTTCCTACCACAATGTTGAGCAATAACTAAAACAGTATTTTAAGAAACCATATGCAAATTTGTCAAAGCTCAAATTTGGTGCATTGTTTTCTCCCACCCTTCTTGCCTCCACATGACAACACAGACACATCCAGAAAACCCTTGTGTAGTCCATGAGTTATTGGTCCTCCACTGATTTACTTGTGCCTTGCAACACAATAAAGCAGATCATGCTGATATTCATTTATGTGGCCTACCAGTTCCTCCAAGTATTAGAAAACAGAAAGGCAGTGTGACATTTTTCACAAGATCTCTCCAATGTTCAGGGGCTCATACCCCATAGAGATCACTCACTCTCCCATTATAAGGGGTTGAAATAATTGTTTTCCAAGTAATTGTGTTTAGGAGAGCTACACAAATCACTCCAAAGTTACTAGCTCGCAACTCTTTTTAATAGCCTACTCTAAGCTATAAAAAGATGGCTTACATTACACGTTAGAGAAAGAACAACATTACTGCTCTGTGGTAAACAGAGAGAAACAGAGGACCGACTACCTAGGGATAATGAAACATAGCTGGATTTCTTTTTCCAGTTGAAAGAGTTGAAATGTACTCCAAGAACTGGACAGGACAAGACTATGAGCTTCAGCTTTACTTACCTATACTTTGCTACTTTGTTGTTCTACCATTTTTTAAAAAGTATTATTGCTTACTTTATATAATGTAGTTAACTAACAGAAAGGGGTGATGGAGAAATGAATGGAAACAAAGGATGATCAGTCAAAATAGTAAGATGGAGCATGAGACTTGAGACCATTTAAACACCCTCATTTAACCAGAATGTGAAGGCACTGTTTGAAGTTGGGTTGTGAAGTCTGGTTGAGAAGGAAAGTGGATAGTGTAGGAAGAGGAATCTCATGTGGAACATGAGAAGGTTGGGGTTAAATGATTAATGCCTTCTCTGCACTAGCCAGAGGCAATTGCAAGAGGGAAAGACTCCACATTTTTCCAACAGAATACAATACAACTATTGTAACTGAGAGGGATATGTTTCCAGGCTTCAGATGGATGTGCAAAACTGTGGATAACAACAAACCCCACTGAATTGAAAAACGTATGGCCTAAGAATCCCATTGACATGCTGGATGATCTAGAAAATGGCTGGAGAAGACACACAATAATGAATATTTTTATATGTTTTAATGTGCTTTAATTTTAATTTTAACTTAAATGTATTTTAATTGTCTATTGTTCAAAGTCATTGAGTAGTTGCCTTTGAACAAATATTTAAAGCTGCCTTGAGTTCCCTTATGGGTAGAGAAAGTTGGGATATAAATAGAGTAAATAAATAAATAAATATTTCATCAGATGTGGGTAAATGTAACTGAAGATATGGGGCTCATATTGTATTATTGTTTGGTATGTTTAGGGGGAAAAAGCCAGTAAGAGATGCAATGGCATATGTATCAATTTGGGTTGGACGCCATAACAATAATGGAGAAAATATTATCTTCTCTCTCTCTCTCTCTCTCTCTCTCTCTCTCTCTCTCTCTCTCTCTCTATATATATATATATATATACACACACACACACACACACACATTGGTTGCTTGTTCTCCGTCATCTTAACCTTTTTGAGATGCATATATATATATACACACACACACACACACACACACACATATATATATATATATATATATGCATCTCAAAAAGGTTAAGATGACGGAGAGCAAGCCACCAGTGGGTGTGTGTGTGTGTGTGTGTGTGTGTATATATATATATATATATATATATAGAGAGAGAGAGAGAGAGAGAGAGAGAGAGAGAGAGAGAGAGAAGATAATATTTTCTCCATTATTGTTATGGCGTCCAACCCAAATCTAATACCGTCATCTTAACCTTTTTGAGATGCATATATATATATATATATACACACACACACACACACACATATATATATATATATATATATATATATATATATATATATATATGCATCTCAAAAAGGTTAAGATGACGGAGAACAAGCAACCAAAATGATCAAGAGAAATGTGTAAAGATGACAGCACTTTCTTTTCAGCTTAGGAAAAAGGGAATTAGGGGAAACAGAATAGATATACTATAAATTTTGAATGGCAGAGAGAAAGTAGACAGCGAAACTGGAAATTCACATATTGTAAAGGAATGGTGGGAGATCCAGAATAGCAACCCAAAAGGTACTCTTTCACATGGCACATTAAGCTAAGGAATTCACGAGTAAGCTCTCATTAAGGCTTCATCCTTGGATGGCTTTAAGATTTCGATAAAATCATGGAAGATAAGGCTTTCAGCAGCAACTAACACAATGGTTTTATTATCACCCCTAGTATCAGAAGCAATGTGCCTATAAATCCTGTTGCAGAAGAGCAAACGCCTGAGGCCATTCTATTCATGCTGTTTGTGGTTTTCCTATAGGTATCTCACTAGCAACTGCAGGAACAGAATGCTGGACTATAGCAGGCTTTGGTATTAGATTTTGAGGATGCTTACTTTTGCTGTTGAAGTCATTTATGACTGATGGCGACCCTAAAGTGAGCCTATCCCAGTGGACCTTTCTTGGCAATATTTGTTCAAAGGGGGCTTGCTTTTGCCCTTATTTGAAGCTGAGAGTGTGTGATTTGCTCAAGTTAGCCCAGTAGTGTATTTCCTTGGCCAGGCAAGGATTCCAATGGTGGTGGTAGTCCAGCGCTCCATCCACTACACTATGTTGCCTTGCTGTGTGTTTAAACATTGCCTTCATGTTAATGGAACCAGTGACAGGGAAATTCAGGTAGTATTTTCAAAGGGAAAAAAAGGTGATGAGTGATTTTTAAAAGCTAAATCTAATACGAATAAATCATTTTCCTACAGGTTTGTTTTCCCAAGCCACAGAAGTGCTAATCATGGCCTCAAGAAGGTAATATGGGATGCGGAGATCTATTTCATCTCTTGTTTGCTCAACTTAACGGATGTGCTCTTAACTTCTTGGTTGTAAACTGTACCGTTATCACTCAAGCAGGAAGTACAGATCTTGTTTCTTGTAAAAGCAAGCCAGTATAAATTACAAATGGTAAAAGGTTGCTCTGTGTGTCTTGAAATAAGAACTGCCTTTGTACCAAGAGCGATAGGAATGGAAAGTGAGGGAAAATTGTTATCTTTAATAAAGAATATTTTATTCACTAGGTAATTGTGAGTGTAACAATCCTGGAAGGTAGTCAAAGAAATATACACGTTAGTCTGCTTCAACAAAAAGAAAACCTGTAGCACCTTTCAGACTAACAGAGAAAAGATCATTTCTAGCATCAGATTCCATGGACTCGAATTCACTCTATCACACATCTGATCCAGTTGACTGGAGTCCACAAAAACTTATGTTAGAAATTTCTTCTCAGTTGATCTCTAAAGTGATACAGATGTTTACATCTTTGTAATCCTGGAAGATGTTCTGTGGTTTTACTCCATTTCTGCCATAAATTTGGTTCCAGATCTCAAGCAAGGCACTCATTGGTTCCCCATCAGCAAACAGAAACCAACCTTACATGGCCTGAGGTAAACTCCGAATATTAAAAAAAAACCCTGATACCTGCTATTGTTATTTAGGATCTAAAAGAAAACATACACAGAGGGCTCTTCCAGATAGGCCCTATATCCCAGGATATGATCTCAGGTTTTCTGCTTTATATTGGATTATATAAATCTGCACTGCCAGATAATCTGGGATAAGCAGAAAATGTGGGATCAGATCCTGGGATATAGGGTCTGTCTGGAAGGGCCCAGAGACACTCCTTGAAAATTCCGGAATAACCACATTCACCACAAGAAGAAACTATATCCCTTTAGATGTATCCCCATCACCACACGCTCAAAGTGGTATACCTGGGATAATCCCACTATATGTCTAAGAGACAATGATTGGACAAAGGACTGAAGTATTTGAGGCCATGCCATCCAGTCTAACATTTATTTTTCATGCATGGTTGAGTACTCTTTATCCAAAATGCTTGGGACTTGTAGTATTTTGGATTTCAGATTTTCTCAGATTTGGAATATTTGTATTTACATATATGTACATAATATGATATCTTGGAGATGGGACCCTAGTCTAAGCACAAAATTATTTCTGCCCGATATAGGATTCTAAACACATGATTCGTAAATGGTTTTGTACAACCCTTTTAATAATTTTGTGCATGAAACAAAGCTTATGTACACTGAACCATGAGAAAGTAAAGGCATCACTATCTCAACCATCCATGTGGAGAATTGTGGATCTTGGAGTATTTTGTCTTTCAAAATTCCAGATTAAAAAATATTCAACCTGTACCACCATAAATTCTATGTGTGCAGCCAAACAACTAGCCAGTAGAGACTTGGAGGTGAAATGCTGGCATGATACACCCGAAACCTCACACCAGAAGTTGGTCATTATGTGGGAGCAGCTTTCAGCAACATCCCTTAGTTCAATCAGTCCTTGAGCTGTTCCCACTACACAGTAGTGCTATTATTCCACTTAACCACCTTGGCTCCATCCTAATGAATTCTGGGTTTTGTAGTTTGGTAAGAGATACTAGACACATTCTCAGCTTGAGAATTATAAATGCTCCTCCCTAAACTGGAGGTTCCTGGATTTCATGGACTAGATGCATACTGTATAGCATGAAAAGCTTCTCAGCAAGATATACAATCCATTAAACATTCAAAGTTTACAATGGATACATAAAAAGCAGTGAGTTATTCCAGTCCATCTGGGACCCAACTGTTTACTGTCCCAAGATTTACTTGCAACAAAAGGTCTACTCCTGTTTGACAAACACATGATTGAGCAGACTGATAAAAAGCATCTGCAGCCAACCCTTTTATCTCTCATTTACAGCTGCTGAAGTGAAGTAGTGGGTGCAGGTACTTTGAAGTTGCCTGTTGACTTCCGGCAACCCCTCAAATTGCATAAGGTTTTCTTAGGCAAGGAATCCTGAAGAGATGGTTTGGCCAGTTCCCTCTTCTGAAATGTAGCCTACAGCACCTGGTATCCCTTGGTGATCTTCCATTCAACCAGGATTGACCCTGTGTAGGTTCAAGGTAGTAGCCAATTGCATTATTTTTTGGAGGTTTTATTTTTACAGAAAACACACAGAGAAAGGCCGACTAAGTGTAGTCCTAGTTAATATGCATGAGATCCTGCCAGCATTGGATTTGTTTCTCCCCCTTCCCATACATATTTGATTTATTGGATCTTTACCTAGTTCAAAAAGCAGCTGGAGGATACCTTCTGTTACCCATTTAACACCGAAAGCAGTAGATACAAAAGAATTTGAAACAGTCTAGAAATGTATGGTTCAAAGGCACCTGAAGGTTATCTAATCTAACCTATGTCTGTACATCTGGATTGTCTAGACACTCCTACAGAAATTTTCTAGCCAATTGTGTGCCACAAAGTGACCTCCAGGAATAGGGCATAACCCAAGCAAAAGTCTAGCAGGAATGCTGTTTTAGAATAGAGGGGGGGGGGGGGTGATCTCGCCCTGACCTTCACTGATTACTATGAAAGTAGAAGAACAAAAGCACAACAAAATACTCTTAATTGGTTGGTACTTTTGAGGACCTTTCTTCTTGCTCTCTGTCTGTGTGTCACTCACTCACTCACTCACTAATTCTTCCCAATGTGTAACTCCTAACCTAACAATCTTGCTTTCTGCTTCCCTACACCATCTATCTTTCAAAGCCCCACAGTACTTGAAATGAAAATGCTAGGAGGTCCCCTATTCTAATGCAACAAGTTTAATATTCCTTTAGAACAGTGGTTCTCAACCTGTGGGTCCTCAGATGTTTTGGCCTTCAACTCCCAGAAATCCTAACAGATGATAAAATGGCTGGAATTTCTGGAAGTTGTGTGCCAAAACACCTGAGGACTCAAAGGTTGAGAACCACTGCTTTAGAACATCATAGATCCTCTTTGCTGGTCCATTGGACACAATTGATCCATTGTTGGTGATCAATCTGGCCAAGCCTGAGACGTTGTTTCAGGGAATCTTTATATCTACACAAGGAAGTATTACTTCTTCAACCCAATTTGTAAAGCAAAATATGTAATGAAAGAAGAACATTGGAAATATGCACACACATACAAATAATATATGTACACCCCCACTGTATAGAAATGTTGAGCTGGAAGAGAACAGATATCTTCTAGATCAGGAATGAGTTTGCACATAGCTCCTGAAGCTCCCCAAATCTCCCTGCCTAAGTGATACCATCTGCAAAAATGTGACACACTCACCAAGCCCCCAACTCTCCTTCCCAAATTAGCTAAAATTGAAATGGCACTTCTGGTACCATCAAGTGCAGCCTGCCTGAAGAAGGGGGTATGCAAGGACAAAATAATGGACTTCACTCCCTCTGCAGGTGTCCACCCGTATTCTGTACCCCAGCCCTGTTCCAAATATGGCCAGCGGGAAGATGCCCAGAGCATTACAAATGTTCTTCTATTATGATTGACCCCACAACTGGTGTTCAGAAGGATATTGCCTCTGAACCTGGATATCCATTTGATTGGCAGCAATCTCATAAAAAACATCTACTCCTCTTAAAAACTAATTAAGTTAGTGATCATCACACACAACGCTGTGCAGATCTCGGTGATCACAGAGGTTTTTATGAAGCTCTCAAAGCAGTGTTTGGACCTACTTATCAGGTCCAAAGCCCCTTATACAGTACAGATGGTCAAACACTAATTACTGATAAAACCTCCATCCTGAACCGATGGGCTGAACATTTTCAGGGTCTCTTTAATGCCAGCCGAGTAGTCCAAGGTTCAGCTATCCAACACATGATACAACAACCAATGAAAAATGAACTGGACACAGCTCCCACTCTGGAAGAGACCATTGAGGCCATACAGCAGTTGAAAAATGGCAAGGCAGCCGGGATCGATGGAATCCCACCTGAAGCTTGGAAACAGGGAGGTCATGTACTGCATGCTAAATTCCACGAGCTCCTTGTGAGTTGCTGGGAAAAAGGTGAACTGCCATCAGATCTCCGAGATGCAGTTATCATCACCCTGTATAATAAAAAAAGGGAACAAAACCGATTGCTCAAACTATCGAGGTATAACACTGCTCTCCATTGCTGGAAAAATCCTTGCAAGGATACTCCTGAACAGACTAGTTCCGGCTATTGCAGAAGAACTTCTCCCTGAAAGCCAATGCGGCCTCAGAGCAAATAGGAGCACTGCAGATATGGTTTTTGCCCTTAGACAACTGCAAGAGAAATGTAGAGAGCAGAACAAAGGACTCTATGTAACATTTGTCGACCTCACCAAAGCCTTCGACACTGTGAGCAGGAAAGGTCTGTGGCAGATCCTGGAACGTCTAGGATGTCCCCCAAGTTCCTCAAAATGATTGTCCTGTTACATGAGGGCCAGCACGGTCAAGTCAGATATGGCGATGCTCTCTCGGAGCCCTTTCTCATAACTAATGGAGTGAAACAAGGTTGTGTTCTTGCACCAACCCTATTTACAATCTTCTTCAGCATGATGCTCCAAAGGGCTATGGCAGACCTACAAGAAGAAGACGGCATATATATACGCTATCGTACTGATGGTAGCTTGTTCAACTTAAGCCGTCTGAGGGCTCGCACTAAGACTCTAAACTATCTAGTCCGTGAGCTACTTTTTGCTGACGATGCTGCCCTTGTCGCCCATTCAGAAGCAGCCCTGCAGCGCCTCACATCCTGCTTTGCAACAGCTGCAGAGCTGTTTGGGCTGGAAGTCAGCCTGAAGAAAACAGAAGTCCTCTACCAGCCCGCACCACAGGAAGAACACCACCATCCTCACGTCAGCATAGGCACATCTGTGCTTAAGTCCGTTCAGCAGTTCACCTACCTGGGAAGCATCATCTCTTCAGACGCCAAGATTGACAAAGAGATAGATCACAGATTATCAAAGGCATATAGTGCATTCGGAAGGCTTCACAAAAGAGTCTGGAGCAACAAGCACCTGAGACAAAGCACCAAAATCAGTGTGTACAGAGCTATCATACTGTCCATTCTCCTCTATGGGTCTGAAACATGGGTCACCTATCGCCACACACCTACGACTCCTCGGCGCTTTTATCAGCGCTGTCTTCGCACAATCCTAAATATACACTGGACCGACTATGTGACGAATGTTGCTGTCCTTGAGCAAGCAGGGATCACCAGCATTGAGGCCATGCTATTGAGAACACAGCTGCGCTGGGCAGGGCACGTCTCTAGGATGGAGGACCACCGCCTCCCAAAGATACTACTCTACGGTGAACTCGCCACGGGTCAGCGCAAGAGAGGCGGCCCCCCAAAAGAGATATAAGGACTCCCTGAAACAACATCTCAGGCTTGGCCAGATTGATCACCAACAATGGTCCACCCTGGCCTCACATCGGGAGGCATGGAGAAGCACTATCCACAATGCTGCGGCCTCTTTCGAGAAGACACGCCGAATGGGTCTCGAAGAGAAACGACAACGCAGAAAGAACCGCAACTTGGAAAAAAACATCACCCAAGGAGACTTTCTGCTGCGCTTTCTGCAACCGAACTTGCCTATCTCAGATTGGCCTTTTTAGTCATCAACGCGCTTGGAAAAGCGTGGGATGAGTCCTTCCTGAATCTTCGTTCGCGAAGCAATGCCGAGAGAGAGAGAGAGATCACTGCATTTGTGGTAGCAAATTCTATTTATCTAGAATGTGTTGCATTTCCTTATGTCTCTCGTGAAACTTATTCCAATCAATGTCATTAAGTGTCCTCAAATTCTAGTGTTACGAGAAAGGAAGAGAAAGAAAGGTCTCTCTCCAAACCTTTACTTCATTCCAGTATGTTTGCTAATATACTTCAACATCCATTCTTCATAATAACAATATCATTTCATAAGCTATCCAGCTCAGCTCTTTGACATTAATTAAGAAATGCAACATCTTCCAGTCCAGAAAAAGGGTCAAAGATGGGAGAGGTCTTTTCTCTTCATTCTACTCCAGCCCTTTACAAGTTGCTACGCACTGAAGTAAGTTTACATAGACTTAAACTGCTCTGATAATCCATTATTACTTATAATGGCAATAATAATTAGACTCCTGGGAATGGGCAAGAAATATATCAAGCTGAATAGGAAAATGGGACTTAAAAGAAAGAGACCTCCATCCTTAAAGTTTGCAAGTGCAGAATGCTGTCATGACAACCACATGTGGAAGACACTGTGTCAGGCAGAAGACATCTTATTAATGACAGCTTATGTCAAACAAACGGCTTCTTAAGAAAAGCAGCTAATTATCTAAAGACATGAATTCTACAAGGACAGAAGAAATGTACTCAGCGAGACTTCCCATCAGTAGATTAATTTAAATCCATGTGACACTCCTATTACTCAATTTAAGTCATGCAATGCTATAAACACATTACAACAAACTTGTAAAGCAGGTAAAAGCAGTCCCTTAGTTACAAACAAGATAGGTTCTGTAGGTTTGTTCTTAAGTTGAATTTGTATGTAAGTCAGAACGGGAACCTTTTTAAAGTGCATCTCTCTCTCTATACACCCACCCACCCATATTGGTAGAGTTGCACTAAAATATGTACCTGTTCTGACTTACATACAAATTATATATATATATATATATATATATATATATATATACACACAAACACACACACATATATATATATAAATATATATATATATATATATATATATACACACACACACACACACAGAGAGAGAGATATCACAGGGAAATATGAACAATCTGTGGTGTGTGCTTTGCTGTCTGTGCCCCTGTTCAGAAGATTTCACCTAACTCTGTCCCTATGATAATTGGAATTTGAAACAAATTGGCTTGTAGAAACAAGGATTTGTGATAAAAGCTTCAGTTGAGACACCTTTTCGCCATGATAACTCTTTCAGGAGTGAATTTCCTTTCCAAATGTGTAGATTTCCCTCATTTCCTGTTGTCTCACCCATGTTTGTAACTATGAGTCATTTGTAAGTCAGATGTTTGTAACTTGGGGACTGTATATGGATTTTTGGAAGCCATTAAAGCCCATGAAAATGTGTTCATTTTTAGGCCTCCTGCATTCAAAGCAGGGATGGGTTGGGCAACTGTAGAACTCGAGATGTTGTTTCAGTACATTTCCACTATGATCTTTTACAACTGGCTATGCAGGCAAGTGCTGATAAGAAATTCAGGTGCTGTTGAACATCTAGAGGGCCACAGTTGTACATCCCTAATTTAAACCATAGGGAACGTAGGAAGCCACCTTGGATTTTGTCAGTCTAGTCCCCAACGGTGAACACAGTGAGTTCATGAGAAATTGTTACCATTAATATAGGATGATTTAGATCGAGATAAGTCTTATATATTGTACTTTATTCCTTGTGGTTTGTTTGTAGTCTAGTCCCCATATCATGTCCCCAGAGTCTAAGCTTCCTGCTTGCAGATAAGTCTAAATCTAACCTGACTGCAAGCCTAACAGCAATGGTTATGCTCATGCAAAGAGGGAATGAAGGGGGATTGCACAGGATCGCAACAGCTATGCTGGGGATTTGTGTAAGGTCCCAAATTGGGAACATGTCTTTATCTTTCTAAAGTTGGTAGGAATTTGGAAATTGTAGAGTGGCAACCATAATTAATGTTTTAATTAATGTTTAAGTATGTTTTTATTATTGTTGTTTGTATCTAATGGTTGTCGGTTGTAAGTCATCCTGAGTTCCCTTCCAGGGGTGAGAAGAACGGGATATAAACATCTAAAATGATGATAATGAGGAGGAGGAGGAAGAAAATACTAGCAGGCAGAGAAATATGGTTTCCCTCCTTACCCCGTCCCATCTGCTGGCACACAGACAGCCACATTTTAGGTTGTTTGCTTATTCTGCAAACCAATATAAGCCCTTCTCAATTATGCTACTGCTACAGCCTATGAATAGTCAACTGACAGCTCAGTAGAGTACTGAATCCAAGAGTGCTCCTCCTTCATGGTGCCCGATCACATTCTCTTGCACAAATGGCAGGAATGGACCAGAACATGTGAAGGGGGTGATGGCCCTTTTTCACCCATGCAACCTAATGGTCAATGTGAACGGAAATGATACCATACAACCTTCAGTGTAATGTTTTGCCTGTCTTTTTTGGTTTTAAATGGTTTTGCGGTGGGCGAGGCCAAAATGGCTTCACTTGTATTTTGCAACAGTTTTTACCTATTTTGAGCTAAGGAAATTGACCAACAATTTATTGGGCTCTTCTGGGGCTCCAGGATCTGATGCCTGACAGCCATACAAGGTCCAAACCTTTGTCAATGACATGTTACTGCCTAAGGCTATGAACAAGATGGTCACACATGCCATTCAACTTTTGTTTTTTGTTTGTTTGTTTGATAGCCTTTTTGTCATGTGGCTTGGAAAACGTATCACAAAAAAAAGCCAGTAATACTGTTGGATTATTTTATTTTATATTTTAATAGACTTTATTAAAATATAGAAAACTCAAGTTCATGGTGCTTTCAAAGTGTCCCCCTATGGGGGTGAGAAGAGCGGGGTAAAAATGATGCAAATAAATAATAAAGTGTGAATTACTAAAATGAGAAAAGATAGAAAGTAAAGGAAATACAAGCAAGCAAAACAAAACAGGAATGCTGTCTTTCTTAATAAAAATTGGAAGGACCAGCTAAAGATTCCACATTTAGGAGCTGACTGGATTGGCAGTTCAACCTCACCTCAGTTGTAATGAGAAACCAGTGCCTTGACTCAAGGGTTCAGAGTAGTCTTGAGGCTAACATCTGCTCCAATGCCAGTTCCTTACTGTTTTATTTGGCACATACTTATTACTCAGCCGAACAAAACTTGAAATACACCAGCATTAGTGCCAATGTGAAATGTATGAGTAGAGCAGAGCATGCACACAGAGGATGCCAGCTGGTGTGTGCGTCGTCAACGGGATGCCTCTAAGCCTGACTGCTCACTCACTGGAGTTTCCCAGTGATTATGTAGTTTGAGTGTTTGGGGAATGGAGTTTCAACCACAATATGAAGCTAAGAGGAGAAAGGGAATAGCTGGAGAGACAACAGCTCAAAGGGTATAAAGGGGAAGTAAACCTCACTAACCTCCTTCCTCATTCTCCAACTGAGATGGATATCTCAATCTGATGAATGGGACAGCCAACCCTGACATACAAAGGACTCTCTAACCCCTCTTTCCCCTTTATAACAGTAGGGCGTAAAGCATTGGAAGAAACTTCCCTTTACTACACACTGTAGCTTGCTCACATTTTTCCAAGATACAAAAACATTTGAATTCATAACCAGTTTTTACCATAGATAAATGTCCACCTTGAAATTCACTCCTCAAAGAGTGATCACGGGGGGAAAGTGTCTCTACTGAAGCTTTATCGCCAATCCTTGTTACCAAGCCACATTTTTCAAAATTCAATTGTCACAGGGACAGAAAGTGAGGTAAAATCTTCTGAACAGGAGCACAGATAGCAAAAGAAACATCACAGGGGTGTTAACCCTTCCCCGAGTTATCCCAACCTTTTAGAGATAGATAGATGATAGATAGAGAGAGACAGATGGCTGAAGGACACTTACAAATTAATTCAACTAAAGAACAAACCTACAGAATCTATCTTGTTTATAACTTGGGGACTGCCTGTATTTATCGGGGCATTTGGTCACCATCTATTGAAACTCATGCTGAGATTTGTTTTTACTGTTATGATTTGTATAAAGAGTTTCTCTCAATTGAGAATATTCCCTTTCTCATCTCCTGGTCTGGATACCTCTGCAGTTCGCACTTTGAGCCAGTTTCCCCTTCAGAGACAAAGAAATCTAAAATCTATTTCAGAATACCAGGCTACTATAAATAAAAAATAACAATTTAATGCAGTAAACAGATTTGCTTCCACTTCTTGTTCCCTGAAAATAAGAAGTGAATTATCTGCTCTTGTGTGTGTACATATCTTCAAGGCAGTTGTCAATTTATGGTGACCTTATGAATCTCAAAGAGTTTTCTTGGACAAAGGATCCTCATAAGTGGTTTTGCCACTTCCTCCCTAGATGTTAAGCATGATGCATTAAACCACTAGACATCACACAGAAAATGATGAAAGCATTTTTAATGAATAAAAGTTTGGGTTTCATCTACCAGGATTCTATCAGAATCCAAAAAAATATACTAAGTAAAGATGTATTTTCCTGAAGCAGTTTATGCTGGAGTCATTACTACATACAAATAGTGACCTAGCCCATTCCAGATGGAAGTAGCTACTCTAGATCAAGAAATGTACATAAACACGTACGATTATACCTATTATACCTATGGATGAATAATAACACACTAACTCCAATTTTTCCAGAATTAAATTATGCTTCCAGGACTGAATACAAATTACAGCAGTTATGTGAGCAACCATAACCTGAAGCAACAGCTCATTCAAATTGGCTGTTAAAACCATTCAAATTGTAATGACTAAAGAAGTAACACGTCGTATTTTCCCCCCACTTTCTTCATCTAGCATTTATTTCTTGTCCTCGTGTTTAAGATTACATTGGGGCTTTTCATTCCTTATCTGTTAGTTCCTTTCTTTTCCCTGTGACCTTTGTTCCTTCCACTCGGCTGTCTTCAGCTACCTGACTAGAACGTTTTCTATTGGCTTGAATTATTCCACCCATTCTCAATTGCTGGTACTTGCGTGTAAAGCTACCTCCAAGTAGACACGTTACCATCACTTCATTCGCCAAATCTCTTCTTAAAACCCATGTCTTCTACAAACCAGTAGTCAAATGCAACTAAATTGAAGCCCAACTAAATCTCCTCATCTTCATTTCACATTACATGCCTATCTTCTGCCTTGTCCCTTCCCCACATTCTGCTTCAGTCAATGTTTATGCAAAGTATCTTATTAAAGTTATTACTTGTCTTTTCCCCAGTAAGGGATCCTGAGTGGTCACAATATAAATCAAAATAAAGCAGAATTAAAACAATGGATCACAGATTATCCGGGAAAATGACAATTTTTAATGACAACCCATAACTCATGGGTTCTCTTAACGCATGATAATTCTTGTCTGATAAGCCATGGCTTCTGTCAGCCCAGGAAAGAGTAATGGACATGTGGCCTACCCTTTCTTCTTGTGAGCTCTCTCTGGCATTACTTCGCGAACGAAGATTCTTAGGAATGACTCATCCCACACTTTTTACAAGTGCGTTGATGACTAAGGTTGGATGTGTCCTTCGAGCCTGTGCAATGGATTTTTCTGGTAGAGCGCAGTGTGCACAGAACTGGCCTCACCCTTTAAACCAAAGGTTCATCTGTCGGGGCCTAGCAAGCTTGGACAGTGGCAGTGAGGTCCTCAGGTCGTAGATTTGATTTGAATTTCCTTCTTTAGATGGTTGACCTTACAGGGTTAAACAAGCACCATCTGCCCAGGTTTGAAATTCGAGTTTTCCTTCTCTTAGAATGGTTGCCAAAAGGCTAGAGAGCCCATCCTGTCCATTGACGCTCTTTGTCAGGCCCATCGGTTGTGACCTGTCTGGCATTGAAGGCCCTACCGATGGCTATTATGCCACTGCCAGCATAGCTCACAACTTCATTAGGGTACGCAAGCCTCTCCCCCATGACAAGGGGGCACCAATGGAGAGGTTGTGAGCTATGCTTTAGTTTAATAATGCAGGAGGCATTTCTTGGGATGTCCAAGCCAAATAATCAGATTGTCATTTCATCTCAGGAGCTAAGTAGGGTTAGTACTTGGATGGAAGACTGCTAAGGACTATCAGGTGCCATAGGCTGTATTTCAGATGAAGGAACTTGTAAAACGACCTCTTTATCTAAGAAAACTCTATGAAACTCATGAGGTCATTATAACTTGACAATCAACTTGAAAAACATGTTCTCTCTCTCTCTCTATATATATATATATATACACACACACACACACACACACACACACACACTAATCTAACGCTCACCTTTTTTGGCTAAATGACCTTACCCAAATTGGAGTATGCATTAGATTCATGTCATACAGTAATATTAGTGCTCAACCAAAGCAAAAGGGGAAGCTGCTTCAGGAGGTATACCTAGAGCTCCTCTTTTAAGATCGTCATTTCTAATGTAATTGCCATGGCTCAATGCTATGCAATTCTGGTATTTGTAGTTTGGTGAGGCACCAGCATTCTTTGATAGAGAAGGCTCAAGATCTTGTCAAACTACAGCCCCCATGATTCCAAAGCACTGAACCAAGGCAATTGAAGTGGATCAATTCTACAGCCTAAATGCACCCCAAGGTTTTATTTTCCATTGAATATTTGGTGCTCTTAACACTTTTGTTTTTAAAGAAGGAATCCTAAGCAGGTAGCAACAGTAACACACCTCTTTTTTGGTCAAATTACAAAGAGTGCACTTTTTGCAGCTGTGCAAATACTTTTTTTTTGTTTCAGGATTTTGAAAATTGAGGTGTGTATTAGATTCAATAGCACACTAGAATCAAATAAATATGGGTATATATACATCCCCACTGTGAGAACCTGGAAGTGGGCCTTTTCAGCTGCAACGCATTCTACGTGGGGCTGCCTTTGAAGAAAGTTCAGAAACTGCAACTAGTCCAATGGGCGGCAGCCAGATTACTAACAGGAGCTACATACAGGGAGCATACCATCCCCTTGTTACGTCAGCTTCACTGGCTGCCTGTCCATTTCCGAGCTCAATTCAAAGTGCTGGTTTTGGCTTATAAAGCTCTGGCCCAGCTTACTTGTCCAAACGCATCTGCCTCTATGTCCCACCTCGTACTTTAAGATCACTTGGGGAGGCCCTGCTCTTGCTCCCGCCAGCATCTCAAATGTGGCTGGTAGGGACGAGAGACAGGGCCTTTTTGGCTGTGGCTCCTCGCCTATGGAATGTGCTTCCAAGCAAAATACTATCAACCCCATCCCTCCTAGCATTTAGGAAAAAAGTAAAATCGTGGCTATGGGACCAGGCCTTTGCACAATAGCAGAATGCAGCACTTTGAACTTTGGACTGAAATAGGATTGGCTAATTGACAGATGAGAATATGGCTTACTGTTTTTAACCTAGTCTTGCGGACGGAACATTGTTTTTAACTTAATTGAATGTTGAGTAGTTGTATGTTTTTAACTGTTTAATCTTGTATGTTTTTATGGTTATGTTGTAAACTCTGGCATCGAATTGCTGCCTTGTAAGCCGTCCTGAGTCCCCCCCTCAGGGGTGAGAAGGGCGGGGTAAAAATACTGTAAATAAATAAATAAATAAATAAATGCACTCCTTTGGAGGACCTGATTGGTACTAACCCTGGTATCATTTAGGTGCCATATAAAAACATGGTGATTTTTTTGAAGCTTTGAGGCCTCGCTGATTTACTCCAAGCAGGTTTAAAAAAACTGTTTTAATCTTTCAAACCTGTTTTGGCACAAGTGTGTTTAATATTTTTAGTCTATTTAAATATTTTTTGTGTCAGGTTGTTTTGGCATTGTTGGTATTGATTTTAGCAATATACTGCCCTGAGATCTTCCGATATAGAGCAGGATAGACATATTTTAATTACTAAACGATTCTCTTTCCACTATTAAACTTTGTGCCAGTTTTCTGTAGCTGATCGTACCTGATCATTTCACAGCTGTTTTATACTTAAGGCAGAACAGAAGAGGGAGCAAACAGGCATTAGTTTATAACTTGAACTTCTCAGTTGGTGATAAATAAGATTTGTTGGCAGAGTTAACTGCAGTACTGGGACATGAGCCAACTCTCCTTTAACAATAGGGAAAATGCAACAACTCCAACATTCAAAATATTATTTAACTTGTTAAACGTTCTTTGTTGCAGTCTCAGCTCCTGAAGGTTGGTCATGTTCAGAAGACAAACTATTTCCACTTGAGCACGTAGAAAACTATCAGAGTTGTAAAGCAGCAGTAATAAAAAAACAACCATGCACTTGAACCATGCTGGTGCGGGGGTGGAGAGAAGGTGCTTTAAATGATTGCAGAAATCTTAAAAGCTAGGGGAAAATCCTTAATTCTGCATAATGATTTATATGGCAACTTGTAACAGACCAACATAAATAAAAAATAGTACTTATGTTGTTTAGGGTTCTAAGCATCAAGTAATCAGGGGGCTTAACAGAATCAGTGTCACCATTTTTACCCGCATCCCTAACAATTTGGAAGCAATGGGGGGATATATGTGGAGGGAAGGAGAGAAATCGAGCAGCATGTGAAAATGATTCCTATGAACAAAAAAACAACAAAAACAAACTTAAAGTCTGCAAGAAAAGAGATATTTTGACTCAAAAGCAATTTCTGTATCCTTTTTGGATTTTAAAAGTACTATAGAGTGCTTAGAATTGATAAGCTTCAGTGATTAGGATGTATTGATCTGGCAGCAATCTGTAATTAGGGTCAGCTCCTATTAAATCAGACCAAAGTTTTAACTTCTCCAACAAGAGACAACCACAGCCATGCTAGCACTAAAGGAAACAATACACACCTATGGTTTGCCTCAGCTTCTGAATTTGATAGAGAGTAGAAATGTGCAAAGTTTACCGTTTAACATGAATTTGCATAATTTACTCTTCTCAAATCAAAACTCATGTCAAAACAGAACTGATCTCAGATTTGGAAAGGACCACAAGGGGCATAGCAACCTTCTACGTGTCTCCTGTACTAGTTATTTGTTATGTATCTAATTCAGATTGCTTACTGCAAAGCTGCCCACGAAGTCGATCGCGATCGACCAGTCGATTGCTGGTCCAAAGGAGGTTGATCGCAGCCAGATGAGGCGCTTCTGCATACGCGCAACTTCCACGCGCACACCTTTTGCGCGGCGCTCCTTCCGCAAGGCATTGCGGGAACGAGGGAGCACCTTCCGCGGGGCATTGTGGGAACGAGGGAGCATGAGGCGGGGCCTCTGGAGGCTCCGCCCTGCCTCTCTCTTGTTCGGAAGCAACCGTGTAGCCTCCGCTGCCGGCGAGAGAGAGGCAGGGCGGAGCACGAGGCGGGGCCTCCGGAGGCCCTGCCTCGTGCTCCCTCATTCCCACAATGCCCCGCGGAAGGCACTCCCTCATTCCCGCAATGCCCCACAGGAGGAGCGCCGCGCGGAAGGTAGATCTTTTTGACTTGGTTGTTTTAAAAGTAGCTCGCATGCTGAAAAAGTGTGGGCACCCCTGGCTTACTGTATTGTATATGTGTGTACTAGTATGCACTTTTCCTTAACTCTGTGTTGTGGGAGAGGCATCTGATCATGTGACCAGATCTGGGACTATTAAATCCCAGACTCCATTTTAGAAGTCATTAGAAACAGAATGCTTTAGAGAAGACTCTATTAGACTTCCGGAACAGAGAGATGCTTTAGACTTTGGACTGTTGATTATAAGAAAGGTGTTACGTGTTCTCTACACAGAGAAGCTACTTCAAATCCTACCTGTAACTGGATTGATATGCAATGTATCTGTATGTTGAATACACGAACTTTGTGAGTCATTATTAACTATGTTATTTTAATGAGGACTGCTTATTTTTGTCTTTTGAGAGCATGATTTTAAAGCAAAATGTTTTAAGGGAGAGTATATGTTTTTTGAGCAACTGAAAAGAACACTTCTGAAACTCGGCTGTTTTTTGTGCATTGGCTTTTCTTTGTCCCCAACAGTTCAAAGAGATATCTTGGTATATCAATTTAACAGTTGAGAAACCTAATTGCCTTGCATGAATACTAGTGGATATTTACCGCTAAGGAGAAGGTTGAATCAAGTGAGTTTTAAACTCTCCTCAGGAAGATCATACTTTACAAAAAGGTTACGGTCTTTAACAAAGTCATGCCTTTCCAACAGATTGTTTTTATTTATTTATTATTTACGTCATTTATATTCCACCCTTCTCACCCCACAGGGGACTCAGGGCGGATCACAATGCACATATACAGGCAAACATTCAATGCCATAGACATACAACATATACACACTGAGGAAAGAGTCACTCTGAATAACCAGATACTACACACAGGGGTAGCAAAATATCAATAACCTGTAATATATAGCAAAGAGTAAAAGGAAGAACATCCCAATTCAAAACATAGGACAATATGTCTGACATCAGTAGTAATACATATCCATGAGGGATTACAATCTACATATATACATTCATGAGTCAGATGCAGTGCCTTCCAGGTGGGAGGTAACAATACAAAATTGATGATCACAAATAGCAATTACATGTCAATCATATATCAAAACAGATGGCAATCATATATCAATCACATATCGAATATAATAGCAAGCATATCGCACCACCAAGCCTCAATATGGGCCAGAAAGATAAACAATTCTCATACAATACATGTATTATACAAAGCAAAATATGGCAAAACAAGTGTAGGAGTCGATACTCAAAGATCCAAAAGGACAGTGACCAATATGGGAGGCTGCACGATACCTGTGTGTGTCTCGCTAGGCTCCGCTTGCTCTGGGAAGCTCGTAAATCTGTGGAGCTGTGACGTCACTAAGGCGCGCCCAGTAGGCCAGTCGCCAAAGTATCGCGTTTAGCAATAGAGATAGTCGCACATGATGAACGTGGCGCAGCTAGCGGACAAATGCCAAATCAAGCTAAATGTTAGGGAGAAGCCCCAAAACAATATTAAATAGCGCACTAGCTGTATGAGCTCTAGGAAGTTCATATATTTATAGAGTTGAGACGTCACCAGAGCACGCCCTGTAAGGTAGTCGCCCAGGTATCGCATCTATCAATGAAGAGCGTTGCTCATGAATGACGTGGCCCAGATCGAGCAAATTCAAAATAAAGTTCAATAATGTTCAATAATGGGGAGAAGCCCCAAAACAATATGCAATAATTCTCAAACTAGGCCAGGTAGATCCTATAGATGAACTTGCCGAATAAGGTGGACCTCCGTGGTCGCTGTGGATCCGGTGGTGTCGATAGATCCCACTCGGAAGGAGGGGGGCTGGAGGGGGGAAGAGAACAAGCCGCAAAAAGCGCCAAAGTGCCGTAGCACTATGCAGGGTTGTAGATAACTGGCTGTATAGCCTAGTGTAACAAGCAAAAGTACATGGAGCTGAAGTACAGCGGCAGGCTTGTTTCTGTAGCCCCAAACCCTAATGTAGATGGAGGGGGATGTCTGGATGAGACGAAGCAAACGCCTACGGGGATTTACCGCTGCGCTGCACCCGTTTCGGACCTCAATGGGTCCATCTTCAGGGCGAAAGTGAACACAGGTATATCTGTGGCTTCAAAAGGGGATTTCAGTAAGTCTGGAATAAATTATAGCAAATATTGCTCAGAATATACACAGTCACAGGGAAAAGGGTGGAAGCAAAGGCAAGGTAGCTTGATTTGGCATTTAGCTTGATTTGGCATTTGTCCGCTAGCTGCGCCACGTTCATCATGTGCGACTATCTCTATTGCTAAACGCGATACTTTGGCGACTGGCCTACTGGGCGCGCCTTAGTGATGTCACTGCTCCACGAGCTTCCCAGAGCAAGCGGAGCCTAGCGAGACACACACAGGTATCGTGCAGCCTCCCATATTGGTCACCGTCCTTTTGGATCTTTGAGTATCGACTCCTACACTTGTTTTGCCATATTTTGCTTTGTATAATACATGTATTGTATGAGAATTGTTTATCTTTCTGGCCAATATTGAGGCTTGGTGGTGCGATATGCTTGCTATTATATTCGATATGTGATTGATATATGATTGCCATCTGTTTTGATATATGATTGACATGTAATTGCTATTTGTGATCATCAATTTTGTATTGTTACCTCCCACCTGGAAGGCACTGCATCTGACTCATGAATGTATATATGTAGATTGTAATCCCTCATGGATATGTATTACTACTGATGTCAGACATATTGTCCTATGTTTTGAATTGGGATGTTCTTCCTTTTACTCTTTGCTATATATTACAGGTTATTGATATTTTGCTACCCCTGTGTGTAGTATCTGGTTATTCAGAGTGACTCTTTCCTCAGTGTGTTTCTCTAGTTCTGTATACCAGTCCAGCATTGTTCTTTTGTTTGTCTATACAACATATACAGACAGACAACGAGCTACACAATTGGTCGAGAGCTCACCCGACCCGGGCAGGCCTTGAACTCATGAGCTTCTGGGCAGTAGAGATCTTATGCAGCTGACAACCAGCCAGCTGCACCACATTCCCGGTGTTTTCCGAAAAGGTTATGAATACCATTTCCTAAAACCTTTTGCTCTGTAAGACTCCACAACAACAGCACTCCTGAAAGATGCCCATCCAATCCTGATTTAAAGAGCTCCAGAGATAGAGAATCCATGACTCTCTGAGGCAGTCTATTCCACCATTAAACAACTTTTACAGTTAAAAAAAATTTCTGGAGTTTAGGTAGACTACATTTTCTTGTTCAATCCTCTACATGACATCCCTGCAAAATTTTAAATATGACTATCATGTCATCTATTAGTCATCTCCAAGCTAATCAGATCCAGTTTTCTAAAAGCAAGCTTGAGACACTATACTCATGTTGACGTATCCCTGAATTGTAGTGGTTTGCTTGGCCTTTCATTATTTTCAATGTTATGCACTCATTCAATCAAGCAATTTGCACACAAATGATGTACCAAGGAAAAATGAACACAAACATCTGCATGCTACTGAACAGAATGTGAATGTGCAAAAACATAATAATAATAATAATAACCCTTTATATTCTGAACATAAAAGTATACATTGGTTATTGTTTTACACAAGTAGTTGCCTTGAATCCTTATATTGGGAGCTAGGAGGGATAAAGTAAACCGTAAGTTGTGAACGGGAATTCCAGTTATGATCACTATTACTTCTCCCACAAGTCGGAATTGCCATCCATCAATTACAGTTTCATCAAAAAATCTAAATCTCACCCCCATCCCATCAACAAGCAGTATATGGAGTTGTTTTTTCCAAATTGTAAGTTTAAGAGCAACAATCTTTCTTGTCTCTCATGTTTCTCAAGGACATACCTCCAATTTTGTAGTATTTATACTATTTTTTTTTGTATAAGATTAACCCAGGAATATCTGGACAGATCGACACCTTATAAAATTTAAGAGATCTAATAGATGTATTTAACAAGCGTTTTGCAGCAATTGATAGATGTGTCCATTACAGCACCACTATGTTGCTGGTCACATACTGCTGTTATAAAAAAGAAAGTAACAACCAGAATGTCCAGTAATGTTATCCTGCACCTCTCTTTTGACTTTATTCAGCAGTCACCTTTGCTATAGCTAGGATGGAAAATAACACCAAATGTGCAAAGGCTACATATATGCTCCTAATATTTGATAGACATAGGAAATGCAAGTGTGGTTCAGTCAGGACTCCCAGAAATGGGAAGGCAAGTGTGTAATGAAAAGCTTCTGCCAGGCACCTTTATGTGTTTGCAAAGACCAAATGTTTAAGTCACACTGAAACATAGCACTAAAAAGCTCTTCCTGGAAAAAAGAGAGAAAGCAATTGACAAGTGACTCAGTTCTAGAAGTTTTGTAACCACTTGGCATCCTTTTCAGGTGGCCCTGTTCTACTCTAGGGTGGTGTGACCAACATACACACAAAGACAACCTGACAACCAACCTTTTGTACACTGGACCTCTTGTTTGCTGTGTCCCTGTCTTGCAAGTCACATTTGCTGCTCCTTCCTTGAGGTCCCTGTCTCTCAAGCTGCGTTTGCAGGAGTGCCAAGGGTGAGTTTCTATCCACTGAAGCAAACTCAATTCAACTTCCAGCTGTGTGGCAAAAAGCATTTAAAAGGCACTCTGGCTAAGAACCAGCTGCTCTTCTGTGCTCATTGAATTTCTGTCAGCTGCATTCAGCTTTGCCACCAATATCTCTACACAGCTCACAATCCCTTTTCTAGTGGAGTCTCCCCAGAAAGGCCTTAGTTCCAGAGGGGGAATACTGAACTTTGCTGCGACCATTTCAATTCCTATTAGTACCACTGTTTTCGTGCAGCTGAAAACACTCCCCCTCTCCCCCGATTATATAGTGTCCTCTCTTCAAATCCATCCCTAATCTCAATCTTGTTTTGGGTTACAGGACACATTACAGCTACTATTGCTATGACTGTACAGTTTAGGCACAACACCAGTAACCTCGAGAGTGGGTTATTGCAACATTTAGTCGGTTATGAAGGTAATCTAGAAGCAGTTGCTCTTGCAAAACCAGATGATAGGCTGCAACATGGGATAGCCTCACAAAAATGTATTAAACCAGTTCAAAATTGCCTTTTAAAATAGAATGATTGCCATAAGTTGAGAAAACACACACAGGTTAAACTGGTTACCTATATCTTAGCAACTCAAATTCAAATAATGTCCACTGTATAGTACTTGCCTTAATATTTTCAAAGATATTTGGTTAGTTTTCATAGAACTATATAAGGGAAATTGAAGATTTGAGAAAGAAATACCTGCCTACTGAGATCCCTGAAGTACAACAGACCTTGAAATTAGGGCTCCCTGAACTAATACATCATCTGCCAGACCACACTTTCAGACAGATAAAATGTTGTCATGAGTCACTTGACCATGTCTAAACTGTACAACCTCTGAGCCAATTCATATGAGCAAATACATCCCTTACTGGTTCAGGACTGCTGGTGTGACTTTACTGCGAAAGCATAATATTTAAGGTTATATGAGAGGACTGTTCAAGGTGTTGATCTATGATGACTCAATCACATATGCTAGTAACAAGTAATGACTGTAGATATGTGGACAGGTCCAGAACAAACTGCGACTGCAGAGAGATACTAGGGATCAGAATAAAAGCCACTGTCTTCAGTAGCCCACACACTGCATGACCCCTGACATTTCCCAGAGTGAGACAACGTCCTAGCAAGCAGGTGCTGAAGAATAGGAAAAGAGGAGAACAAAATGTTGTAGGACAGTGCTCAATGTACATCCAAGCCATTCCCACTTTATTTACTTTCAGTGTAGCATTTTATATTCAGAAGAACCACATGACACCATAGTCTTAGTTTTTAAAATTATATGTAAATCAGTATGCTAAAGATCTCAAATCATTTCTGATCTTAGAAGCTAAGCAGGGTTGACCCTGATTAATACTTGGATGGAAAACCATCAACAAATATCAACAACCGTCTCTTGCCTTTTAAAAAGCTACTGAATTTTATAGGGTAACCACAAGTCTACAGGCTGCTTGAAGGTTCATGCACTGACACACAATGCGTGGCCAGAATTAAGAATCATTTTTTACATTACAACTCCCAGATTTCCCAGAGGCAATAGGCCCACTAAGACTGTGAAGTCAATCCTACTAATCCTATCATTCATTCCACCTGTAGTATCTTGGAAAGCTGTTTTGAATCTCTATATCTGATCTGAATGCTCAACTTTCTCATCTTTATGTCTTGGGTAAAATCATGAAAAACCAATAGCTTTAGATCCTTCCAGCTTGTGCCATAGCTGCTGAAACTAGTGATCCCATAATTGCTAGATCATTTACTTTCATCACTTTTAACGATTAACATAATTTTGCTATTATTACAAGCTTCCCACTGTGCTAGACTACTGAAATCCTGCTGAATTTCATGTTTGCTCCCAAATTTGGACCTCTCTACCTGTGAGTCTTGTTCACATTGTCCTAGAGCACTGGGCTCTAGTCATTTGATACCCCACTCCTGCAGAAACCACAAATCTGTCTTTTCTTCACAAAAGATGCTGGGGTCTCCCAGTATATTGGCTCTCCGTCTTGCAGAACGATTAGGCCTGGATTATCAGTGGCTCAGACACAACAGCAGTATGGGCTTGCAACCTGCTCACGCCAGAATACAATACATGCCATATTTTGCCAGCAAAACTCTTGAATTGAATTAACTCTCATGTGAAGTGTGGGTCACAATAAATGTGTTAATTTTTAAAGCCTATCAGCATTCTAGAGTCAAGGAGCTGACTAATTTCTTAACACTATCTAAAGTCAGATCCTGAAAAGAATTTCAACAAGTTCTCATTTTCCTGCCCTAGCTTAAACTAGTAGTTATAAATATAGGAAACTCTGCTCCTATCTTTTCTCAGCATCTAAATTCTCAGTAAACAGATCCAGCGGAATGTTCTTTGGGACACTGGAAGTTGTTCTGAGAAGTTTATTTTGGAAATATGCTCCTCACAGAAATGTCACCAGCTCTCAGCTATCTACTTTTCTCATCTAATATGAATCCATCAGCCAATTCTTTGGTTTTAGAGGCTTTCAGTTACAGCACTAATGCCAGCACTTCCAATCTTGGCCTTGCTGTCCCCGAGTTACACACATTCAACTTAAACATGACTCATAGTTAAGAACAGAAGTAACATACCAGATAGTGAGAGAAATCTAACCCTCAGAAGGGAAATCCACTCCTGAAAGTTATCATGGGGAAAAGATGTCTCTACCGAAGCTTCACCAACAATCAGCTGGATAAGATCTCTGTCAGCTGCATAAGATCTCTCTGACCTGTAGGTCATGAGTTCGAGGCCTGCCCGGGTCGGGGTGGGTGCCCGACCTTAAGTGTAGCCTGCTGCTGACCTTTGCAGCCCGAAAGACAATTCATTTGTCAAGTAGGAGATAAAGGTACCACATTAAGTGGGGAGGTGAATTTTGACTGATTTATGAGGCCATAAATAACTCCAGGAATCGCTGAAAGGAATGCGGAAGAACAACAAGGGAAGCTGGAAAATGCTGAGAGAGATGAGGAGTGTGTCAGCTCCCCCTGGTGGCCAGAGGTTTGTCAGAAGTTTGCCAGAAAAATTGCCTCTTTGGTCATCTATGTTCGTCCATATATGTATATATATTGAACTGCAGGGATTGTCTGCAAGTATATGTACTGTAATCCGCTCTAGGTCCGCTTCGGGGTGAGAAGAGCGGAATATAAATGAAGTAAATAAATAAATAAATAAATTTCTACAACAAGTCAAATTTTTCAAAATCCAATTATCACGGGGACAGAAAGTGAGGTGAAATCTACTGAACAGGGACACCGGCAGCAAATCAAATACAACAGGGGTGTTAACAATTCCCTATGCTATAGGTAGATAGATAGATAGATAGATAGATAGATAGATAGATAGATAGATAGACAGACAGACAGACAGACAGACAGACAGACAGACAGACAGACAGACAGGTCTGGAGTTACACATTAAATGTTCCTGTTCCGATTTACATACACATTCAACTTAAGAACAAGCCTACAGGCCTATCTTGTTCATAGCCTGGGGACTGCTAGTATTTTGATCAACATGTGTCAGAGAATGAAAAGAAACACGAGCAACCAATCAGGACAACATGGAAAAATAGAGACTGCATTTGACCTGAAAACATAAATTACCTGGAATTTTTGCAGTTCTCAATTATTGTGGTAGTTGAGAAACTCAATAACAAGATGATGTTAATGTGCAGTCTAAACTTTGGTTAGAAACTGCACATACTCCTTTCTTGCAACTTTTGCATAATGCCTGGGCACTAAGAAGGATATGCAAATAAAGATGTGCCTGGTCAGTTTACATTCTTCAATATGCCACAGGGACTGTTCATACTGAATGTTGGAAACCAGCTCTTAATGCTATGTTATTAAATTATTAAAACGTGTATATCCTACCCTACATCGAAAGATCTCCAGAGGTGCTTGCAATAAAATCAACTTGACCCATTTAAAACAGTAAAAAAATAATTTAAACAGACAAGAAATATATCAAACAATTTGACAAGTTAAAACATGGCAGATCAAAAACAGTTTAAAACAAACGAAAACCCTACATGCTGCACAAATTCAATTAGACCTTAAAAGGCATTGCTAAAAAGCCATGCTCGGTGCTGGAATCGCAGTAGTGTTGGCATCAATCAGGGATCTAAGGGGAGCACACTCAGCAACATTTCACATATGAAAATCGGAACGCACAAAGCCAAGCAACGGCGGAGCATGAGCGTGATGGAGAAAGGTATTAAGGAAGAAGAAAATACTAGCCAAGAGAGGATGCAACAGTTTGCTTTTGCCTGAGCCTCCTAGTGTAAGGATTCACCCCTGCCTCTCTGCACTTGCTTGTTAACTAAGTGCAAATTACTTTTTGCAATGTTGTAACTTAGTTTGCCCCAATGGTAGTAAAATTAGGGCAAAAAGGGGAACTGGGAGGAGGAGGAAAAAAACTGGGGTATTTTAAAAGCTGCTGAAAAGTGGGGTGACATAAAATTGCTACTGTTCCTGCCGAATCAGGACAGCTGGAATAGATAGGAAAGAGTATTCCACAACTAGGGAACCACAAGGAAGAAAGCCTTCTTCTCCCATGTCCTCTCATCCTCCATATGTGATAAAGCACTGGGGAGGACTTCTCCAGCAAACCTCAGGCAAATTTATATGGAGAGGAATTCCTTCAGGTATTGAAGTCCTAAGCCACACTTTTTCAGCATGCAAGCTACTTATAATAAAACAAAGTCAGAAAGATCTACCTACCTCCTCAAGGCTGGAGAGGGGAAGGGGGCGTGGCTTGGCGCGGCCTGGCTCCACCTCCCTCTGGCTTCAGCTCTACCAGCAGCTTCTCCAGGCTTGAGGATGGCAGTGCCACGCCAGCCTTGTGCTAGCTATGCCACCCCTGGCTCGGCATTGCCATCCTCAAGCCTGGAGAAGCTGCTGGTAGAGCGGAAGCCAGGGGGGTGGAGCCAGGCCACACCAAGCCCCGCCCCCTCCCCCTCTGGCTTTGGAGCTCCCAGCAGCTTCTCCAGGCTTGAGGATGGCAATGCCAAGCCAGTGGTGACATAGCTAGCACAAGGCTGGATTAGCACTGCCATCCTCAAGCCTGGAGAAGCTGCTGGTAGAGCAGAAGCCAGAGGGGCGGAGCCAGGCCGTGCCAAGCCCCGCCCCCTCCCATCTGGCTTTGGAGCTCCCAGCAGCTTCTCCAGGCTTGAGGATGGCAATGCCAAGCCAGTGGTGACATAGCTAGCACAAGGCTGGATTGGCACTGCCATCCTCAAGCCTGGAGAAGCTGCTGGTAGAGCGGAAGCCACGGGGGGCGGAGCCAGGCTGCGCCAAGCCCCGCCCCTCCCATCTGGCTTTGGAGCTCCCAGCAGCTTCTCCAGGCTTGAGGATGGCAGTGCCAAGCCAGCCTTGTGTTAGCTATGCCACCACTGGCTTGGCATTGCCATCCTCAAGCCTGGAGAAGCTGCTGGGAGTGCCGAAGCTGGGGGAGGGGGCAGGGCTTGGCATGGCCTGGCTCTGCCCCCCTCTGAGAAGCGCCCCATCCTGGCATTGCATACAAAATAAATAGTACAACAAACTTACATAGTCCTTGTAAGAAATACAAAGCATGGCTTCTTCATCTTTCTTCAAATGAAAGAACATGACACAAAACTGTGAGCAAAAGCTGTAGAGGCATAAGCTCCTCAGAGCTAAAGCTGAACTGTATTCTAAAATACATACAGTTATACCCCACCGGGTGTGGTCCAAACTTACTAGCTGACCTGGATTAGCAGCTGCACATAAGGTTTTCTTTAACACACACTTGATTCTGTTACAATTTACTGTAATAAAGATGATGCTGATTATCATTTATTACCAAAATGCTGTAAATTATTTTAGTTCTATGGTAAGAAATGTCACCTCATCCACCTACCATCCTTATCTGTACTGTCACATTTGGGGGTGGGAAGCAGGGGAGCTAGAATAGGCAGTTTCATCTATATTTTCCCTATAAATAGGAACATATAATTTGAGACCCCAGTATTTTTATAAACATACCCACCTACCACATAGGTAATAATTCCTAATATCTAATCCGTGACTTCCTAATCTGTGACTTCCTATTGAATGCTTTTACTTGGAAACAAATCCAGATCTGTCTCCATGTAATCTGTAAAATAGAGATTGGGGTGGTGCAGTGGGTTAAACCGCTGAGCTGCAGAACTTGCTGACCGAAAGATTAACTGTTTAAATCCACAGAGTGGGGCGAGCTCCCAACATTAGTCCCAACTTCGAACAACCTAGCATCTTGAAAACATGAAATTGTGAGTAGATCAATAGGTACGGCTTTGACGGGAAGGTAATGGCGCTCCATGCAGTCATGTCGGCCACATGACCTAGAAGGTGTCTACAGACAGCACCAGCTCTTTGATTTAGAAATTGAGATGAGCAACACCCCCCAGAGTTGAATACGATTAGACTTCATGTCAGGGAAAACCTTTACCTTTACGTAATCTGTAAAATGGATGCAAATTTCAGACTATTTGGTTTCTAGCACCTACAGATTTGTGTGTCTAATTTCGCAAATCAAAAGTTGTTTGCACAATTATCCTACAGCATATGTTAGCAACAACTGTTCTTTTTTAAAAAAAAAAACCACTTTTGAGATATTGTGAGAATAAAAATATTCCCTCATTTTAACAACAGTGAGATTTGACTTCATTTCAATCCATGTTTTTCACTTCAGGATTTTCTGAAACATCTTTAAATAAATGTTTAATGGCACTTGCTCAGTCAAGGCAGATGCCTCTGAAAGTGAAGCGTTTAAATGTGAAGCATTATTTGTTTTTAAAAAGCCATTTATCCATCAGGAGGGTGCAGAACCAAAATCTGTTGGAGGAGTATTCCCTACATGCATTGAACACATGAAAGCAGTAACAGTGAATGTGGGGAAATTACCATCTTACATATTCAGTCCCAAAAAGACTCTCTGAGTGACTTGCAACACATTACAACAGAAGATTTAAAAGGTACCATAAAAACAGAACTACGGTATGAGCAGCATGTTGAACGCTCCAATCAATGACAGCCTTTTGCAGCTCAAGAATGCCAGACATCACACATCCCTAGAGAGAGAGTTCCAAATCAGAGACAGTATCTAATATCAAACTATTTGTTTTCCCAGGGATCACAAGAACAATGTCCTCTGTGTGTCTGGGGGTAAGGGACTCTAAAAACAGTCCTAGGGTCCTTTAGAGATTGGCAGGTTTCATTTAGCAAGGACTTCTCTGAATTGCAGATCAATTAATCAAATGCTAGGATTGTTCTCCCAATTAACAGGTTATTATACATGTGCTGATTCAATTAAGGGAGGAGTCTTATTTATTTATTATTCATCTAGTTACTTTATTTTTAGTTTGCCTTTCTTCCCATATAGGGACTCAAGGTGGCAAGTATTAACCAGTGAGATCACAAGGAATCAAAAGGTACAACTATATCAACAGTGATTGTTACTTTAATAGCAGTCTGTAACAAATGTTGAATCTTCACACTGACATTCCTAAATTGACTGACACATGTAATGGGAAGAAAATGCCCATGACTTTGTGCATGTATGTGTGTGGACAGGTGGAGAGAGAGGGAGGGGGGGGTTCATCCTGTCCTAAAATTTAGGGTGAGAGAATGCCTCACATTTCTCTTCTAAAGTGAACCCTTCATTTATCTCCTATTGCACCCCCTTCTCAGTGTCTTAATATCCTTTCCTATCACCAATAAAGCATGGCAATCCCCGCTCTGCCTTTCTGCTTTCACTTGTTCCTCAGCAAAAGATAAATACCAGAGCTACAATGGTGCTGCAGTTCCAAAGTATTGCAGATACTGCATGTAATAGTGATACCAGAATTCAGATTCTCATGAATCTCAGCTGTCATCAGGCCCGGATTAACACCTTTTTGCGCCCTAGGCCACACTTTGGAATTATGCCCCCATCCAACCTCTACCCCCCCCACACACACACACACACACACACCACTCAGATCCACACTTGGCTGGCTTTGGTGCCTCCGGAGCAGAAGAGAAAGGTGAGTAGGCACCATCCCGCCACCTCCAAGGTCCCCATTCCCACCGGCTGGAAAGCTCCGCTGTGCTCTGAAGGTCTCCTCGGGAGTCAGGAGGCTTGGGGAGAGCGCAGCGGGTGCAAACTCGCTCCAAAGGTGCGCATGAGAGAAAGAGAGCACGTGTGAGAGAGAGTGCACGCGAGAGAGAGTGCACGAGAGAGTGAGAGAAAGAGCGAAAGAGCGTGCAAGGTGGCGAGAGAGAGAGAGAGAGAGAGAGAGAGAGAGAGAGAGAGAGAGAGAGATATGTCCGCTTGGCGTGCGCTCCCGGAGGGGACGGAGCAGAGACTTTGCCGGGAGAAGAAGCGAGGAGGGGCATGAGAAAGGGGGAAAGAGGTGTGCAGACCAGGGGTTTTTTTTGGTCCATGATCTGCGCCCCCCCCCCCTGGCTTGCGCCCCTAGGCCATGGCTTCATTGGCCTTATGGGTAATCCGGGCATGGCTGTCATTAAACAAAAGAAAACTAAGGGTATGCTTCTTGATCTTATGGATTGTAAACATTATGTTTATTTTGAAAGTTATATGGTCTTCACCTGCCAACATTTCAGAAATGATAATAGTTACTAAAGCCATTACACCAAGAAGTCAGGGGCACACTAAACCCAGGTAAAAACTATTATATAAAATAGAAAGCTATTATATAAAAATGTACTCAATTTATTTAATTTATGCAGCCAGAGCACAAGAGTTCGCCTTAAATTTAGATTCGGCAGGAAGGAGACTTTTAATCTATAGCACAGACAATGCAAAGTACTAAAATGAAAAGAAAAACAAGACACCCATTTCCCCACGTGTCTTCTGTAATAGGAAGGATGTCCCTGGCAGGGACCAAACAAAGCCATGATATTCTCTGCTCACTATTTAAACCTGTACATTTATTTCCTGAACTGATTATATTATTATTATTATTTCCACAACATAAAGCTGTTTAATGTTCGAAATTAAAAGGAAAATGGTACAAACCTAAAGTGAGGTTACCTTCCCACAATTATGGAGTGTGTTTCCAAAAAGTACCAAATAAAAAAAAAAATTGAAAATGAGTTATTTACAACTGTAATTGTTAGTTAGAAATAGAATATTATGCACAGATCAAAAATTTCAAACTTTTTAGGTACAAGGTTTGGAAAGCTGCCTTTTGTATCAAAAGAATGCACATCCTCATGTTTTTCTCTATTCCTGTAAATTTGTTCAGATGGATTTGGTATCTTTTGGAAACAAATCCCACAACACCTTGGGCAGCCTCTTAAAAGCTGAAACTTGAACCCAGAGTGCCTTCTCCATCCCATTGAGATGGGATGGAGACCAGCTGCCATTGTTTGAAGCAGGTTCTCAGATGAAAGGAGTTTAGATATGCCTAGTGGGGCAGGATGACTTACATTAAAAGCACCATGAGTGAAAATGAAAGTCCGTACTACAGCAGGCACACAGCATCAAGCCGAAAACTGACAGCAGTTCTCTTAATTGCATAGCCGTGGCTGGCTGTGCGATTGGGAAAGTCACCTACATGTGCGGTTTCTGAAAGGATCAGAATCCAAAGCAATAATTCTTACCTGGAAAGTGCTGTTTGCAGCTGGGCTCCGATTTGTCAGCACACATACCACTCTCTCCACATGATTTATGACGTCCTATACAGTACTGAGCCTTCTATTACCATCCTCATTTATTGCCTGCAGCTGTCACTCTGACTAGCAATCCCACAGTTGGTTTTGTAGGTGACGTATCAAAAAGGTATTTAGAGCACACACCTAGAGACACTGTTTTAATCAAACCAAATCAGCAGGCTGCATTAAGTGGTTTGGAGGACTTGTAGCGCATTGCAATAAGCAGAGGCAGGCTTTAAAGGAAAGCAGAGAAGCCATGGCACTCCATCATGAGCCAGAAGTGCCCATTTCAAGACTTGCTGGGTAGTTTCAGGTAAGCCACAACACACATGTTCTGTTGTATCGGCCAGATGAGAAACAATGCTCATCTTCTTTAATGGGATGCTCTAAATATTACTGATTTTTAAAAAAACTTGAAATACGCCTTATATATGCTATTAAAAATTTACATCCAGCAATTGCATACAAATTTCAAATACCCCATACTGGGGTACACATTATGCTGTCCTCCAGATATTACTGGACTACAAGCCCCAGCAGTCGTAGCCAGCCTAGCCAATGTAACGAATGCTGGAAGTCAAGTTTTCAATCATGGGGACCTCATGATTCACTTCTGTGCTCCTATGTGTTATCTCCCATACATTTAAGCATATAGTGCTCTACATATTGTAAAATGTTTTAAATGGTTTTTTGTATGAATTTTTATAATGTTTGACATGTTTTAATTGTATTTTATGGCTATTATGGCATCGAATTGCTGCCAATTTGTAAGCCACCTTGAGTCGCCTCCGGACTGAGAAAAGCGGGATAGAAATATCATACATAAATAAACAATAAACAATAAAATCTACTTCTGTCTCTAAGCATGCAGCAACACAAGAGGTACTCACAAGAAGTCAGTTATGCATCCCATTTACATGATGTTTTAGAGCAGTGGTTCTCAACCTGTGGTCTATAGACCACCAGTGGTCCCCAAGAACTAAAATATGGTCTGCGGCTTCACCGTTACTACACCATTGCAATGAGAGCCACTGGTCTCACGAAACCCTTTTATAGTGCCAAGGCAACAGGGATGTCAGGAGGGGAGAAGCTGACTACGCATGAAAGGTGCGACAACAAGTCTCCTGACTGCTGCTTTTGTTTCTCCTCCTCCTCCCTTCCACTGAGCGGAGCCGTTCCATGTGGCGTCTGGAAGCGGGGGCACCTTGGTATCTTTGTATTTACACCTGTTCTATTATTTAGGATGCTGATTCAGAAAATTGCATTGGATAGACCACATCAGCTCTAGTTTATTAAATATGGTTTTCTGAGAGTGAGTGGATGGCAACTACTGGATTAGATCTGTTCTGTATCAAAAACTCGAGCTGATGTGGTCTATCCAATGCAATTTTCTGAATCAGCACCCCAGATAATCAAACCAAATCTAAAGTTGACCAAAAACGGATTCGTAACCCTTTTGGTACTAAGGTTGGAGAGTAGTCCCTGGTCAAAGTGGTCCCTGGACAAAAAAAGGCTGGGAACCACTGTTTTAGAGTCATGTAAACAAAAAATATTCTGCCTCAAGAAGCTCACTGTCTGAATTGGAGGCGCAAAAGACTAGAAGTGAAAGGCCGTTTGTCTCATCCAACCATGTTATGGCTAACTTCTCACAGGACAATTTTTAATTCTCCAAGCAAACACTAAACACAGAAACTTCATTAGAGCATCATGGGGAATTCATTTAGAATGTGTCACATCACAGTAAAAATCAATCTTCATTAAACAATTAACACACTTATTAGGTTGCAAGTGGAGTGATATTATCGTCAGAAGCTAGACAAAGAGCAACAGTAGTCAGATGACAGAGTGGAAAGGAGCAGCCACTGCTGCCAACATTACTAAAATGTACATTATGTTTTGACAGCAACATAGAAAATGGGTAGAAATCAACTAAAAATGTACAGCAACACAATGTCAATTTCATTTTAATTCATAACTGCTTTTTGAATTGAGCTGATGTGTAGACTTCAAGATATTTTATACTGGAGGTGTTTCTGATGCATTAAATTTCGACACAACTAATATTGTCCTCACACGCAGTTAACCAGAGAGGGAGAGACTACCCAGAGTGCTAAACTCTGGTGTAACATCACAAGGATAAGCTGAAGAGTAAGCATTAAGCATATGAGTATCTGCATGTCTCTCCATCTCCAGCATAAACTCATCAGCATCTCCCCTGTTTTTTAAGATGAACCACAAATAGTTGTTTCAACTGAACAAAAGTTTGGGGTCCTACTTGTGGTTTGTGGTTCTATTTTGTTTCCATAGATAAGATTAATCAGAGATGGAGAGACTCAAACTACATGACGAAGACATGGTCAATTCGAAACACAAATAGGAAACATCTAAATGGCATCTCATGTCTGTGTCATAGAAAAGTGGTCTTGACTTTCACCTCTTATAATGCCAAACAATGGCTTAATAGTAGCTCGAAAGTGTTATCAATGTATTTCTAAGCTCTAACCATACATTCTGCTATTTGTGAGGTTTAGACCCCCTGTCTTATTTTTCTCCTATTAATTATTTTACTGAGTTTAGACATTAAAAACCAATTTGATCAATATAATCAACAAAGTATCTTTCTGCAACAATTTTCTCTCGTCTCATCAACTTACACTTGCAACAATCCTTTTTGCACAATCCAATGCACATAGGAAAGAACAGGAACGTGACACTGTGTGTTGGCTGCTGTTTTCAAAAGCTCATCTGATAAGTGTCATTGTGCATAGAAAACTGCATACATACAGGTTTGAACAAGTAGCATGGCTTTATGCAATTCTAAATGACAGTTCAGTGCTATACAAACAACTCTCAGGCTTGAGAAGTGCCTATTTCCCTGCAGGAAAGGGATACAAAGCATTAACTTCTAGTTTTAAACTGCTACAGTTAGCTACTGATTTATGACAAAGACAAACTGTAGTTTGCTTAAATAATGGTTTTTTTAAACAAGCCAAGATCAATTCATGTTACAGATCCTGGCTTGTTTCAATAAACAATAGTATGTAAACATGTGTTTAAAGTAACCATAATTCCAAGTCCAACTAGAACTACAAACTGCTAATTTAAGACACGTTTCTAATCGGCTCCTCTACAGTGAAGGTTCAAACTACGTCAATTCACATCATGCTCATCTGCAGTTTAAGGCCACAGAGGCATATGCATGAATGCATGGTGTACGTATGCTAAAATATGCTCTTGAGAACACATACCTGCTTCTCTAGTTCATTTTCCCCTAATGCCAGGAAGCATGAACCTGCTCCAGTAGTGCCTCCGAAATGCCACTCCATTTGTTATATATTGTTAAGAACTTGCTGTGTACTTTTGGGGGTCTTTTCCAGAGAAAGGAAAGAATCCATAAGGTCTTGCTGAGAGATGAGCTGTTCAGACATTGTTTGTGAGCTTCAATAGCAGGAGCTTCATGAGTATCTCACAAGGACTGAAAAGATGAGCTTGCCTTCCACTGCTCTTGTGTTGTGACTGGGATTCAGGCACCTTTGATTTACTGCTGCTGTGACAGACTTTGAACTGAACAGTAGCATTTTGATCCTGATATGCTACTCATATTTCATTATTTAGATTAACTATGCAAGGACTTGCTATCTGAATGTGAACATGTTTGTTATAACCAAGTAGTTAAATATTTTTTCTTATGCTTAAATGTCATCTCTATTAGCTTGCTACTGTGAATATAAAATGGGAATTGGATTTCATATGTTCATGATTCTATATGTTTCTGTTGCATATTACATACTGATGAGTTATTTACTAGACCTGTGTAATCAATGAAAAAAAGTTTCAATACTTATTACAAAATTTGGGGGTGAGGGGAAAATTGTTGAGTATTTTCTCTTGGTTATGGTAGTTCTGTGTGGGAAATTTGATATCATTCCATCATTGGTGGAATTCAGAATGCTCTTTGATTGCGGGTGAACTATAACTCCCAGCTGTTGAGTAAGACCTTCATGTGTGTCTTTCTGCCATTCCTGCCAGGATATCTATGTTGTGTTCATCAAAACAGTCCCAGGTTTCACATTGAGTGTATAAATACATTTAAAAACATATTAACTATATGTATTACTGTGTTAGAGTGTGATTTTGTGTCATTTTGGTTGGTGGTGTGCCCCAGGATTTTGTAAATGTAAAAAATGTGCCGCAGCTCAAAAAAGGTTTGAAAAACACTGTACTAGCCAACTGATGAAATAAAGACATGTAGGCTATGGCAGGACAAGCCACCTCTTCTGTGTGCCCAATGGATCATGTCCAAAAGGCTAATGCAGCCAGTGCCATTTAGCTTCAACCACATCTGCTTTCTATAATAGCAGTTCAGCTCACATCACTTGTACATGTTTATACTGTCTTTAAAGAAGAAATACAAACACATAATAAATGGGGAAGCAAGGGGGAGGGAGCACAGAATGGCAGAGAATCCTCACTGCTAAATATACCAGCAGCCAGGTGTTTAGTCAAAGCATTCTAAAAATATTGATTCCAGTTTTGGGGGGGTTATGCACATTGCTTCCCATCACAGCAGGGAATGCAGCCTCTGGTTCCCCTTTCATATGATGAGACAGCAGCCACCATGCTTTGAACTGATAAGTAATTTGAAAGGAGCTTCGGCACAAGGAGTAGACGAGACCCACTTTTCCTTTGGAGTTGCTCACACAGTGACATTATAACCAGAAGGCATGAAGCAAACACAGAAGGGAAAATGTTGAAACATTTTCTGCATTTGTTTGTGTTTGTACATACACATCCTCATGCACAACGCAGATCAACTGAGAGCAAACCTACTCTCACTGGCGTAACATAAAGCTATATAACTTTCCCTGGAAATGAAAGGATCTGATGCTACACTAGGCTTCCAACGAACTGTGACAAATCTGGGAAGGAGCCATGAGCCTTCTGTAGGTCCAGCCCTGCCCTCTGAACTTTGATCAGACAACAGGGGGCTCTGTGGCTCCGCCAAAACCAAGTTAGCTGCAGAAAGCATTAAAGGTTTTTACTGGGGGCAGGGTTATAGCAGTGCACACAGGAGCATAGCCCCCCAATTAGAATTCTGCCCCCACTTCCACGGTTTAACTTCAGTCCCCACATTTCTAGCATTGTATTCTCTTAAAGCTTCTGCTGAACACAAAACAAGTTTGAGCATTCAAAACCAAGGGTGGGGGAAGGAAAAGCTACAAGGCAAAGAGGAAGGAACTAGCAAATCCACCTCTGAATATTCCTTGCCTTAAAAACCCTATGACATTCACAAATCACCATGAGTCGACAGGAAACCTGATGACACCAGAACCCTCAGATGTAGAGAAGCAATTATTTATTTCCTTTAGTTGGTTAGTTTATACCTCACCTTTCTCCCAATATGAGACTCCAGAGAGCTTACAATATAATTTTAATCAGAATGCAATTAAAACAAGGCATACTACAAAGTTGAAAGGCTTAAACAATTATATTAAAAACATCAGTTTACAACAATTTAAAAAGCAATTAAAACATAACAGTGTTCATTAAAAAAAAAAACACAGCACATCCCAGCTGAAAAGCCTTCTTGCAGTGGTTGGTTAACCATCAAAGTCCAGCGTGAACAAAAAGGTCTTTGCCTCCCAGGGAAAAAGAGCAGAGAAAGGGGGCCAACCAACCCTCACAACAGAAAGAATTCCACAGAACTGAAGTTATTAGGGATTGCAGGAAAGAAGCAGCAAACAAGCACAATTTGAGAAAGCGGAGATAAAGTTTTAAGGGGAAGTCGTAAAAAAATTGAATTCAGTGGGCATCCTCCTGCATAACATCATCTGGGACACAAAGTAACTTACAAGAGTTGAAACAGATACAACTGAAGTTTGCATTGTGCAAAAGTGAAAAAATAACTTTAGAGACGATGTTCGGAGAGCCATCACTTCAAACAGTACCAGAAAGCAAATTCCTGGTAACCACTGCAAACATGCAACACCTGACCAATTCTGTATCCATACTGATTCACTTCCATACTTGTACAGAATACAGAAAATGGCTTATAATCCAGGCAGGGAAAGGGCCAGCCCCGGCATCCTTGGGCAGATATTGGGGTGCAGGACCACTTTTACCCACCACTGGAACTACCGCCATTGCCGCTTCTGCTCCTTCTGTTGCCAGTACTGTAACTACTGATAGTGTTCATATTATGTATCCTGCTGAGCAGTTCCAAAAAGGAAGGTATGACAATCACTTCAATTTATTTACTACATTTTTATACCGCCTCTCTCAGTCCGAACGCGACTCAAGGCGGTTTACATAAGGCAATTTCTGCCCTCCACTTAAACACGATTTAAAAAACGTAAACAATAACCATATAACACAATAATTAGCAATCAAAAACATACAGCGTCATGTTGAAATCACAATTTCTAAAAGATACATTCCCTCTAGGGCAGTGGTTCTCAACCTGCGGGTTTCCAGGTGTGTTTGGCCTTCAACTCCCAGAAATCCTAACAGCTGGTAAACTGGATGGGATTTCTGGGAGTTTTTGGCCAAAAAACCTGGGGACCCATAGATTGAGAACCCCTGTTCTAGGGGAACTGGAGGAAATTTCAATTGTGGCTAGACTGGTTGGCATGAGCCCTTCCAACACTATCGTAAAAGTCCAACAAACCAAAAAAACAGAGACCTGCCAGGAAGGACTTGTTTCCAGGCCCTCTCAAACATGGAATTTGGTGTGGATGTTTTAATTGATGACCTATGGTCAGCCTTTTAATTCTTTCTGAAATCCTCAGTATACTTTGGAGTTAACTGAGTTAGAAAGACTCAGTGTTAAAAGTAAAGTTCCTCTTCTCCATTGCTTTTCTACCAGTACCATAGTAACACACTCAAAAGCAAAACCAGCCTCAAAGTACCCCCTTCATTGTAAAGCTTCACCTGCTAAAAATTACTCTCTGTGATTTAAGTTTGCCCATACTGACTACAATCATAAGTTTTATGTAATCTATACACCTTATTTCAACCTTATTACAACCTAAGATTACCATCCATCAAACCCAAGTAAAAGTTATACAGCAAGATCAAACATAAAGATCTAGAATCAACCACAAAAATCTATACAGCAGCAAGGGAAAAAAATCTCTTTTAGAAATGATCAACCAATAGAGTCTCTTTTTTCATTCTTTTGGTTCAATACTGGCTACCCCAGAATTCACTGAAGGTTAGAGGAATAATTTTACAAAATAATAATAAGACAAACCAATACAAAATTTGGGACATCCCTTTAACTGAGAACACTTGAGTCTTTAAGGAATAAGTAATTATCTAACAATATATTAATATGAGTTCTGAGGATAAGAAGGGAGAGATCTAACTCAGTGGTTCAATGAAGTTTACCATCATCACCCTACAAATGCAGTATGGTCAGGAGCCAAATTTATGTTTCTCAATGGAAATGCATTTTCCACTCAAAATATCCAAATTGTATTCCTTTTTCTAAAGTCCTAATATTTGTCATTCAACCCTGATAAAACCCCAAAGCTGTTACACTATCTAAAGTCTAAACTGATAAAACTTACTATGTCAATTGCTTAATCATCAGGTACTACACAACATTGTACATCAGTTCAGGATCAGAGTTATGCTGGCCAGTATTTCCATACCAACTGCAGTAGCATTTTACCCCTCGCCATTATGATGGCATCGGTTCTATAGTAGACAATACATGTATGTCATAATTGACTTGTAAGCTAACATGAATGACATCAGTAGCAGGGGGGTGGCCATATTTAGATGAGGAAGAGGGAAGGAAGATGCTTGAAGCAGGGTTTTTAACTTAAGTATATTGTTCTGTTTTAAATCTAACAAACCTAAACTTTTATTATTATATTTATTTATTTATTTATTTACTTTTACCCTGCTTTCCTCCCACAGATGGGACTCAAAGCGGCACACAGAATAAATAAAAAAGCAAAACTACATAATACAGATAACCATCACCCCCCCCCCAACCTGACATATACAACAATAAATCAACACATTGCATAACACACAAATTACATAAATATAAGAAAGCATAAAAATAAGCACACATATCCCTTTGCCTCAGGCCACTGTGGTTGTCCTAAAACATGAAAACATTAAACATCTCAGAGCTCAAAGTTTTGGCCATGTGAGAGCCTTGTCTGACTCAGATAAGCTGCTATTGTAGGCTGTCGGTGAAGGCCTGCTTCCATAAAAAAAAGTTTTCAACTGGGAGTGAAAGGCCAATAACAAGGGGGCCAAACACACCTCTTTGGGGAGGGAGTTCCAGAGCCGCTGTGCCATCACTAAAAAGGCCTCCTCTCTTGTTCCCACCGACCGTTATTTGTGACAGTGGTAGGACCGAGAGGAGAACCTCTCCTGATGATCTCAGGACTCATGTGGGCTAATTGGAAATGTGGTCACTCAAGTAGGCTGGGCCTGAACCATTTAGGCAGTGTTTCTCAACCTTCCTAATGCCACAACCCCTTAACACAGTTCCTCATATTGTGGAGATCCCCAACCATAACATTATTTTCATTGCTACTTTGTAACTGTAATTTTGCTACTGTTATGAATCGTAATGTGAATGTCTGATATGCAGGATGTATTGTCACAAATACCCAATACGCCCGATTTGGCACAAATACCTAATACACCAAATTTTGAATACTTGTGGGATTGGGAGGGTGGATTGATCATTTGTCATTTGAGAGTTGTAGTTGCTGGGATTTATAGTTCACCTACAATCAAAGAGCATTCTGAAACACACTAACAATAGAATTGGGCCAAACTTCCCACACAGAACCCCCTGATGGTCTTTGTTTTCTGATGGTCTTTGGTGACCCCTCTGACATCCCTTCGCGACCCCTCCAGGGGTCCCGACCCCCAGGTTGAGAAACTGTGATTTAGGACTTTGTAGGCTAAAGCCAGCACCTTGAATTGCACTGGAAATAATCTGGAAGCCAAACTTCTCTTCCATGAATAAACTTCTCTTCTATGACTAATCAAAGTCAGTTTTCCTTTAGATTCTGTATTTTAAATTTTGCACTGCAGTTCTCAACTGAGCATTCCAATATATGTATGCAATATTTATTACAGGATACTTTTAAACTAAAATGCACTTAGACTACTATTTTATGAGCAAGAGTTCAAACCTGTTTTCAAATGTAAGTTTTCATGTAACTTTTTTTAAAACGGCAGGACTATATGCAAACAGGGTGGAATGAAGTTATCAATGAACACATGTAAAATTGACTTAGACCAGGAATATGCTGACCCATCCCGCTCCAATTTCAAAGGTGATGGGAAAAGATACAGACTCTGAAAATAAGGTGAGAAATGACTATACAGACCAGAAAGCAATGAGTCACTCTAAGGAAAAGGACACAGGTGTGTCTCCCATTGAATAATATTTGTTTATAAACTGAGGTGCCAGGAGAAAGCATTCTACACTAGTATTACTCACTTAAATACATCTAATTTCTATGTGCAGGAATCTTTATTTATTTATTTATTTTAAAAACCAAGTTAATGCACATTTCAGGCATTATTTTTTTCCTTAGCAACAGCTATGTCAAACAATTAGGTGATAGGAAACTGAATTGTAGACAGAATTAGCATAATAAGTTGGATATGTTGTTGTTTAAGTCTTAATTCCCCGCATATCCCCCAGAGATCGCTACGGTCTGAGGACCAAAATCTTTTGGAAGTCCCATCGGTCAGAACCTATTGCTTGTCATCAACAAGACAGCGTGCCTTTTCGGTAGTAGCGCCTAACTTATGGAATGCCTTGCTGGAGGAGGTCCGAGCAATAACAGACTTGTCCTCCTTCCGGAGGGCTTGCAAGACTAAGCTCTTCTGGCAGGCGTTCAACCTTTAGAGGCTCCGTTTAATCCATATTCTCTGTCTTAGTATAAATTGCTTTTATTGTGTTTTAATGCTGTTTTGTGATTATGTCTTATGCTTGTGTTGTGAACCACCTTGAGCCTATTGGGAAAGGTGGTATACAAGTTGAAATAATTAATAAATAAAATAAATTAATTAACAACTGGTTTATAAGCAGGAAATGGGGCCACAGTGGAGCAGCGAGTTAAACAGTTGAGCTGCAGGACTTGCTGAGCGGAAGGTTGGTGGCTCTAATCTACGGGATGGGGTGAGCTCCTGTTGTTAGCCCCTGTTTCTGCTAACCTAGCAGTTCGAAAACATGAAAATGTGAGTAGATCAATAGGTACCACTTCAGCGGGAAGGTAACGGCATTCTATGCAGTCATGCTGGCCACATAACCTAGGAAGCATCTACGACCAAAACTGACTCTTTGGCTTAGAAATTGAGATGAGCATCACTTCCCAGATGTTGCACCTCAGATCGTGACTTATATCACACACACAAGCAGTCTCTTTATAAGTACTTTTTATTTAGAATAAAGGAATAGTCCAAAGGTTAGAAGAAGCAAAGCAAATCAAAACAAGTCCAACGATAGTGCGGTATAGATCTCACTGGCAAATCAAACTGGCTTAAAACCAATGGAAAGCAATCATCCATGAACTTAAGAGTCTTGAGAAACAAGGCAAACCACTCCTGCGGTCAACATGAACTTAGAGTCTTGAGAAACAAGGCAAACCACTCCTGCGGTCAAACATGAACTTAGAGTCTTGAGCCCGAGTGCTTCCAAGCTAAACGTAGCTTCAGGTCTGGCGAAACCCTTCCCAGCCTGGTCTAATAAAGGAATCTAACTTCTATGTGTCCACCGCACCCCCCTCTTCAAATTCCAATCTTTTCGGGTGGATCTGATGCTCGCTCTTCTGTTGAAACTCTGCTCATTAGAGCTCCCAGGTGCGGTGCTATCAGGCTGAGAAACATCCTCCTCATCCCTGGAATTCTTGCTTGAGATGAGGGAGTGAAAACACTTTCTTGGGAACCAAGGCCATCCTGACTCTCACTACCGAACTCTGAATCAACATCCATTTCCTCTTCATCACCCACCTGCTCATTAACAGCAGGCTCACCAGGCAACCCCTCATCCCTGGCTAACTCAGATGAACCAGGCTGGAACACCACACCAGAGTTGGACTCAACTCGACTTAATGTTAGAGGTGAAACCTTTACCATTACTTATAAGCATGATCTTATTTTCAACTGACAATTTGCAAAACTGGACAGTGGATAAAGAAAAGTAAATTTTGTTTCACTACTAACTTCCTTCTGTTGTTATTAAGCCTAGATACAACATTACTTGCTAGGCATGTTTCTTTTTTAAATAAAAAGACTTTGACAGTAATGTGTTATAGCTGATTACTCATGAGCAGAAAGTAAAATACTCATTGAAAGACATTAACAAGCATCCAAGTTGTCTGAGTTTGTATATTTAAAAGTGAGCAGATAAGGTGAGTTAGAGGGGAAACACTGCCAGCCTTTTCCTAGAATTACTGCCAGCCTTTGATTTGTGTCTTAGAAGCAGAGGAGACCCACAATAAATTCTTTCAGGTTGGGAAGAGGAAGCTAAACCACCCTTTGCTTGTGGTTTGCAGAAGTTTTGGAGACTGGTGACTCTGGAGGGAGCTTGATAAAACCCACTCCATCTTCCAGTTGTTAAATCTCTCTCCCATTAGAACTGCTGGGAGCACACATCCATCAGATAAGTCATTAACTAGCAGTGGCACATTACAAAGCTATTTGATAATTCTCAGTCAATCCTGTTTTTCTTCCCTTTCCAGGCAAACAACAAATATGGAACAGTGTCTTACATACAAACACGGGGCAATAAGGGAGTGTAGTCCCTAACGTTATCCACACTTTCAGGGATAAAAGCAATCCAGGTCATAAAAAAACACCACCACCAAAATTTGGGGGAAATCCCAATCACGCTGTAGCATCCATGCTCACATCATTTTTCCAGATACCTACGTCTAAAGAACCACACTGCAGAGGCTGACAAGTGCTACCATTTTAGCATTAAGTGGAGGGAGGGCATCAAATCAGTAAGTCACTGGGACCAAATGATGTTCAGCCCCAAGTGTTCTTAAGAAATCCACATGTGAAACTGCAGATCTTGAAACTTTGACATAGCTAACTCATCCCTAAAACAATCTAAGAGAAAAGAAACAAAATAATGTCAGTTTTGTTACTTGGAAGGATGGAGAAGATTCAAGAAAAAGTCTCTGGCTTATTAAGAGGAGATAAACAGGGAATTGTTCTGGTTTAGACTACAGTTATTGATGAGGTCCAAACTGGCTGTCCTACCTAAGAGAAGACTGTTTTGGAAATCAAAGCATGAAACTTTGAACGATTATGAAACTTTCTGTGTGGATACCAAAAATTATTCACACAATATATTTCTGGACATTACAATAGGGAAACCTTTTCAGCCCAAGACCAAAATGCTTCTAGAAAAGTTTTGGACATGTTCCAGTGGTGGGTGAGGCAAATGAATGTAGTAATAGGCAAAGACAGAGGCTTTATCTATACTGCCAAATAATGCAGTTTCAACTGTATTATATGGTCAGTGTAGACCCATAAAATGCAGTCTGGACAGCACTGAACTTTACTATATGGGTCTATACCAGTGGTTCCCATTGCCTTGGTACTATAAGAGGGTTTTGCGAGACCAGTCACTCTTGTTGCAATGGCGTAGTAATGGTGAAGCTGCAGACAATATGTTAGTTCTTGGGGACCAGTGATGATCCACAGACTGGGAACCACTGGTCTATATGGACCCTATAATGCAATTAATATAGTGTTATTTGGCAGTATGGATCTAACCAGAGTAGGCAAGGAGAGATTTAATTCTTGTTCATCTGGATATTCCCACCAAATGCATCCGAGGCATGGCTCAGTTCTATGTCTGTTGGGAAGAAAAGTGCAATACAACAGCTTTCCTGTTCATTAAGTTTCCATGCAATAATGTCCTTCCTGTTGTTTTTACTACTTAATCTCAAAAATATAATTTTATCTCCAACCGTCAAGCTCTTGCAGATTATATCCAATGCAGAAGTGTGATGTCAATTCCCTATCTCTGCTATACTATATTGTACATAAGTGCCTTTCAGATTAGTTGGGTTTATTCTTTGGCAGGCAGATACACTCTTTCAACTACAGCCTGGCTGGTGTGTTGAATGAATCAAATGACGCAACTTTATGTAAACTGCTTGGAGTTCAATAGAGGTTATTATCAAAATAACAAAACAACAACAAACTGGTGGAAGGCGGACAGAATTCAATGACCTACTACAGTGAAAGTCTTGACAAAATGAAAAAGACATATTTTCAGAATGAAGATAAAATAAAACAGATGCTACTGGATTGAGTTCATATTTTGGTGGCTTGCTCCTAGTAGAGAACTACAACTCAAAATGATCAAGACCTTCCATAAACGGAAGGGCCGCAGCCACTCAGAAGACAAAGAAATGACTAAACAGAATACAACCAACACAAGGTGAAAACTTTTCACTTTCATATTAGAACTCAGAGTCATTCAATAAAAATGATTGACAGTATAGGGTTCAAAAAAGACAGACGAAAGCACTTGTGTGCTCAACACAACTTATGGAATTCTTACCACAAGAAGCACAATGGACACTACCTAAATGGCTTTTCAGACAAGATTAGACAAATTCATGGAGGGAAGCTTTGTCACTGCCCATGGGCTATGAAAATTACATGCAAATTCTAGGCCTCATCTGTATGGCATCTGGGTGACTAATACCAGAAGCAAACTCTTGCTTTTATGCCTTATTAATGGGCCAAAAAAAACAATTTCTCTATGATTCAATAAAGATAGCAAAATTCACATACAAATTCCAAAATAGTCTCAATACAATTATCAGATTAGCATAAGGAACAACATGCAGAACTGTACAACAGGTTAAACTCAGTGCAAAATGTTTTCCCCACATTCCCATTTTCCAGGCAAGCCTTATCTCAGGCTGGATGGATGGGGCAAACGCTCCATTCACATTTCCACAAGCAGCTAGTTACCTTTTAAAATTTCTGAAATCAAATACCATTTCCTGACCAAAAGCAACCCGTACTCTTATTACATTCATTATTAACAGAGCTGTAACATTACCTTGGTCATACATAAATTATAATGCATCTTCAAGTGAGACAAGTTCTTTTAATTTAAATGCATTTATTCCATCTCTATATACATGGCAAACATTTTCTAAAACAATCACAAGATAAAAGCAGCTGCCGAACACTCTCTCTGTGTGTGTATACACACACACACACACACACACACACACATTCACACACACACATTCACACACACTGGACTTGCAGTTCATTCATATTTGGTATTATTATCTCACCAAAGTGAAATCATATTGTCTTCTCAAACATAGGAAGACGAGTCTGGGGATATAAGGCTAAAAACAAGACCAAATATATCCTCATACTCCTCTGAAGTGAGTTAAGAAGGATCATCAATATCTCATTAACACAAGAATTATTTTTAGTTTTCTAAAATAAGTTTATTTTCTCAAATAAATTACACATACACAAATCGATGTTCTAACAGCTTCCCATTCGGTGAGTATTCTTGGTTATCCTGCAGCTGAGACTTTGACTGGTTGGGAACATGTTTGGTGCTTTCATGCAAATACACAGGAAAGAACCAATGAAAGCAATTATTAATATTCAACAGGAAACTCCCATTTACCTTGATATACATTACAGGAGTGTTGTCCTCCTTAAATACACAATGCCACAAAACAATAACCAATAATATCAGACAAATGTATAAGGAACTAGCGACAGATTATGGCATGGTTCAGACACAACAGGAAACCATGATTTCCTTCTGTCAGTGAGCGGTGGTCAGCTTCGTGATGTGTGTTCCCAACACTCCAGATCAGAAGCATATGTTTCCAATATTAAATTAACCACCGTTCTCCCCAGTGTCTGAACTTGATGAGGCTTTTCAGTTTCAGATCCTGGCTTATTTTCACTAACCACTGCATAGAGAAATAAGAATTGCCCCCAAATTTAAACATGATGAAGGAGCAAAGTGTTCCCGGAGTTCATAAACAGCAGGAACCCATGATGTCCCGTAATGCCTGGATCCACCCTGTTTGTGCTTTAATCTGTATTTTTGGCAATCTGAATATTGTTGCCTTCTTAAAAAGTGTACAGTTATGTAATGCTACTCTTCAGCTGGCTCATTTCCAAATCAAAGCTTGGAAAAACTTGTTTAGGACTCTTAACGCCTAAAATCCCCTAGTCAACATAGTCAGTGGTCCTGAAAGCTGAAGTTACAGTTCAAAAGATAACTAATCAAAATCATTACAGATATTCATTAAAAACAAGCCATTTGAGGAATGCGAACATTTTAGCTGTGCTGTATTTTTAGTAGCTATGTTAAACATGGCTTTCAGAATTCAGTCAGTGCTGTGACATATGGAAAGCCAAGGCACCCACTGCTCCCAGTTCAAACTGGCTCACAGATAGGCTGCAGTTCACAGAAGGCACCTAAGGTGGCCAAAGTGAGCACGTCACCTGAATGCTTTTCAGCTCTAGCAAAGCAAGCTTGGAGCAAACAGTAAACGCTTCTGACCTTGTAATAGATACCAGGCAGGGAGGAACTGAGTGCTGCCTCTGAAGGGGAGATAAAATACCAATGCCAAGAAGAGAGCAAATCACAGAATGGGTGGTGTGTGGTTTCAGCAAGCCAGGCTATAAAGGACTGCAGCAAGATGTTCTAATGGTCAGACATCTGTTTTATACATCAGCATTCCATCAGCCCTTGACATGAATGTTCAGCTGGGAGAAAACTACAGCTCTTGTGCCATGTTAGCCATATGCAGGCATGAAAGGCAGGGCTACTCCACAAAGTCACTACATGTTTGAAGAAAGCCACAGATCTGCATGAGTTCAACTTTGTTCTACCACTTCCCACTTATTTATTTATTTATTTGTTTATTTATTTGTTTGTTTGATCTTATATTCCGCCCCTCCCAGCCGACTCGGGATGGTTCACATACATATCAAATATACAGTATTTAAGGAGGACTTGCGCTAGGCTCAGGCTCTTTCTAAAGACAATTGATTTTTCCGTATCCACAGATTCTGTATCCAGATATTCAACCATCCACAGCTTGAAAATATATATATATATATTTAAATCCAAATAGGAAAGCTAGATTTTGCCAAGGGACTTGACCATTCATATCACCTGCAGCTGACCGACTGAGACCCTCCAAGTCAACTAAGACGAGGAGATGGTTCCGCACCAGGACTTTCTGGAACATTAGTTCCAGGAGCTGGGAGCACTCTCCGGTGAGTCCCCAGCCCTGGAAACAGGACAACTCAACAGGCAAGAGACTTATCTCTAAGTCACTGGGACCAGAGGGTAGAGACGGTTCCCCTCCCCCTGGTCTAGAGACTTTCCATGACTTCCTGGGAGCTCCCCTCTTTTGATTATGTGACAGATGTCACTGTTAGACAACCCTCTTTGGCAGCACGTCAGCCTGTGCGGGACCTGAGTTTTACCCCAGACCCACGTTTTGCTACTAATTCCTTTAAATGTTGTATACCCCCTTTACTCTCCCTCCCTCTGTCTATGTAATCACCTCTCTATTCTGTTTTGTTCTCTGTTATGTGTCAAACTCTGTTAACCGTTACGAGCCCTCGGGGAGTGGCGGTATACAAGTTTGAAGCATAAATAAAATAAATAAATAAATTTTGATATTCACCTAGGGCCCTGGAACCAAACCCCAGTGGATATCTAGTGCCCACTGTACAACTATAGAAATGAGGAAGTACACACCTGATGTAGTAGAATGTCCAATAGCATGATTTTGGAGTATTTGTGTATGGGACAGTTTCGTTTTAAAAATACTATCCACCAAAAAAGACACCCAAGCCTTAATACAGCGGGAAGAAGTGTTATAGCCATGATGATTTCCTGCTCAGTTAGCTTTCCATGAAAGAAGTCCTGAAAAATTAAACACCATGAATGGCAACAACCGACTCCAGTCTGTGGTGATACTATAATGCCTCAGCCTCATTTTGTGGCACTGCTTGACTATGCCAGAGATTGGTAGAAAATACATGGGAACTTATTGGTTGATTTTCAATGGATCAAGAAGGACTTCCAACTCATAATGATCTGGCAACATTAGCAACAAAGATGCCACGTCTTCCATTCTGAATTATAATACTCGGAGGAACCAGCAGTGGGTTTTTTTTTCTACAGGAGGGTTTAAAGAAATCCCGTCCCAAGAATCTCCCTTTAATTTTAATGAATTCAAGAGGTCAAATTTCTTTACTTTTCTGTGCATGTCTTTTGCATAAGAATCCAACTGATGTATCACTGGACATTAGTAGATACATCTAAAATATACTATTCCCAGAAAAGGCCTTTGCTAATCCAACTTTCAATGACCCATCTCCCTGAAGGCACCTTCACAGATTTACCTGTGGCCCACCAGGTACTTGACAATTTTATTTAAGCATATTTTAATTGTATTGACTTAATGTTCAAACTGTATGTAATTATTGGTTTTATGTATTTTAAGTGTATATGGAGGCATTGAATCGTTGCCATCTAGAAGCTGCCCTGAATCCCCCCAGGGGGTTGAGAAGGGCAGGGTACAAATATTTGAAATAAATAAATAAATCCGCAGGGTTCTGTCCTGGGCCCAGTCCTGTTCAACATCTTTATATATGACTTAGAAGATGAAGGGTTAGAAGACATGATCATCAAGTTTGCAGATGACACAAAATTGGGAGGGATAGCTAATACTCCAGAAGACAGGAGCAGAATTCAAAATGATCTTAGCAGGTTAGAGAGAGGTGTCAAAACTAACAAAATGAAGTTCAACAGGGACAAATGCAAGGTATTCCACTTAGGCAGAAAAAATGAAATGTAAAGATACAGAATGGGGGATGCCTGGTTCAACAGCACAACATGTGACAAATATCTTGGATTCCTCGTGGACAAGTTAAACTTGACCCAACAATGTGATGCAGCGGCAAAAAAGCCAATGGCGATTTTGGCCTGCATCAATAGGAATATAATGTCTATATCCAGAGAAGTCATGCTCCCCCTCTATTCTGCCTTGGTCAAACCACATCTGGAATACTATGTCCAATTCTGGGCACCACAATTTAAGGGAAATGTTGACAAGCTGGAATGTGTCCACAGAAGGACGACTAAAATTATCAAAAGTCTGGAGAACAAGCCCTATGAGGAGCAGCTTAAAGAGCTGGGCATTTTTGGCCTGCAGAAGAGAAGGCTGAGAGGAGACATGATGGCCATGTATAAATATGTGAGAGGAAGTCATAGGGAGGAGGGAGGAAGCTTGTTGTCTGCTGCCCTGAAGACAAGGACGCAGAAAAATGGCTTCAAACTACAGGAAAGGAGATTCCACCTGAACATTAGGAAGAACTTCCTAACTGTGAGAGCTGTTCAGCTGTGGAACTCTGTGTCCCAGAGTGTCCCAGGAGGCTCTTTGTTTGGAGGCTTTTAAGCAGACGCTGGATGCCCATCTGCCAGGGGCTTTGAATATGATTTTCCTGCTTCTTGGCAGGGGATTGGACTGGATGGCCCATGAAGTCTCTTCCACCTTCAGGATTCCATGATTCTATGATTCTGTAGTTTTTGCAGTTCCACAGAACTAGAGAATCAATACAGCTTCTGCTTATAATTGCAAGGTGCAGTTCATCTTTACATCTGAGTGCAGCCAATTCCATAAAAATCAGAACATTAATCAATTATTTCACCCCAGGTTTCCATAGCCACACAGTTTTGGTGTCAAGGGAACACAGCTCAGTATTAAAGCACACTCAGAGATGGCCCCAGCTTCAAATTGTGGCATTTTCTCTAGCAATGATCACAAATGACACAACTGGTTTCTGCAACAGGATTGCCATAGATAGAATATGCAAAGATGACGGAGATAGGCCAGGTAAGATGTCTTCAAAATATTACAACATCTCAAAAACTGCACTAAACATAAAAAATACAGAATATTGTCCACCCTCAAGCAATTACTCACAATCCTTTGAACCCTGAAACATTATTTTCCTATAGAATGGGTAAAAAACGTGGACAGCCACAACTGCATGAGTAATAAACAAAAGGATGCCTTCAGTCACTACTCTCCTTTTCTATATTTATACAGTCTTGCCACAATATCCATGTCTTTTGGGGAACTAGGCAAGAAAATCAAGAAGGAAGACTCCACAATCTTTCATCCTCACATATGTAAACAAAGTCAACAGCATCACTATTAAGAAACCAATTCATCTATGTTCAAACTTCTAAGAACAAGAACAAAAACAAAACACAATGCCAGCAGAACATTCTGTAATAGCTTTCATGTCACTCCTTCACTATAAATATCATTTTTGCTGGACAATCTGTAAAGAAAGATAATAGCGTGACTTGAAATAAATGCATGGAGAAAAGTCTGCATAAAGTTCAACATTAAGAAGTTTCAAACACCTCTAAATACAGGTTGAGTAGCCTATATTGGAATTCTGAAATCCAAAATACTGAGTAGCCAAGATAGTGACACCTCTGCTTTCTGATGGTTCAGTGAACACAAACATTGCTGAATGTAACAAATCATTGAAAATATTGTTTATAAAATTACCTACAGACTATGTTGTTAAGGTGTATATGAAAATACACAAATTTCAGGTCGATGGGGCTGTAGTAGCACAGCGGTTAAAACCACTAGTTGCAGGAAAAGCTACTGATCAGAGGGTTAGCAATTCAAAGCCATGAGTCGGGGTGAGCTCCTGACTTTCAACCCTAGCTTCTGCTAGCAGTTTGAAAATATGCAATGCGAGTAGAACAATAGGTACCACCTTGGCAGGAAGGTAAAAAGGGTGCCACATGCAGACATACCGGCAGAAAGATTGGAGATGTCTATGGACAGCAGGCTCCTAATCATGAGAAATGCAATAAGAGCACCTCCCCATGGCCGGAAGTTGAGCCATGCTTCCAGATGCCGGAGATGAAAAGAGGAAGGCCTTTACCTTATCTGTGTATTGTATGTCATTGTACATTGTGTAAAAGGGCATTGAATGTGTAGTGTAATCTGCTCTGAGTCTTTCCAGGGAGATAAAGTGGAATATAAATAAAGTGTATTATTATTATTATAGTCTTGAATCCCATTTCATTATATATATTCATTGTTATTTGAGAGAGCGTTTGGCTGAGAACAGTTAGATTGTCAATTGTTTTTAGATGTTTTAGATGCTAATTGTTTTAGGTGTTTTTAGATGTCAGATATTTAGATGTTTTCTTGTGTTTTACTGTAAATCGCCCAGAGCCAACTGGGATGGGCGATTAATAAATCCCAAAATAAATAAATAAATAAATAAATAAAATTAAATAAATATACACATACCCAAATACTAGTATTCCAAAATTTGAAATAATTCAAAAACATTTCTGGTCCCAAGCATTTAGGGGAAGGGAGACTTAGCCTGTACCTGCCTACACCTTTATTATAGGGATTTAAGATAAGATCCACCCAGTTTCACCTATTTGTTTATCATGTTCCACTTTTTGGACCAGGGCCATTTTAGTGGTAGTAGCACAGCTCGAAAAACTAGCATGTAGCCTAACCTTCAGACAATTTATGAAAACATTTTTGCTTACTCCGGTCTTATGGTATTCCCATTTTGATATGTAGATAAACACTGATTTTGTACATAGATTTTCTTTTCTTTTTTTCAGATTTGTAACTAGCTTTGATTGGTACCTCCTAATGACAAGGCACTTGACAAATGCTTTATTTTTTTTAAAAAAAGTAAATAGAGTTTGGTATTCTATTTTTGGGATAATTCACACAAAAAAATGCTGCTACTAAATTTCTGAGCAGGAAAGTGCTTTTGGTGGGTTGGGGGTAGGTATTTACAATACTCTATTTCAGAACCAACACCAACAACACACACATTTTTGAGGATGTCTTTAAAGCTTTAAAGTGTTTCCAATTATGAAGAATGTCTGAAGACATTATCTAAATCCATCATACCAAGTCACTGTTGTTGTTTCCTTCTCCTTCCCTTGGCAACTGTAGTAAACAAAGCTGCAGACTTCAGAAGCCTGCTGAGCTTCCTCAAGTCCTAACAGAAGCAACTATTATTAAAAGGAGCAGATGTCCCAAGCAAAACAACAGTCATCCTAGACTACTACTTGCATTCCCGGCTATCAGCAAAGGACATCATCATATGAACCTATTATTTGTAAACAGCATATTGGGCCAGGCGTGTGTTACATAGTGCAAGGGCTCCAATGTGGTCTTCCTTTGCCCATACAACAAATGTAGCTAAATACAAAGAAAAAAGAATTTTCTGTGCCTTTAACAAATGAAGTGGATTTTACCAGATGTGTTCTGTTTAGAAATGTACCTAATCAAATTATGCCGTTTCATCTGGTTTTTTTATTATTATTTTCTGTTTTATTATGTGTTTGTGGCACAGTAAATCAAGTGTTCCCATCTAATCTACACAACAATTGTGTAAGGTGTTCACTTTATATTGATTCATTTGCCATATATCTATGTCATATGTTCTTTGCTATTCTTAGGCCTGATAATAGTGCCAGGCCCAAGATTGACTGAAGCAGGAACCCTGGTTTCCCTGCTTAGCATACAAATATTGAAAGGAACAAGTGATATCTGGTCTCCCAATGGCATTTGTTTCTACTCTTCACCAAAATCTCTTTTTAAGAATAATATAATAACAATAACTTTATTTATATTCCGTTCTATTTCCCCGGAGGGGACTCGGGCAGATTCCGGCATATATAGAGACACAAGGCAAACATTCAATGCCTTGAAACAATGAAACACAGACACATAGATAAAGGTAACAGCTTCACCTTTCATCTCTGGTTCTGGTGCTCATCTCCATTTCTAAGTCAAAGAGCCTGCATTGTCCATAGACACCTCCTGGTTATGTGGTCAGCATGACTGCATAGAGTGCTGTTTACCTTTGCGTCAAGGTGGTACCTACTGATCTACTCACATTTCAATGAACTGCTAGGATGACAGAAGTTGAGGCTAACAGCAGGAGCTCACCCCATCCTGTGGATTCGAACCGTGAACCTTCTAGTCAGCAAGTTCAGCAGCCCAACGGTTTAACCCATTGTGCCACCGCAAGAAAAAAAGATATCAAAAGGAAATTCACCTCTAGAGATTTCCCCTGATAAAATTCACTTGACAAACTCACCAAAACTGATTTTCCATGAATTTAATTACCAGTGGCTAATATTCACAGAGGATATTCCGACCATCCTATAAAGACACTTTTACAAAATCACAGGAAGAAGACACTTCCTGTTGTCTCCAAATCTGTACATTCCCATACTTCCAACCTACCCTAAAAATAATATTAGGCTAGGTTCCACAGTTTTCGCATATATTTGCATGTATGTACCCACACAGTTCTGAATAATTCAATACAGCGCCAGTCCCAGTGAAATAAAGAAAGTGAAAACCAACCTACCACAGATAGAAACACAAACAGATGAGTCATGAGAAATATAAAAGTGATCCCCCTGAATTGTTTGTAAAAAAAAAAAGTGGTTAAGCATAAAAGAGGGGCAGATAACGTGTGGCACTCTGAGTGTGCTTGGACTGCCACCCAGCATTCTTTATCTCTGGCTGTATGTTATCTAGGGCTAAAGCAGTGGTTCCCAAGCTTTGGTCCTCCAGGTGTTTTGGGCTTCACTTCTCTCAACAGTTGGTAAGCTGGCTGGGCTTTCTTGGAGTTGAAGTCCAAAACACCCGGAGGACCCAAAGTTAAGAACCACTGGGCTACAGGGAGTATGGTTGGGCAATATCAGGAGGACAGGACTTTGCCCACTTCTGCCCTGTAATTTGAACCATGGACTCAAACTACATGAGATCTTACGCCCCTGCTCAACAGTTATTGCATCAATGATAATAGTGCAATTTCTCTCCTTTTGCTGTACACACTTTTAGAAAGTGATGGGATGCAGCCAAGGTCGCTAACACCTTCCAATGCTTATAAAAGTGGAAGAGATCAATCAAGAGCAAATAAACAATTTCTGAGCAGAAACATATGCAAAAAGGATTTTGCAAATTAAAATTCTTTTGTGACCTCTCTTTGGAAGCAGGGTGTGCCCTTCCACACAGCCATATATCCCAGAAGTTCATGGCAGAAACTCCCACATTATCTGCTTTGAACTTGAATATCTGCGTCCACACTCAGATAATGTGGGGTTTTCTGCCGTAATATTCTGGGATATAGGGCTGTGTAGAAGGGCCCTTTATCTGAGTCCACATTGCCATATATTCCAGTTCAAAGCAGATGTGGGATTTTCTGCCTAGATATTCTGGGTTATATGCCTGTGTGAAAGGGCCCTAAGTTTACTGCAAAAAAAACCAACCCCACAACACCCTAAACTTGGAAAGTAAACCAAATGCTCTATCGCAATGTTTCCCAACCTTTTTTGAGCCGCGGCACATTTTTTACATTTACAAAATCCTGGGGCACACCACCAACCAAAATGACACAAAATGACACTCTAACACAGTAATACATATAGTTAATATGTTGTTAAATGTATTTATACACTCAGTGTGAAACCTGGGCCTGTTTCCATGAACACAACATAGAAAGGAATGGCAGAAAGACACAAACCTCCCACACAGAACTCCCATAACCAAGAGAAAATGCTATAAGAGTTTGGTGGGCATTGACCTTGGGTTTTGGAGTTGTAGTTCACCTATATCCAGAGAGCACGGTGGACTCAAACAATGTTGGATCAGGACTAAACTTAGCATGAATACTCAATATGCCCAAATGTGAACACAGATGGAGTTTGGGAAAAAATAGACCTTGACATTTGGGAGTTACAGTTTCTGGGATTTATAGTTAACACACAATCAAAGAGCATCCTGAACTCTTGCAACCAAACTTGGCATATTGAACTCTCATTATCAACAGAAAGTACTGAAAGGGTTTGCTTGGGAATTGACCTTGAGTTTGGAAGTTGTAGTTCACCTACACCCAGAGAGCACTGTGGACTGAAATAATGATGGATCTGGTCCACACTTGAAATGAATACTCAATATGCCCAAATATGAACGCAGATGGAGTTCAGGGGAAATAGACCTTGCTATTTGGGAGTTGTAGTTGCTGGGATTTATAGTTCCCCTAAAATCAAAGAGCATTCTGAACTCCACCAATGATAGAACTGGGCCAAACTTCCCACACAGAAACCCCAGGCGGCAAGAGGAGGTCTCTACTTGGGGAAAGGGAAGCAGGTCTTCCCAATGCATGGAGAGGGAGAGACCAAGTAGACAACGGGTGGGGAGGGGGTGTTTGTAATTTTGTGCCTTAATCGAGGTAGGTTTCTTAGGGTTTTTATACTTCAACATACTAGACTCCCCCCCCCCCCCCGGAGGTTCCAATTTCCCACGGCACACCTGATGATCGCTCACGGCACACTAGTGTGCCCCGGCACACTGTTTGGGAAACACTGGTTTATAAAACAACTAGAAGACATGGCAAAAATTCTAAAGCTGTCTGACTTCAGTCTTGTTCTATAGAATAGAACCATGACTCTCAAAGTAGCATCAAACTGTTGGTTTTCTGTCATGATGACATAGCCTAAGACAGTGTTTTTCAACTGTTTTTGAGCCACAGCACATTTTTTACATTTACAAAATCCTGGGGCACACCAGCAACCAAAATGACACAAAATGACACTCTAACACAGTAATACATATAGTTAATATTCTTAAAATGTATTTATACACTCAGTGTGAAACCTGGGCCTGTTTTGATGAACACAACATACTAGGTGATCACTCACGGCACACTAGTTGGGAAACACTGCTCTATCGTACTTTAGAATTACTTTCTGGAATGGCATGCAAAGGAGTTGAGGAAAAAAAGATTCAAGATCACCCCTGTCAGTTTGAAAATTTTAAAAAAAATGACCCACTTCACTGCTAAACTGAAGACAAACTGTTCCAACTGATACTTGGAGCTTGTGTCAAATTTCCTGGAAAAGAATCTCTAAAAACTGTTAACAAAGAGTGTCCCATGGCACCTTACATACATGAGCTTTTTATGAAGTATAGCCCACTTAAAAATGAAATGCTGTTGCGATGTCACTTGGGTGCAAAGCTTATCTGTTCTTGTTAAGGTAAGTAATGAGAGCTTGATTTGTATCTGCTTATTGCTTGTTCATTTACTCTTTAAGAGGCGAACCTTTTACAGGCCGGTTTTGTTTGTTTGCCTTTAAAGCCTGGATACTTCCAAGTCTCAGGGCAAGGCAGCAGCAATGAAATGCCAGAACCAGTTTGGAAGCTCACACGTGTTCCATTGCAAGATCTTGCTTTCAATGTGTCTTTTGTCTGATGCCTGGTGTTTCGACATCCTCGACTTGAACAGAAAAAGGTCAGCTCTAGTCTTCTGGCATTCATAACCCTGAATCAGGCTCTGCCAAAGGAAGACTGATGTTGCAGTAAATTTGCCTTCATCCAAAGCGGGGGAGGGGAGGGAAGGGAAGGGGAGAAACAGAAGTTAGAAGCAGAACCAACTCTGCAAGATGAAACTCCATTCCCTCCTGAGAGGTACAATTATGTTTGCAAGCATGCAACTTAAGCAGGCCCCCTTTTTGAAATATTTTCTAGAGACGCCTCAGTGGTGTGTGTATGTGGATTAGGATGTTAAAATGCCTACTCTCCCAGTCTTGCAGAGATATATCCACAGCAGTTACTATTACTACTCCACTTAAAATGAAATCATTTGTCACTTTGGTGAATCATTGGTAGCACTGAGGAAGAATCTCCCAAGTATATTGTAACTAATGGAAAGAAGAAGAAACTTTTTTTCTTGTAAATATTTGCACTTGTTAAGCTGCAGGTTCCAATCCACATTCCTGTGGGTATTGTCCATAGCCCACAAAGAAAGAGGACTGAGGGCCCTTCCCAGACAATCCACGGACTCACATAATCTAGTTTAAAGCAGAAAACCTGGGATCAGATCCTGGGATATAAGGCCTGTCTGGAAGGGCCCTAAAATAATCCATTTCAAATCAGATAATGTGAATGTTCCGCTTTGCTTATCTAGCAGTGTAGAAGGGGCCTAAAATAACATGCATCTCCAAGATTTTTTTTTGTCATTTATGATTGCGCGACACACCAACACGCTGCAGCCACCACATGAGTATGTCACAATACAAGTTTGGAATGTTCAGTTACAAATCCAATGAGGACAATGTATTTCTTGTTTACGGCCTCTTCTACAGTGCTGCAGGATTTTCTGTTTGTTTGTTTGTTTGTTTATTTAGCACATTTGTATACCGCTCCCTCTCAGCCCGAATGCGACACGGAACGGTTTACAAGGCAACAGATTTAATGCCAACAGATCCTAAAAACAACATTTAAAACCGTTAAAAACATCAGCGATAAAATAAAACATGACAATAATAAAAACAACATTTTGTCTATTTCATAAAACAAAATCCAGTATCGTAGTACAGTAATTCCAACCCTATGTCAGTTACACTGCCTTTTCGAACGCCTGCTCAAACAGCCAAGTTTTGCCCTTTTTCGGAAGACCAAGAGCGAGAGGGCTGATCTAATATCCCTGGGAAGGGCATTCCACAGCCGAGGGGCCACCGCTGAGAAGGCCCTGTCCCTCGTCCCCGCCAAACGCATTTGTGATGCAGACGGAGTCAAGAGCAGGGCCTCCCTAGATGATCTTAATGTGCTAGATGGTACATAAGGGGATGTTTACCCCAGATTATCTGGCAATGCGGACTCACATAATCTAGTTCCGTGATTTTCAGCCAGTGTGCCGCGGAACACTAGTATGCCGTGAGAGATCATCAGGTGTGCCGTGGGAAATTATTTTCAAACTTCATTCATATATAAACTATAAGGCACATCTGTCCCTTTAAGAAATGGAACCATAGCACTCTCGCGTCACCTAAGAAGTGATGCGAGAGTGCTATGGTCGCGCCATCTTGGATTCGCTCAGACACGGCTAAGTAAACAAAGAGTTAGTGCTGCAGCTGTGCATCAAGTGACAGTGGCAATTTGGGATCACAGCAAGACAAGCAAGTGACAGTGATGGAGAAGTTTTTGAGAAGGAAAAATGCAAATGCCAAACAGGGCCCTGGACAAAATTATAACACAGATGAAGTGGACAAAACAAAAAAGAAAAGACGGTGAGCTCTAGGCAATAAGTGAGTGTATAAATACATTTTAAAACATATTAACTATATGTATTACTGTGTTAGAGTGTCATTTTGTGTCATTTTGGTTGGTGGTGTGCCCCAGGATTTTGTAAATGTAAAAAATGTGCCGCGGCTCAAAAATGGTTGAAGAACACTGATCTAGTTTAAAGCGGAAAACCTGGTATCAAATCCTGGGATATAGGGCCTGTCTGGGGACCCTTCTAAACAGCCATATAACCCAGAATACCAAGGCAGAAAATCCCACAATATCTGCTTTGAGCTGGGTTATCTGAGTCCACACTGCCATATATTCCAGTTCAAAGTAGAACATGTGGGATTTTATTCAGCTGTGTGGAAGGAGCATGGAAGGGTCACAACTTTCATAATGCATCCCTGACAAGTTGCAAAGAGGTTCCTTCTCCACTGGGCAATATGGCATTTGCTATTTGCATGCCTGTGTTATAGTGTACTGATACAGGAGACGTAATGCTTTCGGCTATACTTTCAGCATTTATTTTGTCCCATACAGTCACAGACAAGAAAAACATGTTTCAGTTGGATCGAGACAGAAAGAGCCAATAATCCGAACAGCCCACAGCTGAGCTTCCACTTGAACCTTGGTCCAACTCTGACCCTTTTATGGGCTAGGACCACCATTATCCTTTCTAATCCTCTCTTGTGAGCTCCCTCACCCCCTTCGCCCCAGTAGCCCAAAAGGTAATAATTAGATCCTTTTGGAGGCAATTCCATCATTAACCTTCCCAACATCGAAGGCCAAGTGCCACATTGCAGCATCAAGGCGAACTCTGTTGATTCCCCGCCCCTCAAATCTACTCTGCCGCATCCCCAAACTTGAGGAAAGGGTATTGCTCCTTTCATACTTTAGAAACCACCACCTGGCTGAGTGAGGCCCACACAATGTAATCTCAATGGTGTCTCAATAGCCATTTCATCTTGAAACGAAAGACCAGCTAGGTAGCACCCGAAGACAACACCCAGGCATTCATCTCCCCCTCTCACACTCCTACTCCTGCTCTCTTTACTGTCTCCTGGAAACCTTTGAGAGGGCATTTGTTCAAGCTGCCAAGTTCAATCCTCGACTCTCATGTCAATGCATTGGGCAGTGTGTCTGTTGGGGGCAGAAAAGACATCAGCCAGAATGCCCAGGCTGGTTGTAGGCACCGCAGACAGACACACACACAAGCTGCTCCTTTGGCCCTAGAGAATCGCTAAGCCCTTTCGCAAAGCACCAAGATGTACACACAATGCAGGGAAGCAGACGGTGGCGATGGGGAGGGAGGGGGTTTGTGGGTTGGGACTTTGGGGCTACTGTCTCAGCCTCCTTCTGCCAGGGAAGGGCTGCACACAGACTGGAGAATCACAACATCCTCTGGCTGGGCTGTGGTCCCAGGCTCATCTTTTGGGGTTAGCCAAAGGCCATTACATTCTAATCAAGGTGGCCAATTGAAACATTCACACTTAAATCACAGAATCACAGAGTTGGAAGAGACCTCATGGGTCATCCAGTCCAATCCCCTGCCAAGAAGCAGGAAAATTGCATTCAAAGCACCCCCGACAGGTGGCCTCTGTTTAATAGCCTCCAAAGAAGGAGCCTCCACTACAGGCAGAGAGTTCCACTGCTGAACATATCTCACAGGAAGTTCTTCCTAATGTTCAGATGGAATCTCTTTTCATGTAGTTTGAAGCCATTGTTCCGCATTCTAGTGTCGACAGACAGGAGCTCTTTCTCTCACCCTGGACATTACACACAGGGCCGTAGCCAGGATTTTGACTGGGGGGGGAGTTAGATTGGTGGGGGGGGCTGAGTCTGAGTGAGAGAGGATCTACCCTAGCAAACCTTTGTATGTTATCCCAACACCCCCATGCATATGTGATATATTGAACATAATGATCAGATTATGATATGAATACACATAACAGTTTAAATAATGTACCAGTAAGGCCTTCTCGTGGACCACCGTGAGAATTTTGGGGGGGGGAGCCCCTCCAGCCCCCCCCCCAGCTACATGCCTGCCCTCCAAAGATGGCAAATGAGTTGTGTGGGAGATATTCTTGCTCTTGGAACAAACTCCAATGATCCTAGAGGAGTAAGGCCATTTGTGTTGCTGTTTTGCTCAAGGCAAGCTGATCCAGGTCTGCTTGCTCACATAAAAAGTGCTGCAAGTCTGAATTGCATTGATCAGATTATATGAATACACATAACAGTTTAAATAATGTACCAGTAAGGCCTTCTCATGGACCACCCTGAGAATTTGGGGGAGGGGGAGCTGAACCCCTCCAGCCCCCCCCCCCAACCTGGCTACATGCCTGATTCCACAGATATATAAACCTCATTTTCCTAGTTTCCAACAGAGTCACAACCTCTGAGGACACACCTGCCATAGACGCAGGCGAAACGTCAGGAGAGAATGCTTCTGGAACATGGCCATACAGTCCGGAAAACTCACAACTAAACTGCCCAAGTTCTCTCTCTCTCTCCAAAAAAAACCAAAACAAAGTGGAAAGTTGGCATCAAAACCTTGAAAAACGTCCCCACGTGTGTGCACAACCTGAACCCAAAAGTTTGCAAAAGAGAGAGAAAGCAGGCCAAGAAACTTCTGATTTTTTCCCCCTGTGTGGGATCTTTTAAAAAAATCATCATAATAAAGAAAACTAAAACTCCCTCTCTCTCAGCTCTTTCCTTTTGGATGTTTACATTCCGCAAGCGCCTTTTAACTGCCATTTTTGTGTGTTTTGCTCCTTTCTCAATCAATTCTTTCTCTCTTTTTTTGGTACTGCCCAAGCCAGCCGCCCTCCCCCAACTGACAATAGCAAGAGAGCAGGAGGGAAAAGGCTCCTTTTTCTCCCTCTCTCCTCCTCATCCCCCCCTTTTTTTACTGGCTTCCTGGACAGATGTAGGGGGGGAGAAGAAGGGGGAAGAAAAAGGGGGGAAAGCTCTGCAAGAGAGAGAAAGAGAGAGAGAGAGAGAGAGAGAGAGAGGCCCCAAGTCCCAACTGGCTTTCAGAAGCCAGACACAAGGAATGTATGTATACTCTGGCTTCCCAAATGCCTGGAAAACAAACTCAGCTTTCTATTTCTCTCTTTCTCTTTCAGTCTTTCTTTCCCTCCTTGCTGACCTTTTTCTTCCCATTTCCTCCCAATGGATAGGAAAGTAAAAAAAGAGGGGAGGGGGGGGGAAGCCGGCCAGGAAGAGGAGGAAGGAAGAAGAACAAAACACACACAAGCAAACAAATCCCTGCCGGAGTCTTTTGTTTTTATGGCACCTTCCCCATCTCTCTTGAGTTAGATTCTAGTATAGAGACGTTGGGTGGGCTCTTCAAAGTTCAAGCACCCCCTTTTTTTTGCCCAGGGAAAGGTGGGGGACCCCCTTTTTTTGCACAAACCTGTCTCTCAGCCACCCAGGCTCTGCTAAGGTCCTGTCTCTTTGCAGCCAGGCAAGGGCTAAAGAGAATAAAGGGGGTTTTCTATGAAGCCCACCGGTTTCCCCTCTTCTACCTCTCCCCCCCCCAAAAAAAACCCAAGCTGCCCCTTTAAGGAGAGAGAGAGAGAGAGAGAGAGAGAGAGAGAGAGAGAGAGAGAGAGAGAGAGAGAGAGAGAGAGAGAGAGCCGGGGCTGCAACTGGCTTGGCTCCCATTGTTTCTCCATCCCCAGCCACCCGCCCCCCGAAAGTGGACCAGAAGGAGAACTTACCTTCTGGAGAGAGCAGGAGGAGGAAGGAAGGAAGCAAGGGGGGAAGACCCACAAATGACGGAATCAAGCCGGCAATTCCATCCAATATTCCCTCTCTTGCCGCAGATCTCCGTTCAGGTGCCTTTCTTGATATATATATTGATGTAAAAATTGAAATAAATCGGGAGTTTGTGTTTTTTTGTCCAAAAAAAGGAGAGATCGCTTTTTAAAAAACCCCAACACACACCGCCTTCTCTCTCTCTCTCTCGCCCGACAGTGAAAAGGAGCTCAGCGTTAGTGGAAGAATAAGTGAATCAACTCGCCGAGAGCCGAGCAAGTTGAAGTGTCAAATTACATTGGCGATTTTATTACCAAAGGGCCCTGTGCTTCTGGCTGTTGGCAAAATCTGTCCCAGATTCCTATCTGAAAGGGAGCTGTCTCTGCTTCCAGGGAGGCTCGCGCTTTCTCTCTCTCTCTTTCTCTCTCTCTCTGTGCTTGTCTCCTTCCCCCTTTCTCTCTCTCTCTCTCTCTCTCTCAATATCCCCCTCTCCCCCCCTTCAACTCTTTTCCACTCCACCTTCTGACCACCGAAAGTTAAAAATCTTGGAAGAGCCAAGTTGAACAGCGCGAATTATTGTATTCCGCGATTCCCTCCCCCAGCTCCTGGCTTCCCCTCCCACCTCCCGCACGGAAGGGAAGAACTTCCTGTCTGGAGGAGGAGAAGGAGAAGCAGCCCAAGCACTGCCCGGTGCTTCAGATAGATTATAGGCGCGCGCGCGCGTGTGTGTGTCTATTTATATATAAATGTATTCTACATATACATTTATTTATATACTTATTTATATTTAGTTTTATATTTATTTATTTATATATAAAATATTATATATATATATAAACAAACACACAAATAAATAAATATAAAAATATAAATAAATGTAAAAATATATAAATGTGTATATATATAAACAATCTCACAAATATATAAAATTATATAAATAAATGTAAATATAATATATATATAAATTATGTATATATAAATGTATATAATACATTTTTATATTTATTTATATATAATATATATATATAACAATCGCACAAATAAATATACAAATAAATATATAAAATATAATATATATATATATAAATACATAAATAAATTTAAATATAATATATTTATAAATTATGTATATATAAATGTATATATAGCATATATTTTATATTTATTTATATATATATAAATAATATATATCAACAATTGCACAAATAAATATATAAAAATAAATATATAAATAAATATATAAAATTATATAAATAAATGTAAATATTATATATATAAAATTATGTATATATACTGTAAACGTATATATTTTATATCATTTATATTTATTTAAATATAAAATATATATATATATATAAACAATTGCACAAATAAATATAAAAATAAATATATAAATGAATATATATATAATATATATTTATATAAATGATGTATATATAAATGTATATATTTTTATATTTGTTTATATTTGTTTATATATAAAATAATATATATATATATATCCAAACACACACAAATATAAAAAATAATATATATAAATGTAAATATATATAAATGTGTATATATAAATTTATACATTTCAATGTATATATAATATATACTTACATTTATGTATGTATTAATATTTAATATTTATTTATATGTAAAATAATATAATATATATATATCCAGATGTGCACAAATAAATATAAAAATAAATATATAAAAATATATAAATAAATATGTGTGTATATATATATTATTTATATATTTTTTATAAAAATAATATAATATATATCCAGACGTGCACAAATAAATATAAATATATATTTATATTTATATAAAATAATATATATAAACACACAAATAAATATAAAAATACACATAGACAAATAAATGTATATATATAAATGTATATAATAAATAAATTTGAATTTATTTATATTTATTGTATATTTATATATAAAAATAATATATGTGTGTGTGTGTGCGCGCGCGTATTTATCTATCTATACACATATACACACATACAACATTACAGAGGGGAGAAGGGAGAGTAAAGACAGACACTCCCCCGCTTCCCTTCCAGACTGGCTCGATGGGCTTCCAGTTTCCCAGAGCCGCCGAAGGTTATTGTTCAGCTTCCCCTTTCTATCCATTGACAACAATGAAGGTTCGGAGACATTCCTTCCACTCTCTCTCTCTTTCCCTCGATTCCGCCTGGTGTGTTTATTCATTTCTTCACGCGGGGGTTAGGAAAGTGGTTGGGATGACATTCACGCAGATAGAGAATGGGGGGGGGGGTCCTTCTTTCTCTCCCTCCCTCCCCGGAAAGGAGAGATTTCTTCCCCAGGTGAGCACATTGCTGAAAGGGTAAGGAGTGTCTCTTTAAATAGAGGGGATGTGTACACGGGAGGCTCCCCTCCCACCCCCGGGATTGTCCACGGCTCCAACTCTCAAGGAGGACGGGAGATCGCGGCTCGAAACCGGCACAACACCCCCCCCCACCCCCTTTTAAGTCTGGAAGGCCGGGCCTGGAAAGGAGGGGAGGGGAGAGCGGATCCAAGGGGGAGGGCCTCTGCCTTTGAATCAGCCTCTTTCAGGGGCTGCTTCAGACCTCATGGCTTTCTCAAAAAAAATACTCAAGGGAGGAGGGGGTTGCCATCTCTCCCCTTCCTTTTTTCAAATCAAGACAAGGACCAACACAAATGATATAGATCTATGCAGACCATGTTCTATTATACAGCAGTGTGATTGGGGGCCTAGGTTTCTCTGTTTTCCTACCCCCATCCCCCAGTTTGAAATTCGACTTGTTTTGGTAGAGTAAGGGGAGTGAGTCAATGGGCTAACCAAGCCCCCCCTCCCAGGGTTTGATTAGTGAGAGTTGCACCCCCTTCCTCTGCCTTTCCCAGATCTTTCCCAGATAATCGATATTTCCTTCGGATGTCTTCTCCAAGAGCCGGTTGATTGCCCAATTGACTCTTAGCTCAGGCGGAGGAGGAAGGGAAAGAGGGAAGAGGACGATGCTCAGCCTCTTCCTCCGGCTGAACAGCCCCTTAGAATAGATGCCTGCTCTGGAGGAAGGCTGGGCTTCCTTACTTCCGCTTGAAAGGAATGCTCAGCCTTCCCGGCTCGGAAGGAAGGAGGGAGGGAGATATGGAAGAAAGAAAGGAGAGAACGATTTTATTATTATTTATTAATAAATAATATTTTACTATTAATATTGATAATAATATTTATTAATAAATAATAATGAAAATAATTTTATTTTTTATTAATAATAATAAATAATAATGAAAATAATTTATTTTTTTATTAATAATAATAAATAATAATGAAAATAATTTTATTTTGTTATTAATAATAATAAATAATAATGAAAATAATTTTATTTTGTTATTAACAATAATAAATAATAATGAAAATAATTTTATTTTATTATTATTACTTAATAATAAATGATAATGAAATTTTTTTTATTATTACTTAATAATAAATGATAATGAATAATTATCTTATTTATTATTACTTAATAATAAGTAAACATACTAATTTATTATTTAATTTATTATTTAATAATAATAAGTATTCTGTTTGTTATTGTTGCTGAATAACATAATATGATAATATTAATTTTTAATTAAATACCAATAATCATGATAATAATTTGTTTTAGGTATTATTTAATAAGAACTAATCATGATAATAATAATTTTATTTTTTATTATTATTTCATTATAATAAAGCATGATTATAATTTATTTATTTGCGACACTTATATGCCACCCTTCTCACCCCAAAGGGGACTCAGAGCGAGCGGTTTACAAGATATATATATATATATATATATATATATATATATACACACACACACACACACAGCGGTTTACAAGATACAATATATTATTATATATATACACAGTACATACAATATATTATTATATATTACTGTATTGTACTATACCATTATATTGTAATATTATTAGTAATATTACATGTAATATAAAATAATAATAAACATACAAATATTTATTCATATTTATAATTGTAATATTTATAAATAGTAATAATAAAAAATATTATTTAATAACAAAATTATGATACTAATTATTTATTGTTATTTAAGAATTAAAACAATAAATAAGAATTAATATTACAATATTACATGTAATATAAAATAATAATAAACAATAATATTTATTTCCATTTATAATTGTAATATTTATAAATAATATGATTATTTAATAACAAAATCATGTTAATAATTATTTTATTTATTGTTATTTAATAATTAAAACAATAAATAATAACAATAATGCATTTTTAATATTATTTAATAATTAGAAAAATAAATAATTTATTTTATTGTTGTTTGTTATTGTTATTACCTGCCTGTCTTTGAGGAGGAGGAATACAACAGGAAGGAAAGAAGGAGGGAGGGAGGGAGGGAAGGAAGGGAGGGAAGGGGAAGGAAGGAAGAAGAAAGGAAGAAGGAGGAAGCAAAAGAAAAAAAGGGAGGGAGGGAGGGAAGAAAGAAGAAAGGAAGGAAGCAAATAAAAAAGGAAGGGAAGAGAAAAGGAAGAAAGAAAAAGAAGGAAGGAAGAGAAAGAGAAGGAAGAAAAAGGAAGGGAGGGAGGGAAGAAATAAGAAAGGAAGGAAGAAGCAAAAGAAAAAGGAAGGGAGGAGAAAAGAAAGAAAAAGGAAGGAAAGAAAGAAGGAAGGAAGAGAAAGAGAGAAGGAAGAAAAAGGAAGGAAGGAAAGAAGTAAGTAAAGAGTCACCCCAAGAGGACCCATGTTGCCCCCCCTAAAAAGGGGGGGAACTGTGACTTCCGGTGTGCCTTTCCTTCCCCTTTAAGGAGAGCCCTGAGGACTTGTCAGACTCAGCTTCCCACCGACCCTTTCCCACCTCCCCAAAACACCAGCCTTTCTCAGCCGGCCTCTGTCGCTGCCTATTCTTTGCATTGGATGTGCAAGCGGGAGCCTCCCTTCGCTCAGAAAAGGGTCCCAAGCACTGCCCAAATTGGCCCCAGCAAAAGGCATGATTATCTTTGTATAGAGAGGGAGATCCTAAGACACTGCCACCTCCAAGTTGAGTGAGCCCCGTTGATTTCAATGACTCCCAGTGCTTAAGGCAGAGCCTGCTGCTGACATGAGTCAAGGCTCCTGATTGCCTGGCTGCCGATACGCCTCGGCGCTGACCCCTTCCCTCTTCTCTCTCCGGAACTGCCCGAATCGGGAGCCCGAATCCCGAAGACCCGCGCCAGTCTTTCTCGCTCCCCCTCTGCTTTTGTGAATGCCTGAAAAGCCAGGGAGGGAGCGGAGGGGCGGGCTTCTCTTGTCTGGCCCGGGAAGCTGGCAGACTTCAGAATCTGCCTCGCAGCGGGCACCCAACAGGACTTTCCTGAGAGTCCGTTCCCGAATGGGCTCAGGGGCACCTTTAATTAAAGGGGAATCCTCTGAATCCTCTGCCCCGCTTTCTGTCCTTAGTGCCTGAAATGGGAGGATTGCCCAGCTCCAGGTGTAGTGGGAGCCTGGCTCCGGGTTTTGCAGGCAGCCGCCGCCGCCGCCGTGTCAGATGGAGAGCTCTGAATAACAAAGACAAGTTTGAGAGCAGCAGCGGCAGCAGCCGAACTGGCTGAGTGACGTCAGGGAACAATGCCTGTGCCAACAGCTTTCCCTCTTCGCCACACAGACGGATGGACGCACACACACTCACGCGCGCGCACGCACACACACGGGCAGGGCTGCTCCTCCTCCTCGGTCACACAAACAGGACTCTGCTCTCTGAGATTCCGCGCCTTAAAGGGACAGCGGCCCTTTATGTCCCAAGCGGGTCCACCTCCCTCCTCTTTCGCCAGTCGACTCTGTCTGGCGGCTGCTCTCGCTTTAAGGCGGAAGGGCGGGGGAAAAAAGATCTTTTCAACCCTCTCCTCCGGGATAATATGTAACCGAACTTTTGTATTGTTGCCTTCTTATTTTTTCCAGAGGGAAAATTCCGACAGGACCTTTGAATGGGGAGCCTCAGTTACAAACCTCCCTCGATGTCGCTATGGAAGACAAATCCACATGATCTGCTTTGAACTGGATTATATGGCAGTGTAGACTCAGATAATCCAGTTCAGTGCAGATAATGTGGATTATCTGTTTTGATCATCTGGATTTTATGGCAGTGTAGAAAGGGCCCGGCCATATAAACTCCGGATGATCTGCTTTGAACTGGATTATATGGCAGTGCAGACTCGGATAATCCAATTCAGTGCAGATAATGTGGATTATCTGTTTTGATCATCTGGATTTTATGGCAGTGTAGAAAGGGCCCGGCCATATAAACTCCGGATGATCTGCTTTGAACTGGATTATATGGCAGTGCAGACTTGGATAATCCAATTCAGTGCAGATAATGTGGATTATCTGTTTTGATCATCTGGATTATATGGCAGTGTAGAAAGGGCCCGGACATATAAACTCCAGATGATCTGCTTTGAACTGGATTATATGGCAGTGTAGACTCGGATAATCCAGTTCAGTGCAGATAATATGGATTACCTGCTTTGATCATCTGGATTATATGGCAGTGTAGAAAGGGCCCGGCTATATAAACTCCAGATGATCTGCTTTGAACTGGATTATATATGGCAGTGCAGACTTGGATAATCCAATTCAGTGCAGATAATGTGGATTATCTGTTTTGATCATCTGGATTATATGGCAGTGTAGAAAGGGCCGGACATATAAACTCCAGATGATCTGCTTTGAACTGGATTATATGGCAGTGTAGACTCGGATAATCCAGTTCAGTGCAGATAATATGGATTACCTGCTTTGATCATCTGGATTATATGGCAGTGTAGAAAGGGCTCTGCCATATAAACTCCAGATTATCTGATGTGAACTGGATTATATGCAGGGTCGGATTAACACCTTTTTGCACCCTAGGCCAAACTTTGGAATTACACCCCCTTTCGCACGCTGCCGCACGCTCCAAATGTGCATGCGCGGGCCGGGCGCCTGCACACTCCTTTTTTCTGCTGCATTCCTCCTCCCTCCCTCCTTCTGAGGCCACGCCGAGCTGCCGCTGCCTCTAGGACAACTCGACGTGGCCTCAGAAGGAGGGAGGGAGGAGGAGTGCAGCCCGAGCGACGTCACTCACTCCGGGGGCGGGGGCCGAGTGATGTCATTTGGGCCCCGCCCCCAGAGGGAGTGACGTCGCTCGGGCCCCGCGTCCAGAGGGAGTGACATCGCTCGGGCTGCACTCCTCCCCCCTCCCTCCTTCTGAGGCCACGCTGAGTGCGTCGTTCCAGAGGCAGCGGAAGATGCGTTGTGTGAATGGGGCGCCGCGTGGAAGGGACGTTGCGCAGCTGCCGCTGCCTCTGAGACAACTCGACGTGGTCTCAGAAGGAGGGAGGGAGGAGAAGAGGACCGGCGGTGAGTCATCGCCTTTTTTTTGGCCATGATCTGGCACCCCCTTGGCCTGTGCCCATAGGCCACAGCCTATGCTGGCCTAATGGATAATCCGGGCCTGATTATATGGCAGTATAGACTCAGATAATCCAGTTTAACAGAGATTATTTATTTACTACATTTTTATACCGCCATTCTCAGCCCGAGGGCAACTCATGGCAGTTTACAAGCGGCAATATTCAATGCCCATAACAATATAAAAGCAGATAAAACACTCAACATAGTTTTTAAAATCACATACGTATTAAACATCAATAAAAACATTATAAAAATCCTTCCCGTTTCATTGCCAAATCATTGTCCAGTCGCGTTGTCCAACCATTCCAAGATCAGAGGTTATAGCTAAACTGGGTTTGGAAACACCTGCTCAAATAACCAGGTTTTTACTTTTTTACTAAATGTTAAGAAGGTGGGGGCCGATCTAATATCTCTGGGGAGGGCATTCCATAGCCGAGGGGCCACCGCTGAGAAGGCCCAGTCTCTCGTCCCTACCAGCCGCACCTGTGAAGATGGCAGGACCGAGAGCAGGGCCTCCCCAGAAGATCTTAAAATTCTAGATGGTTCATAAGGAGAGATATGTTCGGACAGATAGGTTGGGCCAGAACCGTTTAGGGCTTTATAGACCAAGGCCTGTAAACTGGCAGCCAGTGGAGCTGGCACAACAGAGGAGTTGTATGCTCCCTGAGCGTCGCTCCTGTTAGCAACCTGGCTGCCGCCCGTTGGACCATTTGGAGCTTCTGAACAGTCTTCAAAGGCAATCCCACGTGGAGAGCGTTGCAGTAGTCTATACGGGATGTAACCAGAGCGTGGATTACTGTGGCCAAGTCAGACTTCCCAAGTTACGGATGCAGTTGGCGTACAAATTTTAATTGTGCAAATGCTCTCCCAGTCACCGCCGAAACCTGGATTATCTACTTTTATCGTATGGATTGTATGGCAGTGTAGAAGGGACCCTGCCATATAAAATCCAGATTGCTAAGAGAGATGGTGTAAAACTGCAATTTCCCCTCGTAAACCTTAAGGTGGGTGCCATTTGTTGCTCTGTATAAGGGAGCAGAATATCCTGGACAGCCATGCTTTGGACCTAGATGGGCAGATCCTTATCTTAGCAAAGAGGCAGGTGCTGGGTGAATGATGCCAAGCACTGCTTCTCAGCACTGTTGCTGATCATTGCAAGAAACAGCAGTGAAAGTAAATAAGGAATGGGGAGAGCTGGAGTTTCCATAGCTGCCCAAAGAGACTGAGGCTGGATCTACATTGCCATGTGATGTAGTTTGAATCTGCTTTATTTATTTACTAGCTTGGGGACCCGGCGGTGCCCGGGTTATTTGAGAAAGGCATTGTGGGCCAAAGTTGGTCTTTATCCGTTATTTCTGTGGCTCGCAATGCTCTCAGAAAGTTAGTGAAGGTACTGCAAATCCCATCGTGCATGGTCCATCCTCCTCCAAACACTACCAGGATGTACGGTAGGTCACGGAGGGTCTGCCTGCTTCATGAACTTACTGAAGATACTGCAAGTCCCATCATCTGTGGTCTGTCCTCCTCTCAACTGGATGTAGAGAGGGTCATGGGGGCTCTTTGTGCCAAGTTTGGTCTTTATTGGTCATTGGAGGAGGGTCGCATTGTTTTCAGGAAGTGAGTGAAGGTACTGGAAGTCCCATCATCCATGGTCCACCCTCCTCCAAACTGCAGCAGGATGTAGAGTGGGTCATGGGGGCTCTTTGTGCCAAGTGTGGTCTTGATCATTCATTGGATTAGGTTCGCAGCAGTCTCGGAAAGTGACTGAAGGTACTCCAAGTCCCATCATTCATGGTCCATCCTCCTGTTAACAGCGCTAGGATATAGAGTGGGTCATGGGGGGCTCTGTGTGCCAAGTTTGGTACTGATCAATCATTAAATGAGGGTTGCAGCAGTCTCAGGAAGTGTGTAGAGGTACTTCAAAACACATCATCTGTGGTCCGTTGTACTCCAAACAGCACCAGGATGTAGATTGGGTCATAGGGGCTCTGTGTGCTAAGTTTGGTCTTGATCAGTCATTGGAGTAGGTTCGCAGCAGTCTTGGAAAGTGAGTGAAGGTATGTCAAGCCACATCATCCATGATCCATCCTCCTGCAAACTGCACCAGGATGTAGAGTGGGTCATGGGGGCTGTGTGCCAAGTTTGGTCTGTATTTGTCATTGGATGAGGGTCGCATTGTTTTCAGGAATTGAGCAAAGGTACTGCAAGTTTCATCATCCATGGTACGCCCTCAGGGGCGGTCCTACAAGGTAGGCCAAGTAGGCGGCCGCCTAGGGCGCCATCTGGGAAGGGGGCGCCATCCTGGCCGCATGGGGCACCATCCTGGCCCTGCCGATGTTCCTCAGGCAGCTTTTGGGCCCCGGCCTTGTGTGTTCCGACGCCGCCGCTAGGCATGCGGCGCATGCCCAGTAGCTCCCCCCTTTGCGCAGAAGACTGTAAGATACTGCAAAGCACTCCCCTATCGGGCAGGTAGGGAGTGCTTCCCTTCAAGTTTTCTCTTATTGGTTTTGGAGGAAGGAGAAAAGAATCAGTGAAGGAAGTGTAATTTTATATTACATGTAATATTACAAACAATAGCAGGATGTATAGTGGTATTGTACAAAATAGTAATATATAATATTTTATTTTACTTTCTTTTGGGTTATTTGAGTTTTATAGGAGTAATGAAAATATTTAGTAGAGGATAATTTTATTTAAATTAATAATTTTATTTATTATTTTATAATAATAATATAATAGAATGTTGTATTATAATGACAATATATTATAATATAATTATATTGTAATGTAGTATAATATAATTATGATATAATATAGTATGAGTATGGTATAATATATTGTATATACATTGATACAATCTAATACTACTAATGGTATTGTGATATTATAAGTGTATATTGCAATTTGTTTTACATGGGGGCGCAAAATAATGTTTGGGGGCACCAAAATAATGTTTGTTTTTACCATTTAAAATTACCTCAGACCGCCCCTGTACGCCCTTCTCCAAACTGCAATAGGATGCAGAGTGAGTCATGGGTGCTCTGTGTGCCAAGTTTGTAGAGGCTGGCCGATCTGAAGCCATAGTGGGAGCCATTCCTGACAGCCTGAGGGCATTTCCTTTTCCCTCTCTGCCTCCTAAGAGTGTTGGAATGTTGGAGGTGGCTGGCCAATCAAGAGTCCATATGTAAATTCTCCCTCAGTGGCAACCAATCCCCTCTCTGCCTCCTTGGAGTGGTGGAATGTTGGCGGTTGGCCAATCAGAGGCGATATGCAAATAAACCCACAGTGGCAGCCAATCAAATCGCTGCCACATATTCCTATGCACCTCCCGTCCTCTGCAAACACTGACTTGTATTATATAGATAGATTTATTTATTTATTTACTGATTTTTACCCTGCTCTATCTCACCTCAAAGGGGGCTCAGAGCAGCTTCCAAACTGGCAATAATTCAATGCCATACACACATAACTGAACTTGCTGGTCAAAATTTGCTGATTGAAAGGTCACAGGTTCAAATCTGGGGAGTGGTGTGAGCTCCCACAGTTAGCCCCAGCTTCTGCCAACCAGGCAGTTCGAAAACATGCAAATTTTAGTAGATCAATAGGTATTGCTCCGGCAGCGCTCCATGCAGTTATGCCGGCCACATGACCTTGGAGGTGTCTATGGACAAAGCTGGCTCTTCAGTTTAGAAATGGGGATGAGCACCAATCCCCAGAGTCGGACACGGCTAGACTTAATGTCAGGGAAAAACCTTTGCCTTACCCTTACCTACACACATAACATATAAATACAGTGTAGACCCATATAATGCATTTTAACTGCATTGAACAGCATCATATGGGTCTACACTGCCTATATAATACAAATTCAAACTGCATTACTTTGTCCGGGTTCATGTTACTGTGTGTTTTCATTGCTCTGGGTTCTTTGTCCTTGAGCTTCCCTGTGACCAAGAGGCAGCTGACTGCTGTGTGAGGTTTTAATTCCAGTCAAATTGAGTCACTAACAAGAACTGTCTCAGGCCTGGCACTAGCGCATGGCTTTTTTTTTCTCTGCCCAGGCGGGAGAGGGACATTGTTTATCTCTCCTATCTGCATTAATTCCCCCTTTAAACATATTTAATTGGCCTCTCCTAACCCATGCATTGCCTCTAGTGTACATGTGTATAAAGTGCATGCACATAGACACTAAAGCCACGTGGAATGTCCAGCAAGCCCTTTCACATGCTTCAGCTGCTGAGGTATATTTTGAGCTGTTGAGTGACATACGCTAGGACAATTCTGTGCCCCCTTCTTCAGTACAGAGCTGGAAATCATGTGGCCTTTCAAGTCTTGTTGATCTGCAGATCCTATCAATACTAGACAGCATTGTCAGTGTGAAGAATGCTGTGATTTGCAGCCAACTACATCTAGAGGACCATATGATTCTCTCGCATTGGTGTGTATGTGCCTTCAACTTGCCTGTCGACTTAAAGTGACGTTGTGGATTTGATAGGTTTTCAAGGAATACTCATTGGTAGTTTTGCCTGTTTCTTTCTCTGAAACATAGCCTACAGCACCTGGTCTTCATTGGCAGTCTTCTAGTAGTATCTTTAATTATTGCCCTAATTTTGTCACTAGGTGCCAATGACTGCATTTAGCTTCTTACCATGTTTCCGATGCAACGTCTCTGTGAAGCATTGTGGGAAATTAAAATGATTGTGACTGGCGCCACTGATGTAGACCCTCCTGACACTGCCAGTTGTCAGAGCCCACCAAGGTAAGAGAGACTATTGCCTCGGGCTCCTTCAAAACCTGCCAACAGCCCGAGAATTTCTCTCATTTTCACAGAACTGGTCTACAAAATGTTCCGTTCCCTGTTAAGCTGGTTAAGTCTGTAGTGGGGAAAGTACGGCCTTTCAGATCTTCTTGGCATGTATTTCTCGTCTACGGTTGCCAGATGTCATAGTCTAGACAGGAATGTCAGAATGTGGGCATTATTCTACAGTCCTTTAGGCCAGTGTTTTTCAAACTTTTTTGAGCCGCGGCACACTTTTTACATTTACAAAATCCTGGGACACACCACCAACCAAAATGACACAAAATGACACTCTTAACACGATAATACATATAGTTAATATGTGTTTAAATGTATTTGTACACTCAGTGTGAAACCTGGGCCTGTTTCGATGAACACAACACAGATATCCTGGCAGGAATGGCAGAAAGACGCAAACTTCCCACACAGAACTCCCATAACCAAGAGAAAATACTATAAGAGTTTGGTGGGCATTGACCTTGAGTTTTGGAGTTGTAGTTCACCTATATCCAGAGACAGGGCCGTAGCCAGGATTTTGGTTCCGGGGGGGGGGGGGGCTGAGTTTGGTTCGGGGTGGCTGCAGACTGGGTGGAAGAGGGTCTACCCTAGCAAACCTTTTGTATTGTTATCCCAATAACCCCATTAATGTGGGATATAATGAGCATGGTGATCAGATCATGATATGAATAAACATAACAGTTTAAATAATGTACCAATAAGGCCTTTCCGCGGACCACCTTGAGAATTTCGGGGGGGGTGAAGCCCCTTAGCCCCCGGCTACATGCCTGTCCAGAGAGCACTGTGGACTCAAACAATGTTGGATCAGGACCAAACTTGGCATGAATACTCATTATGCCCAAATGTGAACACAGATGGAGTTTGGGGGAAATAGACCTTGACATTTGGGAGTTACAGTTTCTGGGATTTATAGTTAACACACAATCAAAGAGCATCCTGAACTCTTGCAACAATGGAATTGAACCAAACTTGGCATATTGAACTCTCATTACCAACAGAAAGTACTGAAAGGACTTGCTTGGGAATTGATCTTGAGTTTGGAAGTTGTAGTTCACCTACACCCAGAGAACACTGTGGACTCAAACAATGTTATGTTATGTTGTTGTTTGTTTTCTATCCAGAATCACAATGTTGGAAGGAGGCTCACCACTTTAAGGTCCCTAAAACAGGCATGGGAAAACTTCGGCCCTCTGGGTGCTTTGGTCTTCAACTCCCACCATTCCTAACAGCCTGAGGTCCTTTCCTGCTTAAGTGGCTGAGGGAGAAAAAGGAAAAGAGCCTGAGACTGCTAGGAATGGTGGAAGTTGAAGTCCAAAACACCTGGAAGGTCCAAGTTTGCCCATGCCAGCTTTCGACAGAGACCTCTTCCTCCCCTTCACGCCCTTTCTTCCCCCTCTTGCTGAACACTTACTTTTTCTTCTACACTGACGCTTCTTCTGCCATTTTGATCCGAGGGGCAACATCAGCGTGTTTAGGAGGGGAGGGAGGAAGACTTGACCTGTGCGGGCACTACTGCGCAGACTCGCCCCAGAGCAAAGTGAGGCAAAGTGAGCAGAGCGAGGCTGGGAAGAAGGGAGCCTGAATGAAGAAGAAAAAGTGTTCGGCAGGAGGGGGAAGAAAGGGTATTGGAGGTTCCAATTTCCCACGACACACCTGATGATCGCTCACGGCACACTAGTGTGCCACGACACACTGGTTGGGAAACACTGCTTTAGGCAAATCTCAGAGTGAGATCACTCTGAGATCACTCTCTTGAAAGTACATGCCTATGTACATGTATATCTGTATCTATTGCTAATTTTAGTAGATTTAGTATTTTTTTATTTGCTTTGAATGGTCTGGCCAACTGAACTTAGTGCTTTTTGTATCCTGTTCAATGACACCACACTTTCCACATCAGATGTGTGATATCACCAGGTATATAACATTCAGAGGAACACTGAAATCTCAAGTGTTGGTCTTAACATCTCAAAGCCTAGAATGGTCTTGATGTAGCAAGCCTATTCCCATCATCCCCCCACCAGTAGGTATACTGTTTGGGATGATAGGAGTTGCAGTCCAGCAACCTCTAGAAAGCTATACTCTGCATGCTCTGGTGTACATGGATCTCGAGTGAAAGATTACTTTGTAGAGCTGACATCAGAACACAGCAGACCTTGACAGGCGAGTGGGTCACAGCACTGTCATTGAGCCTGATTTGATTCAACCTGATTTGAGAGCAGCCATTTCAATTTTCCACAGTTCTCCGACCCAGTATCCCTCTGGGACACAGTGGAAAAGTTTGTCCACATGACATCCTTTTACAATTCTTGGTTCAGAAATTTGTGACGTTTGATTCTAAGTATGTACGCAGATAGGATGCAACATAAAATGTAATCATGATGTATTGTGATACTGTGCATTTTTCTGTTTCTCTTTCTGTTTACATGTCCCTTGGAATAAGACTTTAAAAGTACACTCTTGACCATAATTTACCAAGAGAATAAATTTACTAATAAATACATATGAAGAAGTTTGAGATATGTTTTTTGTTTCTTCACAAACAATGTAAATTGCATCCCACAGTGAATGTCTGGGGCCCATTTTAATTCCTACAATGTTTCAGAGGAATGGCAGCCAGCATTGGGGCCACAGTGGCGAAATGCGCTAAACCCTTGTCCCGCTGAATTGCTGATCTGAAGGTTGGCAGTTTGAATCCATGAGATGGGGTGAGTTCCTGTCTGTAAGCGGCAGCTTCTGTCAACCTAGCAGTTTGAAAGCATGCAAAGGTGAGTAGATAAATAGATACTGCTTTGGCAGGAAAAGGCAAGGAGAAGCTCCAAACAATCTTGCCAGTCACACAACCAGGAGGTTCCTTGGCTTGAAAATGGAGGAAAAATAACCTCCCCAGAGCCAGAGATGAAAGAAGAAGCCTCTGCCTTTGATTGTGTTTGTCTGTCCCATTGTATATGATTGTAAAGGCATTGAATGTTTGCCTATGTATGTAAATGCTGTAATCCACCCTGAGTACCCTAGGGAAGAAGGGCAGAATATACCGTAAATAAAGTGTGTTGTTGTTGTTATTGGTTTGAACATTAGACTCTGGAGAATATGTTTAATGTCCTACTCAATCATGGGAACTTATTGGGCGACTTTGGGCGAGTCACACACTCTCAGACCCAGAAAAGCCAGTATAGGTTTGCCTTTGGGTCACCATAAATGAGAATTTTTTTTGAAGGCAATCAATAACTCAGAGGAAATACTACACTAAGGCCATTATAGAAAATTAAGCTAATGTTTCTCCTATGTAGCTATGCAGCACTGATCAAAACATAGCTGTCTTTCCCTATAGCCCATGGAAGGGCACCATCACAGGGTACTCTTATGAAGGGGGTCGGGGTGCTTTGATGCAGAATTTTTCAAGCCAAAAGCTGCCCTTGCCCCTAGAGTTGACTTAACTTTTACCATTTCATAGATTCAAATAAGGCCATGCTTGGAACACCTTAATTCTCCTATTATGATCTCTATGCTACTCTTAGGCATTGCCAAAACCTCTATTATGTATGCTGCACATGTCAGTTTACTTTGGAATAACCTTGTCTACCACTGATTTAGAAGGTAAGAGAATGCGGGCCCTTTTGCTTGAACACATTGCTATGTATTCACAATGCATTTCTGCTATGTATTTCTGCAGCTGAAGTCTGTGCAATTTTTTATACGTTTCATAACGCTTTAATGTTCATGAGTATTCATAATTACATCTGTTTCGTGAGATATGATTGATTTTACTTTTAAAAGTTGGTCTTTTGCCAAATGGATTGTCCTTATTATTTGCTTTTTTCTTCAGAGAAGTAAGTCCTAATTTCAGATCCATATTTAGGTTAAGCATTCGTGGATATTAATATTCTTGAATTTACTTGATTTGTTAATACCTCCACTGTTCTTCTGCACCATTTTTAACAGGGACTTGGATAATACTGGTGTCATGGGAAAGAACTCAAAACAAGAAAAGTGGATGGGTCAGGCCACATATGTGTTCCCTTAACTCACATGTGCACATGGAAGGGAGAAAGAGAAGTGGTGGGATGGGAGGAGGAGGATCTGCTCACTCATGCAGGGAGGGAGATAGATTGGAACACGCAGTAACGTAGCCAGGATTTTGATTCGGGGGGGGGGGGGGATGACGACACTGAGTCTGAGTGAGAAAGGATCTACCCTAGCAAACCTTTGCATCACTATCCCAATATCCCCATGCATATGGGATATATTGAGCATGGTGATCAGATCATGATAGGAATACACATAACAGTTTAAATAATGTACCAGTAAGGCCTTCTCACAGACCACCCTGAGGATGGGGGGGGGGCTGAAGTCCCTCAAGCCCCCCCCTGCCCTCCCTGGCTACGTGTGGGGGAATGTGAGTCCCTTTACACCACCTTCTTGCCTGCATGAATGAGAAACTGAGTGAGAGAATACAACCCATCCAATCAGTAATGCTACTCTTCGTGTGTGTTAAATAAGGTTGGAAATAGGGACGTGGTCCTCTATAGGTTGTTGGCTTCAAATCCCCATCATCCCTTGTGACTAGCTGTGCTGTTCATGATCAGTGAGAGCTGTAGTCTCAAAAACATCTGGGGGACTATATGTTTTCCAGCCTTGCAGAAGAAACATTGACTTGGACCAACATTAAATAAATGCAAGGAAGCTCATGGAAGGAAATTTTACCATTAATTCAATCTTCCAACCACCCTTATCCAATTTCAAACTGTTCAGAAAAACCCAGACCATCTCTAGAGGCTTTGGAGAAGTTGCAGGTGACTGTTGGGTGAAGGAGGAAACAGGGCTTCCCCTCTCCCCATAGCCTGTGACGAAATGAAAATCATGCGTAGTTCACATTTGACCAGTCCACACACTGCCTTGCCAAAGAAATAAAATATGCCACACAGATGAACAGTAAAGAACAAGTAGTTTACTCTTTGTAATTCAGAACAACATACGTATTTACAATCATGTGATCAGTTCTGGGGAGTTGTCCTTCTCCTCTTAGGGTGCTTGTGCCCGCTTTGTGCTGGTCTGTGACCTTAATAAAGTTTTGATTGATGTGATCAGTTGCATTGACTCACACAATGTCCTTTTATGAGAGATTTAAAATCGTCTTTCTTTATCTTCCAGCAGCTTATGAAGCAAGAGCACACTCCACACTGTCTCTCTCTACCTCTCTATTTCTCTGTAAGCACCCGCACAGCTCAAGCCTGAAAAATGTAACAGTAGCCAAAAGTCCCAGGCTCAGCCAGCTCCCCAGGCATAGCCCAACCAATCAGCTTCATGCATCTTATTTTATAGTTGACACACACCAACTGATTCCTTACATGCCCCAACATAGACTTCCTCAAGTTAACATTCTAGGACCCTTTCACACTATGCAGTCATAGCACTATTGTGCTGTCGCACTCTGGGCCTGTAGAATGGCTGTTTCTAGGACGTGATCTCTGTTTGCCCAATGGGACACCGGGGTGCCTCAGCTGGAAGGGCCCCTTGGTTTTCCCCAATGATAAAGTCCTTTGAGTCTTGGGATAAGTTTAACAAAGTTCTTTATTTGGGCCTGAATCTTAACAAACTGGAAGGCTTCAAAAAGGTAACTTTTTCAGTCTGCAGTAACAGGGCTGGCAAACTGGGCAATACTGGTCATCTCATTTTGTGGAAAATCCTATGACCCTTCCCTGGGCAATCTTTCTTTACCTTGCTGGTGTGAGGCCCCTTCTTCCGACTCCAAGCTGTGTTATGGATAGCCAGATGTCCTGTACCAGGTAAGTTCTTGTCGATTAACCAGGGTGTTGGGACTGTAGATGATCCCTTCACAAAAGACTGTGAAACTATTCTGTATTTCTCCAGCAAAAGCTCATCTGTTACCCCAGCAAAGCTGTAAGATTTAATGCCCTTTTTCAAGTAGGAAGGAATAGGCTCCCTAAATCACATCCTCTCCAACAGAGTAGCTGTTAAGACTGAGAGGAAAAACATCCCCTTTCCCTCCCAAATCCTGGGGATAGGGGCGTGTCTGCAACTCTTGATTGATTGGCAGCCCTCTGGGCCTGTAAATGCAAACCAAGAAAGTCACCTACAAAATAAAATGCAAGGGAATGAGCTCCTGCAAACTTGTAGTGCAACAAAGGGAAAACAGCCCTATTGGCACTGCTGTGCCAGAACAACTATGGTTCCAATTTAACTGTTGTAGCTGCGTCCTATGGATTCCTGTGGGTTGTAGCTTGATCAAAACACCAAAGGAGCTCTCTAGATGAGAACTGTAAATGCCTCTTTCTAAACTGCAAATCACAGGATGATATAGGACGAAATCAAGGCACTTGAAGTAGAATCACAGCACTATAATTGTGTAGCATGAAATAGATTACAATCAGTGTAACTACTGCAAGTTGTAGCCACTCAGAAATTCTACTAAAAAACTATTGTGAAGAATCCCAGCCTTGAACAATGGTTGGTGAAACTAGTCAATCACATTCCCATAAGTGTAAAAAGGTGCACCCTCAGAGAAAAAGCAGAGACTAATTTATCAAGTTTCAGACAAAACAGGGATTGTTCCTCTTAAATGGGCAAATAGTTCTCTTCTTGTTTAATTGTAGTTAGCCTTCTTGTTATTAAAGCTCACAGCAAGGGACAATGCTTCATAATGCTCATCACAACCAGCATGTAAAGCTCTCACTTAATCCCATTTTACACGTGGAGAATGCAGGCTGAGTGGCAAGCAGGTGGTCATTTGCAGCAACCCCCCCCCCCCCCCGCCCCTATATGAGGCAGATGGAGAAAGAAAGATCTTGTTGCAGAGCCCTAGCTAGCAGCCATGTTTATGGAAGACTCACCATCAATTAGACTACCAAGCACATTGGGAGAATCTCATTCTGTCCAGTATAAGCAATATGCGGAAAATGGGATTATTTTACCATCTATAGCAGATGGTAACTAGTTTTCCCTCTGATATTATTGGTTTCCTATAGTAAATGCAAATGATTTTGTGTGGCATATTAGCATTTTCAAAGCATTTGTGAAGCACCGTAACTTTACAAGGTGATTATTTAATAAGCATGGTGCTTAGCAACAAGTTCCAGTCTGAAAACAAAACGGATACTGTAGGTGCATAATTTCCCTGACTCACAGCAATTTGCCTCCTGCATGAAGCACTTTATTGATTAGTAAGGCAAGCACCCTGCTTCCAGGGTACACAGATTCTTGTAGCTATGCCTAATGGATTGGCATAACTTTTATTCTGGATTAATTAATCTAGAATAACTACTAAATTAATTCTATTCATACATGTTAATATTGCCTAGCACAGAGATTTCAAAATTTATGGGGACCTGAATGGTTCCTAGGAGGTTTATCAGATGGATTCCTCAGCGGGCAGATCAGTAATGGTGGTTTAGGATGGTTGACTTATTGCTCCCTTTTATCTTGAATAGGAGGGTTCCATGATGGTGCATCGCCTACTGGGCATTAGGGATGTGCACTCAGGAGAAACCTTGTCCCATTTCATGTCTTGGCTTTCATTGGGGCCCCTGATCCATTTTTTTTGTAAGCCTCTCAAAATTGGGAGGGCTGTTTCAGTTCTTTTGTTTTGGGGCCTAAAAATCAGACCATTATGGGGGGGGGGTTGCACCCGCTGGTTCCCCTTCCCGGTGTGTGTTACCGGGACTGTGGCACAGCTGGCTGGGAGTCAGCTGCATTAAGATCACTACTGATCCAAAGGTCATGAGTTTGAAGCCAGCTCGGGTCGGAGTGAGCTCCCGACCAAAAAATTGTGTAGCTCGTTGTCAACCTTTGCAGCCTCAAAGACAGTTGCATCAAGTAGGAAATGTAGGTACCACTTTGTGGGGAGGCTAATTTAACTGATTTATGAGGCCATAAAAATCTCCAGGAAGTATGCAAAGAATGAGGAAGTGATGGCTCCCCTGGTGGCCAGAAGCTGGAATGTTAAAATAGCCTCTGAGTGTCTGTCTATATATGTTGTGTCTCTATAGCATTGAATATTTGCCATGTATATGTACATTGTAATCCACCCCGAGTCCCTTGTGGGGTGCAAAGGGCGAAATATAAATACTGTAAATAAATAAATTATTCTTACCTGGCATCTACTGTTTGTACTCTAGAGTAAGAGGTGCTCAGCTGTAAGCCCTGGCAGGCATGTGTGATTTCCAGGCTTGCCTGCACACCGCACCACACATGCACTCTAATTGGAAACAGAGTACATTTGTGGTGGTGTGTGTAGGCAGGCCTGGATCATGCCTACAGCTGAGAGCTCTGGGCTTGACTGACTGCATGCCCCACCACACATGCCCCGCCATACTCTCCAAGCGTGTGTGTGTGACGGGGCATGCAGCGAGGCCTGGAGCACACATGAAGCCTAGCTCCAGGCCTGCCTGCCTGCACACCCCATCACACACACATACTTTCCAAAGTAAGGAGGCAAGTTTGGATGCACACAAAAGCATTCTTTCATGTTGAGCAGATTTTTGTTTGGGGAGGGGGCTTCCTGTTTCATGCTTCTGAAGAAACGGAAGACATAAAAGAAACAGTAGAAATGGTAGGAATGAATTTCACGCATATGCCTACTGGGCATATGGCACCTCGTTTACCAATAAAGCAAGACCAGTAATTCTAGAGAAGGAGTTCTTAACAAGAGGTGCATTAATCCCTGGGGTGATTGTGGAAATATTTCAGGGAGCCCGTGAGCTTGAAGTAAAAAAAAACACAACTTTATATTTTCTTACCTCTAACTGAAATCTAACATTCACTTATGAATGTATTTATTTATTTATTATTTACTCTATTTGTACCCCAACTTTCTCTAACCTGAAGGGGACTCAAGGCGCCTTTATATATGGCAACTATTCCATGCCTTTGGACAACAAACAGAATACACTTAAGTTAAAAATTAAAATTAAATGCATATTAAAACATTTAAAACATTACATTGTATATTAAAATCATACCATCCTGATTCATAAAATGCTTGTATGGCATAACCCAGTAGATGTTACTACACACATATCTTCTTAGACCAGGCATCCTCAAACTTCGGCCCTCCAGCTGCCTGGGTAATGTGTATGCAATAAATTATAGTACTATTAATTTCATATCACATTACAGTTGTTGCATATCTTGAAAAATCATGTATGCTCATCAATATTTTGTAATTACACTTTTTGTTAGACCTGATGATGTGTCACATGTGATCACAGTCCTGCTGTGCGTAAACTATTGTGTAAAGTATTTGGCCAACTACCTGGCAACTCAGAATATTATACAATTTTAAACAGTCCTAAAATTTAATTTAAAGGCACACTGATGTTGAGTGTCATAAAATGATCTGCTGCTACGTTCTGAGAAGGGGCCTGTGGTTTTCACCTGACTGACAAAGGGGACTGTGGAATAAAAAGGGTTAAGAAACCCTATTCTATGAGAATAGTGTATCTGTACAACTTATCAAGATTATAAACTCTTAGGTAAGGGGGGGGGAATGGTCATTTCCCTTTAAATTCTCCAGAATACAAATACAGAAAGCTAGCTAGTTTGAGTGTCAAGTGATTAAAACCTTTCAGGCCATTTACCATCTGTCTTTTTATCCAATTAATTGATGTACTGATTTAATTTAAATCAATTTGCCTAGTAAGAAAAAAAATCAATACAAATACCCTTTTGAGATACTTGAGGAAGGATGAATTAAGTCACAATTTAAAAAATTACTGCCAGAACTCATTTTTAGAAGGAAAAGTTTTTGGAATCACGAAAGTTCACCCAAGCTCTTGCTAGGCTCCTTACACCAGTGATTTTCAACCTTTTTTGAGCCGCAGCCCATTTTTTACATTTACAAAATCCTGGGGCACACCACCAACCAAAATGACACAAAAGGACACTCTAACACGGTAATACATATAGTTAATATGTTTTTAAATGTTTTTATACACTCACTTAGTCTTCAAAAAAATTACCCAGAGAGAATTGTTAGATGTCTCAGCAAAGAAGGGAAAGAAAAGTTTCAGCTGACTTTGACTCTGTTCAAGTTCAGAACAGAAAACAGAATGTCGGTGGACAATAAAAGAGATTTAAATAGGGGTTAAATCTAACCATTAAAATGTGGTATAAACACCAAGAAATGGGAAGCCCTAGAACTTCAGCATTGTAACTGGAGGTCAGCTGTTACCAATGGTGCTATGGATTTTGAAGAGGCATGAATACAAAGTGAAAGGAATAAATGTGCTGAGAGGAGGCGCGGCAAGCAAATCCTTGTCATGACCACCTTTGATCTGGAGATCTATGTCCTCAAAATGAAAGGCTATATGGATACAGTCTTCATGGTCATTTCCAGATCCATCAACAAGACTTTGCCTCTGGAAGACAAGCATACTCAACCATGAATAATCACCCATAAGTGCCACATTATGAAAGATTACATTGTAGACCAGGGGTGCTCATTAGGTAGATCACGATCTACTGGTAGATCGCATAGGGCGTCCTGGTAGATCGCAGGCAGGGCGGGAGTAGTAAGAAATCAGTTTGTGTGTGTCAACTATAAAATAGGATGTGTGGAAGGGCCCTGGGCTATCTGAGGGGCTTTCCACACAGTTGAATAAAATCCCATGTTATCTGCTTTGAATCAGATTATATGGCAGTGTGGACTCAGAAAACCCAGTTCAAATCAGATATTGTGTTATATGTTTCACATTTTTGTAGTGGGTAGGTAGATCATTTTGACTTCGTTGTTTTATAAGTAGCTCGCAAGCTGAAAAAGCTGAGCACCCCTGTTGTGGACTAATCTGCTTGTGTGTGGAATCACATGTGGCTTTCCAGATGTTGTTGAACTGTGAATTAGCAAATTTCTGAATGTCCCCTCAGCAATCATGTTGGCTGGGAACTACTGGGAAAAAATAATTAATAAAAGTAAATTTTGCAAACTCTGGTTAGAGTGGAATTCCCATCATCCCTCAGCCTTTGCCATACAGGCTATGGCAGATAGATGTGACAGCTCAACCACATCTGCAGGGACACAAATTCCCCACTTCTGATTTCCAGTCTGCAGGCCTATTAGCTGACTGGCTTGTTCTGCTGAGTAGGCAACCTTGTGACAGCATCCCGTTTATTTATAGACAGGCCATGCCTTATTCAGGTTTTCCATCAATGCTTTCAAGAGGCCTGCAGAGTTCTGTGATAACACTATCACAGCAGCCAAATCTTACCAAAGTATGATAGCTCCTTCCCCTTTATTTTTTACACTTCATTGCCCTTCCTTTGAGATGAATATAAACCCCAATAATTTTACCCAGCAGTCCAGAGATTAAAAAGATGGATACTGTTTAGTCAACGTTAGCTATAAATCACTGCCTTGGATGCCCATTATTAAAGCGTGGGATGAATACACCCAGCCTTCTTAAGTAAGTGATGATGACATTGTACCCATGCAGTCATTTCATTATAATAACACAGATGATATGCCATTAGCATCTCACCTTAATAGCATATTAATTTGCAATTAATTTTCTTTTCTTATTGAACAATCAACTTGCTAACGAGTCACAATTTTATGAGGAATGGCTCAACAGTTTTGTAATGGCTAGGACTGGGGAGTTTGTGTTGGCAAAATTCAGAAATCAGCATTAGAAAACATTGATGCTAAGCAGATTGTTTTAAGGGGACCATATTAACATGGCCTCTCCGCTGACGCCTCCTTGTCATGGGGGAGAGGCTTGCATACCCTAATGAAGTTGTGAGCTATGCTGGCGGTGGCAAAATAGTCCCTAGTAGGGCCTCCCATGCCAGACAGGTCACAACCGAAGGGTCGGACAAAGAGCGTCAATGGGCAGGATGGGCTCTCTAGCCTTTTGACAACCATCCTAGGAGAAGGAAAACTCTAATTTCAAACTCAGGCAGATGGTGCTCGTCTAACCCTGTAAGGTCAACCATCTAAGAGAAGGAAACTCAAACCAAACCTATGACCTGAGGATCTCACTGCCACCGTCCCAGCTTGCTTGGCCCCGGCAGATGAACCTTTGGTTTAAGGGTGAGGCCAGTTCTGTGCACGCTGCGCTCCACCAGAAAGCTCCATTGCACAGGCTTGAAGGACACATCCAACCTCCGAATCATCAACGCGCTTGTAGAAAGCGTGGGATGAGTCCTTCCTGAATCTTCGTTCATGAAGAAAAGCCAAGAAGAAGAAGATTAACATGGCTATATTATGAGCCAGTGACAGATTTTGTGTTAGTGGGATGGTGAATCTGCTTGAAACAGTGGTTCTCAACCTGTAGGTTCCCAGGTGTTTTGGCCTACAAGTCCCAGAAATCCCAGCCAGTTTACCAGCTGTTAGGATTTCTGGGAGTTGAAGGCCAAAACATCTGGGGACCCATTGATTGAGAACCACTGCTCTAGATCATAACTTGTAGTTAAAGGTTGGACAGTTCCTTGTACCGCCTTATTACTCAATCTCTTGCATGGGTAGAGCTGGAACCCAGCCATGGATCTATAATAATGTTGGACACCAACAAATATACCCCTTGTCCAGGAAGAGAACTGCATACACAACTTCTTGAACAGTGCAGAATCATGGCATCTGAAAACACTGCTGTAATTATTTAATCCTGATATTTGTAGTTGGAGTATTAGTCCAGATCTTAAATGAGCTATCTGAGATGTTGAATCATATTCCCAAAATGGCTTCAGCACCTTGGATATTTTGTGTGAAATATCCAAAGTGCTTAATCCACAGAAGGGAATCACTTGGCACGGATAGGCAGACATCAAATGGTGTTCAGAACTTGAAAAGGTTTTGAGTTGGACTACAACTTTCAGAATCCCATGCTTATTAGGGGATTCTGGGAGTTCTAGTAAAAAGATAGATGTGCTTGTCAAATATATCTGTATTTTGGGCCTTTCCCTGGAATACAGTGGCACAACCCGCCAAGTCATGACTAGAGCTGCTCTCCTAAGCACTAACAAGTATACTCAATAAGAACATAAGATCTCACCAAGAAGCCACTCATATAAGTTAAGTAACTGCACCTGTTACTGTACTGCAATTCACATCAGTCATAGCCAATAGTGGAGAACACTATTAGATTAAAGGCAATATTGTTCAGTAGGCGAGATGTTCTGATCTTTGATGTAATTCAGCATTCTGTTTTGAACAGGAAAAAAAATCACCTTCTTCTGGGTTTTCAGAAGCAGATCATGAAGCTGATGACTTTTTTTCTATTGTTTCTTTCTAGAATCAAATATTCAGTGTTCTACTCGTCCATAACCAAGAAGTTTCATTCAGCTGTTTTCATTAATAACTAGCCATTGACCAATCTTTCTTAGATATTCTTTTTAAATAAAAAACTAAACTAGTCATCATTCATCTGTATACTGCATTGAATCCTATCAGTTATGAATTCCATGTTAATGAAGTCCCATGTCATTGCTTTCAGTAGCATAGCATCACAAACTGAAGACTGTCTAAATAAAAACAAGTCCCACAGAGAGGCTTCATTCCCACAATTTCAGAGAATGGAAAAAGTAGAAGGGACACCTTTATTATTCATCAGGACAATTAAGTTCCTGTCCTGACACACTATAGTCCCCCTTCCCCCAGGCCTACATTCTAAGTTACATGAGGCAATGAGAGTGAATCTCCATTTTCATCTCTTGCAATGTCCCAATATAATGTTGCTACAAGACATGATGAGAAATAAAAACGATGGCTAAACTCCATTCCCATGCTGCTGTCCATCAACATCCACATCTGCATCAGGATAATTCTATTAAGGCCTTCAAATGAAGGAAGTGTCCACCCACAAAAGCCAAAGAAGAGAGTGTAGACGCAAGAGAAGTACACAAAATTATGCTTGGTGTGGAGGGATTATACAGATTGAGGCTTCTCTCCATTGCTTGGTCCAGTATCAGAGAGTGATTCATCAGGAGAGTTTCTTCTGACTCAACCCCTTTTTGGGAAAACAGGCAATTTAGAAGTCTGTGCAGCAACCCCAAAGTAAATCAAAGATTTTTCCCATGCAAGGGGAATCCTCCCTGGGCCAGATCAAGTGGCTTTTATAAGGATCAAAGGTCAACTCAGCCAACCAACTGCAGTCTGCAAGATTGTAACCGATAGCAGTGTCTGGAGCAAGCCTTAAGCCAGACATTATGCAGGCTTCAGATGCACAGCACTTGTGGTTCAGTCATGTTCTGCTGGTGTGGTAGGACGGAGGCCTCTCTTGAGTAAGCAGAGACAGACAGCAGCGCCAAATCAAGCTGCACTCTGTGGTAGGTCTAGCCACAAAGGGACTGGGCTGGATCTGCTAAAGCAATTTCTCTCCTATAACAGAAGACAGATTGGAATCTGTCTCCCTAGAGGACAGTGTGTTAAACCAGAGCTTCCCCTTATCCCAGCCCACCCTTCCTAACCAGCTGCAGCCTTAAGTTATTTGTTTGGTTGTTCACATTCTCAATACAAGGAAAGCTGGGTATCTTGTGACAACGTGAGAAGTGCACAGTACTCAGACAGTTAAATGTCTCCTACTGCTGCAGTTTGACAAATATTTACAATGGAATAAATTGCAACCAAATTGATCGTGGGTCTTCCTTCAAAACAACTATCATTAGGACCACACTTTCAATTATATTTGAAGATACATTGCCTACAATTCTGGTCAAGGCAGTGATACTTGGTCTCATTTTTTTGGTTCCACTGCAAGATACAATATCTGGCTTCCTATAAAGAATATGGCTTTTTTTGGTCAGATCTTGGAATTATAACTTTCCCCCCAGAAAATGAAGAAAATAATATTCTTGATAGAGTACTGTGTGGTTTCCAGGCTATGTGGCTGGGTTCCAGCATTTTCTTCTGATGTTTCACCTGCATCTGTGGCTGGCATTTTCAGAAGATCTGACTGTAGTCAAGCAAGAGGAATATATATACCTATGGAATGTCCAGGGTGGGAGGAAAGCTTAGCAAGCTTGGAAGTAGCTTGACCTTTTCCCCCACTGAATTGTTTGTTGCCTGTAAGGCATCCTTTGTTTGGGTAAGCCCTCCTGACTCTGGGTGATGTTCCTTTCTCACGATCTTCATAGAATCATAGAATCATAGAGTTGGAAGAGACCTTGTGGGCCATCCAGTCCAACCCTCTGCCAAGAAGCAGAAAAAATAGCAACAGATAGCCACCCAGCCTCTGTTTGAACGCCTTCAAAGAAAGACCCTCCATCACACTCAGAGACACAGAGTTCTTGAATCACTCATTTAAATTTCAGAATAAAACTACTTAGCTGGCATAAAAACCAACATTGTTCCAGAGAACCAGGTATACCTGGTATGAATATTTTGACTGAGGGAGGGGAGGAAGTGCTCCTATTTTGGATGTCAACATCCATAATTTAGCTAATGACAAGGGATTGTGGGAATCATGGCAGGTCAATAACTTAGACGGAGGATGACATTGAGCTCAAATTGCACTGACCTCAAACACTGACTGGTAGAAAGAAATTGCATCAGCAAGACCTCATGCCTCCAAGGTACTGTGAACTCTATATTATCCCTAAGACACAATATCCTTCTGTTGCGGATATGTTTTTATCTGCTTTTGCCATGCTTGCTTTGAAATCACTGCTTCTGACCTGGGAGAGTAGGATCTAGTGACCACGTATTGGCTCTCAATAGGAACTAAGAATGATCAGTAACCTCAAATTTCACATGAGAAGAAATCTGCCTCTGGACATCTTCAACAAATGGACCATTATTTCATGCAACTCTGCCAGCAAAGCAGTGAAAAGATATCTATCCCTACTCTTAACTGCCCTCAATTGATATCAGATGTTTGTCCAGGAAAAGAACCCAATGGGCTGCTCCTAAATTTATATCCTTGAAGACAAGACAATAGATTGGACATAGAAACAGAATTCTACTTATGTCAAGATGGAGCACCCAAGAAGGGATCCACAGAGGTCTGTAACCATGCTTTTTGCGATGAGGGACACCCAAAGATTCACAAGTTGTGTAATGTCAGTGTGGGTAAAACTAAAGCAGTGCAGTCAGAAACTGAACAAAAAGTTATTTCATTGCATTAATAGATAATGCAATAACAGTTACTCTTCATCAAGTGAGATCACTCTTTCACAACCAAGGACATACAAAGGAGGGAGAACTTTATTCCTGCTGAGGTTGACAATGTGAATTGCCTCCCTCATCCAGCACTGGGGTGTGCCCAGAGGCAAAGAGAATGGTGCTAGAGACAAAACTAATATTTGTCTTCTAAGCTACTTTGAGGCAGTGCAGATTTGCATGTGCGCATTCACCTTCTCCTGCTTGTGCAAGATTCCCTCCATTAGCTCTGTGGTTGGGAAACTGAGCACAAATAAGTAAATAATGCCCATAGCCTAGAGCAAGGCTAGTAAGGGAATGTGGTTTGGGGAGAATCTGGAAATGCTGGCTGACAATCCCAGAGATCTGCATTTTGCCTATGGGACAGCTTGACCCTACCCCCAACCTGGATCAATAACAGGTACTTTGTTGCCATTTTGTCAAGGATACAAAATCAGACATTTTGTATCTAATGTCTGGTGTCTAACCGTGGGGGGGGGGCAACACTGCTTCAGTTTAATGTTTTGAGGATGGCTTTGAAATAGTTTGCTTATTTCTTTGTTGTGTTTCAGATCCACCATAACTAATCTCTGGTGTGGGATATGCTTGCGAAAGCATACATGCAGAAACAAAATGCCAAGATACTGGTTCCCATTGCAACAGAATATGAAAAATTACTTTTAAAAAAGTAATTGCAGTTCTCAGTCCACATTCTTCAGTTACCATTAGAGTGACATTATACATTTTTCTTATAATTCAGAAATGAGAGGATAAGTTTTAAAAATAACTATTAGAATGTTAAAAGTTTGTGTCCTGGGATACAAACAATACCAACTATACCAGCCACCATATCCTCTAACTCAGTGTTTCTCAACCTTCCTAATGCCATGACCCCTTAGTACAGTTCCTCATGTTGTGGTGACTCCCAACCATACAATGATTTTCATTGCTACTTCATCACTGTAATTTTTCCACTGTTATTATTTGTAATGTAAATATCTGATATGCAGGATGTATTTTCATCCACTGGACCAAATTTTGGCACAAATACCTGATATACCCTGCCCACATTTGAATACTGGTGTTGATTGATTTTGTCGTTTGGGAGTTGTAGTTGCTGGGTTTTTTAGTTCACCTACAATCAAAGAGCATTCTGAACTCCACCAACAATGGAATTGAACCAAACTTGTCACCCAGACTTCCCACAACCAACAGAAAATACTGGAAGGGTTTGCTGGGCATTGACCTTGCATTTTGGAGTTGTAGTTCACCTACATCCAGAGAGCACTATGGACTGAAACAATAATAGATCTGGACCAAACTTGCCAAGAACACTCAATATGCCCAAATGTGGACACTGTTGAAGCTTGGGGAAAATAAACCTTGACATTTGGGAGCTGTAGTTGCTGGGATTTATAGTTAAGAGAAAATTCTGAACCCCACCAATGATGAAATTAGGCCAAACTTCTCATACAGAACCTACATGCCTTGAAGGGACTCACTGGCATGAGCCTCCCCCTCCAGCTCACATGCTCTTCCTCACCCACACATGCGCACCACGCTGCCATGTGCCAAGCATGCCTGCTCTCCCCTCCCCACTTGGAGTTTCAGAAACAGCCCTCTCCTTGGCTGAGAGGTCATCTGTGAGGCTGGCCAATCACAGTGAAGGAGAACTTTTGATGGGAGGATTTGTCATGTGTTTCCAAAAAGGAAGCGAAGGACAGGCCGGGGGGGGGGGGGATTTTCAGCCTTCTCTGGCAAAGGGGCTGCTAAGACTATCAGAAATATATGTTTTCTGATGGTCTTTGGCACCCTCTGAAACCCTTTTGCTACCCCGCAAGGAGTCCTGACCCCCAGGTTGAGAAACATTGCCCTAACTGTTCTGATTCAACAGGGACAGTCATGATTAATCCTTTGCCATTACCCTTGTTTTGGTACTTTTAAGAAGTTCCTCACCCTTCCTTTTGCATTTTATGCTCAGATTTATCCAAAGTGTTAAAGTAGTATTTGTACTTTATCCCTGCCTACACTGATGATTTAGTGCAGTTTCAAAAGTGATTTTGCTGTGTAATGATTACAAAGGAAATTCTGGAACCAGTTTGAGACCCAGATAGTGATTACACAATCCACAGAGCACTGATTCACATTAAGGGGCTTTCTTTCTTACACTTCATGGGAGTTTTTTTATCTGGCCACCACAGTTTATAGCTCCAAACTTTATTAAACTGTCAGTGTAGCTGGGACCCCAGTTAGATCAGCGGAGGAACGTAGGGGCAAAATCTTGCTTTTTTTGTGGACTCAGGTAAAAGCAAACTGCTGCAGCATGTCCTAGCTGGTGTTTCCTTCCTCATCCCCCACCGGGAATGTGGAGCAGCTGGCTGGGTGTCAGCTGCATAAGATCTCTCTGACCAGTAGGTCATGAGGTTGAGGACAGCCCTGGTTGAGGTGGGCTCTCGACCTATTGTGTATCCTGTTGTCGACCTTTGCAACCTGAAAGACAGTTGCATCTGTCAAGTAGGAAATTAAAATACAATTTAGTGGGGAGGCTAAATTTAACTGATTAACGAGGCCATAAAAAGATCTCCAGAAAACACGCTGAGGAATGAAGGAGTGCGACAGCTCCCCCTTGTGGCCAGATTTTACATTGTCTCTGTCTGTCTTGTGTGTTTGTGTGTCTAAATGTAATGTGTACATTGTAATCCGCCCTGAGTCCCCTGTGGGGTGAGAAGGGCAGAATAGAAATGAAGTAAATAAATAAATAATAATTCTACCATCTTGACCAATGGTTCTCAACCTGTGGGTCTCAAGATGTCTTGGCCTTTGACTACAAACTGACTGGGATTTTTGGGAGTTGTAGGCCAAAACACCTGGGGACTCACAGGTTGAGAACCATTGATCTTGACCATACTTTGATATTGCTTGGGCACATGGCCCACTTTTCCTCTGTTAAATGTTGGAGGGGATAAACAAACACAGACTATAGCTATGAGAGTAAGAAAAGGAAACCCTGTTACATCAGAAAGGCAATTGTCACATTACAATCATAACATAACTAACTTGTGCTTTAGTTATGACAAAAAAAGAATTGATTACAAATAGTTATTTGTAGTTAATTCCGTGCTTTGCTGCCCAAAAACAGATGGAAATCATTCAGGAAATGAGCAGAGGCTGAAAAGCTTCTGCCATCTATTAACACCAAGAGGGAAGTGACATACATGATGTAAGAGCACAGGCATATCCCTATTTTCTCATTTTAAATGTGGGAGGATATACAACAACATCAAACAACCACTTAGAACAAAAAACACAGGCTATCTGATATATTTCTATCTGTTATATTTCTAAAACTTTCAGAAGCCTATTAACCTCCCCTGAAGATTGCCTTTGTTAACATGCCTGTTCTTGCACCAAAAGTGTTAAGAGAGCTTGAGTGACCTCAAGAGTCAGAATGTTCCTTTTAATCTCTTCCACATTATGCAATCAAACACCACATGTGACACCAAATCAAGCAGGACTGGCTCAATCTGGCATACGATGATTGACTTGAGAAGAGAGACACTGAAAGTAAAATATGACTAAAGAGGCTTGGTGGTAGAGAACTGACCATCCCGTCTCAGATAACCCCCCCCCCCGAAACATTATGCGAGAGCATTAAGAGAGCCAAGCAAAATACAAGAACAATGTGCCGCATGTTTTTCTTGGATCTTGCATTTAGTTCCTCAACAAGAGTATCAGTAGCTATGCTTTTAAACTGCATTGGTTTATTTATTAAAATCTTCATACATTGCCTTTTGGGTAATCATCCTTAAAAATTATATACAAAAACTTTATACAAGCCTTTAAAAAAAAACCCCAGATATTGAAAATCAACATCACTTTTACAACAAGCACACCGCACCCTTAAAATAAGACCTACCATCTTAAAATGAACAATACAATGTCATTTAGTGGAAGTCGTTTACAAAAACACATTTGAGTGGTGGATTCAAAAGGTTCTCCTTAAAACCCGTAGTAAAGGGGGGCACACCTATTTCTGGATGGAAGGTGTTTTCCAACTGTATGGCCAACACTGAAAAAGTGCAGTCTCTGCTGTTTTATCAGCCTCGGTTATCATAAGGAGGGGCAACAGAGAAGCTGGCAATTGTTGGCTGGCTACCTACCTCCAAAATGTCCTGACATAACCTGGATCCCATATTTGAAGAATAACAGGATCAAAATAAAATCTTAACAATACTCACACAGAGTCATATTAGCGAAGGTGATCCTTCTAACACCCAGAACCTAAAAGGCAGCAATAGGAATTGGGCATCCCCCAGAGGTCACTGGAGGGTAACAGCCACCATTTCTATCTGACCATTGGTCATCCTTTCATGGGCTGCTTTGGTTTGCAGTCCAACAGCATCAGAAGGGGCACACTACTCCCACACTAATCTAGAACTTTAATTCAGGGGACTCCAAACTAAAGCCCGTGAGCTGAATGTGCCCTCCAAGGTCCTTTACCCGACCCATGCCCTACACTTTAGACTTTGGGTTGCCTTCAGTCCAAAACTACTTGAAGGCACACAACAACAATCCAAATTAACTTGACTATCACATCAGCCAAAAAGCTGCCCGCACTTCCCACTGAAGTATTGGTAAGTTTATTATGGTTAAAATTGTTCTTCATTTTGAATATTGTATTGTTCTTTCATGGGATTTTTGCACTACAAATAAGATATGTGCAGTATACATATGAATTCATTCATTTTTTTCAAACTACAGTCTGGACCCCCAACAGTCTGAGGAACCATGTACCGGCCCTCTGCTCAAAAAGTTCAAGGACCGCTGTTTTAAATTGCTTGAAATAACCCCAACATCCATGCTTTTTAACTGGTATGGCAGACCCATTAATATTATTTAGCACTAGCTAACTCGGGATTCTTGTGAGAATAGAAGAAAGGGGATGTTATTCTGAGCTCTCTGAAGAAAGAATGGGATAAAAATAAACCAAGAGATCCTTGTGGCATAAAGGTATATTTAAAGGCCTTAGAGTATTATTATCATCGTCATCGTCATCGTCATCGTCATCGTCATCGTCATCATCATCATCATCATCATCTCTTCAAAAGGGTAGTGTTGGTCCCTTTGGGTGTTCATAAGTTTCCAGGCAAGAAAGAAACAATTGCAGCCAGCAGGTACAAATATTTATTTATTTATTTATTTATTTACTTTTATTTACTTCATTTCTACCCTGCCTTTCTTGACCCGAGAAGCCAAGGCGGCTTACAAATCTGGCAAAATTCAAATGCCGCTCAGGTAAACAATAACACATCTATAAAATATAAACAATCTACACATATAAGCAATTAAACTCATAACGGTCTATCAAAACAGATTAAAAACAACATATGAAACACCATAGTCCATTATTCAGGCTGTTAAAGTCTCATTCCGTAGTTTCCTATTCACCAAATGCCTGCATAAAAAACCAGGTCTTACGTTCTCTCCCCCCCCCCCCCTAAAAATGAGGAGGGATGGTGCCTGCCTGATGTCACTGGAGAGGGAGTTCCACAGCTGAGGGGCCACCACTGAGGAGGCCCTGTCTCTCATCCCAGCCAATTGTAATTGTGAAAAGGCTGGAATGGAGAGCAGGGCCTCTTCAACCTATCTTAAAAGTCTCATAGGCTCATAGGGAGATAAATTCAGACAGGTAAGTTGGACCAGAACTGTATAGAGCTTTATAGGCCAAGAACAGCACTTTGAATTGGGCTCGGTAGCAGACCGGCAGCCAGTGGAGCTGACGTAGCAGAGGAGTATGCTCCCTGTACGTCGCCCCAGTTAGAAAAATGGCTGGCACCCGTTGGACTAGTTAAAGCTTTCGGGACATCTTCAAAGGGAACCCCATGTAGAGCACATTCCAGTAATTATACAAGATATAAGAAGAGCAAGGACTACTGTGGCCAAGTCTGACTTTCCAAGGTACAGGCGCAACTGGTGCACAAGTTTTAATTGTGTGAAAGCTCCTTTGGCCACCACTGAAACCTGAGGTTCCAGGCTCAGCGATTATCCAGGAGAACTCCCAAGCTGCGGACCTGTTTCTTCACGGGAAGTGTAACCCCATCCAACATAGGCTATACCCTGTTCTGCCTTGCAACTGACCAGGAGTACATCTGTCTTGTCTGGATTCAATTTCAGTTTGTTGGTCCTCATCCAGACCGTCACAGCAGCCAAGCACCGATTCAGAACCTGAACAGCCTCCTTAGTAGCAGGTGAAAAGGAGTGATAGAGTTGGACATAATCTGCATACAGATATTACCAAATCCCAAAACTCCAGATGATCCCTCCCAGCGGCTTCATGTAGATATTTAACAACATGAGTGACAATACAGAACCCTGCGGAATCCCGCAAGTCAATGGCTGCGGGGCCGAGGAGGTGTCCCCTAGCGACACCTTCTGAGAACAACCCTCTAGGAAGGGCTGGAGCCACTTCAGGACAGTGTCCATTCCTGCGAAGCATCTCAGAAGAATACTGCAGTTTATGGTATTGATGGCTGCTGAGAGGTCTAAGAGAACAAAGAGGGTTATACTCCCCCTGTCAAGTTCCCTACATAGATCATCCACTAAGGAGACCAAGGCTGTTTCAGTACCATGACCCAGCCTGAAGCCAGACAGTGGCAAGTCTAGAAAATCTGTTTCTTCCAAGAACATCTGGAGTTGCAATGCCACCAAATGTTCCAAGACTTTGCCCAATTAGAGGAGATTGGAGACTGCCCAAAGGTTTTTCAAATATGGTGCCAGTCCCTGATATACTGGGGAAAATGCTGTTCTCCCACATCAGAAAGCCTGAGAATCACTGCTATAAAGTAAGCCCATATTTAGATATTTAGAAGAAAAGTAATCAACACATAAGGTTTATATATTTTATCTGATTAACGTAAAGGTGGGGCAGCAGCAGAGACCAAACTATGTACAGTATATTTAGAGAAAAAGCAGTTAAAGCCCAAGGAATGATTTTTGAGACTAATAGCAACAGTATTCTGAGCCCAATGTAATTTAACATTTTTATAAATGACTTGGTTGAAGGAAAAAAGGACATGTTAATCAAATTTGCAATTACACCAAACTGAGGAAGGAAGCTAATACCTCAGAAGACAGGATTCAAGATGACTTTAACAGATTGGAGAACTAGGCCAGTACTAACAAAATGAATTTAAACAAGGATAACGTAAAACACTGCATTTAGGCAGGAAAAATCAAATGCACAAATATAGATTTTGTGACAGCTGGCCTGACAGCAGTACATGTGAAAAATATCTGGGGGTCTTTAGTGAACCACAAGCTAAACATGAGCCCGCAGTGTAATGTGCCAGAAAAAGAAGCCAATGTAATTCTAGGTTGCATCAATAGAGCAAGGAAAGTAATAGTATTGCCTTATTCTACTGTGGTCAGACCTCATCTGTGATATTGTTTCCAGTTCTATGCACCACAGTTTAAGAAGGATTTTGAAAATCTAGAACTTGTGCAGAGGAGGACCACCAAGATGGCAGAATGTCTGGGAGACAAACCTAGTGGGGAATGGTTGAAGGAGTTCGGTATGTTCAACTTGAACAAGTTAGATATGGTAGTCATATGGAAATGACATGAAAGATAGCTTTTTGTTTGGCTTCAGAGGACACTTACCTGAACCACTGGATTCAAATTTCTGGAAAGGAATGTTTAAGCATTAGGAAGAACCTCCCAATGGTAAGAACTGCTTGACAGTGGAATCAACTACTTTAGGAGGTAGTGGCCACTCCTTCATTGCAGGTTACAAAGCCACTCCTTCCGCTCTAGGGTCCTTCATATCTAAGAGACCGTCTAATGCCACTCCACCACCAGAGACTGCCACGGTCAGCTCATGAGAATCTTCTCTATGTTCCTGGCCCTATAGAGTTCCGTTTGGAGTCCACAAGACAGAGATCCTTCTCAATCGCAGCTCCAATCTTGTGGAACTCCCTACCGTCAGACCAAAGAGCCACTCCCAATCTATATGCATTTTTAGGGGCACTCAAGACATGGCTCTTCAGAAGAGCCTATGATTGTTAAGTAACAAGCTGTGACTATGTAATCTGTCTATTTCAACTGTGTAAGTCGCCTAGAGCACCTTGGTGGAGGGCGACTCATAAGAAATAAAGTTGTGTTGAGCTATGGATTTCTGTACTGATGGTAGGTTGGATTAGATGGTTCTTAGGGTCTCTTCCATCTTTGCCTTTCTATAACTATAATAAGAAACCTTCCTTTGAGATTGTCATTCCAGTATCCAACAGTAATACAGCAAACACCCTGTTTATAGTTACAGTTATCCACATGGAAGTGTAATAATCTTTGATTTGCTGTTTCAAAAATGAATTCAATTCCAACAACATTTATATAGAACATTTTTGCAAATGTTTTAAGCTCTGCAGACCAGAGCCTAAACCACTAAATTGAAATACAAAGCCCTTTATGATGACTGCTGAAGCAACCACACTCTTTTTCTTTTCATTGTTTATTTATTTTTGCCTCTACTACTCTTTCTTTAACTCTTATTTCTGATTCTGCTTCTGTCCTGCAACTGCAGTTTGATGTGCAAGGATGTAGTAGAAATAACTCCTCATCACTAAAAATGCCCATCGAATGGAAGGCTTTTTGAAGCTCCCATTTTGGGAAAAACATTTTTCATTTAGCATTTTTTGCTGCATGCACAATACCTTGTTGTTGTTTCAGTCTGGTAGCCATCTCTCTCCCTCTCTCCTCTCTCCCTCTCTCTCTCTCTCTCCCTCTCCCTCCCAGTTTTACATACTGTATGGCAGGGGTGCTCACACTTTTTCAGCATGGGAGCTACTATATGAAGAACCAAGTTTAAAAGATCACCTGGTGCATGCACGCAAGGCCATTCAATGCTGATCAATATGGCTATCCCTCTCAGCCGCTTAATTCTGAGCTCCACCATCTATTGAACTGAACCAAACTTTGGCATACAGGCCAACAGAAAATACTAGAGGGGATTGGAGGATTTATAAATGATGATGGGATTTGCAATACCTTTAATCACTTCAGCTCTGGGAGAGGCCTCCTTCCTGGGTCCTAGATGTGTGCAGGCACAGCCCTCAGGAGAAGCACAGCATCCATCGCCTGGTGCAGCCAGGGCATCAGAGCCACCAGGCTGCTCCTCCAGGCAAGCAACACCCCGGGTTGGAAAGAGCGCGGGGGGGGGGGGCCTGGTGCATGCTGCACACTCCCTCTCCACGCCCCTGGGCGCCACGGGGCACACATCCGGGGCCAATGCAGGGAGAGCGCACTCTCTCCCTGCTTTGGCCCTCTTCCTTCCTGTTCCAACTCTCCCCCGCATTTAGCCAGGGCACAGGGAAAGGGAGCCCTCTTTCTCCGTGCCCTGGCTAAACACGGGGGAGAGATGGAACAGGAAGGAAGAGGGCCAAAGCAAGAAGAGTGCGCGCTCTCCCTGCATTGGCCCTCTTCACCCCAACTCTCCTTTGCGTTTAGCCAGGCCATGGGGAAAGGGAGCCCTCTTTCCCCGCACCCTGGCTAAACGCCAGGGAGAGTAAGAACACGAAGAGGGCCAATGTGCTCTCCCTGCATTGGCCCTCTTCCTCTTTGCCCCATCCACACAGCGCACCTTCCGCTGCCTCTGGAACTCAGCGGAAGGAGGGAGGGAGGAGGAGTGCAGCAGAGGAAAGGAGGGAGCAGGCATGGATGGCGCGCTGCACGGCGGGCACTCCATCCAGCGATCAACCTGCCTAGGCCCGAAGATCACCTGGATGAGGCCTGAAGATCACCCTGGTGATCGCAATCACCGTTCTGAGCACCCCTGCTGTATGGGAAGTAGAAGATGGGGTTTAGCTCAGCCAAACCAGTATCAATCTGGCTGACACAACTGATAGCAAGGCATCTCTTTTTGGATGAAAAATACACTTTACAATTGGTCAGATACTGTAGTTCTAAAAATGTTACAACAGACCTGCAAAACCATCTATCACATCAGGGAATGCCCTTAATGAGAGGAAGGTGTGGGTTTTTAACATGGAAACTATAATTTTAAACCCAAAGCTTTGTAATAATGAAACAGTTGTCCTATTGACAAAATTGGCCAATTCTGCCCCCCTCCCCCACCGCCAATAACTCACCTGCAGTTACAAAGGCTATTCTATACAGCTGATGCTTTTGAATGATATCTATCTTCATTTGGTTCATTTTTATTCTGGCAACTTCAATCTCAAACACTGCCAGTGGTTTAATTCTTCACTGGCACATCTTAAAATAATGATTATTGGCTATTAACAGAGAGTCTTGAGAATATTTATACACCAACAACATAGTTGGCACAGTGTAATGGTCCAGAGATTCAAGCTACAAATCTTTCCTCTTCCGTTGGCACCCTTAGACAAGCTGCTGTTTCCTGAGTCTCTGTCAAAATTATGGGAATGTTGGACTTATTTATTTCAAACAATTCAAGATTAAAATTGCTCATAAACAATAAAAAGTGATGGTCCTTGCCTTACAGCTTATTATCCAAAACAGGGGTGTCAAACATTAGTTTGAGATATTTTCTACTTCTACTTTACTTCCAGAAATCCTAGCCAGCTCAGGCCATGATCAGTGATTCCAGAAACTGACCTTTAAAATCAGGGCCGGACTAAGGTAATTTAAAATGGTAAGCGAACATTATTTTGGTGCCCCCTCGCTCTCCGGCCTCATGGAGCGTGCACATGCATGCCGGGCGTGCATGCGCTGGTCCAGCTAGTTCTGCGCATGCGCCATTGCTGCGGAGGGACTCCAGATGGACCGAGATACCATTCGCCCTAAGTGAGGCCGAAAAGGAGGAACCTTTTGCAGCCGGGACAGAGCCGGGGCATTTTGGGCGATTGGCGTCTCAGTCCAGCTGGAGTCCCTTTGCAGCAATGGCACATGCGTGGAACCTGGCGGCCAGATGCGCCCCTGACTACGTGGCGCCCTAAGCGGGTGCTTACTTTGCCTAATGGTAAATCTGCCCCTGTTTAAAATACTTGGAGGACTAATGTTTGAGAATTACTTACCTAAGAGGAAGTACACAAAATGGAAAAATATTGGCAGGAATAGAGCAGGTTGAAAGTTGAGGGACATTCTCAGGTGCCAATCTGTAATATTGCAAACTTATCAGGAAGACCATGAGAGAATAAATGGGGGCAATTGAATCCATCAGTAGGGAAAAGAAGGTAGGACTTGGAACAAGATGTTAAGTGGTGGTGAGGAATGTATGACTCCCCAGGTGTTCCTGGATTTGCAAGTCTTAACTTCCATTATTATTAACTTGCAAATGTATCTTGTCTACAGATAGCCTTCCCAATATAAAAGTTACCTATCTAGGGCACACATCATAGATGGGGAGATAGGTACAAGACTAGCCACAAACCCAGTTGCAAATTCTACCAACACATACAATTAAAAAATGTCATCACAGCACTTAATCACACCATCCAGAATATTAGCAGCACTTTCACTTACTCATCCTCTAACATAATATATGCCATCCTAAGTCAACAATGCCCTTTAGCACTCTAAATTGGGCAAGCAGGCCAGTCTCTGTAGCAGAGGATAAATCGTCATAAATCGGGTGTTTGAAATGGGAATAAACAAAAACCTTTCAGTCTTCCCAGGCATTCCATCTCTAACCACAGAACGGACAACAACCACAAAATTACAAAAGAAGATAGGAAAGAGAAACAACAGACTTGGGATATATCCACCAATTCCAAACAATTGATAGGTGATGGCAACATTCTAATGTGTGTGTGTGTGGGTGGGGCAGGATTACTCAACACCTTTGCCTAGGTCTTCTTCCTAAAGGTAAACACTGTTGAAGATAATGGAGCAGTTGTCACAGTAGGGAAAATGCAACACAGAGTAAGTAAAGGGATACAGGAATATCTTGCTAGTTGCTACTCTAAATGATTCAAGTCTCATAGGCCATATGAATTACACCCAGGAGTATTATAAGAAGTGGCAGAAATAATTTCAGATGCACTAGCAATCATCTTTGATAATTCCTGGAGAACAATAGAAGGTTCAGGAGACTGTTGTTCCCATCTCCAAAAAGGGTAAAAAGAAAGAAGAGAGGACTCTCTCCCCCATCCCAGCCCCCCAAAAATATTACCTCCCAGACCAGTTAGTCTGACATCAATATCAAGAAAGAGTCTAGAGCAGATAATAAAAAAACAATTTGTAAGCACTTAGAAAGGAGTGCCATACTCACTAATAGACAACATGGATTTCTCAAAAGCAAGTCATGTCAGACTAACCTCATAGAGTTACAAGCTTGGTAGATAAAGAGAATGCTAACACATTTTGATTTCAGCAAGGTCTTCAACAATGTCTCTATAACATTCTCACAAAGAAGCTAGTAAAAGGTGGTCTATAGACAATTCTCCTGTTAGGTGGGTTGAGAATTGGTTGACTAGCCAAACCCAAAGGGTGTTTACAATGGCACCTCCTCATCAGAGAGGTGACCAGTGGGAACAATAGAGTTCTGTCCTGGGCCAAGTGCTATCTACATCTTTTTCAAAGACTTGGATATGGAATAGAAGGCACACTTGTTAAATTTGCAAATTTGGAGTGATAGCAAATACCCCAGAAGACAGAATCGGAATCCAAAATGACCTTAACTGATTAGACAACTGGGCCCAAATCAACAAAATTAATGTCAACAGGGATAAATGTTTGCTAGTAGACAATAAAACTGAAATGCACAGATATAGGAAGGGTGACACCTGGCTGGAAAAGAGTAGATGTGAAAGGGATCTAGATGTTTTCGTACACCACAAGCTAAGCATGAGTCAACAGTGTGATGCAGCAACTTAAAAAAGCCAATGTAATTCTAGGCTGCATCAGTAATATAGTGTCAAGATTGAGGAAAGTCACAGTTTCATTCAATTCTGCTTTGATCAGATGTCATCTGAAATACTGTGTCCAGTTCTGGGCACCACAATTCAAGGATATTGACAAGCTAGATGTGTCCAGAGAAGGGGAAACAAAATAATCAAAAGTCTGGAAGTCTATCACTATGAGAAATGGCTTAGGGAGTTGGATATGTTTAGCTTGGAGAACAGAAGGTTGAGAGGGGACATGATAGTCATGTTTAAATATTTGATAGGATGCCATATTGAAAAGGGTGCAAGCTTGTTTTCTGCTGCTCTATGAACCAGGACACAAGAGAAATGGATTTAAACTACAGGAAAAGGTATTCTACTAAACATTAGGACCAACTTCCTGATAGTAAGAGGGGTTTGACAGAGGAATATATTGCCTCGAAGTGGGGTGGAGTCTCCTTATCTGGAACTTTTAAAAACAGAGCCTAAGGCCCTTTCCACACAGCTGAATAAAATCCCACATTATCTGCTATGAACAGATAGGAATATGTGTCAGTGTGGACTCATAACCCAGTTCGAAGGAGATATTGTGGGAATTTCTGCCTTGATATTTTGGGTTATATGGCTGTGTGGAAGAGCCCTAGATGGCCACCTGTTGGGAGTGCTTTGTTTGTGCGTTTCTGCATGGCAGGGTGTTGGACTGGATGGTCTTTGTCTCTTCCAATTCTATGACTCTATGTTGTTAAACAGAGACAACAGTCTGCTAGTATACTACACATCCTGGGAAAGTACAACTATCCTGTTGAAACAGCTGCAGCTGCCAGTTTGATTTTGGGCACAATTCAAAGTGCTCGTAATGATGATCTATAAAGTCCAATAAGACTTAAGTCCAGGCTATTCGATATGAATTTGACTGGGCTCTGACACACACACACACATTATTAACTAGTTAACAACATAGCTTCTTGACCAGTCGATCTCATTTCATCTTAGGTTCCTTGCCAACATCACACTACAGCCCAATACTCCCTTCATCATTTATATGTTTATATACTCGTCCTAGGTTTAGGAAACATCTCTCCTCCTGCCTTTAACCTCCCCCCATCCTCAAACATAGTCAAACTTGAATGTATCACTTCAAATCATGCCCACAAGTATTGCATTTCTATGACTTTCATACAGGCATGGTCTGCTTTTAAAGGTCTGCTCAGTGGCACTTTGCTCTATGCAACTGAGGAAGTAGACAAAAGCTTATACTACCAACCACGTTTTCTCAGTTAGTATTGAATGTGTTACAATGTCTGTTCACATACTAATATTCCAGACTAACACAGCTATGTCTTTGCAGTGAGTAATCTGTCAAATATTCACAATTGCTTGAAGTTCGCCTCAAAATTCCCAGCAGGATTTAGCAGGGATGCCTTGCTGTTGATGTTCTTTGCTGACAAATACTTATGGTTTGTGGTGACTCTTAACCCTGGGGGGCATGGACAGTGTCCTTGGGGATGTGGGACGTGTGTACCCTCATCTTTGTCCCTTCAGAATAATTAAAGCTTCCAGAACAGGTTTGCCTAGTTAGGTTCCTTGAGGGCAACAGTGGTTCCTTCTCTCCTGAAAGAGGTGTGCATGCAGAGATCATTCCTGAAGAAATCACATTTGGAGGGGAGAAGTGCTTAGTACCACATAAGATCTTCCTTATGTTCAAAAAGTCATTGCTGATTTTCATCTCTGGGTGGCACTAATTTTTGATCCATCCATACCAGCCCAACCTTTGCCCTGGTTTTGAAGCTAAAACTTTTTTAATTGTCTAGAGAGATTACCTTATTTCCTTTGATATCTTTTAGGATTTTAGCTTACCTGTCATTGGGAAGCACTGCCCACCTGTTCATCCTAGCCAGGGCTAATCCAGTGGTTCTTGACCTGCAGGTCCACAGGTGTTTTGGCCAACAACTCCCAGAAATCCCAGCCAGTTTACCAGCTTATCTTTGAGTACATACGGTAATTTACATTATCTGATTATAATGATCGTTGCAGTGTTCTTAGCACTGTGTATTATATTTCTATTTGTTTTGTTCCTTCTTAAATAATCACCTGAAAACCTTCTTTCAAAATGTCTCTAAAAATATCCTTCAAAATTAACTTTCCAGAAAACTAGAAAGTACTATGTGTTACAACTGTGATGTGACTCATTCCCATTCATGGTGTTATTTTTGAAATGTAATGTGATTGCACACTAGTCACAAAAGAATAGTATCCTCACTACTGAAAAGATTTTTAAAAATTGCTATAACTTGATCAATTTTGAATGACCATATGATATATTTTGAATGACCATATGATATATAAGTTTGTTATTTGGACCAACAAATTGGGACTACTTGTTTTAATTTTCAAAGAAATAAAACATGCAGACTTTCTCATGGTAGAAGACTGAAAAAGCAAGATGACATTACAATAACATCCATTATCAGTAACTAAACTGAGCCTCCATACTCAGGGTAATTAGTCCTCTAAATATAAACAACTTGGGGGGGGGGGTCAGGAGAGTGGACTATTTCTAGAGAAAGCCCAAGAAATTTGGGAACAAAGAAATGATCTAATTCTATGCATGATTATGCAGATGCATGCCCAATTGTATCAGTTAGGCTTCCTCACTAATATATTGCTTTACAATTAGAGTCTAAGCTATTCTGAATAACCACAGGCAAACTCTTCAATGCAAATAAGATATTCACAACTACAAATTTCATTTTATTATGATCATAGATCAGACACAAGCAAAACAGTTGTGAAGCAATAGAAAATCAGGAGATAACCCATTATGGAATTTGCTCAGCTTACTTTTGGTATAGTAGAGAGAAAAGTTTCCCCTTGATATTAAGTCTAGTCGTGTCTGACTCTGAGGAGTGGTGCCCATCTCCATTTCTAAACTGAAGAGCCAGTGTTGTCCGTAGATGCCTCCAAGGTCTTGTGGCTGGTATGACTGCATGGAGCACCGCTACCTTCCCGCCGAAGCAGTACCTATTGATTTACTCACATTTGTATGTTTTCGAATTGTTACGTTGGCAGAAGCTGGGAACAGCAGAAACTCACTGCACACCCGAGATTCCAACTGCCCACCTTTTGGTCAGCAAGGTCAGGAACTCAGTGGTTTAATCTACTGTGCCACCCGGGGCTCCACTTCTGATAGGACATGCAAAAATATAAAACTTGGCAACCTTGAGAACAGATTCTATGGAAAAATCTGGAAGAAGATGTGAAATGTAAAATTGATCAAGTCTGCCTGGGAATCTCTTAAAAACTAATCCACTCATTGGGAATTAACATTCTTACAATACAGTCACTATTATAGCAGAATGTGGTTTACCATGTTGACTGTGCTTGACTGACAAGGGTGCTCTGCATAAGGAATTCATAAGTATCTTACCTCCAGTAGAGAAAATGACAAGATTGTAAAGTAGACCAAGTAAAAGTCTTGGAGATATTTAGGAATATCCAGAGCATGAGTTAAATCAACTAGAGCAAAATTCTTCCTATGGTTGTGATAACATTGAATTCTAGCTCTGTCATCCTGCAAAGTGATGCCCCAGACCTATTGTTTAATTGTGTCTGTAGCCCTAGAAACTACCAGACACTAACAAAAAGGACCCATATTTCTGTAACTTCTTAATAGAATATTGCTGACTCAGCACCCAAGAGACTCAAGCCAATTTTCATAAATTTAGCTATTTTGCCTCCAAAAATTGCTATTGGTTCCTAGTCCTGGTTGATGGATTTATTAAAAATGAGTATATATAAACATTAGGCATGTTTTAGAATCCTAAAATCGGGATTCTAAAATCAAATGGGGGGGGGGATTTTTTTTGATTAGTATATCAAAGACTTACAAAAAATTCCCAAAATTTTCGAAATGTAACTTAATTACTTATGAAATTTCGTTAGTAGTTCTAAAGTAGGCAAAGCAGCGAAACAGGACTGATACTGTTTTAAATACAGGCAAATCAAGGGGCAACATTTCCCTTGGTTTCCTTGCTGGGAGATATAAAGCATTAATATATTATTATTATTAATATTATTAAAGGACAGGGTTCCTTTGCAGGGACACATATAATGCATTAATATATTATTATTATTAATATTATTAAAGGACAGGGTTCCTTTGCAGGGACACATATAATGCATTAATATATTATTATTAATATTATTAAAGGACAGGGTTCCTTTGCAGGGACACATATAATGCATTAATATATTATTATTATTAATATTATTAAATAAATTCCTAGGCCTACCTCTGGTGCAGGCCTTGCTAATCTGTAGAGTTCTCCTCACTCCATCTTTTTTCCCCATTCAGTTTTACCATAGCAGTCTAGGACCTCCGTTGGAACTCTATGGCTTTTCTTGATTCTGAACTCTTACTTCTCCTCTCTGTGCTCTTTTCACTCCTGCTGCCCTTCTCTCAGCAGTTCTTATGTCCTCCTACTCTGTTCTTCTATCTAAACCCCTTCCTGGGTGTTTAAATCGCTTTTTCGTCAGTCCTCCAGCCCTCTAGGAGTCCCGATTTCGGGCTCTCTATGGTTTCCGGCTCCCTTTTCACTTCCTGGAGGAGGCCTTCCACTCTAATTAGGCTTCAAGCATGGAAAGGCCCCGATTTCACTGTGAGTTATGTCTGCAAAGCTATTTTGGATGGGGAAATTTTCCTGTTTAATAATCTAACGAAATATTTAATAATCTAATGAAATTTTGGGCCCAGGGGGTGCGTAAAAGAAAGTCCACTTCCGGGATTGGCCTTGCGATCCGTATAAACTTGAAAGGCCCATTACATACGAATCACGATTTCTTTTAATTTCCGTTTCATTTTTCTCATGCCTAATAAACATGGAAACATTATATGGAAGAATGATAGAAAATAGACGAAAGCCTGACAGAATCAATCCAGTGAGAACTGTATGAGCATGAACTTTTAGAAAGTGAATTGGAAACTAAACTCAGATCACTTGGAAGAAATAAATTACCAGGAACAGATGACATACCAAGAGAGCTTCAAGCTACAGCAGGAGCATCAACTCTAATTCTCACTAAAACCTGTCAACAAGTATGGAAAACAAAACAATGGCCTGCAAACTGGAAATACTCAATATGCATTCCAAACTGCAAAACCACGGGGATAGTGTATTAATTTCCCATTCATGCAAAGTGATACTCAAAATCCTTCAATATAGACTGTTGTAGAGAGAAATGTCAGATGTTAAATCTGGGTTCAGGAAAAGGAGTAACACTAGCGATCATATTGCAAGCATATATTGGATAATGGAGGGCATCAAATAATTTCAGAAGAAAATTAGTCCCTGCATTAGAGATTATAGCAAAGACTTTGATTGTGTCAATCATTAAAACTATGTATTGCTCTTTTAAAAAAGATGTGCCATTACATTTAAAACTTGTACTCAGGACAAGAAGCTACCATCAAGAAAAAGCAGCGAGAAACATAATGGTTTCCAATTGGCAAGGAGCTCAAGCAAGGCTGCATTTTATCATCTAATCTTCTTAACTTTTATGCGGGTAAACATATTGTAAGTTAAATATTGGGAGAAGAGGGGGTGAATATTGTAGGAAAAAAACACCAGTTTAAGTTATGCAAATGATACTGTACTACTAGCAAAAAATAAGAATGACTTTGAATGATCATTGAAGAAAATCAAGGAAGAACACAAGTTTATATCTGAACATAAAGAAAATAAAAATAAGGACCATGGATGGTTTACATACCTTTAAAATGGGTGATGAAGACACTGAAATAGTTTAACGTTTTCCAAACCTTGGCTCAATCATTAGTTAGAATGAAGAGTGCTGTCAAAATCAGAAGAATCATAGAGTTGGAAGAGACCTCATGGGCCATACAGTCCAACCCCTTGCCAAGAAGATTAGAATGTGGAAGGGCAACTATGAGAGAATTACACAAGATTCTAAATTGTAAAGATATATCACTGAATACCAAAGTTAGTGTGGTCTGTACCATTGTATTTTCAATTTCTGTGTAGGCTTGTAAAAGCTGAAAGTGAAGAAAAGCAATAGGAAAAATAAATTCATTTGAAATGTTGTGGTAGAGTTATATGATATGTTACATAGCCAAATAAATGGCTCCTACAGCTAGTGTGGTGTAATGATCTGAGTGTGGACTATCAATCAAAACTTTATTACGGTCACAGACCAGCACAAAGTGTGGACTATGATTCTGGACACCAGAGTTTGACTCTTTGCTCAGCAATGGAAACTTATTAGGCGATTTTGGGTGAATATCATACTCTTAGCTCCAGAAAACCCCCAGATGGGGTTGCCTTAGGATAGTCATTAATTGGAAATGGCTTTAAGGCACATCAGAAAAGCAGAGTAAATCAAGCCCAAGAAGCACAGATGATGAAACCAAGGCTGTCATACTTTGGGAATATCATTAGAAAGATAGAAGGCTGTAAGAAAAAGTGGAACACCACTTTACAGATTGATAGACTCAACTGAAGAAGTCTTGAGTTGACATCACTTGGAGGTTTCTCATTCATTGGCTAGCCATAAGTTGAAGTCAACTTGATGACAGTTAACAACAATATTATATTTGGAGCAATATTCTGATGTAGGGTAGACCTATTCTGGCCCATCTGTCCTACCTCTCTGACATGCAAATATAATTTTGCACCAAGACCCAGGACTGTTTATGGACAACAGTGATGTCTTTGTGTGACATGTGATGTTATTTTATTATGATGTGTTTAATGAAGTTTAATGTTTTATCAGGGGAGGGGCAATTTTGATGTTTTATACTGTTTTTATTGATGGCATTGAATTGTTGCCAACACTGTGAACCGCCCTGAGTCCTCTTTGGGATTGAGAAGGGCAGTATACAAATACCGCAAATAAATAAACAAACAAATATTTTAGAAATTCCAAAAGTCATTACATTCAGGCAGTATCTCTAGATACTAGTTTTTCTCCCCCTCCCTAACTCTCCCCACCTACCCACATAAGCACATTCTAACATATGTATACATGCACACAAAGAAAATTGACATGGGTTAATCTGATTTATCTCACTATTCTTTACTGTTAGATGACTGGGAATAAATGACATTAAATGTGGGTAACTGGGGGAAATAGAGAAGAAATTGGAGGAGGGCCCCCCTTCATTTGTGCCATAGTTGTCACCCTAGCCAAAACAACATGCACAAGCTGAAAGAGATTCTGCAGACGGGGGAAATAGAGAAAAAAGAACCACATCCAAATATTCTTACTTCAAATTTTGGATTTACTGTGGAATGAAAACAATCTTGCTGGTGTTGGAAATGTACCCTAGGCCAGTGTTTCTCAACCTTTTTTGAGCTGCGGCACACTTTTAACATTAAAAAAATCTGGGGGCACACCACCAACCAAAATGACACCAAATGACCCTCTCACACAGTAAAGAACGGCTGGGAGATGGTGGCTTGCTGGGAGCGCCGAAGCCAGGGGAGGGGGAGGAGCCAGGCCGTGGCATGCCCCTCCCCTCCCCCCGGCTTCAGTTCTCCCACAGCTTCGCCAGCCTTGAGGGGGCAGTGCCAAGCCAGCATTGTGCTGGCTCTGCCACTGCTGGCTTGGCACTGCCCCTCAAGGCTGGCGAAGCTGTGAGAGGGCTGAAGCCGGGGGGAGGGGAAGCCATGCCCCACCCCCTACCCCAGCTCCAGCTTTCCCACAGAGGAGGAGCATGAGCGGTGGATGGGCTTCAGTGGGCGGAGCTCGTCCTCTGTGCGGCTTCAGAGAGCGAGAGGCGAGAGTCATGGTGGGAGTCATGGCGGATTGGAGGCTGGCTGGGGAAACGGCTGAAGGAGGGGGTGCCCCGGCCCCTCCTTTTTCTTTGCTGCCGCCCGGTCGTTCCTCCTCCTCCCCCAAGCAGCAGGAGTTCAGCAGGAGGAGGGGGAAGGAAGGGGGGCAGGGAGCTTTTCTCGCGGCACACCTGATGATCGCTAACGGCACACTAGTGTGCCACGGCACACTGGTTGAGAAAGACTGCCCTAGGCTGATTAGAACAAGGTGTGCATCATGCATTTCCAAATAAGTACAGAAGCTTGTGTGCAAACAATCATTTGGAGTCCATGAAAGTTCATGCAACATTTTTCTTTTTGTACAGTTAGTTTCAAAAATGCTATTGGAGACTCATATCTTTTTACGCTGAAACAGAGTAACAGCAATGTCTTTAAATACTATTATTTAGAAATTACACAGTAATATAATTGTTCCGTTGTTTGTAACACCAGCTAGTGATTGTAGTGAATTTTAAATAACATAGTAACAAGTGAGAATGGAGTTACTCTGTTGACATAATGAACAAGGCATCCTACCTGCTGTTATTTGTAAGGACATTTTAATGCATTCTACAGCCATTTGACAGGATTCCTCTCAGTTTTATGTCATTTTCTTTATCTCTTACCAACCCCAAGGTTATTTTTAATTAATGGAAACCAGCACCCTCCATTAGGTAGCCTTATAATGATTGACAACAAGGTACTTCTTCAACAAGATCATGAGTAACAACAAATTTTTACACAGACCAATCCGTAGTAAGAATTAATTGCTTTTGAACAGTAATGTGTAGCTTTCCCAAGATTTTCCCAACCCCGAGGCCTTCAGATATGTCAGACACAACTCCCATTAGCCTCAGTAGCTTGTGTGTCTGGGAATGGTGGATATGTAGTCCAGAATATCTGGAGTGTATCAGATGGTGGTGGTGATTGGGAGGCCGCCAAAGACTTTTCCCAGCTTTTCTGCTGAATCCTCAAGTTGAAAACTTTTATGAGAGAAGCCAAACATTATTTGGCAATCTGAATCTGAAACACAGGAGGCCATTTCATTTCCTCCTATTGTTGATGCCACCGTTTCTTACAGAAAATGTACATGAGGATAACTGATGTCTTCCTGAGCATTTGCTTTTTTCTTTTCTCGGCTTTTTCCCATCCTCCTCTAATATTATTTTAAGAGAACCTTTAAGCTGCCATGTGTTACCTGTAATACCAATGTATCATTTTATAGGACGGGCATAAGACATACTCTTATAATATATAGGCATGGGCCAAGATACAGAATGGGTGGAGATATGTAATATATGTAGAACAGTATGAATTCTTTGGGGAAAAACATCTTGCCAGTACAAAAATTACTTTACAAGGTCAAGCTTTGGTTGCCGAATAGAAGGGAAAAATCATTCTGCAAATATGCAGCAAAAGCAAAACATGGCTGCACCGGGAATGTGGCATAGCTGGCTGGGAGGCAGCTGCATAAGATCTCTACTGACCAGAAGGTTATGAATTTGAGGCCTGCCCAGGTCTGGGTGAGCTCTCGACCAATTGTGCAGCTCATTGTCTGTCTATATATGTTGTATGTCAATGTCATTGAATGTATATGTGCCATTGTGATCCGCCCTGAGTCCCCTGCGGGGTGAGAAGTGTGAAATATAAATGACGTAAATAAATAAATAAACAAACAAACAAATTGGGTCCTCATTATGATGACATAAAGACATGTTCCCTCAAACCTGTAGCAGTTTTGCACCTTTTTTAAAAAATATATCTTTTTTTAAAAGTTGAGGCATAAACATATTATGAATAATTATAAACGTGATGTTAAAGGGATTTAAATCCCCAGCAACATGCAGTTGGGTAGGACTAGTTGCTGATATTTGTCTCTTAGGCCTGTTCTACACTGCCATATAAAATCCAGATTATCAGCTTTGAACTGGATTATATGGCAGTGTAGACTCATATAATCCAGTTCAAATCAAATGTGGATATCTGCTTTGATAATCTGGATTATATTGTAGTGTAGAAGGGGCTTTACAAACTGTGCAATAATAGGCCTTTGAAATCACTTTACTGCTATTGCTGGAATTTTGTACATTTAGGAGAATTTCAAATCCTCTATCAAAAAGCTCTCGTGTCCTCTCAAACTAGAAAACCCAGGATTCCATAAGATAAAGATGTTACTCCTACAAATTGATGATTTGGTTCAGCGGAGGGGGCAGCACTAAAAAAAAGTGGCGTATTAGATGAGTTTAAAAAAAGAGTATGAGCTGGAGAGGAAAAGATCTGTAATTGTTAGGGATAAGGATGAAGTCCTTTTCACTTTTTTCACTTTCATGGGGATCATGTATCTTTAACCTCAGCAAATGTGGAGGACTAACTGTACAATTTGTTGTGCTGTTGTTAACCAGATATATATCTTGGCAAACATAGTCACAGTTTAAATAGGTAGGGCGCACACCACAGAACCCAGAAAGGGGTACATAGGTGTGGCTGTCACAGTGCTTTATATAGAACTAGCTGTACCCGGCACGCATTGCTGTGCCCTTTTTAGGAGATGCGAGGAAGTCCAATCATCCACGATGTGCCCTCCTCTAAACTGCAGTTGGATGGAGTGTGGGTCATGGGGGGGCATGGTGTGCCAAGTTGGGTCTTTATTGGTCTTGGTTCTGGGCCACAGTGGTCTGTGGGGAATGATGGGTTTTGAAGTATTACAAATCCCATTTTCCATGGTGGTACTTCAAGTCCCATCATGCATGGTCGGGGCTTTGTGTGCCAAGGTAGGTTACTGTCAATTCAGGCCATACACAATGTCCCATGAGCTGAGGCCTAGTTAGGAACAGCAAGTTAATGAGGCCTTACTGTCAATTCAGGCCATACACAATGTCCAATGAGCTGAGGCCTAGTCGGGAGAATCAAGTTAATGAAGCCTTACTGTCAATTCAGAGCGTAATCAGCTTCCCAGTAAGTGAGGCCTAGTTAGGGAAATCAAGTTAATGAAGTCTTACTGTCAATTTTGGGCGTGGTCTGTGTTTTTTTGGGGTGTAAATTTTCGGTTGGAAGTGATTTGGGTGTTTGTTATGGGGATTGGCTCAGGCCTTTTTATTAAGGATCGGAATTTTCATGTTGGCTGGCTAGTGCAGCAGTTATGCAAATCCGCCCTTATTGGCAGCCAATCATGTTGTTCAGAATGTAGAAGCTGGGTGAGTCTTTGGCTGCCCCGGAGGATGCTGGTAAATGTAGTTGTTTTGGGGGCCTTTTAGGTTTTTTGGGGGGGGGAGTTTCTTTGCTACAAACGTACCTTGCTTGAGGCTTATTTCTGTTGGCAAGTATTATTTTTCTGCGTTGTAAGGTTTCTTTGTTTGAGGTATACATCACATGACGTGAACGCATTTATATAATAGATCATGGAACTGTAGAGTTGGAAGAGACTTTGTGGGCCATCCAGTCCAACCCCCTGCCAAGAAGCAGGAAAGTCGCATTCAAAGCACCCCCGACAGATGGTCATCCAGCGTCTGTTTAAAACCCTCCAAACAAAGAGCCTCCACCACACTCTGGGACACAGAGTTTCACAGCTGAACAGCTCTCACAGTTAGGAAGTTCTTCCTAATGTTCAGGTGGAATCTCCTTTCTTGTAGTTTGAAGCCATTGTTCTGCGTCCTAGTCTCTAGGGCAGCAGACAACAAGGCTGCTCCCTCCTCACCATAACTTTCCCTCACATATTTATACATGGTCATCATGTCTCTTCTCAGCCTTCTCTACTGCAGGCTAAACATGCCCAGCTCTTTAAGCCACTTCTCATAGGACTTGATCTCCAAGTGTAGTGTAAAACAGGAGCATTTGGCACGCCAAAATGTAAGAATGACAACAAGGAGGGATACTTTCTGAGTATTATGGGGAAAAAATAGCCAGGAATCTTAGCTCCATTTTTCAAAGAGCATGTCAAATTCAATCCAAAGGGCTTCCTTCTGAATTGAAACTTGGAAAGTCGTATTTAATAAATACATCTGCTGTATTACTCATTACAATGTTACAGTAACTTTTCATTACAGCATCAGAAAAGTAACTCCTTGTAACGTTACTAGGGTTGCCACATTTTGATAGAAGAAATAAGGGACATTTAAGGGATTTTTCACAAAAATAAGGGACACTCCATTTTAAAAACTTGAAGATCAAACGTTAGGTATAAATACTTTTATTAACAGAATAAGATAATGATTGAAATTCACAAAATAAACTGACTTACTCCCTCTTATCAGTACATAGTATGTTTCTGCATGTTTTTTCATGCAGAAAAAACGTAAGTAGAACTACCGTATTTTATCCACTTCAAGGCACTTGACTTAGCTGCCTTTAAAAGTGCACTGTCTAACTTTATCATGCCATTGAATTCTCTACAAGACATGTTCATGTTTGTAGCAAGATTTTGTCCGCGCGCTAGTGATGAAGCGAAGCCAGGTCTGAATTTAGAAAGTTCTTTTATTGATTAAGTGAGCAAAGTAAAGCATTCTCACACAGAGCAATTCAGCAGTCTGCACCTCACAGCAGAATCAGTATGGAGACTGACTCAAGCAGCTCAGCGTCTCCCTTATCAGTATGTTTACACAGCTGAAGGTCAAAACAGTGCTGGACACCACTTGTGCTGTTTTAACTCTATACATGCCTGGTTACACAACACAGCATCTTATACAATGGTTGAATTGCAGAAACATTTGAAAATCACACTGACAGATTTTAGTTTTCATTACAGATAAACTACAGAGTGTTGTTGAAAATGCTAATGTGAGATCTTTTTTTAAAAAAATCACTTAGACAGGTATTTGGATTGTCTGAAGAACTGACCCCAACTTATACTGTACACATCAAAATCATTATTCTTAGTTGTTACAATGAATCTACATTGCTTTTGTGTTTCTACTTCCACTACCTCTTTAGCATATAAAAAGAAACTGAGATCTGTTTTGTAAATAGTGCATTTGCCACTTTGAGAATAGTCCTATTGACTTAGGATGGTGAAAGTTTTGGCAAGCAGATTTGAGAAGTTTCAGGTTGGGGAAGGCCATTTGTCGTGGATAAATGTCTTTCCACAAAAGATGTGTCAATGGTTTATGTAAGGAAAAGTTGTCACTGCCTTATCCATAAGGCTCAGTCCTAGTCACTTGGGCAGTGTCCGATGTGTGATCAAATATATATACAAAACACTTGTTAAAATCCCATTATCCACGTTATACACATAATGCAAACTAAGATAGTTAAAATACTGTCTTAGTCTGCATTACTAGAAATGTAGTTTCCAGGACAAGGGAAGTAATAGTTCCATTACATTATGCTCTATTGAGGACTCTTTTGGAAGATAGCATTCAGTTCCGGGCACCTGTTTTTAAGATTTATATAGAGTTCAAGGCCGCTTTTAATAATAATAATAGTAATAGTAATAATAATAATAATCTTTATTTATACCTCACGACCATCTCCCCAAAGGGGACTCGAGGCAGCTCACATGAGGCCAAGCCCAAAAATGCATTTCAATGCAATACATAAAACAACATTAAAATAAAAATAAAAGAAATAAAAGTATATATGAAAGTTATGAAAGGGCAACAAAAAGTGAATTTATTTAATTTGCTACTTTTACATTTTTACTAGTAAAATTTGTAAAAATGCTTGAGGGATATCCATCTTCTCAATTCAGAATGTGGCTTTGGGTGAGATACATTTTAACTTGGTTGGGTGGAAGGTAATGTTTGCCTTCCACCCAACCTGGTCAAAGGCATTACATTTTGTGTCTCTTTGTAAACTTACCTAATTTGCTACCTTAAAAAACAACTAGGGGAGTACTATGAAGTTGTCCAAATCTCTTTTGATGGGAACTTTTGCCATTCTTATCTTCTGTAAGGAACCGTATGTTATGATATTTTCAGTTGAGTCCATTTGCCATGGGACAAAATTGAGATTAACTGCACATGTTTCTGTGTTTAAACTTGAGAAGCCCTAGGACTTCTAAATATAGTCACTTAGTAGGAATTTTACACAGTATCTTGGCATTTCCTGTGAAAACAACATACACCAGGAATATTGGCACTGTGACTCAAAGGCATAACCTAAAATATTTGATCGTGTTTGCAACTATTAGCTTTTACCTACCAGGGAAACTGGTTACACAAGATAGATGACACTCAGACCCTTTGCCTTTTTATATTTTGGATCTCTCCCCTTTCCTCTTATTCAGCTTTTGTTTTACAAAAAGCAAAATCCTAGTTCTGTCAAAAACTGGGAGAGATAAAGGCAGTCGGAAAGGAGTGATAAAGAGAGATAACCAGACTGGAATGTGAAACATTTGCAAAGAAGTGTATTTTAAAATAAAAATATCCAAGTAACAAAAAGCCAGATTACTGCCTACTACTTAACTTCTGTATCATTATAATGCAATAATAATAATAATAATTTTATGTTTTACCTACGTCTCCTCAAGGCTCAAGTCAGGTTAAACATAGCTAAAAACACATAATCATTATAAATCTTATGTAAAATATACATATAATGTATTTCTGCAATAACATATATTAAAATAGACAGAACAAAGATTAAAATATAGTGAACACAAGACGAGTGTTTAAAATTTATGATTAAAACTACTGAGTAGGCCTGCCAGAAGAGATAGGTTTTTAGATGTGTTTTAAATTCCGACAGCCCATTTAGATGTTGGCGCTCTTCTGGCAGGTTGTTCCACAATCTTGGGACAATCCATGAAAAGATCCTCTGGGTGACAGTCAATTGGGTTCTGACTAGTTGGAGTAAGTGTCCCCCAGAGAACCTCAGTGTCCTAAAGGGTGGACAGTGCAGGAGAAGACTATCCTGTAGGTCAATGTTTCCCAACCAGTGTGCCGGGGCACACTAGTGTGCCGTGAGTGATCATCAGATGTGCCGTGGGAAATTGGAACCTCCAGGAGGGGAGGGGGGAGAGTCTAGTGTGTTAAAGTATAAAAATCCTAAGAAACCTACCTTGATAAAGGCACAAAATTACAAACACCCCCCCCTCCACTTGTTGTCTACTTGGTTTCTCCCTCTCCATGCATTGGGAAGGCCTGCCTCCCTTTCCCCAAGTAGAGACCTCCCCTTGCCTCCCTCCCCTTGCCTCCCCCACCGGTGCTGGTTCAGTCCAGCACCGGTCCTCCTCCCCCTCCTCTCTGGTGCACGTGAAACCGCTCTCGGCCTCCCTCCAGCTCCCTGCCCACCGCCTCTGCCTTCCTTCCTGCTTCGCCAGCCCTGAGATGCCCACCCGGACCGCCCCACTGACCCCCGACTAGCTGCGCAGGTGGTGAGTGATGCTCCTGCTCCCCATGACCCCAATTCAAGCCTGGCGGGGAGGGAGGGGGCAACTTAAGTGAGAGGGGGACTGCTGGTCTTTTGAGGCCCCCCCTCCAGAAACTGTAACTCCCAAATGTCAAGGTCTATTTTCCCCAAACTCCATCTGTGTTCACATTTGGGCATATTGAGTATTCATGGCAAGTTTGGTCCTGATTCAACATTGTTTGAGTCCACAGTGCTCTCTGGATATAGGTGAACTACAACTCCAAAACTCAAGGTCAATGCCCACCAAACTCTTATAGCATTTTCTCTTGGTTATGGGAGTTCTTTGTGGGAAGTTTGTGTCTTTCTGCCATTCCTGCCAGGATATCTATGTTGTGTTCATCGAAACAGGCCCAGGTTTCACACTGAGTGTATAAATACATTTAAAAACATATTAATTATATGTATTACTGTGTTAGAGTGTCATTTTGTGTCATTTTGGTTGGTGGTGTGCCCCAGGATTTTGCAAATGTAAAAAGTGTGCCGCGGCTCAAAAAAGGTTGGAAACACTGCTGTAGGTAACCTGGACCCAAACCATGTAGAACTTTAATGGTCAAAACCAACACTTGTGACCTTGTTTTTTTTTCCTAGGAGACTGTCAGGTTGTTTCTTCCTTCAAAACCCTACTTGCCTTTTGTAGCTTCATTCTTTTCTCCTGTGATAATCCTTCTGGATTTTCAGAGCTCATCCTAGTTTGCAAAGATCAAACTATAACCAACTCTCCATCTCAGTATGGCAGATTATTCTGAGGCTATGCTAATACACAAGAACAATGGTGAGTTGCTGATGTCACAGAAACCCCATGAAGTCACAGGCCTTTGAAACCAGGACTACCGGTTAAAGACATGTGTTAGTTCCTTGATTCACTGTCTTGATTCAAGTCATCTGCTCATTTACTCTAGGTGAAATTAGAGTGCATCAATCAAATTTTTGGAAGGTTTTATGCTTATTAAACAATCCATTGGCTGTTCAAATTAATCACAACTTTCTTGATTTCTAGTTATATATATTTTAAGGCTTGTGAAAAGAATGACTAAGGAGAGGGCCAGCTAGTGAATAAGGCAGTGGCATCAAAGTGGAAGAGACCGGGTTCAAAGCCTGATTCAATTGCAAACACTCCCTTCTGCGACACCCAAAATATCCTCAGTCTTTATCGCTATGGTGATGAAGGGACAATACATTTCTCACTGCTCTGAGAACAAAAGATCTGTTGCAACAGAATCAAGGAGTTAGCAGGCCAGGTTCTGACTAAGCTCCCTGGCGTTTGAATCCACAGTTAATTCCTGTGAGTATTTGTGTTGTAAAAGCTGTAAGACTTCATGTGTGTAGAAACAGGCAGCACTTCAAGATTTTGTCATTATTTGGATACTCCCTCTTATATCAATAAGAAAATGTGCTTTGTAGTTTTATCCCAATGAGAACTTTTCCTTGCTGATTATTAGTGGAAATTCGCTGTTTTAGAGAGGAAAATTTTTCATCATCTGAACAATTAAAATAAATCTTTATTTGATTATTCGTCTTAAACTGCAAAAAATAATGTAAAAAATTGCATATTAATTTAATATTAATAGCATTTAATTTAGATCATTTAGGGGTTTTTTTAGATGGAGAAGCATGCACAGGGCTATTTACAATTGAACTGTCTTTAATTTTGTTACAACAGTGTGGTGCACCATGCACACACACTTCAAAAATTAAATGCCTTTGATTAATTAGCACACTGATTAAAATTTGCCCTCACTTCCTTAAATGGCCTGAATCAACTGATCAACTAAAGCTTCTGTGGATTAATCTACCAATTAATGTTATTGCTCATATCAAGTATTCTTATCTACTAAGGTTTTCAATTGTGCTTTCTCAAAAAATGACATGCTAGCTTTTGATCTCAATGATACTTCAGAACGTGTAAGTATATGTTGAACTGCAGACAGTATCTTGCCTTCAATATCTTTTTAAAGTTTTGTCATAATGTTAGAAGCATTCAGTGGGGGCCTTGCACTAGTAATATGAAAGTTTTTTTAAAAAAATGTCAGGAGCAACTTGCGAAACTGCAACATGAAGGGTGTTCAGCATGGATCCAGCTTATCAACTATCACCATCTCTTGTTCTGGGCAAAGAAAGGGAGACTACACAGGGAGACCAACTGAAACAGCCACTGCATAGATTCCTTTTAAAAACAATGAGATATACTTCTAAGTAAGACATATACAGGAATGTGATATAAGACCACCTACTCTTGGTGTCTACACTTGTGAATTGCTTTCAGTTATGCAGGAACTGGATCTGACATTTTTTTAAAGGAACCTTATACCACTTTGGCCCTCATCCCTCTCATATATATATATATATATATATATATATATATATATATATATATATATATATAGAGAGAGAGAGAGAGAGAGAGAGAGAGAGAGAGAGAGAGAGTTGTTTCATGACTAATTCAATTTAGTCACTGACAAACGTTGGATATCTGTCATGGGTAGTCAAAGAGATGAGAATGAAGAATGTGCTGAATGAAGAACAGGATCAGTGTGGAACACTAACTTTGGGAAGTGATGAGGACACTATGATAAGAATCCCACGAAGTCACTGAAAGAGCTTGGAGGTAACAAGGTAATAGCAACATAGTAATGTTGTTACTATTCATGATCTTTTTAAAAAGGCAATTAAAATTATACATATACAAAAAGTAACAAATGAGAACAAAGATATGTTAGAGACACTTTCATAGGATATTTGTTGGCTTCTTTCTTGCTATTCTCAGTCTTAAGAGGTATTCTTAAAACAATGGAAAACTATCAATTTTTATCAATCAAGTATGTAACAATAATTATGAACCAGTGTGGTATAGTACAGTGTTTTTCAACCTTTTTTGAGCCACGGCACACTTTTTACATTTACAAAATCCTGGGGCACACCACCAACCAAAATGACACAAAATGACACTCTAACACAGTAATACATATAGTTAATATGTTTTTAAATGTATTTATACACTCAGTGTGAAACCTGGACCTATTTCAATGAACACAACATAGATATCCTGGCAGGAATGGCAGAAAGTCTTGCTCAATAGCTGGCAGTCGCTCTCTCTGTGTTCTTATGCATCAATAAGGAAGGAAGGAAAAGAAGAGAAAAGGAAGAATGGAACCAAAGAGCAAAGAAAGGGAGGAAAGAAATAGGCAGAGAAGGAAGAAAGAAAAAGGGAAAGAAGAAGGAAAAGAAAAAGAGGGAAGGAAGGAAGGAAGGGAGGGAGGGAGGAAGGAGAGAAAGGGAGGAAGGGAAGGTACAGCTAATAAGTTTATACAGCATATATATATATATATATATATATATATATATATATATATGCTGTATAAACTTATTAGCTGTACATGCATTGCTGTGGCCAACCTTCCCTCCCTCTTTCTCTCCTTCCCTCCCTCTCTCCTTCCCTCCCACCATTCATATATATATATATATATATATATATATATATATATATATATATATGAATGGTGGGAGTTGTAGGCCAAAACACCTGGAGCCAGGGCCCAAGTTGGCCCACGCCTGCCTTAAGTTAGCAAACCCTGTTAGTTTTCGGCCCCTGCTTAAAAGTGCCTCAACCCTGTGTCCCGAACGCCCCTTGACCCGCCTTGGCTGAGTGCGAGGGAATCACAGAAGTGGTAGTTTGACACCATCCTGAGCCTCCCCAAACTACAGGATTCCCCAGCCTTGAGCCCTGGAAGACCAAGGGATTGCTCACTGCATGAATGCTCCGGTGTAGATCCGCCCCCAGGCAGCCGGGGGACCCAGGCAAGTCCCATCCCAGGATCTTCTCTCTCTCCGCTTGGCTCTTTCTGCCTGACGCAGTCCCCGCCTTTCGGCTCAAACCCTTCTGAGGCCAAGGAAGGAGCGGAAGGGAGGAGGAAGCCCAAGAAGGCAAGTGGTGAGTCCGGCAGCACAAGGCTTCCCAAAAGGAGGCTGTGTTTGCGGGACTTAGGCAAAGGATTGAGCCCCGGCTAGGACTTCCCAGTAGGACAGGAGGGCTCTCTCTCTCTCTTCTATCTCCAATTTCCCACGGCACACCTGATGATCGCTCACGGCGTACTAGTGTGCCATGGCACACTGGTTGGGAAACACTGGTATAGTAGATCAGTCTTTCTCAACCAGTGCGCCGTGGCACACTAGTGTGCCGTGACGGACCTCCTGCTGTGCTGCGAGAAGAGCTCTCTGCCCCCCTTCCTTCCCCCCTCCTGCCGAACTCCTGCTGCTTGGGGAGGGAGGAGGAGGAAGGGCCGGGCAGTGGCGAAGAAAAAGAAGGGGCTGGGCGCGCCTCCTTCGGCCATTTCCCCAGCCAGCCTCCACTCGCCATGACTTTCGCCCCTCGCTCGCTGAAGCCGCGTGGAGGAGGAGCCCCGCCCTCTGAAGCCCGTCCACCGCTCATGCTCCTCCTCTGTAGGACAGCTGAAGCTGGGGGGAGGGGGCGGGGCATGGCGCGGCCTGGCTCTGCCCCCGGCTTCGGCACTCCCAGCAGCTGCTCCAGCCTTGAGGGACAGTGCCAAGCCAGCATTGTGCTGGCTCTGGCACCGATGGCTTGGCACTGCTCCCTCAAGGCTGGAGCAGCTGCTGGGAAAGGTGAAGCCGGGGGTAGGGGGCGGGGCATGGCACAGCCTGGCTCAGCCCCCTCCCCTGCTCTGGCACTCCCAGCAGCTGCTTCCAGCAGGCCACCAACCCCCAGCCGTTCTTTACTGTGTTAGAGAGCCATTTTCTGTCATTTTGGTTGGTGGTGTGCCCCCGGATTTTTTAAATGTTAAAAGTGTGCCACGGCTCAAAAAAGGTTGGGAAACACTGTAGTAGATTGAGTGTTGGACTAAGAACTTCATCACATGCAGTCTTATCCCTGTCTTTACCAGAATTTACAAGAATACAGTCATTATATGTTCTAATAATAGATGCCTAGTGGGTACAGGTATGTTTACAATAATCTCTCACAGATTATGCTTCCATGGGTTCAACTAACTATGACTTAAAACATTATTTTGTGAAAAGAAATCTGAAAAGAAAACATTGATTTTGCCATTTTATATAAAAATATGCCATTTTACTACATAATTTTATGTAATAAAACTTCAGCATCTACATATTTTGGTATTCATTGGGGGTCCTGGAACCAAACCCCAGCAAACCTGAGAGCCCACTGTATCATGCCACCAACGGGGGCATTTGTTGTTCAAAGATAAGCTGGAGTGATCTAGATCTTAATGTGAACACTCTGTAATTTAGATAATTCACAAATTACATAGGGGTTGCAGTTCAAAACATATGAAAGGTTGCAGGATTTCCACAATTGCTTTATAATGGTCTTTGTAATACTTCACTCTTTTGTTATACTGGCTACAGTATATCTATATGGTTTGGGTCCCAGTTACCCAAAAGATCGCCTTCTCCCATACAATCCGCCCCACACACTTTGGTCTTCTGGGGGTGTCTGCTCCAAACAGCCAGAACCCAACTGGCAACCACCACCCAACAGACCTTTGCATTGGCCACCCCAAGCTGTGGAATGACCTGCCGGTAGTGCTCCAACAACTAAATCAGCTGGCGGAATTTAAGACACAAGTGAAGACCTGTATCTTCCAGCAGGCCTGCCCAGACAGTCTTTAAACATAATTAATGCATTAATTTTAATGCATGTCCTTTGTTTAATTTCTGTTATGTCTGTTTTAATACGTATTTCATAGAGATACGTTTTGGTATGTAACTTTTATGGAGGTACTTTTTTAGTGTGTGTATTTGTAGTGTTTTGCTGTGTTTATGTATTTTAATAGTTTTGTAACCTGCCTCAAGCCATGAGGAGAGGCGGGTAAGAAATAATAATAATAATAATTGAATAACACATCCCATATGAATTAAGAGTATTTAATACATGGCTAGATGTTCCTCAGTTTTGACCACAACCAACAAAAGCCCTTCCAATATGTAAATGCTGTGATCTTAAGCTCTGTTCATTCTTAGGTTATATTCCCAAATGGCTGACACAAAGTATAGCCATCCCCCAATAATAACAAAAAAAAATCATCAGTCACACAAAAGGCAAAATTTTCTTCTTGTGAATGTGTCTTCAAGTTGGCTGTTGATTTATGGTGACCCCATGAACTTCATTTACTTAGGCATTTACTGGGACCTTAAATTCTGTTGCTTGAGGTAGGACACATTACACGTAACCCAGTGGTAGGGTTACGTTACTGACTATATTTGTGATTTTTATCTCAAAAATTAAAATGGACAGAAGTTTATGGACAGACGTTTATGGACAGAAGCATTGAATCCCATACGAAACAGAAAGAGGATCTTTTATGGCAGGGTAGGGAACCTTTTTTTCAATTTGTGAGCTACATTTCTCTAGAACAGAGCAGTGAGGAGCACTTGGTGATTGACATCAAAGAAAAAAGTGGACAGGAACAGTCCATTCATATCGAATGTTGTGTGGGGATTTCAATCCTGTTCTCCAGAGTCATATGTAATATCAAGCCACTACACCACAGTGGCTCTTTTTTATACTTATCCTTCCTTTAACCTCCCACAATTTCCACATACCTATACATTATCCCAGGGCTGTCCAACAGGTGTCCCAGGGGGCGTACACGGCCCCCAGCCCCTTGGCTACGGCCCCTTACCCTCCTGCAATAAATAATATATTTATAATATATTTTTAAAATATTTTTTCGATTAAAAATATTATTTATTATTATTATTTTTGGTCCCGCCCCCTTGGCTTTCTATTGGCCGCCTCCTTTTCTCCTGAGGGAGGGGGCCAATGGGAGGGAGTGACGTCTCTCGGGCCCCGCCCCCTTGGCAGCAAACAGGAAGAGCGACCCGGCCACATGGCTTTCCCCCTCGGCAGCGCTCCTTCCTCCTTCTCATCCTCCCTTCCTCCCTCCCTCCCTCCCTTCCCAGGGAGGAGTTATTGCAAGGAAGCATTCAGCATTATGGTGAGCCACATTTCTTCTCCCTCCCTCCCTCCTTCCATTCCACCCTTTCATCCTTCTTCCTTCCCTGCCCCTTCCCTCTCTCTCTTTCTCCTCTCGCTCGCTTCCTCCTCCTGCTGCTACGTGCGCTCAGAGGCGCTCAGGCCCTCAGCACACTCGCCTCCATCGCCCGGCCTTCTTCCCCCCCGTCCCTCCCTCTCTCTTTCTACTCCCCCTCCCTTTCCTTCCACTCTGTCCTTCTTTCCTCCATCCCTCTCTTTCACCTTCTTCCCACCCACCCACCCACCCATCCACCCATCCACCCACCCTTTCGTCCTTCCTTTCAACTGTTCTCCCTCCCTCCTTGCCCTTCTTTCACCTTCCTTTCTTCCTTTCCTGCCACCCTTTTATCTTTTCTTTCTTCTCACTTTCCCTCCTCCCTTTCCTCCCTCCATTCCCTTCCATCCTTCTCTTCCACTCCTTCCCTCCTTCTTCTGTCCAGATCCATCATTGTTTGAGTCCACAGTGCTCTCTGAATGGAAGGTGAACTACAACTTCCAAACTCAAGGTCAATGCCCACCAAAGCCTTCCAGTATTTCCTGTTGGTCATGGGAGTTCTTTGTGCCAAGATTGTTAATTCCATCATTGGTGGGGTTTAGAATGCTCTTTGATTGTAGGTGAAGCACCAATCCCAGCAACTACAACTCCCAAATGTCAAGGTCTATTTTCCCCCAAATCCACCAGTGTTCCCATTTGGGCATATTGAGTATTCATTTCAAGTGTGGACCAGATCCATCCTTATTTGAGTCCACAGTGCTCTCTGGATGGAGGTGAACTACAACTTCCAAACTCAAGGTCAATTCCCAAGCAAACCCTTCCAGTACTTTCTGTTGGTAATGAGAATTCAATATGCCAGAGAGTTTGGTTCAATTCCATTGTTGCAAGAGTTCAGGATGCTCTTCGATTGTGTTTTAACTATAAATCCCAGAATGTCGAGGTCTATTTTCCCCAAACTCCATCTGTGTTCACATTTGGGCATATTGAGTATTCATGCCAAGTTTGGTCCTGATCCAACATTGTTTGAGTCCACAGTGCTCTCTGGATATGGGTGAACTACAACTCCAAAACTCAATACCCATCAAACTCTTGTAGTATTTTCTCTTGGTTATGGGAGTTTTGTGTGGGAAATTTGATTCCATTCCATAATTGGTGGAGTTCAGGATGCTCTTTGTGTGGTAACTATAAATCCCAGCAACTACAACTCCCAAATGAGAAAAGCAATTTTTTGACTGATGGTCCCTCCTTGGGTTAGTATTAGTATGTTTTGTGGCCAAATTTGGCAGCAATTTGTCCAGTGGTTTTTGAGTTATGTTAATACTACAAAAGGAGGAGGCAGCCTGCGCAGCTGCCTCCTCCTTTTGGGGTGGAGCCGGGGGAGGGAAGGGGGTGGGGAGGGGGTGGAGCCGAGAGAGGGGGCGGAGCTGGGGCGGAGGCAGACCCTAAGTCCCCCCAGGTGATCAGTCAGGCCCCCGGTCCGGTAGAAGTTAGACAGCCCTGCATTATCCTATTCAGTTTCATGGTCATTTCACATTCTCCTAGCATTAGAGAATCACAGAGTTCAAAGAGACCACAAGGGCCATCCAGTGCAATTTACTGTCATGCAGGAACAACACGATCAAAACACTCCCCCAAAATTGGCCATCTAGCCTCTATTTCAAACTTTCAGAGAAGGATACCACACCATACTCCAAGGCAGCATATTCTACTGTCAAACAGTTCCAACTGTCAGGAAGTTCTTCCTAATGTTTAGGTGGAATTGCTTTTCCTGTCATTTGAATCCATTACTCAGTATCCCAGTCTTTAGAGCAGCGAAGAACAAGTTTGCTGCCTTCTTAATACCTCCCTAAGACATCTTTCAGAGTGACTCCATGGTAACCTCCACTGAAGTCATTTGTTTCAATAGGGTTCGCCATTGCTACTGTTTCTTATTTCCATGGTAGGTTTCAGGAACATATCCCTGAAGATATGGGAAATGTACTGTATCATTTTTCTCTTAGGGCAATAATTCATACACTATTTGATATAGTGGACTAGCAGATTTTTCCCTCCACATACTATATGGGGTTACATTTTAAAAGTATTTTTAAAATCTAAACATACATATATAAGTTTGAATTCAGCCTAAAAATCAATAGGTAGGAAACTAGCGGTATAAAAGCAAACCTTACATCTCTTACCACTTTGCCTCCAACATCCGTTTCAGAAAACCCACTGCAGAGGTCCAGAGGTTTTTTTATGATAGTTGTAGGTAGTGTAAGGGTGAATATCAATACATTTTTTTTCTCTGTCACAGAAAGCAGAGATTAGGAAGCTGGGTTTCATCTGCTTTTGCTACTTTGGATCAATCATAGGAGGGGAAAATTGTTGAGTTTGATGGTTCAATTGATTGTTCTGCATATGAAACCAATATGTAGCCACATACTAGCTAAATAAGCATTTCTGCAATTTCCACAGATTCAACCATTCTACTCTACCCGGAACTAGCAACTAAGTTTAGGGCCATATGTTTTAACTGCTGCCATTGTACACTCCATATATTAATTTGAGACATCATCTATTCACCTCATCACACTGTCTGTCATCCCCCACCTCATTTTCTAGACAGCCACCATAAATTTACAGGGAGTCACTGCTGCCATCAGACGACTTCCGATCATCGGTCCTGACCAACCCCCCACCCCCATGCCCCCAGATCACAAAACTACAGAACTATAGTGAAATTGGGCAGATCTGTAATCACGAATCCAGCCAAAATAGTGCTAAGACCCTGTTATTTTGGCTCAAAACAACATGGGATGGGGTCAGTGACAACCTCTGTTCTGTTTCGGAGCTTACCATGGTGAAAAGGGGCATTCCGATGGGCGGTCCGTAACAGCGAGTGGTCATCCCTCTTTACAGAAGTGCATAATAACTCCTTTTCTTCACAAATTTATTTTTAAAAATTATTAATGACAGATATAGCATAACAGAGACATTATAGAACAGAGAACAAGCAGTTTTCCTTTGCTGGTTTGTTCCAATTAATATTGTACTTAACAGAGAGCTATTATCTCTGTTTATAACAATGCAGGATTACTCCTTCCTATAGAAAAAATGGTTTAAAACAGCATCCCTGTCTCAGGAGTCCAATGGGTTTTTGATGAAGAACTATTGTATCCCATGGAAAGCAATGGTTTAAAACAGCATCCCTGTTTTAAGGGTCCAATAGATTTTGATGCAGAGCTATTGCATCCCATGGAAAGGGATTCTGGCAGATTTGCATGAAGAAAAAAGCCAGAGGCGGAAACTTATTTCCTATGTGTGATGAAGAAAATAACAGGTGCCTATGGGGAAGCACTAAAAGTCTGATGAGAAGAGAATGAATGCAAATGAGTGAGGGAGGACTGGAAGTTATGATCAGCTCCCGATTCCTCTCTTTACTTAACAAGGCCTCTAAATATTGCCATCTGGGAACTATAGTGTCTGCCTATATGTAGTCTCTTTGTCACTACTAGACACAGCTTGGAATAGTTGCTTTTTGCACTAAAAAGCACAGATGTGGGGAGCAATATTTTTTTTAATAAAAAGACCCAACCTTACTTCCCACAAGCTCTAATTTTCCTTTTTGATCTTTCAATTATGAAAAGCAGGTTGATCTAAATCTCAATTAGGAAAATAGCATTGTTTACTGGGACATAATGTTGTGGGATGTAAACTAACATGGATACTCTTTGCATTGTGGAGTGGTTCTCAATCACTCGAGTGTTGTGTTAATTATTTTGCAACCAATCTGTATTACTTGGGCTGAAGGTAAAGAGCATTCATCACAGCCTAATTAATAATTTACTTATGTATGATTGATTGATAGCCCCATGGTGCAATTTGCTGCAACCTTGATGCGGTCCTGAAAAATTAAAGGAACTCTGTTTCTAGCGTTCAAGAAGATTTCAAATAACTTGAACTCGGAATCGCTGTTAAATTTCTGTTCCTCAAGGAAAAAAGCCACACACAGTGAATCGCCTCCTTTAATCTGCCTTCTTTGGAAACCTTTCTTGGAAACTCTTGCTAGCTGCTTAGGAGAACTGCACGACTGTCATCAGCTGGGATCTTGCCCTCTCTTTCAGGTGAAAGTTTATCCCCCTCGACCCCATGGCCTGCAGTTCTAGGAACCTTCTTTTTAATTCTTTTTAATAGGGGAGAGGCAACATCCACAAACATCAAGCGTATGCAAGGTGGAATGCTGTAGAAATCTGTCCTGCCGAGGCTTAACCAAACAGTCCCCCAGCCGACTACTTTTGCGCCACAGGCAGCTGCTTTCCCTCCGCTTTTCCTGATAGGGAATGAAAACCAAGTGCTGCCAAAGAGGTTTGGGCTCCAGGCCTAACTTGGCTGCTGCCTCTCTTCCACTGCTACTTGGCTTCCTGTCCCATTGCTCCCTTTCCTGTCCTGTTTAAAATTGGCTTCAAATTTCACACAGAGCGATGACACCGGTCTGGCTTGCACTATTCCTGATACCTCTTCAAGCTGCGTGATTCTAAAATCGGGAACAGAAGCCCTCAAAGGAGAGTCAGGGACAAAATGTCTTCAAGTGACTTCAAACACTTTCCATAAACAATGGAAGGAAGTGATTACTTATACGGGACTTGCTGGCAGTGCTCTAATGTGGATGTATTTCAGAAAAACTGATATTTTCCTGTTCCATAGAGCTAGAGTAGCTGTAGGTGCAGGCAGATTGTCAAAGTCTCCTGCATTTCCTACGCAAGATGTGGTATTATTTTGAGGTTTGTGAAGCCTCTGGATGGAAACTAGTTGTTTACAGCAGTGTTTTTCAACCTTTTTTTTGCCGCAGCACATTTTTTACATTTACAAAATCCTGGGGCACACCACCAACCAAAATGACACAAAATGACACAAAATGACTCTCTAACACAGTAATACATAGAGTTAATATGTTTTTAAATGTATTTATACACTCAGTGTGAAACCTGGGCCTGTTTCGATGAACACAAAATAGATATCCTGGCAGGAATGGCAGAAAGACACACACAAAGGTCTTGCTCAACAGCTGTCAGTCATGGGAAAACTTCGGCCCTCTGGGAGCTTTGAACTTCAACTCCCACCATTCCTAACAGCCTGAGGCCCTTTCCTGCTTAAGTGGCTGAGGGGGAAAAAGGAAAAGGGCCTGAGGCTGCTAGGAATGGTGGGAGTTGGAGTCCAAAACACCTGGAAGGTCCAAGTTTGCCCATGCCAGCTTTCGATTCCATCGCCACATCTATCTTCAGCCTCTGGCGGTTTGAATATATGTGATTATCCACGTGATTTTCTACCTTGTCGCTATGATTATGGTGCTGCTTCTTTAAATTGTCCGCAAACTGATTGTGTTATTGTGTGGTTCCCGGAACTGACTTTGGATAACATCGTGAGGATACACTTTGTTTTTTGCACTCACTTCCCTGATTTCATCAAATATCACGAGTTTTCCGTAGAGGAGCGCTCCGTGAACTCGCTACTTCCTGGTTCGCAACTCCTCCGCTCTCTGTGGCGACCACACCAAAGTACCTTATGTAAGACTTTTGATTTTCTCCAGCAAGATTGGGTACTTTGAATGTGTTTTTTGTGTATGATTATGTATGATTAATTGTGCATTTTTACTGTGACGTAGCGGCACTCCTTTAATAATTAAGGGTATTGGAGGTTCTAATTTCCCACGGCATACCTGATGATCGCTCATGGCACACTAGTGTGCCCCGGCACACTGGTTGGGAAACACTGGTTTACAGCAGGAGGTAGGTGATTAGAGGATATAGTTAATTCAAATACGTTAGGGAGCGAGCTCTGGATTGATGCTTCCAGCTTTGTATTCTGATTTACAGTCTTTGTTTCTACCTTCTCTGGCTCCTCCATGCTGTCTCTGTTTTTCACTTAAAGGACATTGTTTGTGAAAGAATACACATCAAAATCAATTCTTAGGAATTGACAACCTGTTTGAACTGGTTGATTAATTAAACAAAATGGGGCACAAACATTTAAATGTGTTGTCAAAGGCTTTCATGGCTGGAATCATTGGCTTGCTGTGAGTTTTCTGGGCTGTCATAGATGCCTGCCATATATGTGGGTGAAACGTTAGGAGAGAATGCTTCAGAAAACTCACAGCAACCCAACATTTTAATGCTTTCTATATTTTTCAAGTGATATTTTTCTTTAAAGAAAATGGTTTCTGCTGAAACCCACTCACAATATCACACAATTCAAGAAGAAAATGAACATCTTATGAGAAATATGAGTAGTTTTCTGTTCTCCCTTGTCACCATTGATAAACCAGAATATGTAAACTCATAGACAATGTTTTATAGAGGGAAAATATATTATCAGATTGATTTTATGACAATGAAATGGAGAAGCACAATTAAAAGTATTTTACTGCACAGAAGTGGTGAACTGACACAACAGCAGGACTGTCATCTTTTGCAGCAATCCTTATCACATGACCTTTGCTGGTCCACCACTTCCCTATGATAAAGCTGCCCAAGTAAAGCCCATCAACAGCCCCTGATTATGTCACACTTTGGGAATTACATTATGTGGCGAGTCCAAGCAGCAGCTACCACCTTCCCCTTAATGTTATCTTTTTAAAAAAAAATTCTTTCCCATTACTTCACAATGAATATATAAGTATAATACAAAGATGAGGAAGTGGCACAGCATCCACCCAGAAGTGCAGCTTCATACAGCCAAGGCACTGCAATCATGTGACATCAGCTGCTGTGTGAAGCTGCCCATCATCATGATGGTAGGTTGCTCCGTCCTCTGTCAGCATGCGATAGTGGCAAGCATATCGTAAAGTCTCCCTGATCAAGTCACCCCACTGGTTATAAATACAGAAAAAGTTTAAATCTTTGAGCAAAAGCTACTTTCTGCCTTTCTTTTTATTGTCACTAAGGCACCTTTGCCTATCTGTATTCTTGCAACTTCATCACATGTGAAAAAAATAAGTATCCGAAGGCACTTCTGCCCCAGTTCACTCACACCACCCATTACACAATGTAGGCTGATTTCCGGTGGAACTTTATGGATGAATTGGGATGGCAGTGTGATAGGACATTGTGCCACCAACATGGTGGACTCCCCATGTTCCATTAGGAAAAACGGGGCTACCGTGGGATTAAGGTGCATGGCAACACATCCCCGCAAGTAATGGGGAAGCATCAACTGCTGTTTGGGGCACTGAGTTTTCCTTGCCTCTGCCCTCGTTTGCCATAGAGGCTGGAAAATTGTAACACTAGACCTCATCCATGTGATGAGATCACAACAGAATGCAACAGCAGATGGTTGAGGGCTATACCCATCCCATGTAAAACTCTCTCTCTCTCTCTCTCTCTCTCTCTCTCTCTCTCTCTCGCTCTCTCACACACACACACACACACACACACACACACACACACACTATAATGCAGGGAGGCCATTTATTTATTTGCATCATTTATATTCCACCCTTCTCACCCCGCAGGGGACTCAGAGTGGATCACAATCCTGGATATTTTTTGGCCTCGTAAATCAGTTAAATTAAGCCTCCCCACTCAAGTGGTACCTAAATTTCCTACTTGACAGATGCAACTGTCTTTCAGGTTGCAAAGGTCGACAACGAGCTACACAATTGCTCAAGTGCTCACCCCGACCCGGGCAGACCTCAAACTCATGACCTTCTGGTCAGTAGAGATTTTATGCAGCTGACACTCAGGCAGCTGCGCCACATTCCCGGTGCCATGGCTCCTCTCCCCATATAAAAGATTTTCACAGGGTTCTATAAACATGAACAGTTTTTTGCTAGAATGTGGCAGCTCAAGATTTCTTGTCCCCATAATAGTTTGATCACCCCTCACACTGAGAGTGTTCTTGTAGGATACTGCTTCCCCAATTTGCTGTTCCAGTCTTTTCCACTTGGGATCGATGGCTGAGACCTTAAAAAAAAAGACTTGGTCTTTATGTTGATCATTTTTATTTTCTTTAATACAAAGTTGCTTCTAAGACTTTGCCAAGGCAGCTGGATGCCGTATGTTATTCATTCCAGCATCCAACCCAAAATCTGTAATGATTTGTTCCTCCACATGCTGGGTTACTAGTAACACTGTGTTCATATTGGCTCACTTGAAACAGGATTGCAAGGCATGACTTGTCCTTCCATCCAGACATACTGTTTAAATCTACAACTGGCTTTTCAAAATTCTCAGTCACTCAAATGTCATAGCGTTGGGCTTTATAAATTGTGGACTACTGAAGAATTAATCTTGTACCCCACAACTTCTATCTGTGGTTGCAGTGTTGGAAAATGGGCTAGCACAGTGTTGGCGTCTCATTTCTGCAAGCTGATTTACACTTAGATTAGCACATTCTTAGAAAATCTGTCAGATAACCTTTCTAGCCAGTACAGGTTGAATATCTTTCATCCAAAATTCTTGGGACCAGTAGTATTTTGGATTTTGGAAAACCTATATTTACATATATGTACATTATGAGAGATCTTGGTGATGGGACCCATTTTTTAAACATTAAATTCATTCATGTTTCATTATTACCTTATATACATAACCTGACGGTCATTTTGAACGCAATACAGTTGATACTTCTGTGTGTGACACAAAGTTGATGTAAATGCAACCTCCAGAAAGTAAAGATGTCACTCTTTCAGCAACTCATGTGGAGAATTTCAAATTTTGGAGTATTGGGGAAAAATTTGAATTTCAAAGATGGGATGCTCAAGCTGTATTTTATTATCCCATGGTATGACCTTGCTCATACTGTTTTGGCATTTTGGTGCTTTTACAAATTGGTGTGATTCAACAAACAGATAGAAAGGGAAAAAGACTCTTCTGTACAACCACTACAGCAGAACAATCCATTGCATTTTGTTCGGCTGTAGTTAGGAGAATTTCTCAACAGCTTTCCCCAAGGAAATATGTATTGTGAAAATGAGAAACACTTAAAAAAATCAAGCATGGGTACAGATTTAGCCCACAGATATTTTTCTGTGACAGGACAGGATACAAGAGTGACAGCAACTAAATCTGGCATTGTAAATACTCACGTGGCTGCTGGTACACATTACAACAGTTTGGTATTATATCTTACCTAGAAGAGAACAAAGAAGGTGCAGGCTTCAGGCTAGATGTGTCTACACTAAATATTTAAGACGGAAACATTATGTACTGTCAAGTGAACAATTTAGGATATGTCAGTATTAGACTGAATTCATTTTGTGAGTGAGTTGAACCTCAAAATGATAACTTGCTCACTGATGAGGAGTCCCATTCTTGTTTGAGTGCTATTGTCAGAATGGGGCCAAATGGCTGGTGACAATTGCCAGGCAAATACAACAGATATGAAGATTAAACAGTTTATCCATACAGATCTTGATTCCTGTCAACCAAATACTGTAGTGGCCTTCAGATGGGAACCAGAGAAGACATGAGGGTGTTCTAACATCTTCTTAGTACTTCAGGGTCTGTGTAGTGTGATGATGAGTATGATGAGCAGAGTAAGTGTACTTTCTGTGGACCTGGTTCAAGTTTGTATCATGGGTTCTCCCATTGCAACAGTCCTTGTTTTGAATACTAATGTATCAGCTACTATCCTTTTCGCTTTCATAATCCCCTTTGCTTATACTCATATGTTCCCATCCTCTCAGTTGTATTCATACCCAGACTTGAATGTATAGCACAAATGCAAACTGGAATTTAAAATACCTTGGAGATGCTGTTCCTGGGATCTACTGTCAGTTTTTTCTATGCACTCTGGAGAACAACAGCCTAACTCATTTTCTCACATATATTGTGAAACCTGTAAATCCTGTCAAAAACACTGCCTGCCTGACAGGCATGTAGCCAGGGGCTAGGGGAGAAATTCTCAGGGTGGTCCGCGAGAAGGCCTTACTGGTACATTATTTAAACTGTTATGTTTATTCATATCATGATCTGATCACCATGCTCATTATATCCCACATTCATGGGGCTATTGGGATAACAATACAAATGGTTTGCTAGGGTAGACCCTCTTCCACCCAATCTCAGCCCCCCCAAACCAAACTCAGCCCCCCCCCCAAATCAAAATCCTGGCTACGGCCCTGCTGCCTGAGATCTCACTATCCCAAATGGATGATCCTGTAGCCTACATCCCTCAAGCTGCAGTCACACCCACTCAGTTTCTCTGCCTCATTGAAAATGCAAGCAATAGTGTCTGCCACTTAGCACTGCAAGACTTAGAAGCAGGTATTCTTACTTAAGATTGAAAATGGTAGTGGCCCCCTGTACTTTTCATATTTGTAGGGATTATTTGCCACACAACCAGGTACCAAGTAAGGCCCCTTCTATACTGCTATATAAAATCCAGATCATCTGCTTTGAACTGGATTATATGGCAATGTAGACTCATATAATCCAGTTCAAATCAGATGTGGATTATCTGATTTGATAATCTGGATTATATGGCAGTGTTAAAGGGGCCTAAGAGTAACTGAAAGTCCCTCTACTACATTGCAGGTACTGGAGCCCTCTCCAGTTTTCAATTTGGCAACTCAATTTGCTGCAAATCTAGAAACTTTCTTTCACCTCTTCTTGGAAACCAACATCTCTTTTTAAATATTGTTTTGTCCATTGTAATATTACTTCTGGCTTGTGAAATGTTACAAGAGAAGAATATAAAATGAGCCAAAGCTGATTGGGTAAAGGGCCAATTTTAAGCCAGCATTATCTTTATGTCCTGATCAAGTGTTTACCAGTAGGAGGGCCACAAAAAGGGAATGAGTATAAGGACCTCATCACATTGAGATCAGTAAGATGGGCAAAAGTTGGGGGGATTCACCATGGATTGGGACAAATCTAGCATGGGGGAACCCATTGTCCATGCACCACATTGCTGTTTAATTCATCTCATGGGGGGAAGCATCGCCACTTGGCTTCTCCGCATTCTTCTCTATGAAACATAGGAAGCCTTCCTTGTTACTGGCACTGCCTCTTATGAGAGTTTGACCTCACTTCAGGCACAGAACCTTACCAGAAGTAAATTGACTCTGTGTGACAGGATCCAGTGGACTCCATGCCTGAAGTGAGGTCCAACTACCACAGGATAGGCAAATTTACCCATGTGATGAGGTCGCAAGAGTAGTACTGAATCATTTCAATTCTGTTGCCTAACAAGAGATATACCAATGTTGGCCAAGCTTCAGTAGTCTGGTGGCCATATCCCACCTCTGCCCCCCACCAACAGCCATACTGAGCCACAAACCTGAAAGAAAATGGATCCCTAAGTGGAGAGAAATCGACTTTTAGTTTAGAAAAATGTGTACATAGGTGAGGCAAGGGTTAAATGGAGAATCACCACCATGGAGAGGTGACAACTCTTAGTTTGCATTTCTGAGGAAAACCACATAATTTGTATCCCTATGATAAACAGACACATAATGCCTCAGATCCTACCTAGCAACTAGGTCTGTTGATACATAACTGTGGATAGATTCTGTGTCCTATGAATGTGGCCAAGTCCTAAGGTGGTCATCATAACATCTTGTAGCAAATTTCATAGTTTGACTGTGTGCTGAATATGCTCTCTTTTCTCTGCTGTGGCAGAAACAGATAACCAAGGCTGCATAAACAAGATAAATAAGGAAAAGAAACCTGCACAAATTACCACAGGCATCATCTGTTAGTTTCCATACTATAATGGGCTTGCAGGCCTGGGTGAGCCTAGACATTCTTTTATATTCCTTCAACCATCTAGTACTCAGGCCCTTCCTCTTGCATCTGATCTGTAATTCAAATCCTGCCAGTGGCAAAAGTTGTCTAGTTTTGTTTTGTTTTTATCTTCTCAGTTCTAATCCTGCTTCAGGCAGTGTTTTCAGTACAATAAATGACATGAACAGGCATCAACATTGTCAAGATAAATAATTGTGAAGAACCCTTGGAAGAAAGGTATAACATGTGTATCATGTTGCTTGTCGACAGGTTCCCTGAGAAACTGAGATCAAGATAAGTGGAATGATTTATGATGAACTGATGATCACTACTTAAGAAATTATTTTTTTCTGCATAAGAGGAGTAGGCAACAGGAAAGAGGTGTTATTTACTTACCAGACTTACAGTATAGCGAAAATAACACTTGAGAATGATCATACTGAATCTTATCATCACTTGAACTCTCTTCACTTGAAATGGCAAAATTTGCCTTTGAGATATTTCACATAAAAGTTCATGCTTCATCATTGAGATATCTCCCAACTTCGTTCCAAGATCCAATGTCTGTGCAAGGCAATATACCACACATTACTAGCAATGTCAGAGTTAGTTGTCTTATTTATTTTGAAGAATATCCCTTTATTTAGCATGGTATTTCCTCTAGAGCAGGGGTGATCATTAGGTAGCTTGCGAGCTACTAGTCGATCTTCGGCCCTCTTCCAGGTGATCTTCAGGCCTCACCAGCTGGATGGGGCACTCCTGCCATGCGTGTGCACCCCCAAGCACACGCGCTCCTGCTGCTGGCTTCCGCTCTCGCGCTGCTTCTTTTGCCTGCGGGGCATTGCAGGAAGAAGGAAGCACGAGGCGGGGCCTCTGGAGGGAGTGCCCTGCCTCTCTCTTGCCAGAAGCCGCTGTGCAGCCTCCGCTGCCGGCGAGACAGGCAGGGCGGAGCACTCCCTCTGGATGCCCCACCTCGTGCTTCCTCCTTCCTGCAATGCCCCGCAGGCGGAAGAAACGCTGCACGGGTGGAAGACAGCAGCAGGAACACGCGTGGTGGCGGGAGCGCGCGGGGGCAGGTAGATCTTTTAGACTTGATTGCTTTAAGAGTAGCTCGCATCCTGCTCTAGAGTGCTTACAACATTTTAAAAAACCATTTATATGAACAAAATTTACAACAGCAATTACAAAACCTTATCCACAGGCATTTTCTAACAATGGACAATTGACTCCCATTACTACTTGGGACTGAATTGTTGATAAATGTGAGAGATAGCAGCGGAGTTTTCTAGCAAAGTAAAAAGATCCGCAGGACCGAAGCTGAACACCAGCTATTCCTAAGCCACCCTCACCCCCAAATCTAATAGGAAAAAAGTTTTAGTTTGATTTGTCAAACATATAAAAAATAAAAGAGTGTCTTGTGAAAATATTGCGTTGAATGTCTGTGGCTTCTTATAGATCAGGGCTGTCCAACTTCTACCGGACCTGTGGCCGGAATTCCAGTTACTGATGACCTGGGGGGCCGAAGGGTCTGCCTCCGCCCCTGGCTCCGCCCCCTCCCCGGCTCCACCCCAGCTCCGCCCCCTCCCTGGCTCCACCCCTGCCCCGCCCCCCTCCCCCGGCTCCACCCCTCTCCCGCCTTGGAGGTGTCTGTGGAGGACACCGGGGCTTTGACTTGGAGATAGAGATGAACACCAAAATCCCAGTCTCAAGTCCCAGTCCCTGCTGCTTTGAACTGGATTATATTGCAGTGTGGACTCAGGGCCCTTCACACAGCCATATAACACAGAATATCCAGGCAGGAAACCCCACAAAACCTGCTTTGAACTGGATTATATTGCAATGTGGACTCAGGGCCCTTCACACAGCCATATAACGCAGAATATCCAGGCAGGAAACCCCACATAACCTGCTTTGAACTGGATTATATTGTAGTGTGGACTCAGGGCCCTTCACACAGCCATATAACACAGAATATCCAGGCAGGAAACCCCACAAAACCTGCTTTGAACTGGATTATATTGCAATGTGGACTCAGGGCCCTTCACACAGCCATATAACGCAGAATATCCAGGCAGGAAACCCCACATAACCTGCTTTGAACTGGATTATATTGCAGTGTGGACTCAGGGCCCTTCACACAGCCATACAACGCAGAATATCCAGGCAGGAAACCCCACAAAACCTGCTTTGAACTGGATTATATTGCAATGTGGACTCAGGGCCCTTCACACAGCCATATAACGCAGAATATCCAGGCAGGAAACCCCACAAAACCAGCTTTGAACTGGATTATATTGCAGTGTGGACTCAGGGCCCTTCACACAGCCATATAACGCAGAATATCCAGGCAGGAAACCCCACAAAACCTGCTTTGAACTGGATTATATTGCAGTGTGGACTCAGGGCCCTTCACACAGCCATATAACGCATAATATCCAGGAAGGAAAACCCACATAACCTGCTTTGAACTGGATTATATTGCAGTGTGGACTCAGGGCCCTTCACACAGCCATATAACGCAGAATATCCAGGCAGGAAACCCCACAAAACCAGCTTTGAACTGGATTATATTGCAGTGTGGACTCAGGGCCCTTCACACAGCCATATAACGCAGAATATCCAGGCAGGAAACCCCACAAAAACCAGCTTTGAACTGGATTATATTGCAATGTGGACTCAGGGCCCTTCACACAGCCATATATCGCAGAATATCCAGGCAGGAAACCCCACAAAACCTGCTTTGAACTGGATTATATTGCAATGTGGACTCAGGGCCCTTCACACAGCCATATAACGCAGAATATCCAGGCAGGAAACCCCACATAACCAGCTTTGAACTGGATTATATTGCAGTGTGGACTCAGGGCCCTTCACACAGCCATATAACGCAGAATATCCAGGCAGGAAACCCCACAAAACCTGCTTTGAACTGGATTATATTGCAGTGTGGACTCAGGGCCCTTCACACAGCCATATAACGCAGAATATCCAGGCAGGAAACCCCACAAAACCTGCTTTGAACTGGATTATATTGCAGTGTGGACTCAGGGCCCTTCCACACAGCCATATAACCCAGAATACCTGCTTTGAACTGGATTATCGGGTCCACACTCATATAATCTGGTTTAAAGCAAATAACATGGGATTTTATTCAGATGTGTGGAAAGGAAGGCAAATAAGAAGCCAGGGCCCTTCCACACAGGCCTATAACCCTGAATGATAAGGCATAATATTCATTCTGCCTCTGCTAATAATAATAATAATAATAACAACAACAGGTTCCTGGAGTAATAATAACAACAACAACAGGTTCCATCCAGGGCCATCCAGTCCAATCTCCTTCTGCCATAAGGGGAAAACACAATCAAAGCATTCCTCACAGATGGCCATTCAGCCTCTGATGATAATAATATAATAATAATAATAATTACAATGGGTTCCTAGAATAGGAGACCTCCAAGGGCCATCCAGTCCAATCTCCTTCTGCCATAAGGGAAAAACACAATCAAAGCATTCCTCACAGATGGCCATTCAGCCTCTGATGATAATAATAATAATAATTACAATGGGTTCCTAGAATAGGAGACCTCCAAGGGCCATCAGTCCAATCTCCTTCTGCCATAAGGGAAAACACAATCAAAGCATTCCTCACAGATGGCCATTCAGCCTCTGATGATAATAATAATAATAATAATAATAATTACAATGGGTTCCTAGAATAGGAGACCTCCAAGGGCCATCCAGTCCAATCTCCTTCTGCCATAAGGGGGAAAACACAATCAAAGCATTCCTCACAGATGGCCATTCAGCCTCTGATGATAATAATAATAATAATAATTACAATGGGTTCCTAGAATAGGAGACCTCCAAGGGCCATCAGTCCAATCTCCTTCTGCCATAAGGGGAAAACACAATCAAAGCATTCCTCACAGATGGCCATTCAGCCTCTGATGATAATAATAATATAATAATAATAATAATAATAATAATTACAATGGGTTCCTAGAATAGGAGACCTCCAAGAGACCATCAGTCCAATCTCCTTCTGCCATAAAGGGAAAACACAATCAAAGCATTCCTCAGCCATGTTGAATCAAACCTAAACTCTCCTGAGAGCAACAGAAAGTACTGAACCTTGAGTTTGGGAGTTCTCCTCCATCCAGAGAGTACTGTGGACTCAAATAATGATGGATCAGGACCAAACTTGGCACGAAGCCTCAGGAGAGGAGGAAGCCGGAAGGGAATGAATGAGCACCCCCCCTGCCGAACTCGGCCCCGCCCTTTTTCGCTCTGGCCACGCCCCTCTCACTCGTGCACTCCCTCTCCTTCCCTCTTTCCTTCAGGTGGTGGAAGGGGGAAGGAATGAAAGGGGGGAAAGAGAGAAGGAGGGAGGGAGGGAGGCGGGGGGGAGGAGGGGGAAGTAGGAGGAGGAGGAAGGAGCCTGCTCCTCCCTGCCCCGCCCCCTCCCCCCCCCGTGAAAAAAAATAAATAAAATATTCGAAAAATATTCCAAAAAATATTCCAAAAAATATTTAAAAATTTTTTTAAATCTTAAAAGGCAGATATCTTGCAGGAGGGTAGGGGGCCGTGGGGACGGGGCTGGGGGGCCGTATACGGCCCGGGGGCCGCCAGTTGGACAGCCCTGTTATAGATGTCCACTTACATCAAGCCAGGAGTGAGAAATTATTATATTTGTTCACTAATATCTGGAAGACACATAGGCAGGATACAAAACTTGCTTTTTATAGGTAGAATAGCTCCACTTATATAAGGACCTCATCACATTGAGGCCCTGAAGCTGGAAATAGCTGGGGTATTTGTTGGGTAGCGGGCAAATCTGGCAGGCAGTGTGGGATCCTGTTTCCCTACACCCCACATCTCCCGTATCGATCCTCTCCCCATCCCACCGGGGGGAGCCACCACCACTTGCCTTCCCTCTGCATTTTCTCCATTCTTGTCACGATGCAAGGACTTGGCCGGCCCCTTAATCACACACACAGAGACGGTAATCAGCTAACTATTTTATTGAAGAATAAAACATATAAAAAGGCAATTGTCCAAAGATAAAAGTATAGTCCAACAGTAAAGAGTCTGTAGTATAATCCAAAGGCAAAGGTCTTGGCAAAAACTTGGCAAAAGCACCACAGATTCAAGCGGATCAAGAAACAAGGTAAAGTTCAATGCAAGGTTCCAAGAAACTTCTTGGCAAGGAATGAGCCGCAGATTGGCTCCGTGGTCCTTGGCTCGCTACACTTCACTAGCTTAGAAGTGGCCGAGGTACTGAGGATCCGTTCCCATGGATCCTATACTTAAACCTCACGGCGGCCCCCGGGACGCTCTAGGCTACGGCGGTAGTCTGTGCTACGGGACCTCGCACTTCTCTGGTGCTCTAGGCTGCGGTGCCAATCCCTCCTGCAGGAGTCGATGCTCCGTCTCCTATCAAAGCTCCGACCTTGCCTCCCAGCACCTGGCTCGCTATCTTCATGAGAGTCAAACTCCCCTTCGTCTTCCATGGCCTCCTCGCCCATGTTTTCCCAAATTCTCTCCTGTGATCCGTACCCACCCGGTTTCTCATAACAATCATCGCTATCAGCACTTTCAGGATCAGCCTGACCTTCCCAGTTCCCATAGGCATCTGGCCAACCTTCATCCCAGGCCAAGCTCTCTGTGGGAGAGGAAGGTCCAGCAAGCTCATTAACCCCTTCCTCCATTTCATCCTCAGCTGCGGCTGGCTCTAATGCAAGTGGGACCCCCGGTGCTGCCCCCTGCCCCCCAGGCACAAAAGAGAACTGGGGTGCTACAATTCTACCTCATGAGAACATGGGAAGCCTCCTGTATTCTCAGGGCTCCATTGTATGATGCTTTCAACATGGAGCCAAGACAGAAGTAGCCCTGCATCATGTGATGGGCTCTGTCTTGACTCCGTGTTGAAAAGTCCTATGACAGAGTCCAGACCTCTATTGAAAATGTTCAATTACACTCAAAATCTATAAATATATAAAAAGAAAAGAAAGAAAATGAAAAAGGAGGAGGAAGAACACTAAAAATTAGAGCATAACAGGTACAGATTAAAGGAAAAAGAAAAATAACACTGCCATTCTCCCTTTCAATGGTAAACATCACTGAAATGGTTTCAAGCCTCTTAACATAAAAAGTCAACTGTCCTCATCTTTCTATACCCTATTCATTACTTCTCAACAATCAAAAATAGATTCTTTTTTGCTGAGGTTAACATCTAGTATTAAAATATTCATAATCAATCATTATTTTCCTATATTTCCTGTCAGACATATAAGACATTATATCATATTACAGCATAATAAGTAGTATTTACTAGGCTTGTTTGAGCCCAAAAAAAATTGTTTCAAAACTCCTTTCAGATGTAGGGAGCACTGGTGGTTCGATTCTAAATTCAATTCCGATTTTCATAGAAAAAAATGTTCAAAAACGTTTGAAACTTCTGAATCCTTCCATAATGGTTTGAAAGTGTTATTTCCTGTTTTATTGGGTGGTCTTTACTTTGAAAGTAGTTGCTTTACTCCTGAAGGGAGAGGAGCAAAGGGAAGAAAGTCATCCCTCAGTTTTAAAATGCTTACCAGGCTCATCGGGAGAGGAGAGGAGGAAAGTGAGCCACTCGGTTTTAAAATGCTTCCCAGGCTCACGGGGAGAAGAGAGGAGGAAAGTGTTTTTGCTAAAAACTGTTGAAGCATCTCCACTGTTATGTGGGCATACATTTTTTCAAATCAGTTTTTAGATGCAGTCTGTTATTTTTATGCTCAAGGATTAAAAAAGGATTTAAATGCTTCCCAGGCTCACGGGGAGAGGGGAGGAGGAAAGTGAGCCACTTGGTTTTAAAATGCTTCCCAGGCTTGAGCTGAGGCCAGGAATAATTTCCGACTCACTTACTGCTTCGTAACAGAAATGGCGGAAAAAGCTTCGGAAGGGCAAAGGGACTTCCAGTTTCCTTAAAAACTTCTAAATTGCTTCAAAAGCAAATCTTTCTGAATTTATTCCGAATTACGAAAATTCCAACCAAACCTAACCATGCCTAGTATTTACTTTTCTCACATTTAATGCTAGCAACAACCCACTAGCATTACTTATTAAAACAGTAAATCTCTTACTTGTTTTGTTGCACCATTATGTCCATTCTATCTTACAATTCTTCAGTGTTCTAAAATTTCCTTTATGTGTAGGACAAAACTGCTCTGGCTGGAAAAAAAAACCTCCAAAAAAAACCCCAAACCACACACTACATAGGCATCATTGGGACAAAAAATCACAACTGCATTGGTTACATCTTTTTTTAAAAAAAAGATTTTGTATTGCTTTTCAACATATACAGTAAACATACAGCGAAAGAGGGTAGCGGGCAAATCTGGCAGGCAGTGTGAGATCCTGTTTCCCTACAGTGTGGGATCCTGTTTCCCTACAGTGTGGGATCCTGTTTCCTATAACAAGTGGTTATAGGAAAGCATTGGTTACATCTTTAAATGGAGTTGGTCCAACACATGGGCCTCAGATCGAGGCATCTACTAAACAACCAGTTGATTAATGAAACCACTAATCCATGGCATCACAAGGGAACTGGCCAGGTGAGCATCCCACCCACATTATCTCTCCCCCCTCACACACACACACACACACACCTCAGGGGGTACTGTCCCTAATGCTGATCCAGACCTTCCTCTTGTACAAGCTTCTCTAGAGGAAACTGAAACAAGCACATCTGAGCAAGCTACAGAAGGATGAACATACCCACATCTCTAGAGCATAGGAAAGAGCAGGCAGGATATTTCAGGTCTCAGGGATTAGCTAAGAAATGAGAACTTTGGATCTTGGCATTGTCTCACACATTTCTGTTTTGGTTTGTACTTCATGTTTCTGACTTCAGACTTGATCTTGTTATTTGGATTTGCTTTCCAAGGCCTCCTCAATTTGGCTTCTCTGACATCAGACTCTTGACTTTGGCTGGATCATTCCTGTTCTTTAAACTAAGCTCCTGATAATGTGGATGAGTTTATGAGAAGAGTGCAGAAGTATCTTTGGAGGCTAATTCTTTCATTAAATCAATTTGCTTTTTTCTTCCATTTGTGTATTCATATTTACATTTTTCTTTTTTCTTCCTTCCTTCCTCCCCTTCCTCCCCTCCCCTCCATACATGTCATCTAGCAGCAGCCAAGCCATTTCACTCCCTTTCTTTCCCAGTGACATCTAAAGGGCCATTTCACCTAGCAACAAACAATTGTGCACTTAGCCACAGCCAATCCAGTTTGATCCAATTTTCTCCTCAGCTCTGGCCCCAAAGGGGTGGTTCTTTTAATTCATAAGAGTTAATTATTCTAAGCTGAATAATGAAGGGTATGTGTGCCAAGTTTGGCCCATACCCTTCAAGCCATGTAGGAATCTTTGTGGTACAAATGGACAAACCCATCCAACCAACCAATCAACCAATGTACATACTTTGACTTTCCTGTAGAGAAATTGTCTTAAAATCTACTTTACTACTAAAATCTACTTTGAAGAAATAAAGGAATAATGGGTACTTTTGGATGTTATCCAGCATTATAGGGTCTTCACCTTTTTTGGCATGCGTGTGTGTGTACAAATCCTACATCAACTGCATTTGAGCCTTTGTGACATTGTAAAATAGGATGTTCAAAAATTATCTTTACCATTTCAGTTTTATATAGAACTGAAAGGGTAAAGAGAATGTGCAGACATATTGTACTATCAAGGACTCTGGGAATCTGATAGATAGGTTTCAAAGGGGGAATGAAAACCCATGTCTTCAAATGGGCTCTTTAAACTAGTTTGAAGTTTATTGGTTACTTTATTTTAAAAGCAGTATTTTTAAATTTTGTTATAGTGAGTATTTCAGCAGTTAATGATATTAGTTAACATTAGTTAATGATATTAACTACTTTGGGAAGGGTGTTGGTGGTGGGTGTGGTGGTTCTGCAGTTGCATAATCACTAAGAGACTAGCTGTTCTGTTCTTATTTGATCAAGAACCTCATCACATTGATGAGGTCCTGAGGGGTGATTTGCTAGCTTCCATTGTAAATTGGTGGGGTAATCCTGGCACCCCACACCTCACTTCGCCCACAGCAATGCTTCACCATCACATATGGGGAAGTGTCACCACACGGCACCCCCTCACACTTGCCCTGTTGTTCTTTATGGAACACAAGAAGCTTCTCATGTTCCAAGGGAAGCATCATACCATGCTGTCAGGATGCTTCTTCTATGGAGCCCCATTGGAAGTTGTCGTATGTCATGTGATGGCATTTGGTGGGCTCTGAGTAGTTAAGTGTCCTGGCAGCATGCTAGGGTGTTGTCCATAGATGCCTCCAAGGTCATGTGGCTCACATGACTGCATGCAGCACCGTTACCTTCGCACCAAGGCAGTACCTGTTGTTCTGCTCACATTTGCATGTTTTTGAACTACTAGATTGGCAGAAGCTGGACCTAACAATAAGAACTCACCCTGCAGCATGCTAGGGTGTTGATTTCACCTCATGTGATGAGATTGCAAGACAGAAGTATTCTCCATGTGATGTATATTACAACTAACTTGAAGATACTGACCTGTAGAGACTTTCCAGGTCTAAATTTGGGCAGTATTGATAATAGCCTGGTAACTTTTTCTGATTGGGATAATGGAGTAGAAGTTGTATACATCATACTTAAGAGCATTCTTGGACTTGAACTTCCAGATTCTCTAAATAACATGGCCACTTGCCCTGGCTGGGTGAACCTGAGGAATATAGTCCTAGAAGGGAACTCTTCCAAACCCTGATTATGTTATGCAGATTAACTACAGAACAACAATTGCTGAAAAATAACAACAGCAATAAAACAATCTGCTGCTTCAATGAATTTATAAACATATGTGGTGGCAAAATACAAGCAGTGGGTAGGATAACAGAATGTAGTTATAGTTGTTTTGATATTTAACTGATTTTAATTTGTTGTTGTAAGTGATATGTTGTTGTGTTGCACTTTGTATCCAGCATCAAATTGTTGCCCTTTGACAACCGCCTTGAGTCCCCCTTGGGAAGCAAATGCAAAAAAAAGCACCACAAAGCATATACTTCAATATATTTTGTCCAAATCACCAATATACATGCATCAAATATTCTCCCCCTTCCTAAATGAAGGTTTTCTTTCACAAGCAGATTTGGCTGTTTACAATGGTTATAGAGTGTTAAGATCGGCTGTGGAGGTCCTGCTCTCGGTCCCACCGCACCTGCAGATGTGATTGGTGGGGACGGGGGATAGGGCCTTCTCGGTGGTGGTTCCTTGGCTTTGGAACTCCCTCCCCAGCAAGATTAGATCAGCCCCCTCCTTCCTGGTGATAAGAAAACAGCTTAAACCTTGCCTATGCAAGCAGACATTCGGTGGTTGATAGTACTACTGAAGCAGCTAAAAGATAACCACTGGATTGATGCAATGTCTAAAATGTTTTACAGTCTTTTTGAAATTTCCTATTGTTTTTAATGGTTCTTATCTAGAGTTATATGTTATTGTTTTAGATATGTGATTATATGTATGTCAGGCATTGAATTTTTGCCATTTATTACACCACTTTGTGTTCCCCCAGAGGTGATAAAAGTGGTATAAGTAAAGGTAAAGGTTTCCCCTTACATTAAGTCCAGTCATATCCAACTCCGGGGGTGTGTGTGTGTGTGTGTGTGTGTGTGCTCATCTCCATTTCTAAGCTGAAGAGCTGGCATTGTCCATAGATGCCTCCAAGGTCATGTGGCTCGCATGACTGCATGCAGCACCGTTACCTTCGCACCAAGGCAGTACCTGTTGTTCTGCTCACATTTGCATGTTTTTGAACTACTAGATTGGCAGAAGCTGGACCTAACAATAAGAACTCACCCTGCTCCCCGGATTCAAACCACCAACCAGCAGTTCAGTGGTTTAACCCGCTGCGCCACCAGGGGCCCAAAAAGCAGTATAGAAATGCAATAAATAAAGAAATAGATAATAGCATTTTACAGTGGGATAACAACTGTCTGATTTCCTCCATGTGGGGAAGAGGAGAGAAACAGGGTCATTATTTGAACAATTTCTGCCTTTCTGAAAGCAACAAAAAGTGCAGGAGCTGTGGTTTATGTTGTGTAACTACACAACATAAACATGTAACTACACAACATGAGTCGACTGAGGGCGTACACAAAAACGTACACAAGTAGACACTAATCACTATCCTAAAACTCATGTAATAGTGAACTAACATACATTAAAACTTGGATTAAGTTAAAAGATAACTGTGAAATTAGGGGTTCCACTGCAGACTGTAGAAAACCCCAAGTATTGAATCAATGATAGGATAACAGTCAAGTGCACTGGACATCCCAGTTGTTTTAATGTGTCTGTGGCAACATTTCTGGTTCTAATGTGAGTATGTTAAGAGTAGGGAGAGGGCTGAAAGGGATAGTATTTTCAACATAAGCATCTCTCAAAATTCACCAAAGATATGCTCCTGACGTTTCACCCTGGGTAAGCTATCCACTATGATTCAATTAGATCTCTTACATTGTTCGCTGGCTTTTGGTAAATTACACCTTTGATTTCTGGTCTAATGAAAAGGTGCTAATTACCTTTTTAAGTGCTCGTTTAATGCTCTGCAGTGACATAAAGCATTAGTGCAGCAGCCTTGGCTGCTGGAACCTTCCAGAGTGTTCTCCCCCACTGCTTTGTTTAATCAGCCTTTTCCCAGTTCTGCTTTTCTTTTCTCCACCCCCTTTAAGGCCCCTAAACACAGCTAGCTCTTCTGCAGATGAATAAATCTACTATATTGTTTGCTGAAATTGGCTGTCTTTTAGCATAATGAAAACAGAAACAGATCCAGCATAACCTAGAAGAGTCTCTCCCTTTGTCACATTCTGTATTTTTCTTCCTGTGCTTCAAATTAGTGGGATTTCAACCTCCGTTGACTTCACAAAAGCACGGTTTTCTCCAGCAAATATTGCTAAAGTCACGAGCTGAAGAATGTGGATAATATTGATTAGATAATAACGCATCCCGCATTTCATTTTTCTGCCCTACCTACTCATACTCATATCAATAGAATTTAGAAGGCCAAATTTTTCATAAGTACTGGATGAATTAGCACATGAATTCTATACTTTGCTTTGAAATATTCCATTACAACTAAGAGAATGTCCTTCCAAGAAAATCCATTTTGAACAGTGTTCGGATACTGCTGCATAGAGCAGTGCATAAAGCAACAGGCATACCAAATTCACTTGATAACTGCAAGCCATAAAAAGATGGTGTCAGTCTCCATACCAATTAAGCCTGATTTAATTTTATTAGGAGGATCATCAGAGATGACATTGTGATGGTACTGCCTTACCAGCTAACCCCCTGTTGCAGCAAGTACAGCTTTTGTGGCTTCATTAACATTTAGCTCCCTGAGTCAAAATAACCATCTCCTGTATTCTCGAGTAAGATGGAATGCCTGTTATACTAGTTGAAATCTATAGTGTTAAAATGTATGATATACTTCCTGCTTGGCATCCCATAGGAGGACTTCACACTTGGAATTGTTTTTAAGTTGTGTAGGAAACTGCAGTGGGACTATTCAATGTCATGTCAGCCGTTTTGTATGTGGACCATTAGCTGCAGTCTTCCTCAATTTGTTGCCTTGCAACCTGTTTCAGAATGAGATTCCCACCATTTCGTGTCATTGGCCATGCTAGCCAAGATTGAGGTGCATAATATATAGGGAGCACCAGAGCATCGTTCAGATGAGCCTGATTTTGTGGAAGCATGCAATTCTAAATAGCTTCTCCTTCTCCGGCATGTCTCTATTTGGGATCCCACTGATACAAGCAACACCTTTGCATTGGCTTATGAACAAATTCAAACCATAAGTGTTTGGTAAAATATGATTTTGGGGAATATACATTTCAGCTCTACCATCATGAACTCGCCACATTTAACAAGACCAGTGACTAGATTGGATTTGAGACAGGGTGCATGCAGAGCTGACAAAAATATTCTCACAGGATTAACCTACATGACAGAACATCCCATCTGACCCATGGATTATTTTAGGAAGGTTCCTTCTTAGGCTGCTAAGATGTGAAGTTGAAAAGAGTACATGAACAATATGTGGCACAACTGATTTTTAAATTGTTCACAAACAGCCTAGGCTTTATTTTAAAATTAAACGATAGCCACTTTTATTCTACTCTAAGGACCACATCCTGTGAAAAGGGGGAAAGCAGGGAAAAATGGAGGAAACCATCTTGTTACTTCATTCCCTACTGTTGAAGTCCATCTTCTGAAGTCCAAGACATCTCATGTCCTTTCCCCGTCTTTCCCCTGTCTTAAGCCATTTGGAGTCAGGTCCTGAAAATGTATTCTGGACTTTGTTTCCAGAGTCCCATGGAGTCTCACTGGAAGTGTCCTTACATCATGTGATGATGTCCTCCATGGGATTTTGTTTGCTAAGCTGAATCCAGAATGTGTGAGATGAAGTTCTAAGCCATTTGCTGAAGAGCCAGACTAAATGTGTGAACAACAGCAGCAGTAATGGGAAGGCAGGATTAATGGAGGATCTCTTAAGACAACATGAGTGGCACAAAACAACAACAAAACTTTATTACGGTCACTGACCAGCACAAAGTGGGCACAAGCACCCTGAGAGGGGAAGGACAACTCCCCAGTAAGCAGTTGAGTGGCACCATATTGAACACCTATCAGTACTGCATAGAAGGACGAATGGTAAACCTCCTTTTGAGTATTTCCCCCACTAAAAACCTCTCTGATACAATCCAAAATGAAAGAAGAGATAGTATCAGAAGATAAAACTCCCAGGTTGGATGGGAGTCAACAGGCTACATTCAAAGCAGATGACAATTATGAGGATTGCCATGGCTAATGATGCAACTTTACTCAGGTAAAAGGTTTAGCTATTGAAATGCTCAGAAATTAAAGGAAATCTGAAGCTACACAGCACATGTTATAGAAGCAAAGAATTTGAGAAACTTGGACCGGGGGAGCTAGACATAATAAAGCAAGAAAAGGAATGTGTAAACATTGCAATACTTGGGGGTGAGCAAGCTAAGGTGGACAGGAATGGGACATTTTTCAGATAAATACAAAGTGTTTTACTCAGGAAATGAAAATATAAGAAAATGGGATGCCTAATCTGAGCCACTTTCACAGGCCACAGCGATATGTGGCTGCTATTTGCATAAAGTTCTTTAATTGGCCAGTCTTGGCACTCCAAAATTCTAAGTGCCAGCTATTTGCATAAAGTTCTTTGATTGGCCAGCCTTGGCACTCCAAAATTCTAAGTGCCAGCTATTTGCATAAAGTCCTTTGATTGGCCAGCCTTGGCACTCCAAAATTCTAAGGCACCAGACAGAGGGCATTGATAGCCACAGATTAGCCAGCATCCCAGAATCCAGGCCTCTACATTCAAACAACAGGATTTCTTCCCAATGAGGGGAAAAATGCACCATCAACATTCCTCCCCACTTGGCTCTGTGAAAACAAAATGGAATCCTGTTTTCTCCTCCCCCTCAGCTTTTAGAAAATGGCTGCCTGCCATTCCGCCTTTTAAAGTTACCAATTACCAGCAGAACAGGCAAGAACATTACAGGCCCCAAAAGAGAGTTTAGGGCAGGATGGCCCATGAATGATGGGATTTGCATCCCAATTCACTTCCCAGAAAACACTGTAGCCCCTACAAATCACAGACCAGGCCCAAAATTTACAGTAAGGCTTCATTAACTTGATTTTCCTGACTAGGCCTCAGTTAATAGGACATTGTGTATAGCCAGGCCCCAAAAGAGAGTTTAGGGCAGGATGGGCCACGAATGATGGGATTTGCATCCCACTTCACTTCCCAGAAAACACTGTAGCCCCTACAAATCACAAACCAGGCCCAAAATTTACAGTACGGCTTCATTAACTTGATTTCCTGACTAGGCCTCAGTTAATGGGACATTGTGTATGGCCTGAATTAACAGTAACCAACCTTGGCACACTGAGCCCCTATGACCCATGATTCATTCTACTGCAGTTTGGAGTAGGGAGGACCATGGATGATGGGACTTGAAGTACCATCACAGGTTATGAGATTTGTAGTACTTTCAAACTCTTCATTCCCCACAGACCAAGGCGGCCCTGAACCACAAGTCCAAACTTGGCACACAGTACCCCCATGTCCCACACTCCATCCTACTGCAGTTTAGAGGAGGATGGACCATGAAGGATGGGATTTCAAGTACCTCCATTCACTTCCCAAGCCCGCTGCAACCCTCATCCAGTGCATAATCATGACCACATTGGCACAAAGCCCCCATGACCCAATGGACGTCCTGATGCAGTTCGGAGGGCGGACCACGGATGATGGACTTGAAGTACCTCCACTCATTTCACCAGACCATTGCCAACCTCATCCAAACACTGATCAAGACCAAACTTGGCACACAGAGCCCCCATGACTCATTCTACATTCTGGTGCAGTATTGAGGAGGATGGACCACGAATGATGGGACTTGAAGGACCTCCCTCACGTCCCAAGACTGCTGCGACCCTCATTCAATGACTAATGAAGACCAAACTTCGCACACAAAGCCCTCATGACCCACTCTACATCCTGTGCTGTTGGGAGGGGGATGGACCATGGCCAATGGGACTTGCAGTACCTTCACTAACTTCCTGAGACCACTTCAAGCCACATACACATCTAATAGGAACCAACCTGGCACACAATGCCTTCCTCAAATAACCCGGGCACCGCCGGGTCCTCAGCTAGTATATAGAGACTATATATAATAGTCTAATATAAACAGGAGATGTAGCAAAAGAAATATAATGCAAAGTCTGACTGACTCATACCAATAAGACTAAGGGAAAACCCATTAATATAACCATAATCCAAATTTATACTACATCTACAGAGAAGAAGAAAAAATGAAAGATTATATGCTAGAGTCTAAGAAATTTTGCATAGGAGAACAACTGACCGAATTTTATGAAGCCAACGTTTATGAAGCAAACATACTCTTCAAGCAACAAAGGAGGTGACTGTATATATGCACATTATCTGATAATATAGAAATCAGATAGAGCTGGTTGAGCCAACCAAAAAAATGGTTCAAAATTCGCTTTGGATGTAGTGGGCACTGGCATTTTGAATTTTAACTGTGTCCAAAGCGGGTTAACAGCCACTTTGGATGTGGCTTTCCTCCCCCCCCCCCTGCACCAGGAAGGAAAACCACGTCCAAAGCAGGTTAAGCAGCCGCTTTGGAAGTGGTCCCCCCCCCCCCCTATGTCAGGAAGGAAAACCACTTCCAAAGCGGGTTAAACAGCCACTTTGGACGTGGCTTTCCTTCCCCCCATGGGGCTGTCCAGATTCGGAGGGAAGGCATGGGCTTGGAAACCCATGCCTTCCCTCCGGATCTGAACGGGGCCATTTAAGGTGGCTTCCGACCCAGTTCTCAGGCAGAGGGAAGAAATTCGCATGGAAGGGAAGGCCAGGGAAGAGAAAACCCTTTCCGAAAATGGTGTTTCCTTTCCGAAAATGGCGGCAGCGGCTTTGAATTTGGTAATTTACTTCCGAGTTGCTTAAAGCGCTTCAGAAATGCTTCAAAAGTAATTTAGAATTGAATTTAATATGAATTTGATCAAGATACAAAAAACCTAACCAGGCCTATAATCAGATAGATTATAGAATGGCAACACAGAAACTGGGTACTGTAGATCAGAGCTTCTTAAATCTTTTCCACTTGCAAAAAAAGAGAGAGGAAAATGAGAAGGAAGGGAAAGGGAATGGGAAAAGGTATGAGGGGAAGGAAAGAGAAGGAAGGGATGAAAGCAGGAGGATAGTGGATTCTCATAAATGAGCAATGCTGGATAGACATGCTAGTAGGTATATAGAATAGGTATAAGATCAAACATTAATTATAATAAATCAGCATTTGCAAGGCTTTCTAAACAGTGTGTGTTTCCTTTTTGTGGAGTACAGCTGAAGCATTTTCTACAGAGTATACACTGCAAATTATTCCTAACAAATTTGTGCAAATGGGTGGCATTCAGAAACATTTTACTATTTCCAGTTTTTGTTACCTCAACATTGAACTACTCAGGTCCTCAGGTTAAGAAGCAGTGCTCTAGACCAGGGCTGTTCAACTGGCGGCCCGCAGGGCGTATTTGGCCCCCCCTGTCCCTTCCCTTCGGCCCCCTACCTTTAAAAAAAAGAAATCGACTGTTTTTTAAATTATTCTTTAAATTTTTATTATTTTTATTTTTATTTTTTTGGTGGTGGGGGGGGGGGCTGGGCGGGGCAGGGAGGAGGAGCAGGCTCCCTCCTCCTCCTCCCTCCCTCCCCCCCACCAATTGGTGCGCTCCATTTTTTTGTGGCACAGGCGGCCAGGTGGCACAGGCGGCGCAGGCGGCGTCTGCGCGCCCCGGCGCGCCATCGGCAGTCACGGCGCAGGAGGCCCAGCCGGGTGGAGGCCAGCGGCGGCGGAGGCCCACGGGCGGAGGCCCAGCGGCGGCGGAGGCCCAGCCGGGCGGAGGCCCAGCGGCGGCGGAGGCCCAGCCGGGCGGAGGCCCAGCAGCGGAGGAGGCCCAGCCGTGGCAGCCCAGTTCGCGGCGGCGCTCCCGCCTCCTCCTCCGCCGCCACCTCAGCAGCCCCAACTGCCGCCCGGCCTTCTTTCCTCCCCCTTCCCTCTTCTTTCCTCCCCCTTCCCCCTGCTCTAGATTAAGGGGGAAGTGTTAAGAAAGTGTAAAGTTCTTTTCGGTCTGTATTATAAATTGTCTCACTGGTAAGTCACCATTCAAACTATTGTAATATTACCACTTTGGACTGGTTCCACCATGTCTTACACTGGTTCCACTGAATCTTATAAGATCTGGATGCTATACATATGCAGGTGGGGAGTAAGTTACTGAAAAGAGCTTACAGATGTCATTGGACTGGAGCTCCAATAATCCCTCATTTGGATATGCTGACTAGGTCTTATGTAAGTTCCGTCCATCTTGAGCTCTATTTTAACCATAGTTTTTCCCCCTCTCAGGGTCAGGATGGTTCCCTTGCCCTCTGCTTCTCCTGTCTTCTGCACCTGGATGAAATGTCCCCTTTCATTCTACAAACAATTTACAATTATTGGGTAATGAACACCCATAATGACAGTTGAAATAACATAAAAGCTTAAGATGCTATCTGATCTTGGAAACCAAGTAGGGTGAGCTCTGGTTAGTACTTTCATGAAAAAGTACTACAAGAGGTGTTGGTCTATATTTTAGAGGAGGGAAATGACAATCTGAGTATTTCCGGTTATGAAATTCATGAGGTTACCATAAGATGATTTTTTACTTGAAGGCGCACATACACGCACACACATATCCAAAACATCTCATGATGCTTTTCTCTAGCTGTAATATTTTCCTTATGGAATGCTGTAGTTAAGGAAATGCACACATGAAGGTGGAGCTGGGTGACCTTGGCTGAGGGCAGCCACTCACAACTCAGGAAAGGCTTTGAGGAGGATTTTTTTTTACAAAACAGAGGTTAGTCTGTATCAGAGGCTAGATAGGAGAAGCCAAATAGGGTTTGCATTTCAGAGAGGGGGGGGGAGGGGGAGAGAGGGAGGGGGAGAGGGAGAGGAATAAGTTCTGTAGCAGCTAGAGAGACAACAGGATAATCAGTCAGATGGGAGAACTGACACTGGTTTTGAAGAGCTCTAAATGACCACAGTGTACAGAAGTTAACATGCTGTTTTCAGTCTATGGCTGTCTCCATCAAGCCTGATAAAGAGCCAGATCCAGAGCCAGATCCACTGTGAAATAACAGTCCCAGGAGTCCAAGGACAGGGCCAGCCTGCAAAGGAGACCTGTCATCACAGAGTTCTATCAACACATCAAAGATTTTCAAAAAATAAACTTCAAAAATAGTTTTGTAGTTTCACAATATTTGGGAGCGTGGCCATTGTTACAGATTTCCATTCTAATGTGCTTTAAATTATTGTACTGTTTGAATTCTGTTTATGATCAGTTGGAAAGCACTAGGGTGGAAATATGAATGGATGGATAGGTGCAATACAACTGATGATCAGTGATAAAGCTGACAATGTTTTGACTAGCTGTTATCAGATGCTTTGCACTGCAAAATCTCTATTTATAAACATGGTGAGGGGCCAGTTTGTTCCCAGCTGGTCTGTGACAAACTGCATTTGTAAATCTCATGTCAGACCTGGGTTCAACAGAGCTTGACTATCTATGTATGTACACACTGAGTTTCCTTCCATTAGACTCCCTTTTAAAATGTATCCCAGCTTATTTTATTGTTAATTTTAAAGATTGCAGTTGTCCTAGTTCGAGTATAGGATGTTATTTTAGGTTTTAATCAAGAAACATCTTTCTCTTACTGTTCTTAAAATAAAAGAATTGTGAGATGGTTGCAGAAGAACTAGAATGGCTTTGCGTCTACTTTTGTGTCTTCCTTTTCTTCACACAAATTTCTGTTATCACTTGACAAAAGGCTTTTTCCTTTTCCTAGCAAGATTTTATATATATATATATATATATATATATATATATATATATATATATATAAAATAAATATTTATTCGGCTTCTATGCCGCCACTCCCGGCGGGCTCGGGGAGGCTCACAATACCAAAACAGCAACATAAAAAACAGCAACACAGATTAAAACATAGCATAAAACATCATTAAAACATCACAATGTACGGCAACGATTAAAAACGACCTGGAGTGGAAACAGCTTTCAACAGGGGGGTGCATACTAGTGAGGCCTACACATGGAATGCTAGCTGGAAAAGGAAGGTCTTGCATGCCCGCCTGAAGGGGAGCAGGTCGTGGATGGCGCGCGTATCCGCGGGAAGGGCGTTCCAGAGTGTCGGTGCAATCACCGAAAATGCCCTTCAGCGGGTAGCTGTCAGTCTGGCCGCTTTAACAAAGGGGACAGTCAGAAGATTGGTATCCTCAGAGCGAAGTGATCTCATGGGGCAATATGGGGAGAGACGGACCCTCAGGTACGCTGGCCCCAGGCCATGCAAGGCCTTAAAGGTAAGAACCAACACTTTGAAGGTGATCCGGTGCTCAATTGGCAGCCAGTGCAGATCCTGCAAGGTAGGTGTTATGTGGCAACCTGCTGGGGTGCCAGACAGGAGCCGGGCGGCAGTGTTCTGCACCAGCCTGAGCTTCCAGGTCACCGACAGAGGAAGGCCAATGTAGAGCGCATTACAGTAATCCAGCCTCGAGATGACCGTGGCTTGGATCACCGTGGCAAGGTCGTTCCGGGATAGATAGGGGGCCAGCCGCCTCGCCTGTCTGAGGTGGAAAAAAGCAGACTTGCTGACCGCAGAGACCTGGGTTTCCATGGTCAGCTGGGAGTCCAAATGGACCCCCAGGCTCTTTACAGAAGGCGATGGGCATAACACCACACGAAACGGGGGAGTGGCCCCGAAAAGCTTTAGCATCGCCAGCCCGTCGGCCAACTTTGGAACTTAGAATTTGGAGCTTATTCTACCTCCTATACCTTGTGTCATCTGCTATTTGGACTTCACAGCATTTGGGAACTTCTTTGATATGGTGGACTGTCACATTATTATTTGAGGAGTTGCGTTTCTACTATGATTTATAGCCATTGTTCTATTGTGAATACAGCGTCTCCTTATGATGTTCTTCTGTAGATGACATGTCCTTATCGATGTTTGTTACACCTGATTATCCCTATGCTGTTCATGTTGTTATGAAATAGATATTTTTATATCCCAGTCTCGTACTAGTGCTTGTTTCTTGTGCACCCAGCACTCAGTGATTTAGATCATAACACCACACCATCCAGGGTCAGAAGCTGGACATCCCTATCACCCGGATGGCCCAGCCACAAATTCTCCGTCTTTGCCGGATTCACCCTCAACCTACTGGCTCGCAGCCATCCAGTAATGGCCTCGAGGCAGCGTTGGAAATTATCGGGGACGGATCCAGGCCTGCCCTCCATCCTCAGAATGAGCTGGGTGTCATCAGCGTACTGGTGACACTCAAGCCCATAACTCTGCACCAGCTGTGCAAGCGGCTGCATGTAGATGTTAAATAACAGGGGGGAGAGAATGGCCCCCTGCGGAACTCACAAACTAATGGGGAGCCCTCAGAGACCACCCCGCCCCTCCTCACATGCTGAGACCGCTGGTGGAGGAAGGAGGTCAGCCATTTAAGGGCTGTCCCCCTCACTCCAGCCATGGCCAGGCGGTGGATCAAAAGATTGTGGTCGACCGTGTCAAACGCTGCCGTGAGGTCCAATAACACGAGCAGCGCAGACCCGCCTTGGCTGAGCTGGCAGCGGAGTTGGTCTGTGATGGAGACCAATACCGTCTCCATCCCATGCCCAGAACGGAAGCCGGACTGGAAGGGGTCAAGCCATGTTGCATCATCTAAGAAGGACTGCAACTGCTCCATGTATAATTTAATATCCCACTATTTTCTCATAGAAACTGAGGCGTTTTCCTTACTCACTGACACATTTCTTGCTCTTTAGACTTCTTCCCACATCAAGTCAACACAGACTGTTTATATCTTATATATCCTATATATGGATTGTGAATCTGTATACTCCCTTTCCTGTTCTCTCTGCAGTCTGACGGAATCTATTTAAACAGTGTTTCTCCAAACTGTTAGTATGTGAAACTGAAGCTTTTATCCTACATTTAAACTAGAGGCTGGCCTATGAAATTTTGTTACCAGAAGTGGACCTGCACCCATGTCAAAATACATTGTACTCAAAGCCAAGTGAGTTATTTTTGGCACATAAAACAGAAAACCCCAGAAGCATCTCCTCTCCCTCAATATTTTCAAATAGATTATATAATACAAAAACTTCCCACTATGGATCAATTTTATCTTTAACTTTGTCATTCCAATCATCTATAAAATGCTTCTATTGTTGTCTACTTTTGGGACTGTAATTATATATATATCAATTTGAAAATATAACCCATTTTCTATGCATGTAGTTATTCCACCTTTCTTTGTAAGATTCCCCCATTATTAGAAATGAATATTTATATTTGTGTTGCTAAAGGTACAATTACTATCTTTTCTGATTCCACATTTTTTTGTTTACATTTTACAAGCATTTTAACAATTAAAAAACAAAGGAAAACTAAATAGCTAACTATTTTCTACCCTTTCATGACCTCCAGAATTTGTGACCTAAGGTATCTACCTCTCACTGCCTTGAGGATTGCTATATTGAAGCACTCATATTTTCTTGACCACCTTTCCAAATTCTTCTTCTAGGATAGTCTTATTAACACTACTTCCTGTGGTGACAGTTCAAAGCCTGGGTCAGGGTGAGCTCCTGGCCTCTGCCTACTTAGCAGTTTCAAAAACAACAATGTGAGTAGATAAATAGGCAACACTTTAAGCAGGGAGGCATTTAAGGCACCCATAAGGAAATGCCAGAAAAAATGCTGGCGGTTTGATCAAGGAGGAAGTTTACGAACAAAGCTCTTTGGCAAAGTGAAAGTGAAGTGACACCCCCCCCCCAATGGCTGGAACTGAGCACAACCTCCAAGATGCCGAAGATGGGAAAGCCTATATATGCCTCTATCTATGTACAGTTGTCTGTCTTGTCAGTGTATAACAGCATTGAATGTTAGCTGAATATGTGTTCTGTGATCCACTCTGAGTCCCCTTCAGGGTGAGAAGGGTGGAATATAAATACTGTAAATAAATAAATAATCCCATTGCTTCCTTTGCTTTGTTCTCCTTCATGGAAACATGAGTTGGAAGAAACCACATGTGCCATCTAGTCATGCCATTCAGGAAAACCACCATCAAAGTACCTCGGACAGATGGCTACCCAGCCTCTGTTTAAAAGCCTCCAAGGAGGGAGCTTCCACCACATTTTGAGGCAGTGAGTTTTGCTGTTGAACAACTCGTATGATCAGGAAGTTCTGCCTAATGTTCAGGTGGAATCTCCTTTCCTGTAATCTGAACCCACTGCTACGAGTCCTCGTTTCTAGGGCGGCAGAAAACAAGCTTCTCTCTTCTCCTTATGGCATTCTTTCACATATTTATACATGACAATCATGTCTACACTCAACCTTCTCTTCTGCAGGCTAAACATACCCAGTTCTTTAAGACGCTCCTCAGAGGGCATGGTCTCCAGACCTTTGATCATTTTAGTTGCCCTCTTTTGGACACCTTCCAGATTGTCAATATCTTTTTTGAACTGTGGTATCCAGAATTGGACACAGTATTCCAGGTGAGGTCTAACCAAAGCAGAATACAAGGTACCATGGCTTCCTTCAATCTAGACCAGACCTGGGCAACTACCGGCCCTCCAGGTGTTTTGGACCTCAACTCCTAGAAATCCTAGCTAGTTTACCAGCTGTTAGGATTTCTAGGATTTGAAGTCCAAAACACCTGGAGGGCCGGCAATTGCCCAGGTCTGATCTAAACACTATACTCCTTTTGATGCAGCCCAAAATCCCATTGTCTTTTTTAAGCTGCTGCATCACACTGTTGGCTCATGTTCAAATTGTTATCCATGAAGACTCCAATATTTTTTCACATGTACTGTTGTTGAGCCATTTCACATGTACTGTTGTCAACATTTGTCCTTGTTGAAATTTATTTTGTTAGTTTTGGCCATTTTGTTACGGTCATTTTGAATTCTGATCCTCTCTTATTGAGTATTAGCTAGCCCTCCTAATTTGGTGTCATCTGCAAACTCGATAAGCAAACCAAAGATAACCAAAGATTATTGCCAAAGGTTCTGCAATTACTTCTTTTAGTTACTTCAATACTCTTGGATATAGTTCATCTGGCCCTAGAGACTTGAATTCATTTAGAGTAGCCAGGTATTCCTGGACTACTTCTTTACCTATTTTGGATTGAATTTCTCCTATTACCTCATCCACTTCATATTGTTTTGTTGGACACGAATCCCCTTTTGGGAGAAGACTGAGTAAAAAAAAGGTGTTGACCAGCTTTGCCTTTTCCCTGTTAGCATTTCACCACCTTCTCCATGCAGAAGCCCAACCATTTCCTCCCCCCCCCCTTTTCTGATGACATAACCAAAGAAAGTTATGTCAGCAGGGAAGACACAGATGGGGAAATATCTTTATATCAGTTTTTCCAGGATTTAAATTATTTAGAATCAAGTTCTGTTTATTCCAAATATAGAGAAATATGTGAATATAAAAATTCCTGCATGTTACAGGCTCCAATGAGGTGCAGCTTGTTGGTGAGATAATAACTTTTGATTTCCACCCCAAGGTTACCTTTACAGGTGCCTGCCAGCCTATCTGACCCTTCATGCACAGCATACATACAGTGATACCTTGACTTAAAAGTTTAATTCTTTTAGTGGCTGAGCTTTGAACTCAAAACATTATCAAAGCCAATTTGCTCATTTAAATGCTATCAATCCATTCCGTCCCCCAGAATCCCTCCTCCCATTTTTTTGCTATGTGTTTTTAAATAAGAAAATATACAAATAATGTATGCATTTATACATTGTTATTTATAAATGCACATTCACATTGTGTAGAAGCACAAAGTTGTGGCAAGGAAGTACAAAGCACCAAGTGACAAAGTAAAAGCACCATTTTCTTCATACTGTACTCACTCCACCCTCCCTTCCTCTCTTGCTCTCCCTCCTTCTCTCTCTTCATAAAGCCAAACATACCAGGAACAAAAAACCATACAAAATCAACTAACCCAAAATTTCTCAAAGCAGAGAAGAGCAAAGTAGACACCAATCTCCCAAAGTGGACAAGAGCACAAGACATGAGGCACAAAGACTGTTGCCACGAAGCTTTAAAACCATGTATTCTCACACTAGTGCTTCTTCTCAAAATGCTGCTCTTATGTCAAAGCAATACCAGGCTGAGTGACTGCTCTTAACTCAAAATGCTCTTAAGTTGGGATGCTCTTAAGTAAAGGTTCCGCTGTATTTATAAATAAAGACACCACTCACCTCATAAATAAATTAGATTCTATGAATTTATTTCTCTGGAACATCTCAGTGCTTTGGGAAGTAGGGAGACAAATAGCGTTTTAGATTTCCTTTAACTATTTATTTTGAAAATAGGTGCTTTTGCAAGAAGGTTGGGATAATGAGAGTGGATGGTGAGGACTAGTTACTCTGCAGGAAGCAACAACTACGGTTTTCAATATCTGAATCATAGTTCCATTTGTTGGAGTTCCCTTTCATCTATATTTAGAAATTGCCAGAGCTAAGCATAGATACATCTTAAAAGTCTGCTTGGTTAACATAGTTATTTCCATGGATGCTGCATCCATCTGTTTTGCTGTCTGTCATTTTATTGTTTAAAAGGCTGATGTATCACACACGGCTCATAGGAAAGGAGCCCTGAGAGCTGACAAGGCTTCAGCACTTATGTCCCATTTAATTATCTTCATATGCATTAAACCAGTTCCAGGAGGGAATGTTGGTTCTGTTAGACAGTGAAATCTTGTATTTTGTTGATGCCAGTTAGTTTATTCTCCCAATATCTGAGGCACTTACATTATATTATAGCTGTAATCTATATGGATAGCATCAATGTTTTGGTTACTTTTGTAGTTAGTTTGCTTCACTAAATATTGAAGTGTGTGGGCTGTAGTGTGAAAATGTAACCAAGGACCTCATTTCATTAAAACTTTAAAACAATCAGGATGCATCCCACATTTTTTTACAACAGGATGCATGCAGGATCCTGACAGGATGCATAAACATGAATTTCATAATGTTTAAAGTAATCTGGTTTCACTCATCACACCACAGAAACTTTGCTTCTCCCAATTCATTGTAATGACAAATCCTGGGATCTGTAGGGACTGCCCACAGACACACCCCAAAGGAGACATCATAGCACAGGGGACAGAATGCTTACTGCTTCACCAATCACACATAAGAGCAGCACATTTCATGCAATTTATCCATCCATCCATCCATCCATCTATCTGTATATCTGTATCTGTATCTGTATCTGTATACCTTTATAAAACAGAATGTTTGTGTGTATGTGTGTATGCAGAGGGCGGAAGGACGGATATGTGGCAGCTATTTGCATAAAGTCCTTTGATTGGACAGCCTCGCCACTCCAAAATTCTAAGGCACCAGACAGAGGGCATTGCTAGCCACTGATTAGCCAGCATCCCATAATCCAGGCCTCTACATTCAAACAACAGGATTTCTTCCCACTGAGGGGGGAAAAGCCAGCATCCCAGAATCCAGGCCTCTACATTCAAACAACAGGATTTCTTCCCACTGAGGGGAAAAAAGCCAGCAACCCAGAATCCAGGCCTCTACATTCAAACAACAGATTTCTTCCCACTGAGGGGAAAAAAGCCAGCAACCCAGAATCCAGGCCTCTACATTCAAACAACAGGATTTCTTCCCACTGAGGGGAACAAGCCAGCATCCCAGAATCAGGCCTCTACATTCAAACAACAGGATTTCTTCCCACTGAGGGGGAAAAGCCAGCATCCCAGAATCCAGGCCTCTACATTCAAACAACAGGATTTCTTCCCACTGAGGAAAAAAAAAGCCAGCATCCCAGAATCCAGGCCTCTACATTCAAACAACAGGATTTCTTCCCACTGAGGGAAAAAAGCCAGCAACCCAGAATCAGGCCTCTACATTCAAACAACAGGATTTCTTCCCACTGAGGGGAAAAAGCCAGCAACCCAGAATCCAGGCCTCTACATTCAAACAACAGGATTTCTTCCCACTGAGGGAAAAAGCCAGCAACCCAGAATCCAGGCCTCTACATTCAAACAACAGGATTTCTTCCCACTGAGGGGAAAAAAGCCAGCATCCCAGAATCCAGGCCTCTACATTCAAACAACAGGATTTCTTCCCACTGAGGGGAAAAAAGCCAGCAACCCAGAATCCAGGCCTCTACATTCAAACAACAGGATTTCTTCCCACTGAGGGGAAAGCCAGCATCCCAGAATCCAGGCCTCTACATTCAAACAACAGGATTTCTTCCCACTGAGGGAAAAAGCCAGCAACCCAGAATCAGGCCTCTACATTCAAACAACAGGATTTCTTCTCACTGAGGGGAAAAAGCCAGCATCCCAGAATCAGGCCTCTACATTCAAACAACAGGATTTCTTCCCACTGAGGGGAAAATGCACCATCAACATTCCCTCCCCACTTGGCTCTGTGAAAACAAAATGGATTCCTGTATTCTCCTCCCCCTCAGCTTTTAGAAAACGGCTGCCTGCCATGCACCCTTTTAAAGTTACCAATAGCAGGCCATAACATTACAGGCCCCAAAATAGAGTTTAGGGCAGGATGGCCGACGAATGATGGGATTTGCATCCCAATTCACTTCCCAGAAAACATTGTAGCCCCTACAAATCCCCTTCTCCCAGATAGGCCCAAAGAGGCATCCATCTTCCCTCTTCAACACAGTGTCAGAGAAAGGCAGCTTCTGACAGGATCTTTAGAACAGGCACTGTCACTCTACAAGGTAAGGCCCTACTTCACTCAAAAGACACAAGAGAAAACAATAAATACCTTTCTCTAATGCCTTTTAATGCTTATATAAATAATTCTGGCCCAAAGCCCCTCACCCAGCCTCATTGGACCTTACTGCTAATTCCATGCAGGCCTTTTCCATTTTTTTACTCCTTTCTGTTTTACACCGGTATACTTTCACAGGCCAGGGCAGATATGTGGCAGCCACTTTCACAGGCCAGGGCGGATATGTGGCAGCCACTTTCACAGGCCAGGGCGGATATGTGGCAGCCACTTTCACAGGCCACAGCGACCAGCGCGGGTGATGGACCTGCACCAAACTTGGTACACATAACCCCCTATGACATGACCCACGTATTATGGGATTTGTAGTACTTTCCAAGACTTTGGTTCCCACAGACCACTGAGGCCACCAAAAAGGACCAATACAGACCACACTCAGCACACACAGCCCCCATGACCCACTCTACGTCCTGGTGCAGTTCGGAGGAGGGTGGGCCATGGATGATGGGACTTGAAGTGCCTCTACTCACTTCCAAAGTCCGCTGCAACCCTCATCCAATCACTGATCGAGACCAAACTTGCCATACATAACCCCCATGACTGCCTTCACGTCCTGGTGAGGTTTGGGGGGGACTGACAATGGATGATGGGATTTGTAGTACTTTTACACCCCTCTGTTCCCACAGACCACTGTGCCCCCAACAAACACCGAGAAAGTCCACACTTGGCACACAGAGCCCCAGTGACCCACTCTACATCCTACTGAAGTTTGGAGGGGACAGAACATGGATGATGGGACTTGCAGTACCTTCCCTCACTTCCCAATCCTGCTACAAACCTAATCCAATGACTGATCAACACCAAATCTGGCACACAGAGCCCTCATGACCCACTCTACAGCCTGGTGCAGTTTACTGTGAGACGGACCACGGATGATGGGACTTGAAGTACCTTCACTCACTTCCGAAAAACAATGCATCCCTCATCCATTCACCAATACAGACCAAACTTAGCACACAGAGCCCCCATGACCCAATCTACATCCTACTACACTTTGGGGGGGGGGGGACGGGACACACAGAGATGATGGGACTTGCACTACCTTCAGTAATTTCATGATACCACTGCAACTTTCAATAATGATGGATCAAGACTAAACTTGGCACACAGAGCCCCCATGACCCACTCTACATCCTGCTGCACTTCTCAAATGACCCGGGCAGGGCCGGGTCCCCAAGCTAGTGTGTATAATAAAAGTCAGTGTTTGCGGCGGGAGGTGCAGAGGTGCGGAGGAATATGTGGCAGCGTTTCGATTGGTTGCCATTGTGGGATTATTTGCATAAAGGACACCGATTGGCCAGCCTCAGAACTCCAACACTCCAAGGCACCAGACAGAGAGGATTGGTTGCCACTGAGGGAGTATTTGCATAAAGGACTCTGATTGGCCAGCATTCCTACATCCCAAATCTCAAAGGTGCCGGAGAGAGTACTTCACAAAAAGGCTTCCTTTTGACTGTAAGGCTTCCTAGGCCACAGCCTGAATTGACAGTAAGCCTTCCTCAACTTGATTCTCCTGGCTAGGCCTCAGCCTGAATTCACAGTAAGACTTACTTAACTTGATTTTCTGACTAGGTCTCAGTTAATGAAACATTGTGTATGGCCTGAATTAACAATAACCAACTTTGGCACACAGAGCCCCTATGGCCCATGTAACTTTCTACTGCAGTTTGGAGGAGGGAGGACCATGGATCATGGGACTTGAAGTACGTCCACGGATTATGGGATTTGTAGTACTTTCCAACCCTTCCTTTCCCACAGACCACTGCGGCCCTGAACAAAGACACATGAAGACAACAATTGGCACACAGTGCCCCCATTACCCAATCTACATCTTACTGCAGTTTAGAGGAGGATGGACCATGGATGATGGGATTTCAAGTACCTCCACTCACTTCCCGAGCCCACTGCGACCCTCATCTAATGACTGATCAAGACCAAACTTGGCACACAAAGTCCCCATGACCCACTTAACATCCTGGTGAAATTTAGGGGAGGTGGACCACGGATTATGGGATTTTTAGTACTTTCACATGGTTTACTTCCCACAGACCACTGTGCCCCCAACCAAGAACAATAAAGGCCAAACTTGGCACACAGTGCCCCTATGACCCACTCTACATTCTACTGCCATTTGGAGGAGAGTGGACCATGGATGGGACTTGAGGTACCTCCATGGATTATAGGATTTGTAGTACTTTCAAAGCCTTCATTTCCCACAGACCACTGTGCCCCCAACCAAGAAAATAAAGACCAAACTTGGCACACAGTGCCCCTATGACCCACTCTACATTCTACTGCCATTTGGAGGAGAGTGGACCATGGATGGGACTTGAGGTACCTCCATGGATTATAGGATTTGTAGTACTTTCAAAGCCTTCATTTCCCACAGACCACTGTGCCCCCAACCAAGAAAATAAAGACCAAACTTGGCACACAGTGCCCCTATGACCCACTCTACATTCTACTGCCATTTGGAGGAGAGTGGACCATGGATGGGACTTGAGGTACCTCCATGGATTATGGGATTTGTAGTACTTTCAAAGCCTTCATTTCCCACAGACCACTGCAGCCCTGAACAAAGACCTATAAAGACTACACTTGGCACCCTGTGCCCCCATGACCCAGTCTCCATCCTTCTACAGTTTAGAGGAGGGTGGACCATGGATGATGGGACTTCAACTACCTCTACTCATTGCCCAAGACCGCTGCGGCCCCCAACAAAGACCGATAAAGACCATACTTGGCACACAGAGCCCCCATGACCCACTCTATCTTCTTCTGCAGTTTGGAGGAGGGTGGACCGTGGATGATGGGACTTGAAGTACCAAAGACCAACCTTGGCACACAATGCCTTTCTCAAATAACCCGGATACCGCCGGGTCCCCAAGCTAGTTTATATTTTAAAACACAATATGAAACCCATATCCAAATACTCCATTTCTGCCACTTTTTGCATACAGTTTCCAATAGGTTGATGACGACAGGGAACAAACATCATTTGATAGGACCAACTAACATGTGTATGCAAATAAGCTCAGAAACAGACTTTTGCTTAATGGGATCAGGTAACTGATGTAGTTACTTTTGAGAAATGGGAAAGAAAAGCCTTCATCATTAAAATTATAATAGCAATAATAACCAAGGGGCTTGTGACTATACCTGTAACCAATTACTTTCAAAAAGTAACTTCACTACTTTATTCTTGTCCCCACACCATAATTAATGAAGCTGTTGTAAGGATGATGAACAAATATGATATACCTTCTGTAGGCCTATTGATGTGAATGAAACCACACCTAAGCTGATTGTCAGACAGGTTCTGCCTGACAGCACCCAAAGGGGAGACAACTCAATTTTGTATAGTTATCAATTACTTCCCCTTTTATTAATTACCTCTTAAAATTCATATTGTAACATTAGTAGCTGAGTCAGTATTGTAAGCAAGTTAATCCCCTTCCCCAGTGATTACTATGTACATTTTAATTTTAGTGCCATATATAGAAATAAGAAAATTCCCTGTGGCATAAAACTGAGTGTGTATGTTTGAGACAAATCTGCCAAGGTGAACTGCATTCAAAGTTAGAAGATTATTTCACTCATGTAAGTCTTACATTATGTGCAAGCTTGGCCATGGATATGGAGGTGCAATAACATATTATTACCCTTGAGGTAGCAGGGATACTACCACAAAGGAAGAGCAGTATTACACCTCAAAGCTATCAGCCTTTCTTGGATGGCCATTATACTTGGTGCAGTGTTTTGCAAGATGATCCAAATACACAGGGGATTTGTATAGGACAAGGATTTCTCATTGAGAACAGATTGTTTTGAGCAATAATTTGAGAGGTATCACCTTAAATCAGGGCAACATTGCTTACTCTACCCCAACTCCGGGCCCACAACCAACCACAAATGAATTTGCTATTTCACATGACAATAAAAGCAACAAAACCTCGAGAATCTTTTGAAAACAAAGAGGAATGCATTTTCTTTTAGAAGCAAATTGTTCTCCGAATTATGTTGGTTAAAAATCAGCCTAAATGCCATGTAGGTACCAGATCCCACAATTAAAACTCGTGCGCCAGCTGCGGCCATATCTCGCAAAGCCTGATCTGACCATGATGGTCCATGCCTTCGTTACCTCTAGATTGGACTATTGCAATGCACTTTACGTGGGGCTTCCCTTGAAGATGGCTCGTAAACTTCAATTGGTCCAATACTCGGCAGCCAGACTTCTAACCGGGGCGAATTACAGGGAGTGGTCAACCCCCTGTTTAAGGAGCTCCACTGGCTGCCGTTCATCTTCCGGTCCCAATTCAAGGTGCAGGTCATCACCTATAAAGTCCTGAATGGTTTGGGACCCACCTACCTTTGTGACCGCATCTCCTACCACAAACTTACACGATCTCTTTGATCCTATGGAGAGGCCCTTCTCTCGCCCCTTCCTCTATCACAGACACGATTTCTGGAATCGAGGGAGAGGGCCATCTCCGCTATGGCCCCCTGCTTTTGGAACTCGCTACCTAGAGAGATCAGGCAAACCCCTACCCTAGCTGCTTTCAAGAAAGATCTAAGAACTTGGCTTTTCCGATGTGCCTTCGAAGAGTGACCACTCAACCCATCTAGTTGTTTCCACCTACAGTTGCCCTCAGAATAAAGCACCTTCCCCTGTCCCCTAGAAAGACCAAATTCCATTGCTCTTCCCTTCCCAGCTCCTCTCTTATAAATGCACTTTTTAAATCCCTATCTCGCCCAGGGTTTTAACCTTTTAACATTTTACCTCATACATCTGGCCCGCCCTCTGTGTTTTGATTTTATTATGCTATTTTATATTGTTTATTTTATTTGTTATTTTTATATTTTGTTATGAAGTATTTTCTTGTTATTTTGCATTTAATCATGTATTATTTTGGGCTTGGCCTCATGTTAGCCGGCAGAAGTCCCCTTTGGGGAGATGGTGGTGGGTCATAAATAAAGATTATTATTATTGGTATTATTATTATTACTATTATTACTGAGATCAGGCCTATTTAGTACTTGGTTGAGGAACAGTTAAGCAACACTAGTCTATGTTGCAAAGTCAGGCAATGACAAACCAACCACTGAACTGTTGTGCCAAAGAAAACCCAGTGCTATTGAGTTACTATAAGTCAACTTGAAGGCACACACACATTTCCCGCAACCATTGTTTCAAAATAAATTCCAGGTTTAATTGTTAGTATAGCACTGCCAAAACCCAGCTGAGTAGAAGGAAAATCAGATGCAGTGGCAGCAAGGGGAGAAAAATGAGTAGGGAGCTGTATGCCACCCATCCTAGCTTTGAAATGAGCTTGGAAGCAAACTGAAAAGAACATGGCCATGCAACCCAAAAAACCTACAACAACCCAGTGATTCCGACCATGAAAGCCTTCGACAATACAACTGAAAAGTAGTGGAGCTTTCTGAATATGGCAGTGGTTCTCAACCTATGGGTCCTCAGGCGTTTTGGCCTACAACTCCCAGAAATCCCAGCCAGTTTACCAGCTGTTAGTATTTCTGGGAGTTGAAGGCCAAAACATCTGGGGACCCACAGATTGAGAACCACTGACCTATGCACATATATGCTGCCTGGAAAGGTTCAGAGCCTGCTGCCACAAACCAACTCTTCCTCCATCCATACTCCCATGTGTGTTTTTGAAATATTGATATTCACATGAACAGGGCTAGTTGGTTGTCTATATTCTAAGTTCTTGTTGTCAAGCAGACTTTCACCAGATGTAAAAGCTCCTCAACTCCACAGGCTCTCTGGAATTGTGTCAGCTTACAACAGCACTAAGCAGGCTGAGAGCTGGGAGCAAATATGCTTGTCCTGCTGCATTCAATGATCTTCAAACTGAAGCCACTCTTTAGAAATCAGTTAGCACTTTGTTTCTTATCACAGTAGCAGCAACTACAGTATTTGGCTGGAAACATCTGAAAACACAGAGGGAAACACTATAGAGCAGAAAGACAGGAAATACACTTTCTATGTGTAAAAATCTGGGGTAAATTCAGCCAGCTTTCTGGGATCTTCACTGCAAATATTTTGACAGAATACAACTGGAGGGAGGAGTCTTAATTTCAGATGGAAAAGTCAGATAAATAGGTGAGTGAATTCCCTTTAAACCATCATCATTAGTCTGAGAGAGACTTAATTAAAAGTATACACTAAACCAAAACAGCTGGGTCTAGGAAATGGGGCTGACCTCTGCACTGGCTATTTTCCTGTGCTCCACTGAATCCATTGATCATACACTTCTGCTTAAAGCAGACCAGAAGATCTGCTATTAATATCTTCTGAACATTATCTGACTGTTCAAACCTCTGTCTCTCCTTCCGTTCAGTCCTGTTAAGTTGAGGCCCACTCCTGTAACCATGTGAAGGGATAAGCAACCTTTGTGACATCAGCATCCATTAGCCCAATCTCTGTTCTTGTTTAAATCTCATCACCAGGGAGTGGTGAATTTGTTCTGATTCATGAGTGGAGGGATCCACTAATGTGTAAACTACCTGGATATTGCAGTGCCATTTGCACTAGCCCAGCACCCTCATATCTGCCTTCCTATTGGTGGCTGACTTGTGATGTTTAGTGTGTGTCGTTGACTTATGGCAACCCCACAAATTTCATAGGGTTTTCTCAAGCAAGTAATAGCCCAAAGGTTCCACTATCTCCATCTACTGAAATAATACAACAGTACCTGGTTTTCTTTAATGGTTTCCCATCCAAGTAGTAAACAGGACTGACCCCCAATAACTTCCAAGATCAGACAGAATCTAGTGGCAGGATGTACCTAAGCCCAGGTGACAAGTAAAATGCAAAGCCCTTAAATCAGATACAGACTTCTGATAACAATCTTGTCTGCTATATCCTGATAATCTCCTACAGAGTAGGGAGTAACTACTAAGCTTCTGTAAAAGTGGGGCTTTCAAGATGCTTTTGGATGGCAACTAAATGTGAGTATATACGTATATACTATGAGAAAAGGATTCCCCTGGCAGAATGACAGGACAATTCAGACCTGGCTCTGCAAAAGGCATGCTCAGGACTCTGGGAAGGAAGAGAAGATGGAAGGAAGGAGGAAAGAAAGAATGACAGATAGAGGAAATAAACGAGGGGGTAGAGGAAGAAAGAAAAGAAGAACGAACTATGGAAAAGGAAGAAAACAAAAGCAGGAGAGAGACAAGGAGGGGAAAAGAAAGGAAAGGGAGTGAGAAAAAAGTAAAAGAATGAAGGGAAAAGAAGAAAAGAAAGAAGGGGAGAGAGAGGGAAGTGAAAAGAAAGAAAGGAGAAGGAAAGGAAGACTTGGGGAAAAAGAATAGAAGAGGAAGAAGGAAGGAAGAGGGGGGAGAATGGAGGAAAGAAGGAAGGAAGGAAGAGGAAGAATGGAGGAAAGAAGGAAGGGGAGAGAGGGGGAAAGGAGAGAAGGAAAGGGTGAAGGGGGAGAAAGAAAGGAAGGAAGAGGGAGAATGGAGGAAAGAAGGAAGGGGAGAGAGGGAGGGAAAAGGAGGGAGAGAAGGAAAGAATGGAAGAGGAAGGAACAAAGAGGGAGGGAGGAAAGAAGGTAGGGAGAGAGGGGGGAAAATAATCAAATAAAAGAGAAAGGAAGGGGAGGAGGGCCCCGGGGACAAGGCAGACCTTGGTGTCAACTACAAGCTTAAGCTATGATTGGCGACAATGGCGGCGATGGCGGCGGCGGCAACGGCGGTGCAGAAGCGGCAGTCGCAGCACATTTGTGTCACTCCTCCCTGCTGCATGCTGGGAAACCAAGGCCTGGGCTGCTCTGGAGAGCCAGATGCAATCACGAAAAGAGCCACATCTGGCTCCTGAACCATAGGTTCCCTACCCCTGCTCTAGATTATAGCTTAATCTTGAAATTAAAAGTACGATCGCTCCTTGTATCACCTTATCACTACCTCTCAATCTCTTACATGCGTAGTGCTGGAACCTAGCTATGGTTCTATAATAGTGTTGGGGCCAAACAAATATACTCCTTATCCAGGGATGGAATTACATACACAACTCCTTTCACACTGCAGAATCATGGCATCTGTAAGCACTTTGATTATGGAATCCTGCTATTAGTAGTTTTGTGAAGTACTAGGGTTTTCTAGCGCATTAGTCAAAATAATTTACAAACTTATAAAACCCACAATTCTATAGAATGGAGACATGATTGTTAAAATAGTATCGGAGTTTTACAATTAACATGGAATACATAAATGGTGAGATATACCAGATACAGTGTCAGTTCATAAACATTGAAGTCTATCAAAATGGTACAGCTGGAAGCTGTGACTTTAATACGACAAGATTAGAGTAATTTATGTCTTGAAATATATTATTCTGTACTATTACAATGAAAATGTTTGGAGAATAATGCACATCTTGATTCAGGAAGAAACCTGGATAAAACAGAAAGATTTTACACTTGATACCTTTTGGACTTAAGTATGGGGGCCATGGAGGAAAATGTTGCATGACGACTGGAGCTCCCTTTCTATCGTAATAAATTTCCTTGATATAGGGAGACAAATAAAGGGATACTATTACAAGCAGCAGCAGTACTATCTGATCACAAGCATTAGTAAACAATCAAGACGCAGTAGTTTTTATATAAAGTGTTAGTTAATATTTCACAAACTTTTCCTACCTATTGCTGCATATGCTGACAGAAAGGAAAACTGTGACACATGTAACACATATTCTTTTAGTGTAGAAAATAATGTTTTCTAACCATGAAGCAGCATTTTCTGTGCAGAAAATAACATTCCTGTGCAAAAATATGTTTTTAATGCAGAAAATAATGTTTTATGTATTTCAAAAAGTGTTTTCTCTGTAAAACCTCACAAGCGCTAATTTTGTGAAGAAAATTTCCAATTACAGCTTTTCTGATGTAAGAAAAAGCATTGTTTGTGCACTAACTGACATTCATACAAAGGTATTTTTGTGTGCAGAAAATGTTATTTTGAGCTCAAAAAAGGGCATGCAAATTATTTGCAGAATAAGTCCTGAACTGTGAAGATTCTCATCATTGCAGCAATTGGCAGAGTTTCCCAAATACTCATTCTTTCCCTCAAGAATAAGATTTAAGAAGAGAAACATGCTGAGAGGCTTCTGGTGATGCAGCAGGTTAAACTGCTGAGCTGCTGAACTTGCTAACTGAAAGGTCAGCAGTTTGAATCCAGAGAGTGGAGTGAGCTTCCACTGTTAGTCCCAGCTTTTGCCAACCAAGCAGTTCAAAAACATGTAAATGTGAGTAGATCAATAGGTACCACTCCGATGGGAAGGTAATGGCACTCCATGCAGTCATGCTGGCCACGTGACCTTGGAGGCATCTACGGACAATGTCAGCTCTTCAGATTAGAAATGGAGATGAGCAGAACCCCTTAGAGTTGGATATGATTAGACTTCATATCAAGGGGAGACCTTTACATTTACCTTTAACATGCTGAAAACTGTTATAGTTGTACAAATATTAGCTATTACAAAGAAATACTCTACATACCTACATTCCACTGGTTTTTAAAGAACACATCAGGCTACAATACATTCATTTAAGAATGTATTTAAGTCCTGCAAAATCCATCTCCTGATGTTTGAGATCTAGAAGTCACAATTTCTTTCCTGTGCCACCATGTATGCCTTGCACTCAGTGTGGATTAGGAAAGGAATGGAGAGAAGAAAACCAGAAAAACTAAGCCTTAAAATACAAAGTATAAGTAATTCTCCAAAACAATCCAAAAATCAGAATTAGGGGAAGGAAGAAAAAAACAAGATAGATTGCTGCTCTGTGAGCTTGTTCCTATTTTTGGGAAATTAGAACTTGGGCTGGGGTTATTGCATTTTAAAAGGTATTGCCCCAAGCAGTGCCGCTTTTAAGTGACAGGGCTGACCTCTTTACTTGCTGGTTTTTGTAAGGGATACCTATTCCTTTTGATTACTTCAAGAAGCAGTTAGGAACTACACATTATAGGATGTAGTATTCCAAAGCTAAGAAAAGCTGGGGCAGTTTGCTTGGAATGGCAAGAATCTGTCTTTTTCTCTCCTCTTCCCTCTGTTGAATTGAGTGAAAAGGATTTTCACTCAATATATTGAGGGTGAAGAGGGAACATGGGGAAGAAGACAGAAACCGGGGCATTTTAAATAGTTGAGAAAACAGGATGGCAAACCTTGAAAGTTTTGTCATCCTGTTTTGCCTGATTCCTCTTTGGTAGTTTCCTGTGTTGGTTGGAAATTAGTGCTTAAAATCAGCAGAGGCATTTATTTATTTATTTATTTATTGGATTCGTACACCGCCACTCCCAAAGGCTTGTAGGGTTCCAGCCTGGTGGGCTGGGGCAGACCCTGGGGGTATCGGACCAGGCACCAGTTGACCCGGAGGAGGTCGAGGATGATGGATGGCCTGATGCATACGACTCTACAGATGAGAGCCTGCAGTGGGATAATACATGGCTGAAGGGATATGGGACTACAGACGAATTTAGTGAAGATTCCATGGAGATGGACTCTGATGATTATGAAAGGCCGGGCGGCCTTGGTTCTCAGGAAAGAGTGGCTACTCCCTTTCCAGATGCTGAGCTGGGAGAAAGGGAGTCTTCCACTTCTCACTCTGATAGCGATGCAGCTGGGCCCGCTAACGAGCTGGCATTCAACAGGAGGGACAGTATCTCGGCTTCCAGGAGAGATTGGAGGAAGGGCGTGCGTTGGGCACACAAGAGTTAGATCCCTATATCAACCGGGGCTGAAAGAACCCTCGTTAGACTCGAAGCTACGTTTAGCTTGATCAAGTCTCATGTTCCTGTCTCCAAGCTCAAGTTGACCACTGGAGTGGTTCGGACTCAAGTTCATGTTGACTGCCGTTGCAGTTTGTTTCAAGTACTACGTTTGAAGCCAGAGCGCTTTGCTTCACTTTGCTTTGGAACTTTGCCTATTGGGATTTTAATCGTTTTGGATTATAGTTACAGAATTCTTTGGGACTATTTTGGATTTGCTTTATTCTTTCTCCTTTGGACTATCCTATAACCTTAATTCTAAATAAAAGAACATTTATTGCATCTGCCTGTGTGTGTGTGTGTGATCTAGGGGAGACTGTCCGAGGTCTAAGGTGCAACAGGGCTCGAGGCGGTTTACAGCATAAAAGTCAAACACAAATGGACAAGCAATAAAACAGTAAAATACAGCAAAAATTCAGTAACACAATAAAATACTAACGAGAATCACTAGCAATCAAACGCCTGCCTAAATAGGTATGTCTTGCAAGCTCTGAGAAATGCATTCAGATCTCGCGCAGAAGGCAGTCTCTGTCTCTGAAGGCAGTGTGTTCCACAGTGTAGGAGCAATGATGGAAAAGGCTCGCCGTCTAGTTGAAGTTAGCCGAAAGGATTTCACACTGAGAATGGTTAGAAGATTCAAATCTTCTGAACGAAGTGATCTTGGGGGGTTATATGGAATCAGGCGATCCCGTAAGTACACTGGCCCCAGACCATACAAGGCCTTGAAAGTAAGAACTAACACCTTGAAGGCGATCCAGCATTCAATTGGAAGCCAATGCAGATCCTGCAGGATTGGTGTAATGCGGCACCATTTCTGTCAAGTATTCCTCTGTTTATCTATCTGCCTATGGTTTAAATAAACATGATCTACCCAGTTAAAAAAACAACAACACCAAACTACTTAGATCTTATGATAAGACCTAATCAGTCTTACCCTATTGTGTTAAGGCTCAATGAAAGAGCTGCTAATTATTTTAGCAAGTGCAAGGCCAGCAATTTTAAATTGCATTCTTGAGAAGCAGGATGGCCTGTCATTATTGTAGAGGCACTGACTATATCAACACCAAATTTTTATTACATTGCAAGTATATAAAACAAGGCCTTTCTGTTTTGGAACAATACTCTTCACACTGTATTGATCTACTTTTATTGACCTTTAATAAAAAATGTATAAGTTGAAAGTGTTTTCCCAAACAGTATAAATTAATCGTTATTGCGCCACAGAAAACAAGAAACTGCACTGCAGTAATTAACATTTCTTGGCACTATATCTGAAAGAGCATGTTACAGAAATAGGCCTTAAGGTGTTGTGAAAGTTTAAGAATGTAGCCAGCACTTACATATGCCAGTTGACCAGACCTATCCCCATTAGTAACAAAAACCAACAACACAGGAGGCAAGATAAAAAAAATGTTAGTAAACTGTCCAGCAAAATGCAGGGCCAGAGTGCACCTCGTGTCTTGAAGTTATGCCCCATTGTTTCAACTCACAGGAGATTGTTAAGTCAAAGTCATCCAACAATGGACTAGTTGGCATCGAAAATTGGTAAATTCTTCTTTGCTGGAGGCATTTACTCAGAAAATAAACACTCGCCTGTTAGATATACTTTTGTTTCACCCTGCACTGCTGGTTATACAAGAGTTGGACTTTCTGTCAGGTAGTTCTCTGTTTATCTATCTACCTTCTCTGATTCCAGAAGCTGTCTCAAGGTGAAGGAGAGGATTACACAGAAAAGTCAGTTTTTCAAACAGTATCCTGGACCCCACAGCTAAAGACTGCTTCACAGAGTCTCCTACAGATGCTGCAGGAGTGCATCTTCATCCTGTCCTCTTTTCTCATACTTTCTCAAACTGCAAAGAGTCAAAATGCCCCCATGTGCTAAGGTGGAAGGTTACGTCTTCACTCTTCAATGCCAAATGTTGTTGCATTTCCAACATCTTCTACCTCCTCCATTTTGCCTGTTTCCTCTCTCTTGTCCTCTTTTTCCTTATCTCATGTCCAATTTCTATCACTGTACTTGTCTTCTCACTCATTCCCCATCCTTCTTTTATTCTCTCTTCCTATCTTCTTTCTCTGCTTCTGCAAGCTAAGTCTTCCCCTTCCTTCACATCTCCCTCTTTATCTCTTTAGTTCTTTGCCTTTTGCCCACATGCTACTTCACCCCCCCCCAAATCCATGATTGAGAAATGTTAGATTTGCAACATTTTAAAATGCTGTAATTCTAACATTTAAATTCAACAGGGCTTGATTCAGAACAGCTGTGTAAAAACAGGATTCTCTATTAGTCACGATTGCCCTGTAGGTGGTCTATCCTCCTCCTAATATATCTCCCTTATGACATCACTGAGGCCTAGCCCATGTTAGGAACAGAAAAGGATTCTATTGCAAAATATTCCAAAGCAGAAACATGCAGCATTCATTGAATGGATGTTCCCCTTTCTAGTAATTTATATCAATAACTTATTAAAGACAACCATTTTCCATGAGAGCTGTTGGCAAAATGACAGATTTCCAACCATGCCAGAATGTTATGCCCATTTATAATGCAGGAACATCATAAGCATCATATTCTATTGATATGTATTTCCAGATATATTGTAGGTACTTGAACTCATCCACTGTTGAGTAATATTCAATGCCACAAGCCAAAAGTCATAGTCTGTCAGTGAGTTCACAATGAGCTTCTCTTTAAGGGATGGAGTGGGACAGTCTGCCATAACAGATAGAGAGGAACCTTCTAATAATTACCAAGGAAATATGCAAAAATACTGTTCACTATACATATCTGTGTGTATGCTACGCTTTCTGCATACCCTATGGTTGCATGTAGGTCTATCATCCAATGAAGAACTGACTGGGAGATCTTCCATTTGGCAGGATCCTGTCTGGATAATGAGTTAATATTACTTTGTTAGTTGGCTGGGAAAGAAGCCAATCAGAGGCTGAGAATGGTAGGATTCTGGTAGGAGAATCAGCAGGCTCCATACCTTCTCCCTAGGCCAGAAGCCTCTAAGACAGGGCTGCCCACGAAGTCAATCGCGAGTCCAAATGAGATGGATTGCAGGCGGATGGGGCGCTTCTGCCCTGTGTGTGTGCCGCTTCTTCTGCCCGTGTGGCGGTGCACCTTTCTCCCATGGAGCATTACGGGAATGAGGGAGCATGAGGCGGGGCCTCCGGAGGCCCCATCTTGCGCTCCCTTGTTCCTGCAATGCCCCGCGGGTGGAAGGTGCGCTGCACGGGCGGCAGGAGTGTGCGCGGCGGCAGGTAGATCTTTTGAACTTGGTTGTTTTAAAAGTAGCTCACTGTCGCACCCCAAGGGCTTCAGTTGGCATCTTTCCTAGGGGCTGCATTTTGCCCGCTTGACTCCAAGAAACATTCCAACACAGCTGGATTAACTCCCAGCTCCTGCAGTGGGCCTCTTTGCTGCTCTATTGTGCCTCCCTTGGAAGATGCCATGGAAAAGGTATGTCAAGGCCAAACTGGGCTCACCAGACTGATAGCAGAAGTGGGTACTCGGAGCGCTAAGAGCTACTCCCCAGCCCAGATGGTCCGCACTAACGAGGTGCAACATTCTTCAAGACTGAGGTTCTCAAAACAACCCGAGGCCCATCCATCATTGGATTTGATGTTCGACGCACTGGGCCCTACGGTCAGGAATCCTATAAAGGCTGTGAGATCCTGCAAGCCAGCATCTCGTACCAACGACTGCTATTGCCATGATGCTATTGTGAACCGGGCCTTGCGGCCAGCTTCCAAGACCCTGCCAGCCAGCCTTCCTCGGCTGCCTTGTTCCAGCATCCAGCCTTGTTCCTGTTCATCGCCGAGGTCTGCGGGGAAGCCGTGATGCTGTTGCATCGACTTTGCCTGCAGTACCTAAAGCCGCCCAGCCTTCTTGCACTGGTTGGGGGCTCAGAGACTATCTATCGCATCCCGCGTTTGTTCCTGAATTTCCTCCGCTTGAGATCCTGTCGTTGCGGATACTCAAGCCGTGCTGAATCCAGTATTTGCTGCTATCCAGAGGCTACATATTAAAGGCTTCCTGGACTATATACTTACCTTGCTACCTTATAATCAATAAAGCTTGTTGTACCTCAGCTGCCTTGTCTGTTGTCCGGGGAGGTCAAGTGCCAAGGGGCCCAAGGGGGCGACACTCACATGCTGAAAAAGTGTGGGCACCCCTGCTCCAAGATAAAGCTTTCCATGGCAACCTGATGGGCCCAGTGTCAGATCTTCACTTCTGGGATGTCACGCTGGAAATGATTGCCCAGAGTGGAGAGGCAGATCACTTACACCCAGTGTAAGAATAAAATATCAATAAAGTATAAATCCCAGGTTGGAAAATCACTGTGCAGGGAAACTCCTTGGAGGAAGCAGTGAGCGGTGAGAAGTAGAAAAAGGCACTCCCAGCAGCAATCGTGGGTAAAAAGAATTATCAATTTATTATCGTAGTAAAAGTGCTCCCGTAGTATCCAGGACATCAAAGAAATGAAACAAAATTGCACAGGACCAGTAGATGGTAATGAAAGACCAACACACCGAATGGAGACACCAAGGACCCCACCCGGTTCTGGCACCTACGGGGTAGAATGGCACAATAAAGAGGGGCCCTTAGACCCATTTCCTGGGATATTGTCATCATATATAACATTTGATACAACTTACCTATCATATCTATCATATTTTTGTTCTAGATTTCTGACTACCCTTTAAAATCCACCATCAAGTTCCAGGCAACCGTGAATGGTCTCAAAATCAAGCACTGCAAAATAAATTAATGTTTTATATCATAGGTAGAACAAGAACTCAAATATCAGGGATGTATGAAATAGTAATTTGTACTTAAGTTAGAAGGTTAAAACCCTTTGGCCAAATAATATTACTAGATGTGACAGTTGCGTAATGATAATAAAAAGGGTAATGCACACTGAATTGTGCTTGCTGAATTCCTGGATTATTCTTCCATGATATCGTAGACAGACACTGAAAGGGGTCGGGTGGGGGACTGCGACAAATGAAATGTAGACAGTATAGTGTGTTGGTTGGTTAGACATAGGGTGTGTTGCTAGAAGTGACTCTGGAACAAGGGAAGAATAGGCAGTGTCTGTTAAATGCCAATAAAGATGACAGATTTGGAGACTGACAGATCTGACCCTGAGGTCACAATCTACCATTTCAGAGTAGTGCTTTTAGACATCTCCAATTTAATTCAACAAGGATATCGTTGTAGAGATTCCTGCTAAATTAAGCCCTCAGTTAAATCATAGATGCAAGGTGTGTGTGTGTGTGTGTGTGTGTGTGTGAGAGAGAGAGAGAGAGAGAGAGAGAGAGAGAGAGAGAGAGAGAATTTTGTCTGTATTTTGGATTATTCGCTTTGGGCATAATTCCCTCTCATTATCCTGAGAGGGAAATTGTTTTTAAGATTACTTTACTACAGAAATATTTGATCATGCAAAGAAAATTAGTGCTAAAGTTGACAATACACACAACTCTAAACATAGAGTCTTGTCCCAGCAATGTTTTATCGGTGCAGTAGATTTCATTGATTTCCTTACTACCTGGGATTGCAGAATCGGAGTAACCTACAGTATCTATGTCAACAACAAAGAGAAATAATCAGAATTACATGGCAAGTTTCAAAAGTTCCATAGGTAATCCCACTGTGCAGATATGAGATAGCCCTTTTAGCAGAAATGCTAAGAAGAGAAAGTGGTACAGAAATGCTAAGAAGAGAAAGAGATTACTTATATTGGGCTAAATCACAGAACTGTGGATCCTAGTGTCTCATGGAAAAAAGTTATGTCTCATGGAAAAAAGTTATTTATACAACATGCATTTGCAGCAGATAGGTGGTGTGTGGAACTTCATGTTTTCAATACCTTTTACTACAATGATTCTCCCAGCTCTTGTGCCTTCTTGGGGTGGAAATACTTGAAAAACTGCATCTCTGTTCATATTAGTTTCTTATGCATATACATAAGACACAATGTAGTGCAATTATTTTGAGTGATGCAATAGGACTCTGGGAGACTAGGGCTTAAATCCCTACTTAGCCTGTCACACTCTCTCAGCCTGAAAAGAAAGAAATGACATACCTCTTCTTTGTAAATTCTGCCAAGAAAAATCCATGATAAAATTGGCATGTCAAGATCAATTTCAAGGTAAACAACAGCAGCAGATGCAAATACACACTTTTGTTATAATAATAATACACTGACTTATAATAATAATACACTTGATTTATATCCTGCTTTTTCTCCCCGGGGGGACTCAGAGCGGATTGCAATACACATATGAGGCAAACATTGTGCCTTTTACACAGAGACATACAACACAGACAAAGGTAAAGGCCTTCCCCTTTTTCCATCTCCGGCGACTGGAGACAATGCTCAACTCTGGTCATGGGGAGGCGTTTTTGTTCCACGTTTTCATGCAGAAGAGCCTGTTGTCCATAGACATCTCCATATCTGCATGGGGCACCCTTTTACCTTCCCGCCGAGGCAGTACCTATTGATTTACTCACATTGCATGCTTTCAAACTACTAGGTTGGAAGAAGCTAGAGTGGCTTCAAACTACCAACCTTCCAGTCAGCAGCTTTCCTGCAGCTAGCAGTTTAATCCACTGTGCTACTGCAGTTTTGTTGAACTTTGTTGGTCAAAAGTATAAGAGAAAAAATTAGGTAGCAAGAAAATAATAGAGGATATATTATATACTTGATTAATTATATAATCAATAAATAGATAATATATTAATATATAATAAAACAAAATGAAGAACAACATTAAGATTGCACTGTCATGGATAGCTTGGAAAGTGAGGATGAAGAAATGTTGATTGAAGGGCCAGAGCATGAGCTAGAGCCTAGCAGTCTCCAGCAGCAACTTCAACCAAGCTTTGAAGTAGAACTCATGGAAGTAGCTACTACTTCTCAGCTTGCAAAACAAGCACAAGCAAGTTAGTCTGAACAGGCTGAAGAAGTGTTAATTTGAGGAAGTGGATCTGAGAAGAGAAAGGTCTCATCTGTGCAGGTCCTCAAGACTTACTGAGAAATGAATCAGCAACAGCTAACACCTGAGGAACTACAACTTAAGGAGCTCAAGTGTGGCACCTTGTTATTGGCAGCACCATCAACAGGAGAAACTGTTTTGATTTGGTATACTAAAAATGGGATAAGGAAAGTGTTTCTGTTGATTCTAGACTTCTCAACAATCATGGTATCCTGGCTTGGGTGATCCCCCCCCCCCCCCACACACACACCTCTTTGCACATCATTAGTACATTCCAGGAGCGTTGCAGAGAGGCCTAATGGCAACCCAGTCGGTTTTTCTTTATTTTTAAGGTTTTGGGAGTGGGGGTGGGGAACCCGAAGAACTGAGGTGGGCTGTGGGGACGGACTCCTGGGTAGTCCTAGGACTACATGGGAATGAATTCTCACAGGGCCCAAATCCCATCAGGAAGGCTCAGACCTAATGGTGTATCTAAATAATTTGGGACAAAGCAGGGTTTACCTCACTTCACTTTTTACCTAAGGCATAGTTCGGATGCCTCAGGTAAAAATCTGACAGGGCCTGAGATATGGACCCTGTCTGGAAGGGCCCTCAGCATACCATTGTTTTAACTATGCAGATCTTCATTGCTGGAGCTGTGGCCTGTAATTCTTGTGAATAGACAAAATATATGGAGGAATTGCATGTATGTGTGTGTGTGTGTGTGTGTGTATAGATAGATAGATAGATAGATAGATAGATAGATGATGGTGGTGGGTTGGAAGTGAAAGTCCCCAAGATCTGGTGATCAAATGTGCAGCTCCAAAACCTTGAGAAGTTCTCCAGTCCTACACTTAGTTTATATTTAATTATTGTTCATGTTCATTTCCTTGAGGAACATTTTGATGAAATAGCACGTTATTTAATAAATATAACCAAAGGGATACAGGACAGCAATAGAAGAGGAAAATAAACTGATTGAAGTAGATTGGGAGGAGTTGATTGTCAGTAAATTGATAGTTCTGGGAGAGGAATATAGCAAGTGTTGGCTTCAGATAGGATAATATGGAAGACTTTATTGGTTGACATCTAGAATATTACAACTGTAAGCTGTACTATAATTGTTTAGTCTGTACTTGTGATTTGGGTCCAACAAAGAAACTTCATGCCTAAGCTTAGGTGGAGTAAAAAAAATACTGAAGAGCAAAAGAGAAGGCAGATTTTGATGGCTTCATCAACACCATTTTGGACAATGTGTCTTCAGCTGATAACAGAAATTAAAAGAAGACTAGAAGAGATAGGTATGGTGTATTAAGACTAGGGGAATAATAGAAAGTTGGAAAACACTTTTTTGGGAAACAATACTTTCTCTTGTATTGTTTGGCTCCGGTTCTTTACTTTAGTGCGATTCCTACATTGAAAGGGCTTATACCGCTATACCTTGGATTACAATTTATTATCGACTATGGACATATGGATTATTATTTCTTGAATGACTTTTGGACATTACTTTTGGCTTTTGCTCTGCTGCATCCTGGACTGTGATTCCTAACCCAGTGTGCGCCAAGGTTACGGTAATATGTATGTTACATGTATATGATATATGATAATGCCCCGAACAATATATTGATTTGATACTTTTATTGTGTGTATACGTTTTCGAGGAAATGCCAGAGGGTATGGGCAGCCTAATGATGGAGCAGGTATTCCTCTACCCCACTTTCCATTCCTGTGTCTAATGCCTACTGTGAGAGAGTTTTCAGTTTAAAGACACAACTCTAGAAAAAGGACAAATTGCTAAACAGCATTGTGAAGGTCTAACTGAAGTAAGAGTGAACATTACCATGACCTGAGCACAGCTTCTAGATTCTTTTTTTTAAAAAGAACCTGGTTCTGTTAAAACAGCAAGAGTCTATCTGAAATATAATTTAAAATGCAGGAAGCTGAAGACACATGATTCCAGGTTTTTTTGGTAAAAGCATCACATGACATTTCAAGTAGGTTAGTTTGAAGGTGTCATGCTGGCCACCTAGTTTCAAGCTCTCCACTGTGCAGAAGGGCCCCAGGAATTAATTGGATACCTTGGACTGCAGATAAAAGAATCCGTGCCCGTCTAGCACAAGCTAAACCAAATGAGTCATGACAGAGAAACACTCATCAGGTTGAAAACAAGCCACAGAGGTTTATTCAATTTGGCCAAAAGGAATGCAAGTGCAAGCAGATGCTTCAAAGTGTACAAGCATAAAACATACAGAGAAATCAAGATGTCTTATACAGTTTGACAGCTATTCAAAACTCCCATTCCCTTCTCTGATTGGCTGAAGGGTCGGTCTGGATCCAGACCCTGATTGGATGAGAGCGCTGCTAATGTTGCTGCCTCCAGGAGGGGATTCTCCTTCTCAGGGAAATGACACCTCAGGATTGGCCAGGTGTTATTTGTAAAGGTGATGCTAAAGAAATGATAGTAAGTTCTTGATTAGTTCAACTGTCCATTTCTGAGTTTGACAACGGTAGGATCTTCTGCAGACAAAGGTGCAAGGCTTCTAAAACAAAAGGTGATGATCATGGGCAGTCAAGGGCTGTGCTGTCACCGTGGTTTGACAACAAGAGGAAAATAAACAAATGCAAAAATCATGCCACTATAAGCACAAACAAATGAAAAGGAGTGTGCATCTGCCCGCAAAAATATGGTTTTCCAAATATGGTTTAAACACCAAAGATGAATTAAAGCAGTGACGTTTAGTCCATTCACTTTAAAAGTGAAACAAATAGGATCTCAGTTTCGAAAACATTCCAGGAATTTCCTCAGCCACGTTTAGCAACACCCTAGCAAAGTATTGGCCATCCTCCTTTATGAGAAGCTGGAATGCTCCTTTTGGAAAAGACTGATAACATCCAAAGACGGTCTTGTGGTTGTTCTCCAGTCTTGTGGTGAGAAGATAGTTCTAGTATGTTTAGGTCATTAAACAACCTGTGGCAATGTTAATCACTGGTTTCATAAGAAATCCTGCCCTGGATTTGCTCTACATGGCAGAATTAATGTAGATTTATTTATTTATTATTTATTTATTTACTATTTTTATATGTCACTCTTCTTAACCCCGAAGGGGACTCAGAGCAGCTTACAGCAAACAACAATACTGCCAAAGTGGCGTACAATGTACATAAAACAATATTGCCGGAGTGGCTTACAGATTGTTATGATTTGAACTGCCATGGGTCAATACTATGGAATCCTGGGATTTATAGTTTAGTGAGGTACCAGTCTCCCCATTGGCAGAGAAGGTTGCAGACCTCGTAAAACTACAACTCCCATGATTCCATAGCATTGAGCCATGGCAGTTCAAGTTGTGTCAACCTAGATGCATCCCAAGTGTCTGATGAGATTGGAATCAAAGCATTTGGTCAAAGGAAAACAACTCCACATTGAGCCCTGGTGCAAAGCAAGTACTTTTTCTGTGCATATCTATTCCTCTTTTCCATATTTTAATGGAGCTGCAGAATGACTTATATCTCACTTCTCTGTGTCATTAACCAAGAGGGTAGTTTAAGGGGAGGGGGGAGGAAGATGTCCCTACAGAAATCTTATTCATATGTTTTATTATATGCTCCAGCACGGGCACCACTTTAGTTTAATGGCGTGTTGGATGAAGGTACAAATTTATAGCTAAAGGTTTACATCACAGACAGCTGGAATGAATAACAATAAATTAATTTAAAGTGCTAGAAAAGTGTTCCCCATAGTATATGGTGCCTATGTGCTCCCGGCCAATAATTTATAAATGTGTGTCTTTTATAATCTTGATCTAAAGTCTTGAAAGCAGCTAGTTAAAAAGCAGTCACATGGCATAAATTATTTTTATTAATATTTCAATTGTGTGATAAGGGTGGGCAACCACAGTCATTAGCATGAGATGGATTTCATTTATAGCCGGGACATTGTGCTGGTTGTAGCCAAACTCAGAGATATCAGCAAGGATCACATTTTGGCCCCCGATTTCTCAGAGAAGCCATGAGTAGCTTGGATGCAGCTACAACAGCCTGGCATGAAAAGTCCAATAGAAGCTATCCAGCCCAAAGCTGGAGTTGTCCTCTTGAATGAATGAAATTAACACAAGAGTGTAATAGCTTCTCTCTCCCAGTCTCCAGTGATTCATGCAGGTTCAGACACTGTTGGTGGTTCTGGCCACTAGAGGAAAATTGTGGAAGTGGACCATTCTCCCCTGAGTTTGTCAGATAATACATTACTACAGGGGTGCTCACACTTTTTCAGCATGGGAGCTACTGATTAAAAAACCAAGTCCCAAAGATCACCTACCCAGAAATGTAAAACGTATAAGTATTTTCTTATTTATTTATATTTATTATTCATTTTTATGTTCCGCTCCTTCCAGCAGGCTCGGGGCAGTTTACATAAAATGAAGTTATAAAACATCAACATTTCAATTTAATAACAACAATATAAAACAGAGCATAAAAATACATCCAACCACCCCATTTCTCCCACACTGCCATATTACCACACATATTATTAGCCAGAAAATAAGAAGAGAGGCTTTTGAACTGCAAGGCCATTTAATACTCAGCAAGGTAAACAAAGGGGCATGCAAAAATACATCCAACCACTCCATTTCTCCCACATTTCCATATTCCCCAACATATATTTCTCAAGGAAAAAAGCAAGCAGAGAGGCTTTGGAGCTAAAAGGCCATTTTTAAAAATAAAAAGGAAACAAAGAGACATGCCACAGAACAATCAAGCACCCACCCCAAAGTAAAAAGACTGACCTTTGAGATGCGGTAAGAAAATGACCCCAAAGCGTCCTTCTTCTTCTCCTCCGTCATTGCTCCTATTTCCACGCCGCCGGCATGTGCGCCACCTCCAAGAGCTCACGAGAAGTCCAAGAGGCAGAATGGGCACTTCTGCGCATGCGCGCAGGGCCAGCCATGCATCGCATCATCCACGGCCACCCCCTATGGTCTCCGACGACTCTGAGTGGCTGGAGAAGGACGGAGGGAGGAGGAGGAATGCAAAAGAGGGGGCTGCCAAAGCGCCCATTCTGCCTCTTGGACTCATGAGCTCTTGGAGGTGGCGCGCAAGCAGGCAGCTTGGAGGAGCAAAGACGGAGGACTTGTTTGAAGGGTGCAGGGGCGTGTGAAGAGGACCAGCAGCGATTGACCTGGTCAGGGGCCTGAAGATCACCCAGATGAGGCCCAAAGATCACCCGGGTGATCCCGATCACCATCCTGAGCACCCCTGCATTACTAGCTTCCTATAAATTTCTGTTTCAGAGAATTGCTGTTTTTTACATGCTTATCACTTGTCACTCATTAATACAGCTATTACTGGTGATTCTGAACCAAATGAACACAGTTGCAGAATTTTGCCAGCAGATAAGGGAACCAACTAACCACTGTAAATGCCATGACCACTCACTGGAAACTAGGAATGTAAAACTATTCTGTCAGTGTTTCATTTATGGTTGGCTTCCAGGGAGAACAGCCTGTCAACAACTCTCACTCCTCTGGGAGTGAGACATGCTTTCTTCCTATGATGTTTTGTTCAATTTGTGCAAAAAAACACAACCCATGTAATTTCTATTGTGAAGCTAAGAGCACACTTGCACGCACACACACAATAAACAAAGGGAGCCCACAAAGATGAAAACAACCTGTCTACTTTTCAATACTCCATACAACAAGCAAACCACTTTAAATTTTGCGGGTTTGCAGATACAGTATACACAAAATTAATTTTGCAATATGCAAATTCTCTCATAAACCAATCATCTAAAATTTCAAAGGTTTGCTACCTTGCAGTGAGATTATTTTTTGCATGTTCAGGCTGCATTAGGACCTCTTCACATGGCTTAGTGGTGAGGGCATGGGGTTACACTTTCACTACAGAGTCCACTGGCTCATATTGCATACCAGAAAAGTGGGGTGGCTCCATGATGAAAGTGCAACCCTCACCCCCTGTCACTACCAAAAAATTGTTGCCAGCACAGGACAGGAGGTTTTCTGTCTTTCCATAGGGAAAGATGGATTGAGCTGTCTTACTGAGGCTTTCCCCAGTTGATGAGGTAGGGGCAAGGCTGGGATGGCATGGAGCACAGGGCAACAGGTCCCCATGCCCCTGCACAGGTGCTGCTGCTATTGGCGTGGAGTGTGTGAAGAGATCCTTAGATCCCATGCAGGGATGCTGTAATCCTAAACTCAATTCTCATCTCATCCTCCTAGTGTAGAGGTAAGTCTCAGTGATACTAAATTAACTTTCCAATTAGCTATATTACGGGTTGCAGTGTCACTCCGGATCACTTTCATTACAACCAAGAGATCCCCCTCTACCCATTTAAATATATTTGGGTGCAAGCTTCATCATGCAGGCACATAGAATACAGTTTCAATTTGGCTAAAAGGGATACTTCTGAAGGCAATTTGAACACAGCTTTTAAGAGGAGAGCATCATTTTTGGAATGATGTCAGAGGATGAGAGAAAAGTCTTGCCTGCAGGCAAACAAATGTGTACAAAAAAAGAAGCAAGAAACAGCAGGATGAAGGCCAAGCCTGAAAGTCGGCAGCTTTTGGAATAAGGTCGAAGTTTTGTATTGCTTTCGTTACTGTTGTAGAAACCAAATGCTTTCTGTCAAAATTCTAGAGAGTGGGCCATTTCTCAAATGATCGCTATTCAAACTAAGATCCAGAGATGTATTTGGAAATTATTTCTGTGAACTGCAGCTTTCAAAATCTTCCAGCCTCTTGGCCATTTATTAAGGGAATCAAGAAGTTGCACATCTTCTCCCTTGCTTGGAGATTCCAGGCTCTGAGTGAGAGTGTCAGGGCAAGTATAGAGGGACCCCACCCTTGGTGGTATTAAGGACTTGAAGACCCTCATTTTTTCTGTTTGCTATCCTTCCACATAGAAACCCTTCCTTGGGATTTGAGGAAATTGGTTTGTTATTTTGTTACTGCTATTCTTAAAAATGTTATTCTGTGCTCTTTTGTTCTTTCCCAGGAGGCAAAACAAATCAGCTAGAGATTGGAAGGGTTCCACGATATTATATATCATATATCATAAATCACCATGTTACATACATATTACCGTATCCTTGGCGCAAAACTGGTCTATGTATCTCAGTCCAGAATCCAAATGTAATGTCCAAACAGAATCTCAAAGGATAATCCAAGTGTCCATAGTCATTTGAAAATTATAATCCAAGGAATACAGGTGCAGAAACCCTTTCCGAATATAGGAGTCGCATTAAAGCAAAGAACCGGAGCCAAACTTCCAGGCTCCAAGAAATCCAATGAGGCAAGCCGACGGGAGGGGTATCCTCTGGGATCGGGGCCACTGGTTACCACATACCTTTCTAATTAGTTAATTTAGTTAGGTATACCTTATATGTGTGTGCTGTTCTATTGTACTTTACCTTTATGGTCACCCCTTCGGATCGAGATGGGGTTAAAATAGGATCTCATTCTATTACGGTATGTTTTGTCAATATGACTAAGTATATATATATATATATATATATATATATATATATATATATATATATATAGAGTTTACTGGGTTATGATGGTTACATGTTATTGATTGCTATTATTGATGATTCTTAGGTAAAGAACCTGCTTAAAATATGTTATAGCCTTGAAAAAGATGCGAAACGGATACCAGTGGTCCCGATCCCAGAGGATACCCCTCCTTTTTGTTCCAAGAGAAGGTTGTGGTAATTGAGTGCACAGGATGGAAATTCAATAATGCTTCATTATACAACCTGCAAAAGTCAACATTGACACTGCTTGAACTCTGTGAGTGCAGCATTTTTCCAAATGAAGCAGAGAGTGTTTGAGAACTGGGACATCCATAGGGACACCAAGGTGCTGGTTTATACAGCTGTTGTCCTCCCAACCCTGCTATACGACTGCAAAACGTGTACTGTCTACAGACGTCACACTCAACTCCTGGAACAAGTCCATCAGCGTTGCCTCCAAAAAATCCTGCAAATCTCTTGGGAAGACAGGTGGACAAATGTCAGCATGTTGGAAGAAGCAAAGACCACCAGCATTGAAGTAATGCTCCTCCACTACCAACTCCACTGGACTGGCCACTAGGCATGAGAAAAAAGTTATGAAAATGAAAAGAAATCGGAAGGGATTCGTATGTAATGGGACTTTCAAGTTTATACGGATCGCAAGGCCAATCCCGGAAGTGGATTTTCTTTTCCGCACCCCTGGGCCCAAAATTTCGTTAGATTATTAAATATTTTGGATTCCCCCAACAGGAAAATTTTCCCCCTCCAAAATTGCTGTGCAAACAGAACTCACAGTCAAATCGGGGGCTTTCCATGCTTGAAGCCTAATTAGAGTGAAAGGCTTCCTCCAGGAAGTGAAAAAGGAGCCGGAAATGATAGAGAGATCCAGATCGGGACTCCTAGAAGGGCTGGAGGACTGAGGAAAAAAGCGATTTAAACACCCAGGAAGGGGGTTTAGATAGAAGGACAGAGTAGAAGGACATAAGAACTGCTGAGAGAAGGGCAGCAGGAGTGAAAAGAGCACGGAGAGGAGAAGGAAGAGTTCAGAATCAAGAAAAGCCATAGAGTTCGAACGGAGGTCCTAGACTGCTATGGTAAAACTGAATGGGAAAAAGCTGGAGTGAAGAGAACTCTATCAAGGCCTGCACCAGAGGTATTTAATAATATTAATAATAATATATTAATGCATTATGTCCCCCTGCAAGGAAACCAAGGGAAATGTTGCCCCTTGATTTGCCTGTGCTTAAAACAGTATCAGTCCTGTTTCCCTGCTTTGCCTAATTTAGAACTACTAACGAATTTCGTTAGTAATTAAGTTACATTTGAGAAATTATTGGAAATTTTTTTGTAAGTCTTTCTTTTACTAATCAAAAAAATCCCCCCCCCCCCATTAGATTTTTGATTCCCTATTTTTGGGTTCGAAACCATGCCTACTGGCCACATTGTCCGAATGCCCAATCACCATCTCCCAATGCAGTTACTATACTCCCAACTCAAGAACAGGAAACATCACATAGGTGGACAGGAAAAGAGATTTAAAGATAGGTTTGAAGCCAGCCTTAAAAACGGTGGCATAGACACCGAGAACTGGGAAGCCCTGGTCCTTGAGTACTCTAACTGGAGGTCATCTGTGACCAGCACTGCTGCGGAATTCGAAGAGGCATGAATGGAGGGTGAAAGGGAGAAATATGCCAAGAGGAAGGTGTGTCAAGCCAACCCTGACCGGGACCATCTTCCACCTGGAAACTGATGTTCTCACTGCAGGAGAAGATGTGGATCAAGAATAGGGCTCCACAGCTACCTATGAACCCATTGCCAAGACATTACACTTAAAAGACAATCATCTTGGAGCTATGAGGGATCGCCTAAGTAAGTATGTGTGTAGTGATGACTCAGCTGATCCCAGCATGTATGCTTATTACTACACAACTCACCATCACAAAGTGTATACACGTGAAAAACCCACTGTCAATATTATGCTAGAATGTTCATATTATCTCAATCTGCTACAGTGTTTTGCAGTGGAGTCATTTCATAATTTTGTCTGGCATTATACATTAATCAAGTGAAGAGAAATTCTGCATCCTTAAATGAGCCTGTATATATTACAGATTTTGATCTTAATTATTACTGTACATATGTCTTTGTTTTTCTAAGCATTTTAACCTATCCCAACCACTTTAGTCATGTAATAAATACATAAAAATCAAGGAAGCACAACCCATCAAGTACATCCTTGTAGGCAATGTTATTTTCTCTCATAAAAATGTGGTCAATTTTTATAATAAGTACAATGCAGTAGAAAGTTTACAACATAATCTCCAAAAAACAGCTCGACTCTCAAAATCGGTAGAACTAGAAGTAAACCTGAAGAAAACAAAATGGATGGAAAATAAGCAGTGTCCAGGGCTGTATTCTAAACAGAGATGAAATTGAGGAACTGACTGAATATGTATATCTTGGACAATAAGTACAGTCGGATAATTTAGCAAATGGTGAATGGGCAAGAAGACGCAAGGCGGCTTTGGCGGCTTTTAATCAGACAGTGCTAACAGATGCTAAGCTGCCAATGAAGGTCAGAATGGATATCTTCAATATTACAGTTTTATCAACAACGTTAAATACATCTGAAACATGGACAACAACAAAGTTAAAGGAGAAAAACTGGTGGTGACTTAGAGAGCAATGGAAAGAAAGATGTGTGGTGTAACAATAAAAGATAAAGTCAGCAATAAAGAGCTGCATCAAAGAACCAGGATAGGTGATGTGGTCAATGAAATCTATGAAGCAAAAAGAAGATGGATAGGGCCAGGCCCGGATCAGGCCCTTTTGGCGCCCTAGGCCAAAGGCTCTGCCCCCGCCCCGCCCTGGCTCCTCCCTCGGCTCCACCCTGCCTCCTCGCCGGCTCCTCCCTGTTCCACCCCTGCCCCGCCCCGGCTTCTCCTCGCCCTGCCCCCAGCTCCACCCCCGCCTCCTCGCCGGCTCCTCCCTCCCTCCTAAAGCCACTATGCCACCTGAGAAGTGGCCGAAATCGCAGCTTTAGGAGGGAGGGAGGAGCCATGGGGAGGCCCCACATCGGCCCCGGGGGTAGGGCTTTCCTTCCTCCTCCTCACACCGGCGAAGAGGCAGAGGCAGAGCCGGGGGCAGGGTGGAGCTGAGGGCGGGGGCAGAGACGAGGGGAGCAGAGCAAAGGAGGGGGCGGCCGTGGATGGTGCTTATGCCACTGCGCACATGCGCTCTTTTTAAAAAAAATTTTTGGAATTTTGTTGGAATTTTTAAAAATTGGGGGGGGGGGGGTCCAGACCTGCTGCCTCCCCAAAGGTGCCACCCTAGGCCATGGCCTAGGGTGGCCTTATGGGTAATCCGGGCCTGGATAGGGCATACAGCATGAACAAAAGACAACTGATGGACATGTCGACTAAGGAACTGGAAACCGAGAGACAACAAGCAGCCCTTGGGCAGACTTCATACTCAATGGGACGAACCAATGTTTAAGCTATTCAGCCAGAAATGGAAAAGAAAAGCACATGATTATATTATTTATTTATTTAAAACATTTAAAACATTTATATTCCACCCTTCTCACCCCAAAGGGAGTACAGCATATATATGGCAAACATTCAATGCTGGGACAAGAATTCATATACACATGCATAAACATTAATCTCTAATTAAAATACGCCATTTAAAACCGTCTTGGTCATATGCATCTAATCTAATTGGCCTGGTAATCTTTCCTATTGCTTCTTTTGGCAAATGGTAGATTTGCGTAATGCCCAAAGTAGTGGTTCGACAACCAATCGGATAGGATAGGAATAGTAAAAGGTTATTCTTTAGTGTTTCTTTTGAACCTATAATATCTAGAACTCTGCCTTGGAGCTTTATAGAACTAGAGGTCAAAATTTGGTGCTTTTTGTTTGCACGTTTTGATGCCATACTTTGCAAATCCTGGAATGACTGTCTCCAAAACCAAAATTAGAGCCCTAATTACGACAGTGTTTAATACTGATCTCAATTTCGGAGGACCTCTGAAACCATATTTTAAGTTCTTAAAAAGGTGTTGTCAAATAATGATTAACACCTTTGAAACAAAACAAAGACTGAAGGTAATGCAAAACATCAGTGCTACTCTACATATGCTCACTGCAGATTTCTCTGGGTTTGGACAGTGCTTGGCCTTCCACTGGAATACAAAGTTCTTATTCATGTAGGCCTTGGGCAATTAGCCTTGCTTACTGCAGAATGGAGGTTTAATGCAGAGGATGTCATACTTTTGTGTTTTCCTCTTTTTACCAGTCGCCTTTTAGCTATCTATAATTATTGTTTTATTAGGACCATCTATTTAACTGTCTTTTCATAATATTATACTTATCAATATTAATTATTGTATATTTTGTTAATATTGTTATTATTAAAATTATTGTGTTTTTAAAATAATGTTTTCAGCTACTCTGGAGTCCAATATGGAGAGAAAAGTGGGATATAGAATGAATAAAATAAATGATTTGTTTTGTGAATTCAAGTCCATGCCCACTTATGCAACTGTGTCATAGAGTTTTCTTGCAGAATTTACTCAGAGGAGGTTTATAGCTGCCTTCTAAGGCCCAGAGAGAGTAAACAGCTGAGAGAGAAAGTGCTCATAGCTGAGATGGGATCTAATCTTTGGTCTCCAGAGGTCCAGGGCTCCAGCACTCAAACTATGATGAAGATCACAATTCAAAGTGCTACTTATGACTTATAAAGTTATATAGGGTTTATATATGGGCTATTTGATATAATGCATTGCCTCAGGATGCAACTTTCATTGCATCATATGACCACATGACACATTCAACAAAGTTGGAAGGCAATAAGAAAAGAGGAAGACCACAGAATAACAATTGAATTAATAAAGGAGTCATGGCATACTATGAGAGTTTTGGCTTCAAAATAAAACTAATAACTTGACAATGTTTAATTCTCAGACCAACTAATTTTCAATCGTTCTGGGAAACTTTGAGTTTGAAAGGCGAGGTTCAAATACTCTAACCAAATGGGGAAAAAACTCTACTATATGGCATATAACTAAAGGTCAGTGTAATTGGATCCTACACACTCTTATTATTGCCAAAGGATTTGTACTCCAAAGCTGAAAAGATAAACATTCACCAGAAAAGATTCAAACAGCCAAAAGATCTATCTGCTTTAGTTGCTCATTAACACATAAAGAAAATGGGATTTTAGATTTGGTCAGCTTATATACATTTATAACACATTTATAGGAATTATAAAAGGTGCAAACTCCCTTCGGAGATTGGATTCAGCTCCTTGGACAACCTTTTTAAAGTTTAGGCTGAAATCCAAAGTTGATTCACCAGACCACTGATCATGTTGGCACCATTTGCTTTCAAGTGACCAAATGTAAAAGAGTACTCTTGTGCTCCTTTAATAACAGCCCTGTGAAACACACAGTGCAGTATCCTGTGTCTTACAATGCAGCCATGTTCTCTCCAGTAATAGAGTGCCAATCATAACGCAGTCTGGAAGGACATTCTAAAGTAGGCATACAACAAGTAAGATGGTCCTTGTCTATGTCTCCAACTGCTGAACTTCAGATTATTGGGAAGTGAATACAGAACCAGATGTCTGATCTTGATCTAAATGTACAGGGAGGCAAATCTGGGGTAAGACTGCATATCTTGCCCCAAAATTTTGGAGGACTTTCTGCCTATTGAATGAAGTTTGGAATCAAACTCTTAGGTAATTAAATTGATACTATATTGGAATATGACCCTTGTGAATAATCTGGTAGTTGAATTAATAATAATAATAATCTGCATTTTTATCCTGCTTTATCTCAACCCCAAAGGGGACTCAGAGCAGCTTCCAAACTGGCAACAATCAATGGATGCTTCTGAGACCTCTTCAAAGGTAGACTCTGTTATGGAAGCATGAATGGTCATTGCCAAGTCTGTCTTCTTCATCAGTGCTGGTATCCCAGATGATGTTGGCATTTTAGTGGTACCATCTGGACATACCAGTGCAAATATACAATTCTGACATATTCAATTTTACCTCAGGTCTCCCACTTTTTCAACTGCTTTTAAAATGCCTCCAATTTCTCTCTTCTTCCCACTTTCACATTTATCCTCAACCTACTTCAATTGTCATGGGGGAGAGGCTTGCGTACTCCAGTGTTTCCCAACCTTTTTTGAGCCACGGCACACTTTTAACATTAAAAAAATTCGGGGGCACACCACCAACCACACTGCCACTCTACCACAGTAAAGAAGGGCTGGGGGTTGGTGGCCTGCTGGGAGTGCCAAAGCCGGGAGGGGCGGAGCCAGGCTGCACCATGCCCCGCCCCCTACCCCCAGCTTCACCTCTCCCAGCAGCTGCTCCACCCTTGAGGGGGCAGTGCCAAGCCAGCGGTGCCAGAGCCAGCACAATGCTGGCTTGGCACTGTCCCCTCAAGGCTGGAGCAGCTGCTGGGAGTGCCGAAGCCGGGGGAGGGGGCAGAGCCAGGCCGCACCATGCCCTGCCCCCTCCCCCCGGCTTCAGCTCTCCTACAGAGGAGGAGCATGAGCGGTGGACGGGCTTCAGTGGGCAGGGCTCCTCCACGTGGCTTCAGCGAGCGAGGGGCGAGAGTCATGGCAGATTGGAGGCTGGCTGGGGGAAACGGCTGAAGGAGGCGGCACCCCGGTCCCTTCTTCTTTTTCTCCACCACTGCCCGGCCCTTCCTCCTCCCCCAAGCAGCAGGAGTTCGACAGAAGGGGGGAGGAAGGGGGGCAGAGAGCTTTTCTCGCGGCACACCAGGAGGTCCGTCACGGCACACTAGTGTGCCACGGCACACTGGTTGAGAAAGACTGGCGTACCCTAATGAAGTTGTGAGCTATGCTTGCGGTGGCATAATAGCCACCGGTAGGGCCTCCCATGCCAGACAGGTCACAACTGAAGGGTCTGACAAAGAGTGTCAACGGGTAGGATGGGCTCTCTAGCCTTTTGGCAACCATCCTAAGAGAAGGAAAACTCTAATTTCAAACCTGGGCAGATAGTGCTCATCTAACCCTGTAAGGTCAACCATCTAGAGAAGGAAACTCAAATCAAACCTATGACCCGAGGACCTCACTGCCACCATCCTAAGCTTGCTAGGCCTGTGCAATGGTTTAAAGGGTGAGGCCAATTCTATGCACACTGCGTTCCATCAGAAAAATCCATTGCACAGGCTCGAAGGACACATCCAACCTCCTTAGTCATCAACGCACTTGTAGAAAGAGTAGGATGAGTCCTTCCTAAGTATCTTCGTTCGCAAAGTAATGCCAGAGAGACTTGAATTGCTGCAAACTGAATTTAAAGTACAAAAGTAATTTGTACTCAACTCACTCTGCAGGAAGGAAAGGAGAAGAGGGGGCAGAAGCTTGTTTTTACCAGTAGGATTAGGCAAATGCAAATTGTTGCAACTTTTCCTAGCTTGTGTAGTTTTCCCCATTAAAACCTTTGCCAGTTGACCATACTCTGGCATTGCTTGGCTACATGTTTGATCTGTGAAGTGTTGGAAGGTATGTTCAGAACTCCTTGGAGAAAGGGTGGAAAGTAACAATAACCATCTGGAGGTTCATAGGCAGTGCACCTTTAAATATTGGATTTTGGGGACAAGACACAAATGCCTTCAGGCCTTGCTTGTGTAGCTTCCAAAAGGGATCTGGCGGGGCTCTGCTAAAAGCAAAAGGCTGACCGACATTGGACTGATCAAGCAGTGCTGTTTTTCATGTTAACCTGTGCTGGTGGCGGTTGATGTGGGAGAAGGAGAAACAGCACATGAATGCAAATGCCAAAAGGAATCTGAACCTGTTTGTACCAGTGTCAGAGAAAACGGAGAGGAGAGGCCAGGAGAGACTAGGAGAGAAAGGAGGGGTAGAGAGGATGTAGGAATGATGGGCTAATAGAATGACTGCAATGACAGCCGTGCCACACAAGAATAGTAGACATCAGGGAAATCAGTTAAAGCCATATTGATTCCCTTTAGAGGTGAGAAAAAACAGATGCAGTCAGCTGCCAGGGAATGGTTTTTTACAGGAGCTGCAACCTCTCGATGGTTTTCTTTTATTAATGATTTTCATTTCTCCCAAAGACCGCAAAGTTTTTTAAAGCACCACCATCTGCCCCCTCTCCTTGCTCCCCCTTTTAGTAATAGGAGACACAATCAAAGGAGGCCCAGGAAAAAAGGAAGCGGTGCATTCACAAAGCCAACCATACCCCCAGGCAATGGAGGAAAGGAAGATGGATAAAAAGAGCTGGAGAGAAAGGGGGAGGGAGGGAGAAAGGAGGCTAAAGCTCAGCCCTGATGCTTTTTCCAAGCACAGTTCACCTAATCAGCTCCAGAGCTCCCTGCTCACAGCACTAGAAAACAGAGCACATCAAATCCATATCACTTCCCTGCTGATGCTTCTTTGTAAGTAATGCTCTTCTCACCAGTACCCAGGAGAAAGACGAGAATGTGCTTTTTAAATAAAATGCAGGTTGTCGTTTTCAGTCTTGTACACCCATATGGAAAAGAAATTAGGCCAACTTTAACATTTCACAGATGAAACTAGGGATGTTCTTAAGTAATTCCAAGATGCCTCTTCCAACACGAAGCTCACTTCTTGAAAAGAAAACACACACACACAAACTATACATTACGGAAAGCTCTTCTCTTAACTGCTATATGTTGTTTCTGTTTACTCTGCAGTAGCCAATTCCTGCTGTGTTCGTAAACTGCCCATAATAGTTTCTTCTAAAAAGAAACCAAACAACTACTTAAGAATACTTAAGTCTTTTACAGAGGTCAATATCCCAATGGACCTGGATATGCTTACTACAGAGTGAAGATATTTGCTCAGCATTGCTCAGACTGAGGTTGATCATGTCAATTGTATTTTAAGTGAAACTGAAAGTTGGACAGATAGCATCATAATTTTTAAATTTGTTTTACTTCAAGGTTCATACAAAATGGACCAAAACCAACCAGGCTCTTTTTAAAAAGCCAAAGTATGGAGATCAGCCCCAAATTTACACATTGATAAACATTCACCATCTATCGTCCAATGCTTACAACATCTCTTTGCTTTAACTAGTTACAAACATGTATGCTATAAGAGGCTAGGTTCAAAGAACTGAATTTTTGGAAATATAATGAAGTTGCTTAGCTGTATTTATATCTCATGTATTTCTCTCCCCTCCCACTTATTTCTTTTTTCTCCCCCTCTTGTTTGTAATTGTATTTTTAGAAATGGCAATAAAATAACTTAAAATTTGCACAAACATACCCGGATTATTCACCTAAATCTATCAAGTTCGTTTACCCCCCCAAAGAAATCTCAATTCCTGGAAGAATGGGATTTGAAGTATTAGTTGAAGAAGCACACAAATTGGTTGATAGATTGTCTTCTCAAGTCCTGCCTGTTTATGCAACTGCATCCCCCCACATAAACCTGTTTGGACCTTACGATTGGCTGAGGAGGTTCTCCTCTTGGTCCTGCCTCCCTCCTAAGCAAGGTTATTGGAGATGAGGGAGAGGCCTTCTCAGTGGTGCCCCCTCCTCCAATTCTGGGACACCCTTCCCAGGGAGATTAGACAAGCATCCACCCTTATGGCATTCAGGAGGGACTTGAAGACCTGGTTATTTAAACAGGCTTTTGACAGTAATTTGTTTAACCTTTAAGATATGGATTTATGGAAACAAGCTCCTTTTAGCTCAGAGGAACAACTGTTTTTTAATCCAAATGCTCATAATTTTATTGTATTTTTGTTATCTAATTGTGCTGTATTTTGTTTTATATTTATTGATGTGTTATTGATTGTTTTAATTCATTTATTGTATTATTATGTTGTAAGCTGCCCCGAGTCCCCCTGAGGAGAGGGGGCAGGATATAAATAAAGATGATTATTATTAGTATTTGATCCGCAACAAGATTAGTACACAGCAAACAAGATCACTATGCTGGTTTTTGTATTGGATCACACATCGGACACTTCCCAAGTGTCTAGGACTGTGTGGTGTATTGGTGAATAATGCATGCAGATCCGAGTAGGGTGGCCTTTTGCAGCTAACAGATGGTAATTTTGTCAGTGCTGATTGTTTTTAAGTGTAGGCCAAGATCTTTAGGAACTGCACCCAGTGTGCCAATCACCACTGGGACCACCTTTACTTGTGCTAGAGTCTTTGCAGTTCTATCTTTAAATCCTCATATTGTGTCAGCTTTTCCAGTTGCTTCTCGTCATTTCTGCTGTCACCTGGGATTGCAACATTGACGATCCATACTTTCTCTCCCCTACCCCCCCCCCCCCAAGAAGTCATGAGGCAGAAGTATTTTTACTCCAAATCTCTGGAAGTCTTTCAGGCTTGTGATCCCATCAGTTCTTTGTCACAGGCAGATGATATTTGTGACACAAGTTCAAATGAATCATCTGAGCAACAGTATTATGCCTCTGCTTATAGTTCATCTGCACGATTTTGCAACATTATTTTTATTATTCAAATCCTTACAGTTCTGAGTTTGGTCCTATTAGATAACATATCAAAGCTAGATGCTTTCCCAAAAGTTATGTATTTGTGCCCACTTTGCAGTCACAATCCCAACAAATCCATCCATTGAGAAGATGTGTAGGCACTGTGAAAGTCTCCGAACCTCACTTACCAGCAGTTGCTGATATCTGTTGAGGCTTGTTTCCTGTCACTCCAAGGAAATGGCTGACTGATTTATCACCATTCCTCATGCAAATGATTTCATCACTGTGAAATCAGAGATCCCCCACACCACCTTTTTACCAAATGCTGTGTTTGACCACAGTTCCTGCCTTATACACATTCAGAGAAATACGTCAAGGGGAATTCAAGATGCAATTTTCTACAAAATGTAAGGAAATGTACAGGCAGTCCCTGAGTTACAAACATCTGACTTACAAATGACTCATAGTTAAGAATGAGGGTGAGACAAGAGGAAGTGAGAGAAATCTACCTCTAGGAAGGGAAATTCGCTCCGGAAAGAGTTATCATGGGAAAATAGTGTCTCCACTGGAGCTTTATCACCAATCCTTGTTTTTGCAACAAGCCTTTTTTCCCCAAAATTCAATTATCACAGGGACAGAAAGTTCAGTGAAAACTTCTGAACAGAGACAGCCAAAGAAACATCCCAGGAGTGTTAATCCTTCCCTATGCTAGCAAAAGCACATATAGAGGTCTGGAGTCACATTTAAAAATGTACCTGTTCCGACTTACTTAAATTCAACTTAAAAACGAACCTACAGAATTTATCTTGTTCATAACTTGGGGGATGCCTGTATAGTGGGCCCAATATTAGCTAAATATTACATACTTTTTGCTCATGTAGAAGTACATATTTTATCCAGCTAACTGGGTTTTACTTGGATTACAGGTATATCACCAGTGTTCGTTCGCACCATTAGCTCAATTCTATTCCAGCTTTCTTGCTTCCTCCCTCCCTTTGCAAATTGTATTCTGCAAAATCATTTTGTATTAAATTAGCCAATATTACCTTTTTTATTTTAAGCCAACCAGTGAGGTGTTGGGTATATCTGAAATTTAGGGAAACAGATATTTCAAAAATAGTATGGCAGCAAACTCTTTGTTTGAAGAAGGGACTTTCTTGAATCTTTGTTTTTGTTACTTTTCTCCATGGGGCAACTGAAAAGCTCTCTGCTTCTATTTGGCAACAATGAAGAAGAAAACTGTTAATGTAAAATGAAGTTCTTTTGGCCTAACAAAAAAGCACAGGGACAGATGGGAAGCACTATAGGTATTAGATTAAGCCCGACCTTAGCTGTTAGTTGCTTGCATTTAATTGAAGATGGCCATTGACTTCAAGGACTAAAGTGCAATCAATGCAGTCTGATTCAGTCTTGTATATTTCTCACTGCCCTGCTTTTATTTTACATGTTCAAGCATGAGCAGGAATTCTTATCAGCTCCTAAAAATCATTTTTGGTGCCAGTTCTTAGAACCAATGCTTAATTGTTAGCAATTCTAGTTTCCTAGACAACCAAATAATCCCTGCAAATGCTGGGAGGGGAATCCAGCTCTTATGGCAACATTCCCACTCTCCAGCAGCAGTAGGATTTTATCCCAGGAAACCAAACATGCTTGTGTCGGAATGCTGTTAATAGTGATGATATTACACCAACAATTCTTGTAGAAAATGATTACACACATGTATAGGATTGTAACTTCAACCTCATATGGGAAAATGGGTTTAGAGAAACATTTGTTCAAGATTTGCTTTTGAAAGAAAATTCCTATAACTCAAATTCACAAATGTTTATTCATTTTCAGACTCTCTTGGCTTTTTCAAACCAGAGTTTAAAAACACATAGGCAATACAAACTGGAAACAGTCCTCAGTTTGGTAAAAGTACAAAATGTATTGTTGAACAAGACTAATTTTATTATTTACCTAGCAGGTTCAGTCTAGGAAGCAATATGTGATCCCGAGAGTTTATATTTTACACACATAGGCCTGGAGTACAGGAAGTAGGATGGGAAAACAGTGGAATGGGAACTCAAGTTGCCAACTCTTGACATTTGGCCTGGAAAGCCAGGAACTGAACTCTGTTTCCAAGAGAACTGCCAAACTTACAAGTCTGGCCTGCAATCAGACACTGACCTCCAAAAACCTATGGGACTAATATTAGGGATCTGACAGAAGAACATCACTGTGGTGTCACATTGACCTGCCACCTAAGAGGCCAAACAGGAAACTGCAGGTGATGCAAAGAGGTGTGTGTAGCAGCAATACATAGTATGGAGAAAGGGGGGTGGGGAGAGAGAAAGTGAGAAACTAGTGCTGGGTAAATGTTGCAAAATTAGCTTAGCAGACTGTTAAAAGTGCTGTAAACAAGCAGACATGACAGAAGACGAGCTAGGTGTTCAAGAACAGTTTTTAGTGCTCTTTGTGGCAAACTGTGTTAAAACTATCTAAGGAGAAATGCAATGGAAAGTAAGGAAAATTTAAGAGAAAAGGAACGAATTTGAAAGAAATAATCAAATAATTTTGGAGAATATACCTTAGGCTGATAGAACAACACTCAGAGAGGAAGCCTAGAAGAAATGTCCATAGCACAAAGTATCACAATTTTGTGCCTGGATTATAAATGTCATTTCCTAATTGGTTGTATCATAAAAACATGGAAAAAGTTTCATTAACTGCAAAAACTTTGATATTTTCTTTAAGGATTTTGTGCAATAGAAGCATATAAAAAACAAAGTTTCTGGAGTATAACAACTACTTTCAAAGTGTCGTAGCACAGAGACCAAGTAAGCCAAGCCCAGATGTAAAAGGGGGTAACAAAAAGTTTATTGAACAATCAAATGGAAAGAGGACGAACAAAAAAGCAGCCAACTCGGCTAAAAACCCTCAAAAATCCCAGGAAACCTAACAAAAACCCTGAAGCACGATGCAAAACAAACTTAGGACGTCCGTCTGCAACGTCCAATGTTGGATGACCCAGAAGAGTAGTTGAAAGCCGGTCCAAGGGTCAAGGGCAGGAGAATGACGGATGAAAGGAGGAGACAGTCCAAGGTAATCAGGAGGGTAGACTCAGTGGAGAACAAGCCCCATCACAGGAATACACAGCAGCAAGAGTAACTGGAACCAAGAACAAGGGATACAATATCAGGATCACAGGAATGCCAGAGACAAGAACCAGACATCAACTCTTTGACTGCCGCAAATGCAGCCTCATAAACCCATTCTTTATATAGCACTTAAACATCACTGTCATCTGAAGATCCTCCTTGATCATGAGTACCAGCTGCTTCATTTCCTGCAGCTGCTATGCTCTGTGCAGTCCTCCAATTTTGCCAACGTTCTTGGAAAGTATCCCAATCTGTCCCTGAAGCCTCAGAAGGCCAGTCTAAATAACTGTCGAAGCCAAGGAAGGTATCAGAATTAGACTCTTCATTGCACACATCCCTTACTTCCTGAACCAACGTTGATTTTAGATCAGTATCACTTTCCTCTGACCCCATTTCTTCTTCCCCAGGAAAACCTTCAAAGGTTTCTGAATCAGAAGGAGCTCTAAGTATCTGCCAGATCTTTTTTCTCTGTTCCAACTCTTTCAAGACTAGAATCACTAGCAGCCCTTTTTCTCCCAGCTGCAGAGTCTTGATTACACAGAGCCTCACCCCATTCCATACTACTGCTTGATGACCCAGCGTCTTCCCTATCACTACTAGCAGTAGAAGCCGAAGGCTCAATTACAACACAAACTACCATGCTATGAAACAGGAAATAACACTTTAAATCCCAGGAACAGGATTTTTTCCTCAGATTTTGTTTCATAGTGCAATGTGCTGAAAACATGTAGACTAGCATTTTTCAACCTGGACATTGGGACCCCTGGGGGGTCACGAGGTTTCAGAGGGGTCACCAAAGACCATCAGATAACATATACAGTATTTATGATGGTCTTAGGAACCCTTTTGGCAGAGAAAGCTGAAGATCTCTCCACCTGTCCTCTTCCTTTTTGGAAACAGATGGTGAATCCTCCCACCAAAAGCTCTCCTCTGCTGTAATTGGCCAGCTGATCAGCCAAGGGGAGGGCTGTTTCTGAGAATTCAAGTGGGGAGGGGAGAACAGACATGCTTGGCGCATGGTAACCTAGAATGCATGTGAAGGTGAGAAGATCATGTAAGGCTGGAGGGAGGCTTGCACCAGCCAGTCCCTTCAAGGCATGGGGGTTCTGTGTGGGAAGTTTGGCCCAATTATATCATCGGTGGGGTTCAGAATGCTCTTTGACTGTAGGTAAACTATACATCCCAGAAACTATTACTCCAAAATATCAAGGTCTATTTCCCCCCAAACTCCACCAAGTGTTCACATTTGGGCATATTGAGTATCCGTGCCAAGTTTGGTCCAGATATATAATTGTTTGAGTCCATAGTGCTCTCTGAGTGTAGGTGAACTACAACTCCAAAACACAAGGTCAATGCCCACCAAACCCTATCAGGTTTTTCTGTTGGTCATGGGAGTCCTGTGTGCCAAGTTGGGTTCAATTCCATTATTGGTGGAGTTCACAATGCTCTTTGTTTGTAGGTTAACTATATATACCAGCAACTACAATGCACAAATAGCAAAATCAACCCCCCCCCCCCTGCAACCCCATCAGTATTCAAATTTGGGTGTATCGGTTTTTTTATGCCAAATTTAGTCCAGTGAATGAAAATACATCCTGCATATCAAATATTTACACTACAATTCATAACAGTAGCAACATTACAGTTATGAAGTAGCAATGAAAATAATTTTATGATTGAGGGTCACCACAAAATGAGGAACTGTATTCTGGGGTCACGGCATTAGTAACGTTGAATAACACTGGTGTGGAGGAGGGTTAGAACAGCACCTTTTTTGGTAAAGAAATGTCAGTGCTCTCTCCTTGTTTCATAAAAATGATGAACATAATCTTGGAAGAGCATTCCACATCAAGGCTGACGCTGACAAGTTGTATCATGATTGTGTTTTACACCACCTATTAAGAGAGATGGTCTCCAAGGCGAAGGAGATATATCAGAGATGAATGCAGTTTTTCATGCGAATGCTAGAGGATAGTGGCAAATGAAGGAACAGTGTGTCTCTTCCTCACTTTCTGTTCCTGTGTCTAATGCCTACTGTGATAGGGTTTTCAGTTTAATAAAACAATTTATGGAGAAAAGATAGAAACAGGCAGAATGACAGCATCCCAAAGGCTAAACTATAGGCAACAGTGAACATTAGCATGACTTGTGCACAGCTTCTAAACTTCTTTAAAAAGAACCTAGATCTGCTACAAATGGCAAGAGGCCAGTCCAAACTTAACTTTTAAAAGTACGAAATGAAGGAGCAGCCAAACCAGCTTTAAAGTAAAAACATCACATTACATTTCAAGTAGGTTAATATGAAGAGAAGGAGGATGGAAGAGGCATAAGAGGATGGGAGAAACGGTTTGTGGTATGGTTGTCTTTGGAGTCTATCTGAGATTTCCTTTTATTAAAAATGAAGTTTTTAAAATGGTTTTTCATATTTTTAACAGAATGAATGAATGAAATATCACCCCAAAAGGAAACAAGTATACAGTATGATCCCCATACCCAAAGAAGTGCTATGCATGGTTTTACTTACATTCCTGCAACAAAGTTCTTTCTAGGCATTTTCGAGGTCTGGTTTATTATTTATTAATTAAAAACATTTGTACCCTGACCTTCTCACTTCTATTGAGGGACTCAGACTGGCATAACAGGAAAGATTCAATGCTATACAATTTAAAAACAACTAAAACAACATATTAAAATACATAAAAACCCAGCATAAAACCACATCACCATTAAAACAATTCCACTCAGTCTGTAAACGTGGTCATACATTCAGATAATAGCCAATCTCAGCCTATTCTGGGAAGGCTTGGTTCCATATCCAAGTCTTCACAAGTCCCCTAAAGGACAACAGGGAGGGGGCAGATCTAGCATCACTTGGTAGAGAGTTCCACAGCCGAGGGGCGGCCACAGAGAAGGCCCTGTCCCTCTTGCGAAGCTGGTGGGACCAAGAGCAGGGCCTCTCCGGAGGATCTTAATGCTCTAGATGGTTCGTAGGGGAGAATCCGTTCGGACAGGTAAACTGGGTTTTGTAGGTGAAAACCAGCACTTTGAATTGTGCTTGGAAGCTAATTGGCAGCCATTGGAGCTGGCGCAGCAAGGGAGTTGTATGCTCCCTGTGCCACGCTCCTGTTAGTGGCCTGGCTGCCGAACGTTGGACTAATTGCAGCTTCTGAGCAGTCTTCAGAGGCAACCCCACATAGAGAGCGTTGCAGTAGTCTATTCGGGATGTAACCAGAGCATGGACCACCGTGGCCAAGTCAGACTTCCCAAGGTACGGGCGCAGCTGGTGCACAAGTTTTAACTGTGCAAAAACTCTCCCGGCCACCGCCGAGACCTGGGGCTCCAGGCTCAGCGATGAATCCAGGATCACTCCCAGACTGCGAACCTGCGCCTTCAGGGGGAGTGTAACCCCGTCAAGCACAGGCTGTAACCCTATGCCCTGTTCGGCCTTATGACTGACCAGGAGTACCTCTGTCTTGTCTGGATTTAGTTTCAATCTGTTAGCCCTCATCCAGTCCATTACAGCGGCCAAGCATCAGTTCAGAACTTGAACAGCCTCCTTAGTAGCAGGTGGGAAGGAGTGACAGAGTTGGACATCATCTGCGTACAGATGACACCACACCCCGAAACTCCGGATGATCTCCCCCAACGGCTTCACGTATATGTATTCCAGCTTGATTCTGTGATATGTATCCACCAGAAGCTGTTCCTTTCAATAGGGTTCAATATTATTTGTGCTTTCATTATCAACCTCTTGATTAAATAATAATAATACAACTTTATTCCACCCTCTCTCCCTGAGAGGACTCAGGGTGCATTCCAACAAAAACCGGCAAAAAAATTGTCTCCTACAAACATTTTTGTGAGGGCAGAGTGCAGTGTAACCGAAATGTTCCAGTGTTTTGACCCCCCCAAAATACAGTAAAGGATTAAGGCTAGAACAGATCTGATAAGTAACTAAAGCAAAAATCTTGTAGGCTCTTTATCTTCAAAACATTTACTTATCCCATTGAATGCTCTGTCAGAATTGATACTATGGGACTTGAAACATAATCATTTGAAATTTATAACTATTTATGGCTGCATATTTCATTATTCAATGCACACTTCAGTTCAAAGTTAATTGAAAAATGAGCTCATTACTTATTCTCATTTGCAAAACCAGACTGATATGGCAGCAACTGGAACTTTGTTTATCCCCAGTGTTTCCAACAATTATATTTAAAATCCTTAGAAGATGAATCCAGATATGCAGAAGAAGAGGAAGTCTCTTCTTCCAAACCTCTGAATCTACCTTGGATGTGATCCAGCTGAAGGCAATTCTTTTGGAGCAAAACAATTTTAGTGCAGATGTAAAGAATATGCTTCCCTCCTCTTTTTTAAAAATAGTGGAACAGATCAGTGATACTTGCAAGAACATTTTTTTGGATAGTGCCCCTCATTGCTGTTTTGTATTGGTAGATTTATATACATTGGTGCCAGTCTCTAACAGCACATAAACATTATTGTGAAGTTTATGTGCTGTTAGGGAGATGTAGGCATGGCTTACTTCATTTTCATCATCCTGCTAATTCATTCCTTGGAATTAACCCCACCCTCTAAATCTTGTTAAGAACAGTGCAGTTGTGTAAGGGTGGGTTGGGAACACACCCGATTTGTAGGGGGAAATGTTCTTGCATATTTTCATGTTATTTTTCAAGCTATGAATTACTGCATCTCATCTAGTCAGTTTGCATTCTCACTCAGTATGAAATGGAACAAAACCTCTCATCACTGACAAGTGGACCAGATGGGCTTTAATTTTTAGGGATACTCCTGAGATCAAGCTGAAGAGCAATTGAGAGGATTGTAAGCCCTGCTGACAACTACTGGCCCATCTTAATTTAGGCAGAATAACAGTTTCTGGAAATTTAGCACACACTGATGTCATACTTGTAAATAAAACATCTATTTGCAGCAAAAAGGATTCGAACCTTTTTTTTTAAAAAAAAAAAACCACTGCTTCATTATTGTCATAGTTATGTAAATCAAACAAAGGCAGGATCTCCCCAATTCCAATATGTTCACCATTTTCCCGACTTACATGCTTCCAAGGAAAGGCAGAGTTTCATGCTTCTTTGGGAATATATGGAAATGTTTAAAATGCTCCATGACAGGCTACGTTGTTCAGTCTTGAAGTGAAAATATTGTGTCCCTGAATCTAACTCAGAGAGAAATCTTCCTTAGTTAATTCAATGAGGAATGGAGTAGAACCAGGAAACGTGTGCCCACAATGACCAAAAAAGAACTCTAAAGAGAAATATATATGCTAGAGACATTTTAACAGAAACACCGTATATAGTTATTTTTGAGTCAAGAATGAGATTTTAAGGCCTTATCAGAAAGGCCAGGTGAAGCATCCCACTTCGCCTGCCCTCCACGACAAAAGAGAGCGTTAGCAAGGTGAATCAATAGCTCCGTCCACAGCTTCCTCTCAGCGATGCTTCCCCCATCACATGAGGAAAATGTCACCCTCCTAGTGAGGTACAACATAGGAAGCCTCCCAGGTTCCGGATGAAACAACAAAAGACATTGCTACCCCAGTTGAGGACAGAGCTTCCACCAGAAGTCACATGATGTTGTGTGATAACCAGCTGGGGCTCCATCCTGAAGATTGCATGGAATCCTAGGATGCTGATTTCAGTAAGTATGATGAGGTTCTTAGGATAGTTTATTAGGCAAAAATATATGGACTGAACATATTAGTTTCACTTTGGGGTGCAGTAGTATTTGGATGCCATTAACATGTATGCTTGAGGGATGGGTAGTTGAAGGTTTTCTTTTCTTTCTTTTGAAAAGTGAAGGCAAATTCTTACAATTTTCAAGGCAGATGGTGGCTTAACATTCCAGAAGTGGTGATTGGAGACTTACTTGTTATATCTTAGTATTCATTTTCTGCATTCAGAAACACAACCTGTCTTCCTCAGTTGAGTGGGGAAGGGGAAGGCTAAGATGGTTCAAGAGATGTCATTTTTGTTTTGCTATAGGGTAACAAAGCTACTTGATGAAGTACCTTCCTGGGGAACCACAATTTGAGCATAGGGCTAAATATCTGTAGATGGTGAACAGGTTCTTTTCAAATAATGAATTTCTAAGGGCTGCAGCAAAGAGGAATCTGCAACCATGGAACTCCAGGCATTTAATTTGAAACTTAATGGTATTCTTTTCCTTCTCAAAGTACCCATTTATTGTTGCCCCAAAGGAGCAGTGACATTGTATAGTAATAACCACACTTCTTCAACTGATTTTGTAGGAGCCTGGTACTCTAACCACGCTTGCTTCTGATGTGCAAGGCAATCACCTCTCCTTTTTTCTGGCATATGAGAAAATGCAACATTTAATCATTATTCTGCACTATATATAGCGACAAACCTAGATTTTTCATAGAATATGATCATGTCATAAGTTGTAATTATGATTTACTTGTCGATGTATTTTTCCTTTCCCAGCCAAATATATATGTGTACAAACATGTGGGGTGTGTAAATGGCAAAAATCAGTTCCATTTTCTTTTTGAATATTGAGTGCCTCCCCCCCTTCCATATTTGGGAAGTTTCTGGGAGATTAAGAGGGAGGCCTTCAGGTTCGTAATTCAGGATTCAGAGTTCTATTTCCATTTCAGGACGATTCAGTTCATTCGTGCCAATGGGGAAATTGGCGAGGCTCACCTTTTCATCATTTGGGGGGGGGGGATAAGTTGTTGGTGCTGGAGTACACACACACACAAACACACACACACACACAAACTGCAAGGTAGGTAGGTAAGTATTGGTAGGTAGGGCTGGTACTTCAAGTTTCAAAAGCAAAAAAAGTTAAAAAAATAAAGTCCTATTACTGTTAACTGAATAAAAATTAAATAAAAACACTCAAAATGCCCTTTCAACTCATCCCCCCCCCCCCCCCGGCAACCAAATGCATGCCCACTCACATCTCCCTAGTGGAGTTTAGAAAATAAAAGTTGGAATAAGAAAACAAGATAAGAATGATGTTGTAAGAAAAATAAATTATTTAATTTTCAAAATGCTAGTGTTAGCACTCCAAGTTCTGAGTCACAGGTAGCAACACTACACAGGAACAGAAGTAAGAGAAGAGAGGCAAACAGAGCTACATGTTCTCTCCCCAGCACACCACCATGCCACAAAATGGAAGCATTCTGTATGAGCTTTATATAGACCAGGTTGCCCAAAAGTTGCACAATCCTTTCTTTTTCTGATTGACTATGACTAGGCTAATGAGGAAAAAAATCATTATTACGTCAGGAGATGTCAGGCTCCACCCCTGGGGTGGTGGAGTAGTATTGTCATGAAAAAGAAGTCTGAATCAACTAATCTTTCCTAAATTTAGCTGAAAGATTCAGTGGCTACCGTTTTGTTCCAGTAAGGCTGCAGAGGGGTCCTTCTTGAGCCATATTTTGGTGGTTTGTCTGCTGAATTGCTGAAATTATACAAAATCCAAATTAACCTCTGGAATTTCACATACCCCAAGTACTTTGGCTCATAGTCTGACCAATTGTCTAGTTATTGCACCATCATCAGTATTGACAGGAATTGATTGCATTGGAGTGTCGATGTGAATGAAACCAGAACAATCAAGTTAATTATAGTTTGCTCTTCCATATGTACTATGACAAACTGTGGTTAGTTTTAACAGTGGCAGTTAATATTGTCCCTCTACTCTCATGAGTTTATCACATGAGGCAGGCAAATCACAATTACATAGCATGACAAGGAAGTCTTTGGCTGAAATGTATCACGTGATGTTTCACTTTTCCTGCCAGTCTTGGAACAGAGGGAGAACAACTTCATGCAGTAAATCCAGCTGCTAAAGTTTTGCAATTTCTATTTTCTTGCCTTGTGTGATAAAACTTCTCAGTCACATCAGAGGAAAGGAGGGGAATGGGGAGTTGGCTTGCACTCCATCTAAGGAGAGTGTCTTCAAAAGATGGCTTTAGCACTTGGAAGATGTCAGCAAGAAGACTATCCCAGTACAGAATTACTCCATCTATAGTCACAGAAGTATTATTTCTTGATTTCCACTCTTAAGTAATTAAGTCCTATGGGGAGAGAGAGAGTCAGCATGGTTTCAATGTTGAACTATGACTCTGGAGAACAGGATTTAATTCCCTGCTTGGACATGGAACCCATTGGGTCAGCTTAGGTGAGTCATACATTCTCAGCACCAGAAAACCCTAGGATAGGTTTGCCTTAGGCTACCGTAAGTTGGAAACTACTTGAAGGCATTCAGCAACATCAAGGAGTCCTATTGAAGGGCTTGGCAGAAAGAATTTGGGGGATTTGCTCACTGCCATTTCAGTTAGGCAGTGAATCATGAAGTGGCAAACTGAGAAGGCATGTATTCATCACTGACTGGCGAGGGGGTTGGTGCAGGGTCAAGAGGAGAATACAACATTATAATGAAATGTTTTGGAAGAATGCCAACCCCTAAAAATCAGGGAACATATTAGCCAATGCATTCTTTGTTTGGCAGAATTTGTGGGCATTGTGTAAGTGCACCATGTGAATCCCCCTTTGCACAGTTTATTTTTAAAATAATGAACCCTTTGTTTAGTAAACTTACCTGCCCGTGTCTGCTTTTGCTAGTGGAATCAGGTAAAAGTTGAGCCACCTATGAAAAGGGATCACTATGAAAAGTGTGGTGGAGGACATTATCAAATAGGGATAAACTAAATTCAGTCTTAAGTATTTCTTTTAAAAGTACACATGCACATGTGTGTGCATGCAAACAACAGAAATCTAACATTATTGTGGCCTGGCAACAGGTGTAAATAAATGTTGAAATAAAGAGGATTTAAATAAAATTTGACATGTGTGATCTGCCACCAGAAGTGAGCCATATTAATTTTCTGCTGAACTCTGCACTAGCGACATATAGTTACACATGCTATCATTTTAGAAGATCCTCATATTTTCATTAAGATGAAGGGAAAAAAACCTTACATTTCCTGGGCCATTCAAATTTCCCTAAGCCCTACTCAGTGGGGAAAGTAGGATGACACAAACTTAGATGTGGTTAAACTAACTGCTTGTTACAGATGACATGATTTAAATCTATACCATCAACAAGCTATATAACTGAAGCATCAATTGAACATGTGAGCTTACTTTATACTGAGCAATAACACTGACCTCTCTCCTTTATGGTTATGACAACTTGGCTTCCCTTCCTTTCTACCTGCTCTTTCTCCTTTTTCCTGAGGTGTTCTTGTCTTTGCTTCAGTTCCCAGTCTGTTGTAGCCCATTTGGTCAACTCTAGAAACTTAACTCCAGTTGCTAGGCAATTGGAAAACAGAAGGTTCTTACAAAGAGCCTTTGTGACCTCAACCTTGATTCAACCGATCTCCAACTTCAGCTTAGCATTTCTTGCTACTAGCCTTGCTCTCACTGTAGGTCACTGGTTCCCAACCTTTGGTCCTCCAGGTGTTTTGGACTTCAGCTCCCACAATTTCTAACAGCTGGTAAGTTGGCTCGGATATCTGGGAGTTGAAGTACAAAACACCTGGAGGACCCAAGATTGGACCATTACTGTATAATCAGTGTGAGCAGATTGTTTTCTCACATTGATAAACTGTAATTCCCATTATCCCCAACCATCTCAGTTAATACTGGGATGATAAGGTTTGCAATCTAATGTTCTGTGAATCCTGCCTCTCCTTTAGTTTATTTTGAAATAATAAACTGGCAAGCTCTCAAAAGCAAAGATAAGGGAAACGGTCGCCTTTTGGACAACAATTCCTTTTGTACAATAGCTATGCTGACTGATACTGATGGCAATCACAGTGCAAGAAGATCAGGAAGTCTACGGATTCTTTCCCCTGCCCTAGAACATCTGTCCAACCACCACAGATGTTTAATTGAAAATTCCAGGGACAGAAATGGGAAACCTATTGTTATGCCCCCACGGGGCTTATTTTATATCTATATTGGGTACCTGTTTGTCCTTTACCTGCATGGGCCTTTGTTCTATTGTTCACCCATGTGGGCTTGATAGGAGGAGCTTTGTCTTGGCTCCTAACCTGGCATCACCACCCTGAACTCCTCCCCTTCCTGAGTTTACCTGGGGGGCTGGACTTCCTCTCTGGCTTCATTCCAGAAGAGCACATGGATGAAGCAGGGAGAAATCTGGAGCCATCGGTCGGACAAAGCATCTTCGATCACGTATAGCCAACCAACACTCTCAAACCAAGACTGCAGTAATAGGAAGGGCCAGCCCTTCAACATAGACTGCATTTTGGGGGGACCAAGGACTTTGTGTGCCAGAGGACCATTTGGGAGCAATCAAAGGAACCCTGGAATCAAAGAAAGGCACCTTCACTCTGCAAAAGGTAAGTGAATGCAACCCCTTTTCTTAAAGGACTTTTCCCAGTAACCACCTTCAAGCCTTTGACCATCAGTTTTTTACTGATTGTAAATAAATAAACCTTGTTTGAGTTCACCCTTTTGGAGTCCTGAACTCATTGCTCAAAGACTCTTCAGGTTTTCTTTTATGGGAAGGCTAGAACGCAACCCCCAGGGCCTATAGAGTTCGTCCATCCTTTTAAAGCCCTTTTTTTGGCCCTGGCGGTGTAGCGGCAATTTGGAGTCCCAAAACTCCCTAGGCAATACCTTTTCCCCAGGCGGCGCATTCGGGTGAGCACAGGGACGGATAACGCAACAATTTTACTGCGGTTCAATGAAACCAGTCTTTATTGAGGCACATCAGCTGACGGGGTCCACCCCCTCTTTACAGAACGAGCTGCTGGAGGGTAGAACCTCGAGCATTGGAAAATCTTCCAGAAGGATACTTATGGATTTGTGGCAGGTGGGCAGGACGATATTTGCCCACTGCATGGAGTGGAATTTGCACCATAGGTACTTTGGGACCCGGAGGGTTGAAAATGTACCCCAGAAAGACACCAGTTACCAATTTACACATGCATGTTCAAAGAAGATCAACCAACTCAATAGACAAATATGGATACAATATAGACCGAACATACCTCACTGAGACACAAAGATTTCTGGCAGTCACAACACCAGGTTTGGGAGTGGCATGGAATATGAGACAACTACGTGTGTTATCTTATGAATTGGAACAACTGGCAAATGATACAGCCAAAGGGACAAATGATTTGCAGATAGAAGTTAATTCATTGGCTGGAATGGTAATACAGCAGAAATTGGCCCTGGATTATTTGTTGACAAAACAGGGGGTCCTATGCGTTTGGCTAAATACCACGTGTTGTCATTATATTAACATGACAGGAGATATTGAGGTAGATATGAGAAAGATTCAGCAAGTTGCTAATCAAGTTCAGAAGTCTTATGAAAATTTGGAAGATTTCTGGGGATTTCTGACCAGCTGGTTGCCAGATCTGAAATGGTTAAAGTCCTTAATAATGCTAATTCTTGTGATTTTCTGTTCTGTAACAATCATTCTTTGTTGTTTGCCAATCTTATTGAGATATTGCAGCTTTGCAGCACGACAGACAGTCAAGGCAGCGAAAAATGTAAGAAAAAGGGAGAAACGGGACTGGAAAATGGATTGGGACAATCCTTAAGCTATAAAATCAGGTTGTGCAAATGATTTTAGTGGCCAGAAAATCATTACAATAAGAAATGGAGGAATAAAGGGGAAATTGATGCTTTTAGCAGAAATAATGCTAGGAGAAAGTGCTGCTCAGTAAAGGCTTTAGAATAACAGGGTAGCTTGCCAAGTAACAATGACGAGAATAAGCTACTCTGATTGGTACAAAGGCACAAGCAGTGATTCGCCAAAGAACATCATGTGCCTCTTAGATAAAAGAGGCCCTGATTGGCCCAATGTTAGCCAACGTGCGTTTGTTTACAATGTTCCTGAATGGATAGATAGCGCGCATGGCAAATGAAGGCTTCTCTCCGTGTGAATGCTGGGGAGAAGTGGCATAGACTTGTAACAATTTGGGAACACGCTGCATCAGAGCAGATAACATAGCCTGAGAATCAGATTTAATACCTACGCCATGCCTTTTAACAAATAGGAGTGAGATGCTAGAGAATGCTTTGTTTAATTGGATGATAAAATGAGTTCATGGATGCCAGCCAGTTGCAAGGCATGAAGAAGGGTGGGACTGAAATATTGCCACCATTGTTTGTATAAAACCTGAATGCTAAGAATGCTCGAGGTTCTACCCTCCAGCAGCTCGTTCTGTAAAGAGGGGGTGGACCCCGTCAGCTGATGTGCCTCAATAAAGACTGGTTTCATTGAACCGCAGTAAAATTGTTGCGTTATCCGTCCCTGTGCTCACCCGAATGCACCGCCTGGGGAAAAGGTATTGCCTAGGGAGTTTTGGGACTCCAAATTGCCGCTACATCTGGACAACACGCCTATACTATACATTCAATTGACATAGTTTACTGCTATTAGCAGTCCACTACAAGTAATAAACCACCTTATCTTTGTAGTTGGTTACCTATGCAGTACTGGTAAATTGATCTATTTATTGTCTGGAATGCTCCTTGAGCATATTCACTTGTGACATCCTGCTTCTTCACTGAGCAGCAATAGAGAAGTAGGTATTCAAATTCTAAAACTGAATTCATTGTCTCACAAAATAAAATAAAGAAAAACAGCTAGCTCTGTTCAAGACATACAGTATGTTTTAAAATTTATTTCATAAAACAGATCAAAACCAAATGTTTTTAGATATATTTTATCTGAAAACATACATTTGGAAGTTTGTTTTCTCTGAAAATACATGCTTGAAACCTATTTGATGCATTAAATTGATGAGACCAATTTTGTAACATTTCTAGGAGCAGGTAATACGGCTAATTAAAATTTCCTATTGAATTTTTGGAGGAAGAAATACTTTAGGCTTCCTTCCATTGAAAGTAAAGTGTTTTCTTGAGATATTGAGGTTGGGGGTTCTCCAGGTAGCTAAATGAACATAACACAGCATGATTTTTCCAGCCTCTTTTCCAACCTGTACTGAATGAAGGGACTAACGCAAAAACAGCCTAAGTCTAACTGGCAGCTCATGTTCTCCTGACATGAATGACTATTCCATGCTTGTCTAGAGAACAGCACTTGTAAATCACACAACAGCCCATATGGTATGCAGAGTTTGGTAGGAGAGAGCTGACTGATAACTTGCAGCAGAATCTCATATTTGCCACTCTTCCCAGACTGTACCTTTCAATCTGAGGATGAAAAAAAAAGTATCTTCGTGATTACAATAAAATATGTACAAAAATAGAACATACAAATGTTGTAACCTGCCTAGAGCCACGAGGAGAGACTGGTAAGAAATGAAATTATTATTCCAGTATTACAGTTATACCGCTCTCACACCAGAAGCGACTTGCAGTTTCTCAAGTTGAAATGAAAATATATATATACCAGGGAAAAGAGATTATAGTATTTTCCACAATATATTTTTCCTTTCTCATTTGTATAGTAAGTGGTTTTTAGATATTAAAGGATAGCCAAAAATTGGTGTCTGTTTTCCATCTTTTACCATGCTTCTCTTCCCAAACTGTGGAACAATAGTAGTACAGTCTTTTGCAGGGTTATTTTTGTAGGTAGGCATGATAAGAAAGTATTGGACACATATGGTATTCTTATAACATTTAATTATTTACAAATATATGTGTGTGACGAGAAAAAATAGCCAAATACTACAAAAGCATTAGCAATTTTTGCCACGTGTTTCACATGCAACAGGTTTCGTTCTTTTTTTTTTTTGTAAATTCAGCCTAGCTAAAGGTCTAAAGGCCATTACAACCTTTAAAAAATTAAAACATGTAAACATCACAAGGGGCGAAATTAAGAGAGGGAGAGAAGAATATGAAATTAAAATATTTAAAGCAAAGATGGCCATCAAACCTCTGTCTAAAAACCAGCCCCAGTCACATGAACATAAATTGAAAAAAATCCTAAAAATCCTTAAGTGAATGAACCTTGCAGGATTTATGCCCTTATAATGTCATTTTGCAGAAATTCAAGGGGATCCCTCTTGTACTCAAAATTATTTGTAAAAACATTTTTTAAATCCCAGGAAATCAGCAGATGATAAAATCTTTTTGAAACTTTGTAGGAAAGATGCTCTGCTTATGTTGTGTCGATGTAGAAAAATTCAAGGGGATCACACCCACAGTTTTTATTTTAAAAATTTGTAGAAATTTTACAAAATTTCTAAGAATCAGTGGATGACTGAAACGTTGTGAAACTTGGCAGACTCATAGTTGTAAATGTTGCCTACAAGTGTGGCAAGTTTCATTCTGATAGACATAATAATGATGGATAAACGAATCTCAAAAGTTTTCCCATTGCTGGAACAAATCTCACTGAAACAGTAACAAAACTTTGGCATTCGAAATTATGAATCAAAATGTCTCTTCCCACCTCCCCAAATCTTTCCTGATGGAAAAGGGGGAGAGGAGACATCCAAATTTTGAAACAATTTTTGAAATTGATTTCTGCTGTTTTGCTGACCTCCAGTAGTTCATAGACAGAATGCTGCTAGAGAAAAGATTCTGTACTGCATTTCCATTCATCTCACTTCCCTTGGTGAAAAAACAGAAAATACTCCAAAGTAGATCTTAAGCTATAATAAAGTTCACATGGAAGATCTTTCAAATATCTTGGTCCCAACTCCTTCTGGACTCTATCCATAGATTAGGGACAATTATTTGTGTCTGGAAATAAATTAATAATTAGTGAAGTTTGAACATGACTGCATGATATGGACCAACAAAGGGCACACTGGAAGATAATCTGGCCACAGCATTTTTTACTAGCCTTACTTTCTGAACAGGGCTTGAGTGTATCCCTTAGGAGAGCTCACTGCAGCAAACTAAACAGAAAGTTTAAAAGGTGATGTGGTCAATCTGTCTTCTTCAGGAAGCAATGCAAATGGTACATCAGTCAAAGTTGAATAAAGGCACTTTTGGTCACAGCAGCTACTTGATTCTGCTGGAACCATGCCAGACCCCACAGCACTCCTGTGCTACAAACCTAACTCAAATACCAACCCCCCCTTAGCTCCCTCAGACCAGATGTTTTCTTCCTTTGCCATTTTGTAAGTTTAGCTATGTATGTGTTTGTGCACAACTGTGCAATCTCAGCTCCCCCACCCTGAGTGGCATAGGTTGAGCATCTTTTATCTGGAGTTGCAAAATCTGAATACTCCAAAATCCAGAATTGTTCACGTAGGTTGCTGTGACAGAGACACTTTTGCTTTCTTATGGTTCAGTGTAAACAAATATTGTAATACACATCATTATTAAAAGACCATTGTATATACAATTTAGGATATGTGTATATGGTGTATATAATCATCATCATCATCAGCAACAGCATCATCATTAACAAAGCCAGAATTTTTTAAAAAATACAACAGATTCCAAGTGTAGACTCTGCAAGGAAGCAGAGGAAATGGTGGATCACATCCTCAGCTGCTGCAAGAAGATCAGGCAGATGTACTATAAACAGAGGCATAATACCGTTGCTCAGATGCGCCACTGGAACTTGTGCTACAAATACTGTCTGCCTGCGACAAAGAATTGGTGGGATCACAAGCCTGAAAAAGTTACGGAAAATGAACACGTAAAACTACTCTGGGACTTCCAAATTCAGACTGAAATGGTTTTGGAGAACAATACTCCTGACCTTAAGATCGTGGGGAAAAAACCCGTATGGCTCGTTGATGTTGTAATCCCAGGTGACAGCGGAATTGATGAGAAGCAACTGGAAATCTTACATGCTATAAGGGTTTAAAGATAGAACTGCAAAGACACTGGCACAAGCCAGTAAAGATGGTCCCAGTGGTGATTGGCACATTGGGTGCAGTGCCTAAAGACTTTGGCTTGCACTTAAAAACAATTGGCACTGACAAAATTACCATCTGTTGTCACAAAAAACTAATGTGCAGATTTGAGAAATGTGAATTTAATATGATGTGTGGGTATGAATGAGTAGAAAGGAAGAATGTGTGGCTGGAGTTAATAATTTTGGAAACACCAGTATAATATTAAGACCTGCAATGACTAATTACCTGCTTGCTGGACTGTGATTAAAACCTGCTAATGAGAATTGATAAGAACTGTGACAATGGTTTTTTCAAGTTAAGGAAATGTTTGCAACATTCCTTATGTTAAGAAGGAAGTCAACACAAGCCTTGTGTTTGTCAACACCAATCAAGAAAAGTCAACATCTGGCCAGGAAATTGAGATGGATCTAGGATGGAAGATGTCTATCATTAATTTACAACTTTGGGACTACAACAGAAGAATATTCCTATAAAAGACACAGTCTAATAATGCTCAAATTGTGACCGACCTGAGGAGTCTGGTTCACCCGCCTCTCTGGTCCATGGGAAGGACAGAGATGGTGTATTTGGAGAGTGTCAGATATGCTATGGGAAAGCATGGTTCTAGTCACTTTGGGGCTTCTTTTGTGCAGGGAGTCAGATTCTGATGTATGGAAAACAGAGATCTGGTCCTTGGCACTGTTCTTAGTGAAATAAGTTTTAGCATTTCAGTGTTTTGAAGTTATGGAACTATACGTTGGCAGGCTGCAGGAAAGTAGGGTCTGGCCTAACAGGTGCTTCTCCAAGGAGGGAGAAAAGGATATAATATTTGGGTGAGTGAGGATGAATGCATGCACATGAGTGTGAATGTTGAGTGAAAATGTAATTCCCCTTTGTCTGTTAGTCTGTTAGTCCAATGTAACTGTAAGTTGTACATCCAATATAGTTGCATAGAATCTGTATGTCTGTATGTCTAAATGTTTTTCTGTAATCTAAATTGCAATAAAAAGAACCTATGCTTTAAAGTTATTGAAAAGCCATTCATGACACTGTCAGCTGCAAAAGGCCACCCTACTAAGATTTGCACGCATTATTCACTGATACATCACACAGTCCTAAACACTTGAAGTGTCTGACGTGATCAAATACAAAAGCCAGTATAGTGGGTGATTGGCACACTGGGTACAGTGCCTAAAGACCTTGGCCTGCACTTAAACACAATCGGCACTGACAAAATTACCATCTGCCAGCTGCAGAAGGCCACCTTACTGGGATCTACACACATTATTCACTGAAAACACAGTCCTAGACACTTGGGAAGTATTCAATGTGTGAGCCAATACAACAACCAGCAGAGTGTCTGCTGTGGACTCACCTTGTTGTGTTTCAAATAACAACAACAACAACAATTATTTATATCCCACCCCCTCTCCCCAAAGGACAAATTGATTTTGTGTCTAACTTGGGTCCCATCACTGATTATGTACTACAATGATACCTTGTCTTAAGAGTTGAATCCATTCGATGATTGAGCTCTTAACTCAAAACACTCTTATCTAAAAATGATTTTCCCATTTTCCCATTGAAATGCATTGAATCCATTCCAGGACACCCCCTCCATTTTTGTTATGTGTTTTTAAATAAGAAAATATACTTTATAAATAACAAATAATGTATCAATGCAAAATTACATGGAACAATAAAAAAGGAAGATCAACTTTAAAATAGTTGCAGCACAAAGTTGTGGCAAGAAAGCACAAAGTGAGGAGGCAGAAACACCATTTTCTTCATACTGTCCTCATTCCAGCCTCCCTCCCTCTCTCACTTCATGAAGCCAAACATATTGTGAATAAAAACCACACAAAATCAACTTACCCAAAGTTCCTCAAGCAGACAAGAGCAAAGTGGACAGCAATCTCCCAAACAAACAAGAGTACGAGGCACAAAGGCTGCTTCCCTGAAGCCTTAAAGCCCTGAATTCTCACACTAGAGCTCCCACTGGCACTAGCCCTTAACTAAAAATCAGCTCTTATGTCAAAGCAAAACCAAAGTCGAGCAACAGCTCTTAACTCAAAATGCCTTTAAGCTGGAATGTTCTTAAGTTGAGCTTCCACTGTATCTGGAAAAAATATAAAGTTCAGATCACACACTCTCAAGCATTTGGAATATGGGACGGTTAACCTATGTGTATGTTTGATAGTTAGTTGCCACATACTATAAATTTAAGCTCAGTTTAGGTGCTTCAAGGCAACAGTATTGCCTATTTTTCTCCCTCAGTAAAGGAAGAAAGGGCCGGGTGTCACCTCGTCACTTAATGGCCACAAGAACACTGAAGTTCACTATAAACAGATTGCTTTCTTTCTCCTCATATCACATGCCTGGTAAAAATAGCTTCAGCTTTCTTTTGTTGTGTATCTATTCTGACTTACATGGTTACAAATATTTCCAGGCAATTACAAATGCTGTTGGTGCTGGTGCTATTCTTGCTGCCTTCTCTTCCCAGAGAACACGTGGCTTTGAATTGAATAACCAAGCTGCTCCACAGCATTAGCGTTTTGATGCTGGTCAAATTCTATTAATCCAGCAATATATCCTCCTGCCAGCTGAAACAAGGCCCCTGAGTTCTGAACAATGCTGAGAGCAAAACGCTATTATGCAGAATGGCATTATAGATCTGGTAATGTAAAAAAAACTCCAGCGAAGGATAGCTGCCTTGTTGTGGCGCTGGAGCTTAAGCAACTCAATGATGCTATGAGCGAAACTATGAAGGGACACCCAAGACGGGACAGTCGTGGCAAAGAGGTCAGACTAAGCGCGATTCCTGGGGAGGGCAATGGCAAACCAGAAGACACTTCTTGGGAGGAGAGCAATATCCAATCTCGATAAAATAGCGAAGAGCAGAGACATCACACTGGCAACAAAGATCCGCATAGTCAAAGCAATGGTATTCCCCATAGTAACCTACAGATGTGAGAGCTGGACCTTGGGGAAGGCTGAGCGAAGGAAGATAGATGCTTTTGAATTGTGGTGTTGGAGGCAAGTTCTGATTGCCTTGGACCATGAGAAGATCCAACCAGTCAATACTTCAGGAAATAAAGCCCGACTGCTCATTGGAGGGAAGGATATTAGAGACAAAGATGAAGTACTTTGGGCACATCATGAGAAGGGAAAGCTTAGAGAAGACAATTATGCTGGGGGGAAAGGAAGGAAAAAGGAAGAGGGGCCGACCAAGGGCAAGATGGATGGATGGTATTCTTGAAGTGACTGGCTTGACTCTGAAGGAGCTGTGGGAGGTGACGGCCAACAGGCGTGGGATGGTCCATGAGGTCACGAAGAGTCGGAAGCGACTGAATGAATGAACAACAACAAATGTGGAAAAGGAAGATATTTCTCAGCTCTCAGTGTTTGATAGAAGCTCTTGCAGTTGCTGCATAAAATGACTCACTGATAAAGGTAGAATAGTCTATGTGCACTATCTATTCAAAGGAGGAACTCCAGTTTCTAGAACTTCTTATGGAATCTGTAAGAATGACAGCTATGTTTGGGGTGTTTGTAATGAAAAGGACTGTGATTCCATTCACAATGCAGGTGCCCATTTTAGGGTGGCGAGTTTGAAAGAACCAAATTGCAAGCCAGAAAATAAGTTTAGAATCCTCAACAGGATGAGCATTTATTAAGAAAATGCTTTTTTTGGATAGATGTAGCCTCATTCTTTCCCAACTAAACTAAATGTGAAAAGGATATAAAATAGACATGTTGCACCATTTCCTATCTAAAGAGCAGATGGGAAGAGAGTCGGAAAGTTCAGTGCGGGGCTGCATCTACACTGTAGAATTAAAGTATTTTGACACCACTTTATCTGTCATGGCTCAGTGGTGTGGAATCATGTGAGTTGTGTTTGGAGAGGCACCACCACTCTTCAGCAGAGAAGGCTAAAGATCTTGGTAACATTACAATCCCATGATTCTGTAACATTGAGCTGTGGCAGTTAAAGTGGTGTCAGCTTGCATTAATTCTACAGTTTAGATCCACCCAGAGACAGTTCTTTTTCTTTTACAGCACAGGACAGTCACTTAATTAATCCTGGTTGACTCAGACAGTGTTATCTGCCAATAAGACTTTTGGGATAAGCATCCTAAGTCCTCTCTGTCTTACGACATCATGCTCCTATTGGACATGAGAGCAACAAGAACAAATGGATACGGTATTGTTTCTTCCAATGAGTCATAACCCTGGAATCTATAAAATATAACAAAGAGCCTGGTAAAGTAGCAGGTGTCCATATTTTATACATATTTGTGTCCAAGTAATTTCACCTTTTTATTATTTCCTTTCAATAAACCTTCTTTGTCAGGTAGATTTTGGGGCCAAGAGTTCTAATCCCAATGTATTTTCATTGATATTTTCTATTTCAAGTTAAGAACAGCATGTTTAAGTGGGTGGGGAGTTGGATGGGGTGATTATCAAAGAAATGCTTGGTAAAACAACAATTACTCTATATCATTAAAACTAGATACAAAGTTTATATTTTACTTCAGATTTTTCTTAATTGTGATAGGAACACACCAACCATTTTGAAATAACCAAGAAATGTTGCAACTTGTGTTCGGCATTGTCTTTTTTACAGTTCCTAGTTATGACCTTACAATCCGTCTTTAACTGTCAGGGCTGCATCCTATGGAATTCTGCCTTTGAGGAAGTAATAGTGGCATCATTTGAAAAGTCCTTAGGCATCCATTATTGTTGGCAAATATAAGAGACAGTGGTGATCTCTCAAACAGAGTAATCACATTGATATAAGGCAGAAGCTAAACAGTAATCAGTCTAACCACCACCCATGCACCCACAGGATATTGCAGAGAAAAGATGTAAGCTTAGTCTTCTTTGTAAATCCATCCATCGATCCATCTATCTATCTATCTATCTATCTATCCATCCATCCATCCATCCATCCATCCATCTATCTATATCATTCCTGAATTACAAACATCTGACTTACAAAAAACTCACAGGACCTCATCACATTTACTAAAATTAGAGTCCTAGGATATTTAGAATATAATTCATGTACGGAGCCCCACAGCAGCCATCACACAATGTCATGTGACTTCCGGCTGTGGTTCCGCCCCCAACCAGGGTAGAAGCATCCTTGGATGTTTCTCCCAAACAGATGAGCTTTTCTGTGTTGTGCTGGCTCCAATAGAGCCAGTACTCTTCTGCTCTGTTTGGGTGATGCTTCCCTGGTGAGATGGGGGAAGTGTCACCACTCGGGAGCTCTGTATGCGGCGATGGAGTCGGGTTTTTCACCTGCTGTTTCAACACACTTGCTGGTGAAATGGCACAGGAGGGGGTGGGACTAAGGTTGATAGTTAAGAATGGGGATTAGAAAACAGGAAGTGAGATAAATTGACCCTTCAGAAGGGAAATTCCCTAATGGAAGATTTATAATAGGAAAAAGGTGTCTCCACTGAAGCTTTCTCACCAATTCTTGTTTCCACAAGTCAATTTTTTCGAAATTGAATAATCACAGGGATAGAAAGTGAGGTGAAATCTTCTGAACAGGGGCAATGTGTGTGTGTGTGTGTGTGTGTGTGTGTGTGTGTGAGTAAATTAAAGCAGGATTTAAAAAACTCTTTAAGGTTTGTGGATAGAGTCTGATTGTAGATTGAAGTCAGCAGTTTATTTAAACAACAAAGGACTGGGTGAGCTCTGGCTTAGTAGCCTGGAGTTGCTCTTCAAATAAGCAATTAAACTACTGATATCTTCATATAAAATTCTTACAAAAACATTTTGCAGAAGCACTTTCTGCATCTAAGGAAATTATTTTCTTCAGCATGGCAGTAACCTCATTTAGGACTATAGTCACTTTTTGACTTTTCTCCAAGCTTTGTTTGAACACTTGTGTTTAATCATGATCTAATGGAGGAGAGAAATGGAAAAGAGAAAAAAGTACTGTATGCTAGAGTGATATAGAAAGAGTTACTTACCAGCCACACCTTGACCACCAGCCACAAGCTGTGAATGAGATAATACTTTGGGTTTTCAAATGCCAGATGCCATGGGGGTTACATCACTGAGATGCAGGTATAGCGGGATTCCCCTTGAATGTGCTATTGGCTCTGTTGTACTTATGGTACATTTCCATATGATACTGGGAGTCCAATGTCTAAGTTACTCCAATCGTTTTCTCAGGTCTATATTTGTGTTACAAATGTGACAGGCAACATGTCCATCAAATTGAAAAGGGTTATTACGAATATTACGAATATTACGAATGCCTCAAATTGGCCCCTGACCTGCAACAAACATGCAGTGCTAACATAATCTCATTTTCATTAAACAGATCTCTTTATGTGAATAATTTAGGATTGGTGGTTATATCTATAGGTTTGTTATTACTTCAGAGACTGAAAAAAATATGAACCCCAAATCAGGTTTGGGAAAGTAGTACTTGTGGTGAGGCAGTGACAGGGTTCCTTAGAAACAAGCAATTCAGTGTTTTCATCCCCACTGAATCATGTTTTCTGGTTTCTGACACCACAAACTGTTTCCTAATAGCCTGACTACATTCCTTGTAGCTTGACAGGTTTAGGAGATTAGAAGTGAATAAAAGCTTTACCGAGAGACGTAAAGAACTGCTCCAGCTGTGGTGATGTCACAGGCATCTTTTGCTAGCTTTGAGAGGCGATTGATACCAGGTATGATCATTATTTCTTTCCAGTGCTCTTTATAATAGGGAGACTGTTGATTTAGATTGGACAATTAAGTATGGAAGCAAAGGCAAGGCAATAAGGGCAAGTTCAAGCTCGGTCAATATTCTAAATGATATCATTCTGCAAAAAGAGAAAAGAAAACTATGGAAAATGAACTCACCTTTTGATGAAATTCAAGTGGTCTAAATTGTGACTTAAATGACTATGGTGGATTTCTGCCAAGAGATAACCTTGGCCCACAGTTTAAATTTCAGTTCTAAGGCACACTTAAGGACCAAATGCATTAAGGTGGTGTTACTGCAAGAACATAATCATTATAATAAAAGGTTTTATTTTTTAGGTGAAAAAAAACCCCTCAAGGAGCCAAAAATGTGAATAGAGAAAAATAAAAGAGAAAGGGAATGAAATCATTATTCCACACTAAGAAGCATCAGAGATGTAGTTAATTTTCAAGCAGGAGTTACTGGAATTTTTCGTTGATCTTTTGTGAATGACAGCATTGGCTCGGATCCAGGATTATGCATGATGTTAACACAGATTCTATATAAAGAAAAACTGTGACCACCATACATGGTGAAAATCCAATCAAATGCTCACTTATTTATTCTGCTTTACTAGTGTCTTTTTTGGTGTTCCTCGTGGCTTTAATTACACTGTGATCTAAGTTGCTAAGCCTGTTTTGAATTGGGTAAGCTTCAGCACCTTGGACAGTTCATTTAAAGTTTAGACTAGCAACCTCATCAGATGGGGCTTGGAAACCACCAGTCCAGCGACGGATGGGCACACTGCCCATTTTACAACATCATTGGACTTCCAGCAGAGGCCCCACCCACAATTGGAGTGGACGTGTCCTACACATTATTTCTCTCACCACAGGAGCCCACCTTGCCACTCAAGTGACATTTCCCATGTGTGTTGGGAAAAGCGTCACTGTGAGGGAGTGGTCCACGGGCAATGGATTCACCCTGATTCCTCTCAGTTTCTTAAGTGAAGTGAAGCAAAGCAGGCTGCTTCACCTGACTCATTTGATAATGTCATAAAATCCAGAGCAGATTTACCACCTAAGTATCATGGAACCCACCACTCACCACTGTCTCAAAATAGTCACAGTCCTAATTAGATACAACTAGAATTAGTGGTGGCTTGAAGGAGCCCTTTATGGCATTATCTCTTAAGAAAGATATTGAATACCATCAGGTACATCTGCCTGCTATATGTGGGCAGAAGTTGGAGTAATGCAAATCATACATTTTATGAGAGTACAATTTTTTTAAAAAAACTTCCTTAAAATACACAATTTACTCAATGAATGAATACAATGTATAGGGATGCTGAGAAACTTTGATTCCAAAAAATACTTATTTATTTAATTTATTTATTTACTTTGCTTCTAGACCGCCTCTCTCAGCCCGACGGCGACTCGAGGCGGTGTAAAATGGCAAAACTGCCCAAGACAAACATATCAACAATTATCAACACAATTCCATCATATACAAATTAGCATTTAACATTAAAAACACAATATCAGCGTCTCATTATTAAATCGGTACTTGGTTAAAAAGATTTAATCAAGAAGTTACTATTTGACCCTACAGTTTCTGGAATCCAGTGACATGCAATACATTTACAAATAAGACAAATAAGAGTTACATGAATGTTATAATAGGATGGACATAAAAACAGTTAGAATACCTGCATTCTCTTTCAGTTACCATTTTTAAAAGTACGTATAACACACAAACAAGCATCATTGATGTATAAAATGACCATAAAACTACATATCTTCCACTACAATTGAATAATTATTTAACAAAACTACAGTCTCACCACCCGCTGTGTAATGGCTGAGATGCCTTATTAGTCTACTCTCTTTAAATAATAATGCGATCACATTTCTACTTTTGGCAACATTTCACAAGTCCCCTTATCATTGTTGTGAAAAAACGATAAACATGTCCCAGTTTTACTTAAATGAACTCAAAGATTTCTCCTTGGTCAGCATAGTTAACTAATCCATCTTGGCAAGCTCACAGATCTTTATCAGCTATCTGCTGTGTGTTGTGAGAATTGATTCCATCTTTGAGCATATACAATTGTTGTGGCACTTACCATGTATTGCATCAGTCTCCTAAAATTTCTTTCTAAGTGATGATCCAGTATTCCTAACAATTTAACTTTAACAATGTCTTCCAGAATAAAGTGTATTTCAGTTCAACTTATCTCATCTTTTCCACAAGATAACATGCCCCAGCCTTATGATCATTTTTAATTATTATTTATTAGATCTGAACTTTTGTATTGCAGAAAGACTCTCTGGTGCCCAATATCAGTTGAAGACAAACTTTATCATAAGAATAGTGTCAGAGAACACTGCTTTTTTATTTGTGCTGGACAGGTGGTTGGAGGCACTGTACATCACATGTTAATAGTAATAGTAATAGTAATAATAATTTATTTATTTATTTATTTGACCAGTCATATGACCATTTCAAAATACAACATGAGTAAAAGAGAAGGCAAAAAAGGAGAGGACAGCACCTGACCTTCTATTTACAGTCAGAATCTTATTTTCCTGGTTCTTCTTTCAGGAAATGTGCTCTTTTCTTGATAGCTTTCAGAATAAAAGGTTTACTCTGATTATGGCGGATCTTTCCTGTCCTTGCAAGAAGAATGTCAGAATATCATTTCTGTTAATATATGTTACAGTACATGGCATTTCAAGATATAAATACTTAAACTATTGGAAGCAAGGAATAGCACCTCTGCATATTCCTTGCTTACTCTGTGAAATTCATGGTCATCGTAGACTGGAAAGTATCTTGAAGGCACATATACACATGCAAGATCTTTGTAGCCTGTATCTAATTTTAGTGATGGGGATAAAACTATATACTTGCAGTGTAATTAAATTAAATGGAACCTTGTTAATGTTTGTACATTTTCAGTGAAAGCATCTCTGCTCAGAATTGCCCACGAGAGTAATTTAGATTAATTGTATTCATAAGAAATGTGGACTCAACAGTTTTTTCTTAAACATATTTGTATATAGTATTTTGTGTAGTATATTTTATTTTGTTTATTGTAATATTGTACTTTTGATATATTTGTTCTCTTTTTTTAAAAAAAATTAAAGGTTCTTAATTAAGTAACTTCTCTTGGCCTGACCTTTCAAAATCTGATTGAAAATGGTGCGGTCACCATCAGTCTCTATATTGGGCATAAGGTGGAACAAAAATAAAATAAGTAGAATAAGTACAGGTAAGTATTACCTATAGGTTGCACCTATACTGCGTAGTTTAACACTGTTTTAACTGCCATGGCTTAATGATATGGAATACTAGGAATTATAATTTGGTGAAGCACCAGTACGCTGACAGCTGAGCATTAAGATTTTGCAAAACTATAACTGCCAGGATTCCATAGTATTGAGCAATGGCAGTTAAAGCAGTGTCAAACTGCATTCATTCTGCAGTGTAGATGCACCCTAAGTGACTGTTGCGAGACCTCAAGGGAACTGATCTCTCAGGGACCATCTAGACAGGACCTAAAGCTCTTGCCCTTTTACCAGAGGCATCCAAACAACGCCTCTGGTAAAAACGAATTAAAACCCTGCTTTGTCCCAAATTAATTAGATAGTCCACTAGATCGGGGCCTTTCTGAAAGACCCGGTTCTAATGGGCTATGGGCCATCCACTCAGCCATCTTGCACTTTTTGGTCTCCTGGAGCCCAAAGATGCAAGATGGCACCCCGCTTCCTAACTCTCCCCCCCCCCTAAAAGCTTTTAAAATAAAGAAAACCTTACTGGGCTACCATTAAGAAGCATCTCCGGAGCTTCTTAGAACATACAAATGATGTGCCAGGAAGTGGGGGGATCACTCCTGTCCCCACCTCCTCACACTTCGTTGGTACATTCCAGGAACACCTAATGGTGGCCCGACAAGGTTTTTTTTTTATTTGTAAGGCTTTTTGGGGGGAGGGGGTGTTTTGGGGTTGGCCCCATTCCAGCATGGTAGTTACTGCTCTGGAATGTGGACAGGAAAGCCTGTGTATGTGTGTGTGTGTGTGTGGGGGGGGGTAGATGTGCAAACTTAAACATGTGTCAGTGAGCCTTTAAGTCTGGAAATGGTCTCAGCAGATGCAGTGGGAGAAACTTGGTTTTCTTCTCTCCCTCTGCCCTGAAACCTGAAGGGATGGGCTTATTCTTCAGACAAAATTGGTATTTCTTCTTTCCTCATTTCTTTTTGGGGAGATTTGCAAGTACATTGTACATGTATTATTCTATTTTCTGTTTTAAAGAGTATAGAAGGCCAAATACTCTCCTTGTGCAAGGTTCTGCTCCAATATCTGTCACTTAGAAGCTTTCAGGAAAGCCAAAAGCAGGTCACATCATTTACTGTTTGCCCCCCCCCCCCAACCTCAAGCAACTAGCATCCAAAGGAAGACTAGAATAGAACATGGAATATCTACTTATTGTAAAACAGTTAATATTCACGGATATATCCATCCTCCATGAAAAAGGCTTGAACCCACTGCTAATACTGTGGCAAGGCTCAACCTGTTTTCCATTTCAATCCAATAAAGTGTGTAGTTTAGGAACAGTAGTTTTTAGACCACAATCATATTTCACCAAAAAAGACAACTTTTGGGACCAGATTATACTAAAAGAAAAGAAAAACATAACAAATATTTACAACCTACTTCTTGAATGGGCTACGGAAACGGAATCAGTGAAGGAATGCATGACTAAATGGGCGGCCAACATAGGAAGATCTGTAAAATTTCAAGAATGGGAACAGATATGGCTCAAAAAGATTAGATACACCTATTCAACAGACATGAAAGAAAATTGGTTTAAAATGTTCTTTAGGTGGTACATGACACCACAAAAATTGGGACTAATGTATAAGAACGTATAAAACAATTGCTGGAAATGTCAATCAGTCGCAGGCACATTTTACCACCTATGGTGGACATGTACCAAAGCAGGAATATTCTGGCAATTGATACAAGAAGAATGTCAAAAATTTTGATGACAAAGATTCAGAAGAAGCCAGAATACTTCCTCTTAGGGATAACCAATGAGGATATCGAACTCAACCAAAACAAAGACATCTTGTTTACATACTTGGTAACAGCAGCCAGAATGGTGTATGCAAAAAAGTGGAAACTGAAGGAGGCCCCATCTAAAGAAGAATGGCTAAGCAAGGTCAGTGAAATAAGAGACATGGATACTTTGAGCTTTCATCTCAAATACTCAAAAGGGAAACCTATAAAGAGAACAGACTGGAAACATTTTGATGAATACCTGACTGACTACATGAGAACCACAGGAAAAAGTGGCGACAACTAAAACTGAAAAAGAAAATACCAGCAATAAACAGGAAATAGAGCAAGATAATATAGAAGCAGAACCGGGAGTTCTAGAACCCAAGTACCAAATTAATCTTACCAACGCTGCCCGAACGTGCGGATACTTAGAAGAGGGAAACTCGTGACAACTGTGAAGTAGGGTGAAAAACAAAAAGGTTTATTATCTTTCACCAGCTGGTGGGTATTTGCCAACAGAACACAGCTGTAGATAGGGGCAAAAGACCCCGTCACATTTCATACAAAGACATTTATACTCGTAATGGAGTCCATCCAGTTAAACCCACCCCTTCTTCATGGTTAAAACAATCATAATTGGCTGGTGATTACTGTTGTTACATGACATTTCATTAATCCAATAAACACTATATAAATCATTTGCATCATGTCTCTGTCATCACTAAATATGAGAACAATAGCTTTCTGTAAACATTCTTTCTCACAGTGCAAGCTATCAATTTTAGCCTCTCTCTGTTCTTTTCTTGCAACTTTAGTCCGGGCTTCCTGCCAGCAGTGAAGGTAGGACTTTTGCCATGCGCACTGGTGTTTTCCATTCACATTAAGAATCCCATTACTTTCATAGCTCAAACTGCACTGTATTCCCACTCATCTAGCATATATAGTATAACTTGGCACAGAGTGGATTAAAATGTATTTAATCAGGGTGTTAGTCTTCTATAACATGTGCCTTATTGATTCCAGGCACCAAAACCCTCTTTTTCAGAGTTGACACGCATGTAGCATCACTTTCTGACTGTACTTTTTATGCTCGGAAAAGTACCAAACCTGCTTCATTCCAGGATTTCTCTTTTTTGTAGGAAACCCATCGCAAGGGGTTTCCTACACAAACATCTGGAACACCTATTTAGACCAATCAACCCTCCAGTCTCGTGAGACCCCGGGTTTTCCAGTTTTAACAGTATGCACACCCTTTACTGACTCCAAAGAACTCTGTACTGCCTTGCACAGCATCTGAGCATGATAGGCAGACAGCACATTATGATTAACACTGAACAGATCACCACAATGGTTATCATTACAAGAGAACGTAACCAATGTAAGTTCGGCAGCCAGCCCAACACTGTATTCCAAAAATCACTTGGATCTGAATAAGTCTTTTGTATTTCTCTAGCAGCACCCTGAATTTTACTTAAATCCAGTTCAATCTCTCCAGTCTTATTTATAAAATGACAACACGTTTGATTTAACCACGCACAGAAACCGCCCTCCTTTGAAAGCAGATAATCTAACGCCAGCCTTTGCTGCATTTCCATTTTTGCCAGAGAATTCACTTCTTCCTGCAAAATTAACAAGCCCTCATGGGTGTCATTAGCCAAGGCTTCTAAATCATATGATAACACACGCAACTGTTTTATGTTCCAAGCCACCCCTATCCAAGGGCCTGCAATTGCTACAATCTTCTGGCCTTCAGTTAAGTAAGTTCTGTCAGAATCATAACCATAACGCTGCACATCCGCAAAAGAGCGTTTCTGAACATGTAGGTATAGATTAGTCACATGAGCCTCTTTTGGGAGCACCCTCAAGCCCCCTGGTTGCAGGGTACCTAGGGTACAAACTCCAGACCAAACTACAGGAAGCACAGGCATTGCTATCTTTCCACAGATCCATACTATTCCCTCTGGAAGTCCAGTGGCACGGTAACCCAAACGTCTAGCAGGTAAATTCTGAACCAGGTTCACTATGGCATCTTCCTGATGATTTCTGAACAGGATGTGGGTGCAATTTGAGCTCTCCCAGCTCCAAGTCCACACTCCTGTTGTCCTCAGACCACAACGGCCTCTGTACCTGCTTTGCACGGTGATCACGTGATCACAAGCAGGATAGGAACCTAGCTCAATCTGCCTAAACAACTCATACATGCCATCTCTCTGACTTCCTGCATAATAGGGATGTGCCTCTTTTTCCCATTTGAAGCACAGGGCAGCTCTTAACACAGGGGCCCGATGTGTGACCATGAACCAAACCCTTCTAGCTGTCTCTGTCCCGTGCTCCTGCTTCCCTTTCGTGCTATTCCACCCCGCCAATGTTAACACCCCAGATGGAACTATTGGCCAACCGGACCTATGGCTTGAAGGCCCCTGGCTGCAAATCCAGCACGAATTTAAACTTAACTCATGTGACATATTAGTTACAAGTTTGTGAAACATATTTTCCTCCCACCCGCCATGTGTCCCAGTAACATACAATGCCAGTATCAGAGCCATGAATCCAAACACTGTCTTGACCCTTGCGGAGCGCTTACACCTGTAACTCTGTCCCATTAAGATGCATAGCCACCACCGCAATGAAAGGGCCTTTGGCTCTGTCCATCTTTCTTGCGTTGGACCACCATTTCCCGGATTGGGTGCGATGGTATCAGACGACTCTTCTGTGGCCGTCTGTGTGCCCCTTAAATAGGGCGTTGCAAAAGTCTTTGTAATCCTGAGGCGAAGAGGATTGTCTGGATCCAAGATGCTTCTCCAACAACAACGCGCTCTTCACCCTCGAATAATGAACCCAAGGGCGAAGACCTTGGACTTTGACAGCTGTTGGTGTGCTCAGAAGCACGGTATACGGCCCTCTCCATCTCGGCTGCAGCGGACGCAGGTTCCAGTCCTTAACAAGGACCGATTCGCCAACTGAAAAAAGAGTGAAGAGAAGTAGACGGGAGAGGAGGTCGCAAATCTGCAGTGTATTGACTAAGTTTCTCTAGCTGTTTCCCTAACATCTGAACATCTTGCAAAGTCTGTTGATGTCCTAACACGTGGCTGTCAGAAGTCTGTCCACACATTGGTTTTAAGTTCAAAGGAGGCCTGCCATACAGTCTTTCAAATGGTGACAAGCCTGTCTTCTTATGTGGTGTACACCTGACTCTTAGGAGAGCCAGGGTAACGCCATTCTCCAATTCAACTTAGTCTCTTGGCAGATCTTTGCTAAACAGTTCTTTAAAGTTCGATTGGCTCTTTCTGCCCTGGCAGAAGATTGCGGGTGATACGCACAATGAAGGCGCCACGTGATTCCCCAGCAGCTTACACAGTCCCTGAACCACGTGGTGCACATATGAAGGCCCGTTATCTGAGCCTATCTGCAAAGGCATGCCGAATCTAGGAATAATGTCTTTCATGAGGCCTTTTACTACCTCAGCTGATCGCTCTGTGCGTGTAGGAAAAGCTTCAATCCAACCCGTGTAAGAATCTACAAAAAGCAGCAAATAACGGAAGCCTCCGCTCATTGGCATTTCTGTAAAGTCTGTAACTAACACTTCAAAGGGCCAATTCCCTTGATACTGTATCCCAGGCGCTTTCAAAGCCCCTCTCTTGGGTTATTCTTTGCACATGTCCAGCATCTTTTTGCAGCCAAGGACGTCAGGCTGTGCAATCCATTGATGTACATCTGTCTTTCCAGGAGCGCTGCCAGGGCGCTTTTCCCTAAGTGTGTGTTCTCATGGTAGAACTGTACTATGTGCCACGCTTTTGTCTTAGGGACAAATACGCGGTTGTCTGGCATCTTTATGAAACTATCTTCCCAATCTCCACCCTCGCTCAAAGCCCATTCCTCTTCCTCTCTAGTGTAATTGCATTTCTCCACTTTGGGCTCTGAGTCAGTGAGATTTAACATTACAGGTGTGTACTTCTGAGTAGCTACCTCTTTGGCAGTCAGATCCGCTAGCCTGTTTCCCTGAACCACCGGGTCATTGCCCTTTTGATGTGCTTTACAGTGCATCAAAGCCACTTTGCTAGGGAGCCAAACAGCATCCAACAGATCTAACATAGCATCTGCATATTTGACAGCCTTTCCAGCAGAGGTCAAAAAGCCTCTTTCCCTCCACAATGCCCCGTGACAATGAAGCGTTAAAAACGCAAAACGAGAATCTGTATAGATATTAACCCTTTGCCCTTCGGCCAGTTTTAAAGCATGAGTCAGCGCAATCAGCTCAGCCAGTTGGGCCGAAGTCCCAGGAGGTAGGGGCTCCGCTTTGAGCACCCCATCCTCCCAGGAGACAACAGCATAGCCGGCATAACGCACTCCCTCTCTTATAAAACTGGATCCATCCGTGTATAGGGTTAATTCTACCTGTTCCCAAGGGAAATCACGCAAGTCTGGCCTACTGGAATAGACTAAATCCATTGTCTCAATGCAGTCATGTTCTGAGAGGTCTGAAGGGCTAGGCAAAAGTGTTGCCGGATTTAACATGGGACACATCTCTAGGGTAACGAGGGGGTTGTTACACAAGACACCCTCATACTTAGTCAGTCGTTCATTTGTCAGCCAGCGGGGACCCTTGGAATCTAGAAGTGCTTTCACATGATGGGGGACCCTCACTGTGAGTGCTTTTCCAAGTGTAAGCTTGGTGGCTTCTCTGATTAAATCCACCGCAGCTGCAACAGCCCTCAAACAGGGGGCAGCCCCCTGGCAACCGTGTCTAACTGCTTGACAGATAAGCTACAGGGCGTTGCCATGTACCTAAAAACTGTGTCAAAACCCCTATAGCAGTCCCATCTCTCTTTCTGCAGCAAAGAGATAGAACGGCTTCTCCAAATCTGGCAGGCCTAGCGCAGGTGGTGAGATTACAGCTTCTTTCAATATCTGGAAAGCCTGGTCACAACTCTCAGTCCACTCAAAGGGGTCCTTGTACCCCCTCTGGTAGCTTGGTACAATGGCTTTGCAATGACAGCATAATTAGGAATCCAATGTCTTACATAAGAAGTGGTTCCTAGAAACTCTCTTGTCTGTCTTCTGTCTTTGGGGGTTGGAATGGCACAAATAACTTCCTTTCTTTCAACTTCCAACACTTTACTCCCCTGGGTCAGGCCAAAGCCTAAATATTTAACTTTCTTCTGACACAACTGTGCTTTCTTCTTGGACACTTTATATCCTTTCTCTTCTAGCACTTTCAACAGTTCTAGAGTGTAATGCTCACACCCTGCTTTTGTCTTAGTCCCGACCAACAGGTCATCAACATACTGAAGCCAAAAACCTTCAGCCTCTGGAATTTCAAATTCTGACAAGTCCTGAGCTAAGGCCTGCCCAAAAATGCTGGGAGAATTTTTAAAACCTTGAGGGTAGTTTGACGCCTTTGTCCTCCCTTTGGGGTCTCCCATTGGAAGGCAAAGATGGGTTGAGAGATAGGAGCTAGCCTAATGCAGAAAAATGCATCACGTAAGTCCAATACAGAGAACCAAGCAGCGGTACTTGGTATTAGACTCATCATCACATATGGATTTTGTACAACAGCAGTTAGGGTTACTGTAGCTTGATTGACAGCTCTAAGGTCTTGCACAATGCGATATTTCCCATCTGGCTTGCGTACAGGAAGCAGGGCCGAATTCCAAGCTGACTCACAATGAACAATAATCCCATGACGCAGCAATCTTTGCGACTCTCCTTGATCCCTTCCACAGCATCTCTGCTTATCGGGTATTGGGCCTTTCTCACGGGAAGCTGACCCTTCCTTATCTCAACTACAACAGGGCAACATTTATCGCCATTCCTGGCTCATTATCTTCAGCCCAAACCCTGGGAGTTTCTTCCCAACACCAAACTGTATCTTTCTTGGTAACTTGTTGCAATCTAAACAATCTGTATTCTTCTTGCTGTGGGACTGTAAGTTCCAACTGGCCTGTCTCCAAAAATTCCAACCTTGCCCTTATCTTCGCCAAAATGTCTCTCCCAAGAAGGGGGATGGGACAATCTGGGACATACAGTAACTTATGCACCACCTCTCTGCCAGCAATGTTGCACTTTCTTTGCTGTAACAAAGGACATTTCTGTGGCCTTCCTGACACGCCAACAATTTTGATGTGCTGACCACTAGGGGGGCGCTATCTTCTTGTTCACTACTGATTTATCCGCACCGGTGTCTATTAGGAACTTTATACGTTGACCTTGTACATCTATGGCAATCAATGGCTCCTCTGGGTCAAGTAACAGAAAAGCCTTGCCTATCCTTCAACATTCATCTTCCCATTCTGAGTCTTCCTCTTCTTCCTCCTCCTGCATGGCAGCAGCCACAACAGCCTTCTGATATGGTTTATAACTTCCTTTGCCTCTTCCCCTTGGCTTCCCTGAGCCTCTGGCTGTACTTGTCACTTTCTTCACACCTGCATCACTTTCCTCTGACATTTCTTCTACACAATCCCTTTTCCAGTGGCCTTCTTTTCTACAGCGTGCACACTGGTTGCGACCCAACGTAAATTGTCCTCCACTATTTCCTCTTCCTGACCCTCTTCCTCTGCTACTTCCTCTTCCTCTTCCTCTTCCTGACCTCTCCTCAAACATGCTCACCAAGACTCTATATCCTCTCTCTTTTTCCTCTCTTTCTTCTCCTCTTCTACCTGCTCTCTAGCCATGTACACTTGGTCAGCAATGGCCAACAGTTCAGTTAAATTTTTGCCCAAAAATCCTGGCTGCTTTTGGATTTTCTTTCTGATGTCTGGGGATGACTGGGAAATGAAGGAGTGTGTGAGAGCGACTCTCCCATCATTCTGCTCTAAGTTGTGGGGGCTATATTTTCGCGAAGCTTCCTCCAAACGCTCAAGAAAAGCAGCAGGTCAGAATATGGGGGGGTGTTATGTTTCCAATTAAAAATGTCGGAACTTGAAAACGGAACTATTTGGAAAGCTTGTTGGACCCGGTTATGGGCATCTAGTAGCGGGACCTGCCGTATAGGACACTGTAGTGCCTCTCTTTCCACCTTTTCTTCTTCCCTTGCTTCCTGCCCCCTTGTTTGACTTCTAGTTCTCATTGGAGAAGCAGCTCTTCCCACACTATGCCTTCGTCTAGGTGGGTCTGAGAGCGCCCTGTGGTTCCTCCAGTGGCAACGGAACTGCTCCTTCGCTTCTGCAGGGGTGGCGTCATCTGCCTCCCTGAAGCTTCGGGCTTTCATATACTCTCTCCCTGCCTTGGGGACGCGCTATCGTCCGGCCAAAAGGAGGGGGGTGGACGTCTCGCCTCTCCCTCTATCTCTCTGGTTTCTTCATAGGGGTAATTAATCTTCATGGAAAGAGGGCCTTGGTAAGCAGGCGGCTCTTCAAAGGGCAGGTCCCTTCCTGGGGGGGGAAACCGGGCATGCCACTATTGTTGGGAAGTGGAACGGAGGAGCTAGCGCAGGCTGGGACGCTGCTTTGGCAGACGGATCCGTCCCGCTTGAACCCGCATCTGCTAGCCCTCTAATTCAAATTGCAAAGTCTGTGGTGAATTTACTGAAGTTGAAACTGGCGCTCCGGGAACAGGAACAAGCTCTGGGCTTGCTGGGAGCGACAGGGCGGGGACAAACTGGATTGGCGCAGCAGGAGGAGGAAGAAGTCTTGGGCTTTGCCGGGAATGGCAGGCGGGGACGATCTGGATTGGTGCGGAAGGAACAGCGGGGACCGCCTCGGAATGCGTCACGGCCGTGGACGTCATCTGGACGGCCGAGCCTGTCCCAATGGTGGGGAACATGGCTGGAGCTTGGGCGGGGGCTCTGGGGCTGGCGTGGAGCGGGGACGCTGGGGCTGCTCCCCAGGCTCCGGTTGGGGCAATAAACCTCTCTCTCTCTCCTTCTTAGCGGGAGGAGTTCTTCTGGCTCCGCTGGGAGCACCGGAGGACTTTTTCCCACTTTTCTGTTTGCAAAGCAAATCTTCTTCTCACGACACTTTGGGCCAGCCCACCACACCCCCTCTGCAACCATTCGCTCCCACGCCGCGGAGTAAATCCATTGATCATTTGGATGTACTGCGTGGCAATAATCTGCAAGTCTTTGACACTTATCCCAATCCCAGGTTCCCTCGCTTGGCCATCCGATCTCTCGGACAGATGGCCAAACTTCTGTGCACAGATTACTAAGTTCAAAAGATTTCATCTCCTGGGTGTTTCCCTCAACTGCTAGCAAACAAAACCTGTCCCAATTGTCTAACACACACTGCAAAGGGGTCTCTTTCTTCTGCTTTGAGCCTGCACTCCCCATCTCTCCTGCCTTATCTCAAACCCCACTTCAGTGCTTTCCCCCTTCCCAATGTGTGTTCCCTCAGTGTTAAAGTGCACGAAATAAACTATACTTGCCGATGTCCTGCAGACCCTGGGACTCGCGTCTCGCCTTCCCACGTCACCAATCAAGTTGCGTCGGCTCTCTGGCGATCGGACCTGACGTCGCCTCCGACTCCTCTGCGCGCTTATGCCAGTTTGCTAGCCCTCTTTGGCCGGGCACCACCTTAAGGTGTCCCTGGACTTACTCTAGCCGGCTCTACAGAGGCCGCTTCCCAGCCAGCCTCTCCCTTCAGGCTTTGCTTTCACCCTCAACGTTAGTTGCAGTCTCACTTGGGTCACCGGCGTTCGTTTGGGGCGATTCAGGCGGCCGGCTCAGTGCAAAAATCGGTCAAAAACAGGAGGGCTGCCCCTTTCCAGCCCTCCTGAATGGCCTCACCTTACTAGCCGGGGAGCAAGCGCTGTCATCAACGGAGATCACGTTCGTTTTCCCTCAACTCAGACCCGTCTAAATATCTTTTAGATCACGTCGGGGTCACCAATTGAAGCAGAACCGGGAGTTCTAGAACCCCAAGTACCAAATTAATCTTACCAACGCTGCCCGAACGTGCGGATACTTAGAAGAGGGAAACTCGTGACAACTGTGAAGTAGGGTGAAAAACAAAAAGGTTTATTATCAATCACCAGCTGGTGGGTATTTGCCAACAGAACACAGCTGTAGATAGGGGCAAAAGACCCGTCACATTTTCATACAAAGACATTTATACTCCTAATGGAGTCCATCCAGTTAAACCCACCCCTTCTTCATGGTTAAAACAATCATAATTGGCTGGTGATTACTGTTGTTACATGACATTTCATTAATCCAATAAACACTATATAAATCATTTGCATCATGTCTCTGTCATCACTAAAAAGGAGAACAATAGCTTTCTGTAAACATTCTTTCTCACAGTGCAAGCTATCAATTTTAGCCTCTCTCTGTTCTTTTCTTGCAACTTTAGTCCGGGCTTCCTGCCAGCAGTGAAGATAGGACTTTTGCCATGCGCACTGGTGTTTTCCATTCACATTAAGAATCCCATTACTTTCATAGCTCAAACTGCACTGTATTCCCACTCATCTAGCATATATAGTATAACTTGGCACAGAGTGGATTAGAATGTATATAATCAGGGTGTTAGTCTTCTATAACATGTGCCTTATTGATTCCAGGCACCAAAACCCCATTTTTTCAGAGTTGACACGCATGTAGCATCACTTTCTGACTGTACTTTTTATGCTCGGAAAAGTACCAAACCTGCTTCACGAAGCAGCTGAAAATTCTGAAGTAACTTATGATGATAGTTCTGGTGATTTTTCCACAGAACATATAAAGTTTACGAAAGATTTTGGGAGCAATTTCTCTCTCTTTCTCCCCCCCCCTCCAAAATAATCACCTTTTCTTAGTACTGGTTTAAGGGAGCCACAGTGTTGCGATGAGTTAAACTCTTGTGCTGGCTGAACTGCTAATCTGAAGGTCGGCAATTCAAATCTGCAAAACAGAGTGAGCTCCTGTCTGTCAGTTCCAGCTTCCTATGAGAGAAGCCTCCAACAGGATGGTAACATATCCAGGCATTCCCTGGGCAACCTCTCTGCAGGCAGCTACTGTTTACCATGCCTGTTATAGGTAAGCACACACAGCTACAGTAGGGTCAGTTGTAGTACAGCAGAATCTCATTCAAACTATATTGCATTATTTCCTGCAAACACACTTCTAGAACCCAAGATGGGAAGTCTGTTTTCCCCCAGTCCTCTTTCACCATCATCCCAGTGCAAATGGTATAGGAGAAAAAACTTCCAGTTAGAAGACAAGAAAAAGGCATGGCTAAGCTACGCTCCTATCAATATACTTGCTATAAAGCTTATTTGTCAGAGGCTTTGTATACATACCTCAATCTAACTGAGGCCCATGTATTTAAATTTAATTAATTGATCTATGGGTTAAGAACTGGAAAATTATAATCAACAAAATATTTATTAATTGGTCTGGTAGCCCTGTGAAATATGCCTAAGTTTCTTTCAGTGGTTTTGCTTTCAGATATTAGGTGGAGATTTACTCTTTCCTGGATGTCGAGGATATCAGAGAAGGAAAAACCTAAAATTCAGAAAAACCTACCAAATTTGGGCTTTTGAACCAATTTCGAACCATACAGGAAAAGTGGAAGGGGAAAATCCGAATCTGAACCACTTACCCATTGTTCGGAATTATGTAATGTTCGGATGTCTCCCACGGTTATTTTGATTTCAAAACCATTAAGCCACTTTGGTAAAACCTAAACAGTTTAAAAATATCACAGTTTCTCTTCCCTGGTGAATGGCGATGCAAAGAAGGATGAGGTGAGCGTGGATAAGCACAGCTATTTTTGAAGGTCACACCCCCAGTGGTAGAGATTGCAAAAGGTCCTGTAGTTTAACAGCAGCTAAAATCTCACGGTTTCCCTTCCCTGGTGAGTGGCGATGCAAAGAGGGATGCGGTAGGCCTGGCTAAGCACAGCTATTCTTGAAGGTCACGCCTTCAAGAATAGCTGTTTAGTTTAACAGCAGGACCTTTTGCAATCTCTACCACTAGGAGCGTGGCCTTCAAGAATACCTGTGCTTCGCCACGCCCACCTGTCCCCTCTTTTCATCGCCACTCACCAGGGAAGGGAAACTGCGAGATTTTAAAACTGTTTGTTTAGGCTTTACCAAAGTTGCTTGCTTAATTATTCTGAAAATCAAAATAACCATGGGAGACATCCGAACATTACAGAATAATTCCACACTGCCTTGCTGCTCATTAGCCGAAATGGTCGAGCAGCAGTCTTTGTCTAAATATAAAATAAACTGAAGAGAAAGCAGCAAAGCCTTTCCCTGCAATAAAGATAGCATGTGTCCACCACAAAAGGGGAGCCTCCATTACTCTCCACACCTTCTTTTTCAGCAAAACGTGTGTCTTGGGACCCCATGACCTGCCTCTTGCTGTTTGCCATTATTTGCCACATTTTTTTTCTTTTTGCCATTTTCCTCTGGCAGGGATTGAACCTATGGAACTTATGCTTATGAGGCCGGCGCACTCTCCCTGAGCCATGCTAGCCATGTAGTAAAATCAAGTCAGAATTTATACTTCAGTGGGAAGCCAGTTCTTCTTTTTCCTGTAGTGGGGTCAGTCTATCCCTGATTCTCCCCAAACTTGAAGGCATTCCTTCTTTCATCCATCCCTTTAGAGTCCCCTAGGATTTCTGCACCAGGGAGTCTGGCTTGCTAAGGTTCTTTGGGAAACTACATCTCTTATGCATATAAAATTGCCTCAAAAGATTCACATATCTTCTGTTGTCTCATTGTCTTGTGCTCCTGAGACTCCATTCCCTTCTTTTTGTTGAGAAACCATGTTCTTGATCCCAAAGAAGGGGGTCAATCTAGATGTCCCTTGATGGTGTCTGCTCTGTATATGATTTCTGTTCTCTCCCAAATTAACACAGTTTGTGCCACACAAAGTTTCTGGAGTAGAACAACTACTTTCAAAGTAAAGACCACACAAAGAAATAGGAAAAACACATTCAAAATTCAAACCAGGAACATATTTCCTTTATTATTTTAAAAAATACTTTTAAAAATTGAAAAATTTTCCTTGGCAGGGGAGGAAGACTTATGTTTATGAGACTGGCATGCTCTCCCTGAGCCATGGCTGCCTATAGAAAATTTCTGTTCAGAACTTGTATTTAAGCTGGGTCGATCTATAAAAACTTTTTATAAAAACTTTGAAAATTTGCCAAAACTCCATGGATAAGTCAAAACGTATGAAATTTGGTGAGCTAACAGTGATCCCTTTTTTCCTACCACTGTAGCAATTTTCATCACTGTTGGTCTACAAATGAGGGAGGGACAATCCCCTGAAGTTTCCCCAGTGTTAGTGCTGTTTCTTTCCTACTGCGCATACATGTCTGCCATTAATGAAGCAATTTGGAAATTTCAGAAATTTCAGATATTTCTGACTTTTTTCTGGAAAATTTTGGAAATCATTTCCGATCCGAATCGCCAGCACTCCCTACATCCAAAATGATATTTGAACCATTTTGTTTTTGGATCAAACAAACCTACTTCAGTGTTTACAATCTTGGCAGGTACATGGATGTTCTCCAAAAACTCAAGACCAACACCAGATATCTAAACATATGGTAATACTTTCCATATGTAGCCGCCTTCTGTATCCTACAGCTCTTGATACTGAAGAAACAATCATTTGAAGTTGTATTATAGGGACACATGCTCCAGTGGACCCTATTTTACCAGGACAGCCTTTCTTTCCCCTGGGAAATCTTTTGTCTCCCAGAAGTCTGTGATTGGCACAGCAAATTTTGGGTGCACAAAAATAGCTTTGGTAATACAAAATTTGTACAGTAAGATTTAAAAACAATATTTTCGCAGAAAAATATTTTTCACAGAAAAGAGTACATTTTGTGTCTTGTACTAAACATTAAGGCTGTGTGATCCATAAAAAAAGTTTCAAAACTCATTACAAAATTAGGGGGTGCCGACATTTTGTTTCTAAAGTGTTTCTAAAGTCTTGTTAGTTAAAATTTTGTTACTATAACGAGAGTAACAAAATTTCATTACTTTTCTGTTATAGTAATTGTGCAAGTGGGGAAACTCCAGAGGCTCTTTTCTCCCTCATGTTACACCTCTTGGGGTGAAACTTGCTAGAATAATAGAACACATTTACCATTAGCCCAACAAGTTTCAGAATGTTTCAATGATTTATGGATTTTGGGGGAAATTTCAAAGTTTGTATAAACAATACTTTTATCTCCTTGAATTTTCTATAGTATGACACAGAAAACAGGGGAACATTCCCCCCAGCTTTCTGAAATATTCATACATCTATTGAATTTAGGGAATTTTTTTTAAAAAAAGTTTTGACAAAAGCTTTCGTTTAAAAATGCTACAATGGCTATCTCATTGAATGTCTCTCATATTAACCAATCAAACTTAAATTTAGGGATATCCTCCCAACCTAGTCCAGAGATTTACTTTCTAGAAGTATCTGTAAGTCTTCCTTTGCAGATTCAACAATTTATTGGAACTCTGGATGACTACTGCTATGGATGGACAAATCTCTCCCCTATCCTGATTGGGGCTTTCCAATTTTGAGCAGAATTCTGGGAAATGTAGTTTAGAGCAGGGCCTTTTGAATTCTCTGGCATAGAACTCTGCACCTTCCAAAATTACATTTTCCAGAATTTTGTGTTTTCTCAGTCTCTTTCCCAGCAAACTCTGCTGCTTCTCTCTCCTATAAATTAATTTAAGGAGGAAAAACAGCCTTTTGGGCTTTGCTATGCTTTCTTGAGCTGAAAATGAAACAGGCTTTGAGAGGCTTCCAAGATTTACAAAATTAAAACCAAAAAACCGTTGTTTAAGATTAGATTCTTAAGTTTTTGGTACAGGCCACACACACACATGTCAGATATTGTGTTGTAAGTATGAATTTAAATAATTTGTTACAACTTAGCATAACTAATGAAAAAATTTCACACCCCTACTAAATGTATTATATGACAAACACTATACTCTGTGTTATGTGTTGTGCACAAATACAGTATTTTTCATGTGAAATGTTCATATACCAAATTGCTGTTTTTTATGCAAAAAGCAAACTTTATTTTATGTATCAGTTTTCACAAACAAATTCCAATATCCTCCGGAAAAAGGTGCAAACGCTTTTCTAAATACTCCCAGTAGGTACGTGTAACACTATTGAAACAGTTTGTTGAACCCCATATATATGGTATCATCAGTGGATTGGCAATATTTTTCAAACATTGGATTGGATGAGCAGATGATATGCATGCAGGATCCAAATGGTAGTACAGCAAAGGGCAAGATGGCGAGTGAGGGGAAGAAGGAGGCACGGATGTCCGGAGAGAGCACTGAGTGCCCCTTCTGGTACACATGCCATAGGAGTGCCAGCAGCTCTAGGATATCTCTGTGTCAATGCTCTAGTCTAGGATATCTCTGTGTTAATATATTGTCTACTTTTGAATACTAAGGCTCTACTTTAGTGTTACTAGGTTTGAGGTTCTGTTTGTTGATTTCATATTATAGGCAATCTACTGTATATTTAGTTTTAGTTTGGTTTAGTTGTAGGGTTTGGAAGTTTTACATTTTAGACTTTGTCATCTATATTACCATATAATGCAGTTTTAGAATACAGTTTAACTGCATTGAACTGTGTTGTATGAGTCTACATTACCATATGATGTAGTTAAATACAGTTAAACTGGATTCTGAAACTGCATTTTATGGCGGTGTAGATGGAGCCTATAACTGGTTGTAGAACATAATTTGTCCATGTAACATGACACTTTTTCAGCAATATGTTTCTAGGCTTCGGTACTAATAACCAGCTAAGGTGGTTTGGTATACATTGAAATGATACCTTTTCACCCTCTGTAAAATGTTGGTGCCTATTGCATGGCGTCCAGGGAAACGGTCCTGTTGTTTGCAAAATCAGTTTGGAAAGAGAGAAAAGCTAAGAGGTCACAAGATTAGGAGAAAAGGGTGAAAACTATTTGGGGCTATAATGTCTTCATGTTTTAAAGACTGCAAATCATAGATGGGAATGAAAAGTTTCATCACAGCTCATTGTTCATATTCAGTTATGCAGCTAAAGCTAGGCCACAGATGTTCTTCACTAGACTGAAGTCTGCTCTTCCTAATCCAGTATTAATCTGCCAGTATAGCAATGTTGGCCTGATTACCATGAGGTTCTGAGCAAAGAAATTCTGCTACTCAATAATGGTGCAGTCAAATGCATATTTGCTTTGTGGGATTTACTCGATTCCAGCCCTCCTGACGTTTTTGTGTGGTGGGTTTCTCAGCCCTCCCAGACCCTCGGCTCAACTACCACTGCAGTGCTCTGCCAGGAGGGGGAGCTGGGACTCTGATATTCAATAGCCTTTGATGTTTTCCATGGCTAAAGCATGAGAGTGTTTGTTGCATCACTAAGTGCTCACAGATGTACCAGGGAAAGTTGCCAGATTCTTAGAGGCAGGGGAACCACATTCTGAAGGTTAGAATTGATTGGGAGGAGTATTTCTTGCATATTGTTTGCTTCAAGAAAAAGTTGCAACCCACAAAAAGCTCAGTCGCTAGACAGTGAGTGATTTGGGGATGTTTATTATGGTGATTGCATTGCATTTCATTGTATCTTTTGTAAGCTCCTTCAAGAACCTGCTGGAGATTAGCAATGAGAGAAGCAAATCTTAGAAACAATTCGCAAGTAAATTCCTGTTTCCGTTCTACAATATTTTTGTGTCATTCATTTTACATAAAAAACACATATCAATTGTTGTTAATATTTCTCAAAAATGGTCAGCAATACAGTGAAGATGTGTTAGAATAGAACTGCCCATTTTTATTTGTGTAGGCAGAGTAGCATACCCAGAAAGAATCAACGAGTTCTGTTTTCATTCTTAAAATATGTGGGTAGAAAAGAAATCAAATATGCTTGTTTTAAAAATGGAAGTTGCTCTTTAGAATATTAAGGGCTACAACAACCATTTGTCATTTGTAATGTATTTCCCAACTGCTTATTTAATAATTAAAATTAGAACTAGTGATCTATGGGTAAAATCTCATCATGGTCAGCCCTTCATTGTGAAGACAAATTCTTCGCAATTTGTCATGACGAAGGCTGGCAACCTTGACATGGTCTGCGTAAAGATCATACTTGAACAGCTACTTCAAAACAATAAATGGGGGCTAAGATTTTATTGGGCAGTGTAACGGCATTAGTGAAGGCAGTGATGCAGCAGTAAGGTAAAGAGGTTATATACCACTCAGAAAAGTGATGTATACCAATTATGTGCTTTTTGACCATTTGAATATATTGTGTATCTCTCACACTCTTGGTTTGTTACGTATACCAATTAAGCCACATAATCCTGACTAAAGAATCAGATCTAGTTAATGTATGATAGCATAACTATCCTTAGAGCTAGTTTAGTGGCTAAGAAATGCACAACTAGTGACTTTTTATAAGGATTATGGAGGCTTATGGAGAGATATAGTGCTTTAGACATTCCAAACAATATGCTCATCACTATTGCTTCAACCCGCTTCCACCTATCTTCCATCTGATGTATCTTTGAATGACAATGATTTCCATCATAATTACACTAATTATTAATTACTTTCTTTCTAACTAGGGAAAGAGCCAACTCACAGAAGTTTGGATTCTTAATTTATTGTGCAACCTATGTAGTGGATCATCCAGTACATCACAAGGAGGTAGGTAGGCTCAAGACATGCAAGCCAGCTAGTTGGAAGCAATTAAGCAAGCAAAAAGCACACTGGAGATTGGTGGGCTGGAAACTGGAAGTTCTACAGGAACACTGGGGGAGTTTTCCAACCATGAGTTGCCCAGAGAGGTAGCCAAAATAGCTTTAGTATGAGAGAATCATCATTGCAGCTCTCAAATTTAAAAACAAATAAGTAAAGCACCCTGACTGGAGATGGGGGCATCTAAAAGGGAGAACAGTAAAACTCCAGGGGAGGGGTTGTTTAGGTTTTTCTTTACATGGTGTCATTTTGAAAACTAAAATTGTATTTTTTAAAGAATGAAATGGTTGCAACTAGCTCCATAAGATGAGGATAATGTTTTCTTTAATGATAGGCCTCATTCAAAAGTCCTTAAACAAGGAATATTTAGTAGTGAATGGGATGGACTGTGTACACTGAACAGAATGGCTCCTGGCAGTGGCTGGTGTGTATGCAAGATGGGGTCTTCTAGGTAGCTGTCCCTAAACTCTGTTCCTCCTTGTTGGGTAGGCCAAAATAGCCCCTAACTTGCTTTCCTGTTTTGAACAGGAATTCCATTTTTATTTTGACAGGCTTTTGCAATGAAAAGTTATTTAAAAAGGGCTTCAGGAGGTACTACATTGTTTTCATTGATTTTAAATACTTTTTTGTCATTTTTAGGTGTGTATTTCAGCTTTGTATGTTAATTCTATTTTACCATTAACTAGAATATGTTTTAAGCTGGAACTATAATATGTTTTTAACTGGATTGTGCTTATTTTCTGCCATCGGCCATCCTAATTCATTATTTTATGGAAAGGGGTGCAAATAAAGATGGTCATTATCATTTGTATGCCGCAATTTCAAGGCTCTGGTATTTGAAAGATTGGCTTTATCCACTTTTTAAAAAAGCCATAGCTGTGTAATTTGAACTGCTGAAGCTGGCTAGTTCAGTATATGTCTGAGGGCCCATCCAGACAGCCAAATAAGCCTGATAACCTGTGGGAATATCCACCCCCCCCCCCCATGCTCCAGGCCTCTCAGGAAAATAGTAAAACTTACCTATTGTCTATTGGAAGCTTCGGCAAGCTCTCTCGGCACGTAGAAATGACATGCCGGGAGAGCGGGGGTCGTCAATAGGGAAATCTCTCTCTCTTGGTGCACCATTTCTACATGCCAGGAGAGCTTGCTGAGGCTTCTAATGGATGATAGGTAAGTTTTTTCTACATTTCTAAGGGGTCTGGGGGCTTGGGGGGGTAGGGCCTCTGGACATTCTCTCGGGCTAGCCTCAAGAGAACATCTGGACACCCATGCCAGAAAGTGCACACTTTCTAGTGTGGGTGCGGACAGCACCCCACAAACATCCACATTTTTAACACAGATGTTTGTGGGATAAAGGGCTGTCTGGAACTGCCCTGAGCATCACTGCACTGGGAATACGAAGTGGTGACTAGCACTACCTTTTTTATCTCCTCCATTTGGAGAGGTGGCTGTGGGGCTTTTTTTAAATCTAAAGTGCTGTAATATGCTTCATATGGTATTCTCCCTGATGACTGTTTAGAAGTTTCAGCTAATGCACAGCATAGTAGTATCTCTCCTAACAAAAAGTGGGTTGCTGACAGCTTATGAGATCTGTACTCCAGCCTCTGATTGAAATCTTATTCTGGACACAGTCAAGAGGATAAAATGAAATCAGATGTCATATAGTCTGTAGAGCAACATTCAAAACAACAAATTATACAAAGGAAGAGGTGGTCAGAAAAAGCTTGGGGAAAATGATTTTCATTGATGACAAAACCAAAGCAGCTTTCTGGATGTTAGTAGGACATTATTTTATTGTGTAAAACTCTTGAGTAGTCTGAATCCAATATATTTCTGTCTCTCCTATGTCTGTCACAACCCTTTGGGCAATATGGGAAGATCCATTTGGTCTCTGTGTTGCAGAGGACCACACTGTGTGGACACAGAGAAGCCTGCTTAGTGACTGTCCCAGAAGCACTTCCCTCCCTTTAGGGGTACACTGAAGTTCACACGTAAGCAACTTGGGTCAATATCCATAATCAGAGCTGGGAACCATATCACCAGATCTTGTCAGATTGTAGACAGCATTATCTAATAAGACGGCTTGGAGTTGTAGTCCAACCGTATGAGTCTTGCATGTACATCCTTTCAGGTGACTGTTGACTAATGGTCGCCCCATTCATTTTATTGGGTTTTCTTAGGCAATGAATACTCAGAAGTGATTTTGCCATTTCCTTCCTTTGGAATGTAACCTACAGCACCAGATATCATTTGGTAGCCTCCCATCCAAGTGATAACATGGCTGGGTCAGGTTGATTTCCAATATCAGATGGAATCTGGTGGTTCTGATTCCTGCTCTAAATCTGTCCACTATCCAATCTGATTATATATTAATTGAGAGTGGAGCTGTCATGTAAAGCCTAAATAAATGAATAGAATAGAAAAACATGAATTTGTTTAGGCATAATTATTTTCAGTTTGGATTGTGGGGAGCAAAATCAGAACAGAATTTTATCCCATCCTTCATTCTAAGGAACCATGTTCTCTAACTTGCAATCAGCCTAGACCTTTACTTAGTAGCTCTCCTTACAAGAGGACATGTAAGGAAGGGCAACAATTTCCCATGCTGGAATTATGATTGCATCTTCTTATCCCATATAAACATTTATTACATAAGTACGTTGTCAGGAGATTTATTGTCCCCAGAGGCCTTTTTCCAGTTCAGAATCACCCTTCTTCCTGATTCAGCATTCTTGCCAAATCCCAATGCGGTTAAAGGGAGGTTATGTTGCATCCTAAAGACAGGATGAAGCATGTGCTCACAAGAAAAAGCATTGGTGCTAAACCATGTTTGTTAACAGAATTTCTGGTACAAATGCTTTTGCATATTTCGATTTCATCTCACTGAAAGAATTTTATTTTTTTCCCTTCTATTTAAGAAAAGGAGCAAGGGTGATGTAGTAGTTTGAATGGGGACGAGGACTTCTGGAGAACAGAATTCAAATTCCCCATTTGACTATGGAAACTTCCTTGGATATATCAGTTCCCTCAGCCCCAGAAGAAGGCAAAGGCAGTTCCTGCTGAAGAAATTTTGCAACAACATCATCAGGATAGGGTCACCTAAGGGTAGCCATATGTTGGAAATGACTTGAAGGTACAGAGCAACGAAGAAAATAAAAAAGGAAATACATAAGGCTTTAGGGATAGACAGCTCGGGCACAATCTAAATGTGGCATCAACTATTCAAGGCTATCTCAAGACATTTTTTATTTCCGAATCGAAGACAAGATGGCATCCTTCCCAGACCACATTAAAAAGTTTGGTTGGATTAGCAGTAGAAATATACTTCAGGCCTTTTCAGCAGGTCATTGTTCTCTGCCACATGCAAAACAGCTGCAGTTTACCTTACAACATGCAAAGCAGATTGTGTGACATACACACTTTGTCCCCAATCAGCTGGGGGGGGGGGGGAATCTGCAGAATTCAAGAGCAACAGCCAAGGACAGACAATGCTTCCCCCCAGTACTGGCTGACTTATGGAATTGTCTCTTTCCAGTGAATGGTACATCAACCCTGTAAATATTATACATTGCTCAGAGTTGACTGAAGGCACATAAAAACAACAACATGTACACAACATACAGTATATATGCATTATTTCATTAACTGAGGCCAATGTAGTCTTCACCTTTTGAAGTAAATGCGAGTTCTTTGTAAAACATAGGTGAGGAGAAAAGAGAATTATGTTTCCATCTAAAATTTAAAGAGAAAAGTTCTTCAAAATCTGAAAGGAGAACAAAATCATCTGAAATGCTCACAGAATGGAGAGATATATTGTAAAATTATTGTGGTATATGTGTGTTTCTCTGTTCCTGTATTGTGTCACTGGATATATTTATGTATTGCAGATAGCTCAACAGGATTTTGATAGTGGTGTCTGTACTTAGTGTTGCAGTTGGGAGAACATTTAATGTCCACTGGAACATTAAACATATTAGACATAATAATATTTATTCAACATTTGCATGACAGCATGCAAACAAAGTAGCAGCTAGTTTCACAAACAAATTGCTCCTTTCCTCCCTTGCTTGGAAGAAAAAGGATATTCAGGGGCACCATCTTCACTGTGACGCGGGCTCCTCACGCCCTGGCTCCTTTCCTCCCTTGCTTGGAAGAAAGAAGGGAGGGGGAAAGGAGCCAGGGGCGGGAGCGCCGACGCGTCACTGTGATGTGGCGCTTCCTCACCACGCCCTGGCTCCTTTCCTCCCTTGTTTGGAAGAAAGAAGGGAGGGAAAGGAGCCAGGGGCGGACGAGCGCCGACGTGTCACTGTGACGCGGCGCTTCCTTGCCACGCCTCTGGCTCTCTTCCCCCTCCCTTCCTTGGAGGCCTGGCGAAGAGGTGTGCCACGGAGGTGTGCGGAGGAGGTGCCGCAGCACATGGGGCCGGGTGCGGGGCGCGGCGGCGGCGGCGGCGGCAGCGGTGGCGTGGGCGTGGCGACGGGCACGTCTTGGGTTATATAAGACGTACCCCGAAAGTAAGCCATAGGGGGACTTTTTTTGGGGAAAAGAAAGTAAGACGCTGTCTTACTTTCGGGGAAACACGGTAGCTCAACAGGATTTTGATAGTGGTGTCTGTACTTAGTGTTGCAGTTGGGAGAACATTTAATGTTCACTGGAACATTAAACATATTAGACATAATAATATTTCTTCAACATTTGCATGACAGCATGCAAACAAAGTAGCAGCTAGTTTACAAACAAATTGACCAAAGGATATTCAAGCACCATCTTCATTTGGGCCGGAATATCCTCCATTTTTACTTTCACTGCAGTGCAAAACAGGCTAGTTGTAAGATGTCAGATGAATTGTTCTTATCAGGCAATCTTGGTAAAATCAGAAGCCCAATGTTGGAGTTTGTAGTTTAGGGGTGGGGTTTTTAAACTGCTCATCCAGACAGGTCATGAGTCTCACTAAACTACAAACCCCAGAATTCTGTAGGAGGCAAAAACTGTATTTAAGGTGGATCCATGCTTTGGTGTGATGAAGCAGTAAACCACAAATCAATTGCCTTTGTTCATATTGCTCCTGGCAGATCAGGGTGTGCCATGTGGCTGGTAAAAATAACCCGCTTCAGGCAGTATTATGGAGAAAAGCTGATAGGAGAGCAAAAAGGGACAGGAAGCTTTAAAAAAATTAATTCCTGGGGGTGGGGAAAAATAAGAAGCATTTCGACTTCACTTCAGGCCGCAAATTGTTTGACCTGGCACTGATTCCAGGCTTTGATGTCTTTGACACAATGCTGCAGAAATCACATATGGCAAAGCAAGCATCACAACTGTTGGATGTGACTCTGTTTCTGTTCTATAAGACAATATCTTCGGCAAACAGAGAACAATGAAGGCATACTAAAATGCAAAAACCATTTGATAGTATGTTTGCTAAGATGAAGATCAAAACTCTGGATTTAAAACTGATTTGAGAACCAAATTGGTAAGACAACTATGCCTTCTATACATTGGACTAGAACACTATTTTTCCTGGCCAATATGACCACTGCTGGCTGGGAGTGATAGGGGCTGTAATCTGGAGGGTCTCAAATTAAGGAAAGCTAATTTCAAGATTATGAAATCAAAATCAAATCACTTCCCTGAACAAATTCTGGAAGACTGGGGGTGGTTTGACACGTAACCTAAAATTGTTCTGCTACAGAGCACCTACAAAATTTCCTCAGGAACCAGTTTGGGGCTGGGACAGTGGTCACAGTACCTGCTGATTATGGATTGGAGCCAAACCCAATAATCCCCGGTCCATGAGATGCAATGATTGCCATGTCCATTTAGGATCAGCATCAGACCATGGCAGAGCATGGGAAATGAAAACAAAGAGGTGAAAAGTACATGTTTCCATGAGAAAGGTGTGGTTTCCTTTCCCAGGGGAAGTGCTTCTTTACCCTATAGCTGGCTGTATTTGGTTTTTTAAAAAGTGCATCAGAAATAGTGGTGTCCTGACAAGTATTCTGCATTTCTCCATCTCAAATTTGAGCCCTTCATGGGAAATACTCTGATCCGCTGCAACAGATATTTTGGCTTGTTACGGACTTTCTGGTGGGTTTTTAGAGCATGCTGTTTGCTGCAGTATACATAAAAAGAGTATGTTTTGTAAACACCTTGCCTTTGAGCTGGCTTCAAACTGCATTATAGTGTCTGTGTAGACCTGCTCTGAGATCATTTGACTGTTTCTGCTGTCTACCCCAAAATATGCTGCTCTTTAATGGAACAACTGGGAATGGATTTGCATTTTCTAAGGGCATTTCAAACTTCATGGATTCCTAGTATCATTTTTATACTTTGGTCTTAGATTTAGTCAATATTAAAATTTAAAAATGCCTCAATTAGTAGTATGTTCCTAATGTTGTCACCAGTCATTTATTGCAGAGATGTACCGTAATACAAGTTGAACATCCATCATATGCCAAAACCAAAATTGTCCATGTGGATAATTGAGATAGCAGCACCTTTCTTTTCTGGTGGTTCAGTGTAAGATGTATAGGAACATAAATTATTTTTGGATTTAGACAGGACTCATCTCCAAGATATCTCACATTATGTCCATACATGCAATATTAGAAATTCAAAATCCAAAAATATCCAAAGTCCAAAATGCTTATAGTCCCAAACATTTCAAATTGGAGATATTCAACATTTAAATTCTTTTTGGTTGAAAGTTAAACCAATAGTCTTTCTTATACTTCCCCTGCCCCCTGGCCATAAAAGAGAAACATGTTGAACTATGTAGCTGTGGGGTGGAGTGGGATTGGAGGAACTACCCCCAAAATGAGAATTCTGGCACATTCAATGACATTTTCTTTACTTGCCAAATTTCCAGAATGACGTAATGAGAACTGAGCAAATCTAAAGTCCTGCATTCCCTCAGTAACCTTACTTTTGGATTCTTAAATTACATTTCTGAAAGCTCAACTGTATTTTTATGTTAATGCAATGCTAGAAAAATAATCATTGGTGGATGGGATATAATTCTTATTTGGTGGGGCAATGCTCCTTTTTGCTTCCTGCAGCTATCCCCCAGAAAGATTTCTACACTTATCAGGGTCAGGCAGTGGAGCTGATATATCACAAAAAATCCTGTGAAGTTCCCATATTATGTTGATGGAATTCGAGAAACCAGTCTTGGAATATATACCAATATTGGGTTCTTTCTTAGATAGCTTGAAAAGAATGCGGTAGCTGTGGTTGTATAGAGATATCTACAGCATTTAAAAAGGATGCTATATCACCATATTGTAAATTGGCTTTCTTTCTATCAGTTTATATTGCATTCTGTATGTGACTGAACTGATGTGGTATCATGTGGTTCAGTTGCTCAGGAAACTCTGTAATTGGCAAGCTTGCCTTTGGAAATGAACTAGCTGGTAGGCTTAAAATCTCACCTGTAACCTGGGCAAGGACGATGAACAACAGAGACAGAAAGACAAAGAGGAAGTAACCATGCAAAGACATCAGCGAACCTGAAGGAAAGGGTGGATGTTTTGAGAAAAAGGGCAGCAGAGGGAAGGGACCAAAGCAAGAAGGGACTATGCAGAGATGGAACTGTGAATAAATTTCACAGCTTTTAAGGTTAGGAAAGGTTGTATGGTCTGGAATGTGAGCAATGCGAGGGAGGGTGGTTAAGAGCCAAAGCAGTTAAAAGAAGTAGTTGTTAACTAGAATAGAAATAAAGAACCCTGCCAGTTGAAGTTTCAGTTGTCAGTGCTTGTAATGGGAATGGACAAAGATGCATGGGGTGCTGTGTGTGGAAATTGCATTTATTTTATTCTCGCAAGGTATGCCATCCTCTCTGGCATCCAAAACATTAATTCCTACTTGTAGGAAAACATCAATAGAATCAAAACATTAAGCCACTTTGAGTCTCCTTTGTGGAGATAAAAAGTGGGGTTTAGATAAATATCACAAACATCATAAGTATAAACTTAAGCATCATAATAAGAAGAGTTATAGAAATAACCATAAATTAGCATTTAAGAAATGAGGAGGGATCAGTGGTGGATGTTTAATCTCAATTTGGACAACGCAGTTAGGTCTCATCTGCAGACTTCTCATGATATTTGCTGCTTTTGTCCTGGGTGGTTTAGGAAAAGCAACTTGATAAAACAAGAGTTTGGATGCAGACTAAACAGGTTAGCCCACATTTTAGGGAAGAGCTTTCCAAACATGTTGGTGACACACTTTTTAGACACACATAATTTCACCACAGTAATTCAGTTTTCCTAACAAACCAGAAGTTAAACCAATCCTTAAACTGCCATACAAACACATACATAAATTGTAATAACAAAATGTATAGTGACATGACATACCTTACATATATTTTGTAAATGTATGATTTATTTCTTATTTCACATAGACTCAGAGGCTTCTCTTTATATTCACACAACACACCTATATACTGCAGCTGACACACTAACATATTGCAATACATAGTTTGGAAAATGCATTGCCCAACTTACCGGGTGAAGCAGGTTGTGGTGGGGGGCAATGTCTTGCCGGCCATACTGGGATGCAGGGGGCTTCTTCCTCCCAGAAGCCCTCTGTGTGGCAGGAAAATTTCCCTGCCTTCTGGTTGGCTGGGGAACGGCCGCTCCTTTTGCCTGGCAGCCCTTATAGGGTTGCCTTGGGCCCTTCACAGGCATCTTGCCTGCTTTTCTGGTCTATCCCGCCCACCCTGCATGTTGGTTGTGTGTTGATATTGTTGCCATAGGTTTGGTCATTGTTAACTTGTCACGACTTGAGTCAGCATGTGGCATGGGCCCTGGATCAGTATCTCTCCCCCCCCCAGCAGAAGGGGGGAACGTCCGGTGGGTCCAGAGGTGCCGAGTATAGTTGCCTAGTATTGTGCCGGCGGCACCTTGGCATGGATAGCGGTATCTGTCAGCAGTGGGCTGACCAATCATGATCCAGAACCCATGCCTGGCTGCCAACCCTGTTTTCTGTTCCTGTAATCAATAAACAAGCTGTGGCCATTTTCTTCCCAACTTGGTGTTTGTGCCGTTTTTGCTTGTCAGGGGGAGGTGTGTCGCCCTTCCACACGCAAGTTCTGTTTGAAGGCATCTAGAAAGTCAGATGAAGGCATGAAATTCTTGCTGTAGGTGTCTTGGATTGAGTGTCTTTCCCTTTGAGCAGGGAAAAAACACTTCCCTGACTGACTTGAGGAGAAGGAGGTTATATTGGCACGGCAGCCCATCTCCAAAGTAATTTATTTAATTATTTACTATATTTCTATCCCACCCTTCTTGACCCCGAAGGGGACTCAAGTCGGCTTACAGAAGAGGCAAAATTCAATGATTTAAACAATTAAATAACATTTAGTTTAAAATCTTAACAATATTTTTAAGCTTGGGCTGTCCTGGGTATCTTGTACAGTGTCATGGACAGCTTGGAAAGTGTGTATGAGGAGAAGGCTTAATGGTCAAACTGGAGTCCAGCAGTGCCCAACAGCTCCTTCAGCCAAGCTCTGAAGCAACATCCATGGAAGGAGCTACTAATCAGCCTGCTGAACAAGTACATGTGAGTTCCGCTGAACAAGCTGAGGAAGTGTTAACTGTTCTAGTTTTCATGGACCTGCAAAAAGAGGGGTCATAGCTGGTCAGATCATTGAGATTAGCTGAGAAGAGAGCTAGCAACAGATAACACCTGTGAATTTAAGGAACTGAAGGTTCCTAGTTGCTGATTGCAATGTCAGTTCTAGATGCCATAAACCTAGACTCTTGCTAACTAGTGTTTCAGGAACCCTGGATTTACATTGGACCTCGTCTTATGGACTCTGATTCAACCTTGTTCTCTGGACACTCTGGTAATCAGCTTATGACCCTTGAATGGACATTTGGATTCCCTCTTGTGTTATTCTGTTAAGGCTTGCATCTCTGTTGGACTTTCGACTTGACTTTGGACTGTTAATGCTGGTATTCAGGGGTCAAGGCTTTGACAGATAGGATCTAAATTGTTATTGAAATAATAAACGTAAAAGCGCCCATATTAGTTTGTAACTCTCTCACAGACATGCCTTTTTAGAGATCATAACCTTTTGGGAAACCAGAAAATCTCCATAGCCTTTTTGGAAGTGTGACCCTTTTGGAGATTAATTGGCATTCACAGTATTTGGAATAATTATAATCCTTTTGTAAAGTATGATCTTTCAGAGAAGAGCCAAAAACTCATTTGAGTAAAATCTTCTCTTCTGTGGTATATAGCCACATGTACACATGCAAGGCAATTTGGCTTTCAGCTGCCAGACTGATAACCTGGCTATCTCTGATCTGTTAGTAACAGAGATTATGCCAATGCACAAAACCAGCAGAATTTCAGAAGTGTTTCCTTCAGTGCTCAAAAACATATCTACTCTCCCATAAAATATCTTGTTTTTAAATCATGCTCTCAGACAAAAATATGTAGTCTTCATTAAAAATAACATAGTTGGTTTACTTACAAACTTCATGTATTTAGCATATAGGTACTAGGCATGAGAAAAAAGTTATGAAAATTAGTCGTTTCGTAAGAAATTCGTAAGAAATGTAATTTTCGAGCGTTTCCGCACTTGTAACGCCAACCAGGAAGTGGACTTTCTTTTAGAACCTCGGGGGCAGGATTTTCTTAAGTTTCGTTATTAGGTCGTAGGGGGGGGGGGGCACCCTCCTTCTCTCTCACCACCCTCCCGCCTCCCTTGCCAATAAGTATTATGGCAAGGCAAGCCCTAAACTCGCTCCTTCCTCGGCTGGAAGGAAGCCTGGAAAAATGTAAACAGAGAGGATTACTCAGAGTAAATCTGCAAAGGAGGGCACTTTGGATGAAGGGCCCTCCTTTGCAGATTTACTTCTGAGTAATCCGCTCTGTTTACATTTTTTCCAGGCTTCCTGTCTCTCCTGCCCTGCCAGGATCTAAGGCATCAAAGAGTATTGGGGTGAGAAACCAACCTAATGTATAATAGAATGAATGCTACTGTAAGTGCCACTGCCTAATATTATAAGTAATCCAACTGGTCATACCTAATTCCATGCACATGCAATAATACAGCAGTAATAACAATAACAAGAGGTAAAATTCAAACCGAAGTATTCTGAGTGGTCCCTGCCTCATGCAAACGGGCTCATGCGGTGCAACGGTGCAAACGGAAGTAGCCCGAAAAGCCAGCAGGAGCACACACATACATATTCTTGGGAGGGGGATTTGTTGCAGAATCCGGCCTCATAGAGAAGATTCTGCAGCAACCCCCCAAAGAATATGTGTGTGTGTGCACCCAAGCAGAAAACGCTGTCTTTTCGGGCTAATTTCCGGGCTCACAAAGAAGAGCCCGTTTGCACCGCATGAAGCAGGGACCACTCAGAACACTTCGGTTTGAATTTTACCTCTTCTTATTCCCATTGCTATTACTGCTGTATTATTGCATGTGCATTGAATGTTTATATATGACCAGCCTGGGCACACTTGTGCCCTCGCTCCCTCGGGATTGGGGTGAGAGAGAGGCAGCGAGGAGCGAGGGGGGGGGGGCTCCTCCTCCTTTTCTTTTGCTGCTTCCAAGAATAGAATACCCCCTCCCTCCCTCCCTCCCTCCTTCCTTCCTATTTGGAGAGTCCCATCTAGAATTCAGTGTGATTGATTCAAGTTTTGTTTACAACTCCCAGAAATCCCAGCCAATTTACCAGCTGTTAGGATTTCTGGGAGTTGTAGGCCAAACCATCTGGAAAGCGCATGCTCTGGCATACGAATTTCTAACAAATTTCGTTAGTACTTAAGTTACATTTCCGAAATTTTTGGGAATTTTTTTGTAAGTCTTTGATATACTAATCAAAAAAAAAATCCCCCCCCCCCCATTTGATTTTAGAATCGCCATTTTTCGATTTGTTATCATGCCTAATAGGTACATTGCTTATCAGTTGAAAGTTTAAACAGTAAGTTATCTAAGGCATTTTGTTGCAGTCTCTTCTCTGTCTTATGTCTAATGCATAATGAACACTGCTTATATAATACAATACACAACTCCATACTGACTGAACACAACACTGACTTCTAAAATGGAGTTTCAGTCTGAAAAGTCCCAGATCTGATCACATGGTCTGCAGTACCTTCCACAACCTCAAACAACATAGAGTTAAGGAAGGTGCATACCAATACTTCTTGGCTTTTCTTCACAAATGAAGATTCAGGAAGGACTCATTCCATGCTTTTTCTACAAGCGCGTTGATGATGATTTGGAGGTTGGATGTGTCCTTTGAGCCTGTGCAATGGACCTTTCTGGTGGAGTGCAGCATGCACAGAACTGCCCCCCCCCCCCATAAACCAAAGGTTTGTGTGCCGGGGCCTAGCAAGCTTAGAGCACTGGCAGCAAGGTCCTCAGGTCATAGGTTTGGTTCGAGTTTCCTTCTCTAGATGGTTGACCTTACAGGGTTAAACAAGCACCATCTGCCCGGGTTTGAAATCAGAGTTTTCCTTCTCCTAGGATGGTTGCCAAAAGGCTAGAGAGCCCATCCTGCCCTTTAACGCTCTTTGACAGACCCGTCGGTTGTGACCTGTCTGGAACGGGAGGCCCTACCAGTGGCTATTATGCCACCACCAGCATAGCTCACAACTTCATTAGAGTACAAAAGCCTCCCCCACACAACAAGGGGGCGCCAATGGAGAGGATACCAATACACACATATACAATATAGTAAACAACATGAATTATATACATAATAAATAACTAGTATAAAAGACTTGGAGAAGGTTGCTATTTCCAACAAGTTTGTCTTGAAGGCTTGGATTCCACCTTTGTTGTGGCTCTCTCACACTACCTAATTATAGTACAACGATTCCACATTATTAGTCATTGTCATGTGCTATGGAATCATTGTTTAGGCAGGGACATTCAGTATCCCCATCCAGAGAACTTGTCTAGTACTTCACTAAACTACAGACCTCACACTTGCATGGGGAGCAGCCATGGCAGTCTAAGGACCTTATCACACTAGAGAATGAATCCACTTTAAATCCAGTTTCTGCCTCCTGCAGAATTCTAGGGTTTGTAGTTTAGGTAGGAGCCTTTAACAGCTGTTAAAGGCTCCTACCTAAACTACAAACCCCAGAATTCTGCAGGAAGCAGAAACTAGATTTAAAATGGATTCATTCTCTAGTGTGATGAAGTGAGGACCAAAATTTGCTTGAAGTCCCAAATATTCAGACCTTTCATTTATCAAGCACTAGACGCAGAGCCTTCATGATCATGGCTCTATACCTGTGGAATGCTTTGCAGATAGAAACTTGAGCCATCCGAAGCTTACCTTCTTTCCGGAGGGCATGCAAAACATTTCTTTTCTGGCAAGCATTCAGATTATAATGCCGATCAAGATTTTGTGTTTTCATTGTAATTTATGTATTCTGTTTCTTGGATATTTGTAAACTGCTCTGAGCCTCCGGGGAGTGGCGGTATACAAGCCTGAATAATAAATAAATAAATAAATAAATGGAATCATAGTGGCATGACTGTGTAATGTGATGGGGCCCAGGGCTGTACACTTAGACTGATATTAAAGGGGGAGGGGGCAGGTCAGGCATGCTTGTGAGTCTTTCTGAGTTCTGGACACTGGCCTACTTTAATGCCAGAACTCTGTTGGCATTTTGTACCTTTGATTATGAATCAGACAAACAATATAGTCGGTTGTACAGAAAGGAAAGGCTGCCTGATAAGGGAACTCTTCTGCTGGGACAGGAGACTCTGTGTCTACCCCTCCCCTTCCCCTTACATGGGAAACAAGCTGTAGAAGAAAGCAAACACAATGTGCTTAGTGCACTTTAAAGGGAGTGCTACGTTGTAGGAGAATCCTCTTTACATAAAATCAAAGGTGCGTAACAGGAGAGAGAGAGAGAGAAAGTGAAAAAAAACGAAAGGGGGAGAGGAGAGAGTGTTGCAGTGGATTTTCCCCAGCACTGACAGCTTCATGTTTATTTATTTGAGCAAAAGGAGCAGATACCAAAGCAAAGACCTGGTAATTTTATTCCCAGATCAAATAAAGGAACATGGAGCATGTTCTCATCAAAGTCAGTGATTACTTTAGGGGGAGCTAACACAATGAACGTTATTAAATGATACAACCTCTTTAAAAGGGCACCTCACATTAAGGATTTTAGCATAAGTAATATGTTGTCTTGAAAGCTGATGCAAGATGGAAGCTTTCCACTGAAGGCGGAGGAGCAGTAAGAGAGGAGAGAGAGAAAGAGAGAGAGAGAGAGGGAGGGAGAGGGAGGGAGGGAGAGGGAGGGAGGGAGGGAGGGAAGCATGTTGCTTTCTAAAGATCTTGCTTGGAGCTCTGATCCCAGCCAGTATTTTTCCACTGTTTATCCAGCATTCGTTGATACATCTTTACAGATGGATTTTCCGCAGCCAAGCCAATCAATCCCTTTACAAATGGACAGGATTTAGCAGTGTTTCTTCCTGTGGAAAACACACACAGAAATACTGAGCAAATGGTGCTTCCAGAAACATTTTTTCTTTTTTAGAAATCGACAACTTCCAAGGCCGAGGCAACCATGCAGGATTAGTAGCTAATAACTATCCTTTTACAAAACTAACCCAGACAGGCAGCAAAATAACACCACACACTACACTTGGGGCTCTTGTACCTGCACTTCAGCAAACATTCGGTGTATTTGCCTGAAACGTTCACTCAAAATTTATGTTGGCCAAACAAAGAAAATTCTTATTAAACATAATGTGATTTTAAAACTCGGAAACAGCAAGTGGGTATTTAGTCCTTCCTAGACATGTTATTAAAAAGAAAGAAATTAAAAATTAGTTGTTGCTGGAATGTGAAACTTGAATCAGCAGATCAACAATTAATGCAAACTCTCTTAAAACAATCCTTAGAACAGAGCTAGGGGCTATTCATATGATTGTGAGCACAGTTTGAATCACCACCTGTCTTTACTCCCTCCAACCCCAGGGTTTTGCAATTGAGGTTGCTACCACTTTTGAAAAGCCTTGTCTGGCCTGTTTCTAGCAATCCTACTCCTGTACATGAAGATCTTGTTTGTAACTTATGAGAACCAGGACATACGGATTACAAAATCATAACACTTCAATTTATACAAAATCACATTTCAAATTTACAACTTTTGAGGAACATCCTTCCAATCCAGTGCATGCTCTTACCTAGGTTACATAAATTCCGGTGAACTTGATGAGACCTCTCTTGATGTTGTGTTTAGCTATTGTTGCTAGATAAAAGAAAAATGTAATGCTCGTTTGTGAGATTAACATAACTGTATGTTGTATGCTTTTAATTGTTAATTTGTTGTTATATGGTTATTTTCTTTTTGTTTGCTTGTGTTGTATTGAGGGCAGAGACTGCCTTGTGTAGACCGTCCCAAGTCGCCTTCAGGCTGAGAGGGGCGGTATAGAAATGTGACAAATAAATAATCTCAAAAACCACTGGATGAATTGACACCAAATTTGGACACAAAACACCTATCAGGCCAACAAGTGACCATCACTCATAAAAACATTAAAAAAACACAGCAGAAGAGACTTTAAAAGACAAAAACAAAACAAAAATGCATTACAACACATGCGCAAAATCACATATATACACAAATACACATACAAACACAAACACACACATATACATACACAAAATACAAATACACAGACTGTGCCACAGCAACACTAGGCAGGGGCCGGCTAGTGTATGTATGTGTACACACACACACACACACACACACACACACACACACAGATGCATATATAAGGAAACTATCAATTAAAGTATAGAGCAAATGTAAGCTGTTTACAACAGGCTTGGTTGTGCTGATGAATCTAAGAGTACATTTGTTTTCAAGGTCCTCCTTAAGCCCACCTGGGTGTGAGAAAGCAACACAAAAGAGTACATTTGTGACCCAATACATTATTTTTGATCTAAACAAGATTTGTGTTTTTCTGTTGTCATTATTCCCCCATGTGCCTGAAGTATATTCACTGGGATCTTTTCCTTCCAGAGTGATTATCTTAGGACCTCATCACACTAGAGAAAGAATCAAATGAATCTAACCTACAAACCCCAGAATTCCGCAGGAGGCAGAAACTGGATTTAAAGTGGATTCATTCTCTAGTGTGATGAAGTAGTTAGATCCACCCCCCCCCCGCCAGCTTTTACCTCCTTAGTCGCTAAAGCTCTCTGCTGATAACAGTTCAAGCAGAACAAATGTGACACAGCACACTTATACATGGATGGAGGTCATGTCTGTTGCCCCCAACCTCAGCCTCTACGTCTTGATTCCTGTACTGACAAAGGATGTGAATATTCCACTATAATATCCTCTCAAGCGAGGAAGAAATAACTTGCACAACTTTGTGTTTCAGATTATTATTCTGCACAGAAATATGTGTGGTGTTTTGCATGATACTTCTGAGGTTTTGCACAAAACCCAGTTTTAATTTTTTTTTAAAAAATCATAAAGATTGCACAACAAAAATGTTGTACAAAATCATGCACAAAATTATTTTGCACAGAAATGGCAATCTTGGATATTTATTGTGTCAGAAGCAAATTGAGGATACAGTTATAATGTATTTTAAAACACAAACAAAGTTAAAAACTTGGCATTATACTAAATGTCCTTTGACCTGAAGCTGGCCATTTTGGGTACCTCTGTCACTGTAAAAAGGTCCTCCATTGTGCATGTGGGCTCAGACTGAATTGCAGTAAGTGGCCTGTGATTTACTTTTCTTCACATTCACATGTTGTCAAGTCCACTTTGTAGCCCCTTTTCTTAGGGTTTGCTCTGCATCTTGTGGTCCCAGAGTGCAGTCTGTTCAGTGTCTTCCAAGTTGCTCAGCCTTCTGTGGGCCCAGGGGGAACTTTCTCATCTGGTATCAGCTACTGATTAAGGTTCCGGGTTTTAACCTGCCACTTTTGGACTCCCGCTTGCTGATGTATTCTTGCGAGTATCTCTGTAGATCTTAGGAAGCTATTTCTTGATTTAAGGTGTTGGCGTGCTGGCTGATATCTGAACAGAGGATGGGCTGGAGATGTCAATGCCTTGGTCCTTTCATTATTGGCTGCTACTTCCTGACAGATGTCAGGTGGTACAGTACCAGCTAAGCAGCATAATTTCTCCAGTGGTGTGGGGCATAGACATCCTGTGATAATGCGGCATGTCTTGGTAATCTTAGGTGAGGGGCTTTTTGTGTTCTTTGCATAGTATCACTGGTGTTGTGAACAGAAAACAACAATATCGCACAAAATGAACATGCAAAACATGTGTATTTCTGCACAAAATAATTTCCAAAAAAGACTTTAGAATGTTTATATATCAGGGGAAAGCTGTGCAGAAGTCTCACCACTATATTATTTTCCCTCATTTTACAGATAGTAAATCTATAACAGTTAATATTTTTTTTCAAACTCTAATACTTACAATGTTCTTATACATGCATTGGCTTTGTAGAAAAGATTGGGGAATGCATGGTTTGGCTACAATCCCACCTGTTCAGTTATTTTCCCTTTGTTATCATCCAAATAGGTGACTGATGTTAATGCTTGCTGCCCACATCTATTTTTCAGTCTGGTATCATCAGAGTTGGATGTACTCTACACTGCACTTCAATATATAATATCCAAGCTTCTATGGAAAGGCAAGACAAATCTTGTGCCAATAAAAACTGAATCCTATTCATATTCTGAGTAACAAAGCAGAGCATGTTTTCTTAATTTGCATAATTTCTTTCTTGTTGCTGTTACTCACTAGAACTTGGAATGTTGGTTTCTAAACGTTATTCAATTCCATTACTCTTTAGAATGATAGAAAAGTAAGTTGCTATTGTTGTTTGTTACAATGCTTAAAAACAACTCATTGCATTGCTTTGTTAAGTACTTAGAATATATTAATGCATGATGAGAATCATGCACGTCTTCAGATGTTGAACCACAACTCGCAGCATTCCTCAGTATTGGCTATCCTGGCTAGGGATACTGAGAGTTGCAGTTCAACCACTTCTCAAGGGCTGCATAGTGTCCATTTCTGTGAAAATAAATGCCATAAAGCCAGAAAAACAAAATAATGTTATAATAATAATCATAATCTTTATTTATACCCTGTCACCATCTCCCCAAAGGGGACTTGGTGCAGCTAACATGAGGCCAAGCCCAAAATTACAACAAAATACAAGTACAGCAAAATAAAATACAAAAAGCAACAACTAATCAAGTTTTTCTTAGTCTGTCCCAAATTAATTAGATATCCCATTAGATCCTGGATTCCTGAAAGGTCTGGGTCTAATGGGATATTGGGCCTGTGGGGACTCACTTTCAGGATGCCCCAGGGGTTAGTCTTCACTGCCATATTGCTTCTTCAGACTTTGAAAAGCATGGGGGAGTGGGCTGGTACTCATCCCAAAACCCCAAATTTAGCCCCCAAAACTTACTTAAAAGGTGTTTGGACACCATAAAGGTTCTCATCGTATCCTCCTGGCATGAGACATTGATGCACTAGGAGATCGGGGTAGGGGTGGCGAGAAGGTATTTTCCTCTTCGCTCCTCCCATCTTTTCAGGAGAAACTTTATGGCAGCCAGGGATCTTTTAAGTAAGTTTTTGGGGCTAAATTTTGGGTCTAGGGGTGGTTTCATGCCATCCCGATTTGTCTTGGGATGGCATGCAGCACCCCCCCCAACCAGGAATGCCTGGATTTGGGATGTGGGAGTGAGGACATGAACCCACAATGAAAGAGTTTATTTAAACCTGATTTGGCATGGATTTTGGTGCTATCTGTAAGTGCCCTGGGTCAGGTGATTTAGCTGTTGGATCTCTTTCACTGGGTCATTCCAGTGACTTGGGGCACCCAATGAAAAACTCCTCTCGGTGACAGATGCCAGTTGGGTTCTTAAAATGCCTCGGATTGAGCTGACTGTACATAGTAGGCTATTGACTTGCTCTCTGAGAGACAGGAAAAAAATGGCAGTTCTCCCGACCCACGTTTAAAGATAAATTAGCTTTGGACCTACAGTTTAGGAGTCAAGGAAGATTTCACGAGAGAAAGGAAATTATCAGTAAGATTTGCTGTTAAATATTTGAGATATACAGTACAACTTTTAGCATACTTTATTCAGAAATAAGTCTCATTCAATTGTGGTCTCAACTGACAAATCAGTGTGCATAGAATTGCAGCTTCAACTTTACACACATAAACACAGAAGCAATTTATTGTATTTTGCGTATTTGTTGTGATGACTTTGAAAAACAAGTCATAATTCTATTGTATTATTGACACAGGTCAAACAGCTTTGAGAAGCAAAGGGATTTGTGGCTGCAATATGCATAAGTAATAAGCAGTCCTGTTTAATTAAAGCAAAAGTTGGAATGCAGAACCAGTGGACTGGCTAAGAAAAGGAGGTGCTTCTAAGAAACATTTGCTAACAATGAAATCCCCTGCGTGTCTCTTTGGAAGCAGGCCATAGGAGGCACACTGGAACATTCGAAAGAATGCTCGCTTATTGTGAACCAGCCAGAATACCAATACAGCTGCCAGATCTTTCCAGCTCAACACACCACAGGCCTTCCATCTGTGGTTTGCAGTCCCGGCCCTCTTACTCAACAAAATCAAATAAAATAAGAGAAAGCTGCTGCTTAAATCAATGATGGAATAGTCAGCATCAGACCTTAACTATGAATTTCTGGGAAAAATAAGATTTGGCTCTTTGGGGGGTCCTGGAGGGTGGGACTTGGGAGATGGAGCTGGGGGACTCCTGTTTGACTCCCTGGCCGATGGCCTGTGGGGTCCCTCAGGGTTCAATTCCATCCCATATACTGTTTAACATTTACATGAAACTGTTGAGAGAGATCATCCAGAGTTTTGGAGTACGGTGCCAAATTTATGTGGACGATACGCAACTCTATTTCTCCTTTCCACCAAATGCCAAGGATACCATCCTGCCCCTAAACCAGTGCCTGCAATCAATGATGGACTGGATGAGGGCTAATAAGTTGAAATTAAATCCAGACAAGTCAGAGATACTTCTGGTCAGTCAAAAGGCAGATCGGAATATGGGATTACAGCCTGTGTTGGATGTGGGTACATTCCCCCTGAAGACACAGGTCCACAGTCTGGGGTGATCCTGGATTCATCGCTGACCCTGGAACTCTAGGTATTGGCAGTGGCCAGGAGTGCCTTCACACAATTAAAACTTGTGTGCCAACTGCACCCATACTTTGAGATGCCAGGTTTGGCCATGGTAGTCTATGCCTTAGTCACATCCTGCCTTGACTACTGCAATGCTCTTTATGTGGGGCTGCCTTTGAAGATAGTTTGGAAGCTTCCATTGTTCCAGAGATCGGTAGCCAGGTTACTAACTGGAGCCCCTTACAGGGAGAGATCCATTCCCATGTTGCATTAGCCCCAATGGCTGCTTGTCTACTTCTGGGCTAAATACAAAGTGCTGGTCATTACCTTTAAAGCCCTAAATGGCTTGGGTCCAGGCTATTTGACTAATCACATCTCCTTCTACAAACCAAGTTGGGCACTGCAGAAACCGGAGGAGGCCTTGCTCTCAATCCCACCCCCATTTCAGGCATGGCTGGTGAGAATGAGAGAGGGGCCCTTCTCTGTGATTGACCCCCATCTATGGAATTCCCTCCCCAATGAAATAAAGATGTCCCTCTCTCATCTCCTTCAAAAATAACCAACTGAAAATCTACTTATGCTCATTAGCATACTGAGAGGAGGGGATTAGATGATGAGAGACAGCTACTAGACCACTGGTATAAGGGGATGTGGTGGGTCACATAGCTTGGACCAGAACTGTCTAGGGATTTAAAAGGTCATAACCAACACTTTGAATTGTCTCTGTAAATGGACTGGCAGCCAGTGGAGCTGTCTGCTTCCTCGAGCCAGTCCCAGGAAACAGCCTGGCTGCAGCTCTTTGGATCAGCTGAAGTTTCCAATCACTCTTCACAGGCACCCCATGTAGAGTGTGTTACAGTAATCCAGACAGGATGTAACTAAGGCATGTACCACTGTGGCCAAATCTGGCTTCTCAAGGAACAGGTGGAGATACCTGTGCGTCCAGGTTCAGTGTCGAGGCCAGGAGGACCTGCAAACTGCAGATCTGTGTCTTCAAGGGGAGTGTGTCCCCAACTAGCACAAATGAATCTGCATATCTCTGAAGATAGGCAGATGACTTGCTCAGGCAGCCAATGAGTGAGTGGAATATGTCATAAGAGTATTCTGTGAATAGAGTAAAATTAATTTTAGGTTATATATTTTAACAAATGAAACATAAGCTGACATTTTAAATATGTACAAATTATAACCTGTGTTTTTTCACCCCATCTCCCAAATCTCCTTACAAATGAATGCAGCTAAAACAAAAACAAAATAAATCAGTGACTCTCAAAGACTTGGCCAACACAGAAAGTGGTGTCTGGCTTGGCTGCAGTTGCCCATCCCAATTTGCTGTGTAGCTTGATTCTGGTACTCTTGATGTCATATATTGGTAATTAGTTGCGTGAGATAGAAGACAGACTGCTAGGTTTAAATGTCACAGCAAATGAACAATAGAAAGGAAGTGTTCTTTCCTGTTAATACCTGTCAATGTATGCAAGCACAATGCTTGTAAACAAAAATAAAAAGGGGTTACCTGGAACTTTGGCTTATAGTGACATTTGAACCAAATTACTTTGTTCAGTAGGGGTTATCTCTCTGGCAAAGTGTGCAGAGAATTGCAGCCTAAATGGCACATTCTCTGCCCACACAAACTGAGTTTGCTTCCTAGAAATCCTTTCATTCTCATCCGTGGCTATAAATAGCAGCAGATGATCGTCGGTATCTCTCCAGCAGATTGTCTGTTGTCACAAGACCTCGTATTAGGGAACTCTTGCTACACTTCCAAGAAACCCTAAGGTTGTGAGGGACAGCAGCTTCCATATCTTTGTCTGACGTGGTAGGCTTGGTGATATGCATACATATGCTCACAACAGAGATTGGAAAAGTCCTCCCTTCCTTTCCTCCACAGCTACACAGCTGCCATAATTTCCTTTGGTCAAAAGGAGTGAGCCCATATGGGGATCATTAAGTGGAATAAAAGAGGAGGTTCAGAAAATGACATTATAGCAGGTAGAAAGGGATAACAAGAACAGAAGTTTTGGTGGGATGGCTGAAAGTGGGCTTTGAAAAACTCATGTACTTGTTTCCTTCTCTTCCCAAACTCAAGATAGGGATATCAGCAATGATTTTTTTCAGCTTCATTGTGGTGAGGATTTCACTTGGAGTTAAATATACATGTATTATATAAACTACTGTGATAAAGGTGCTCTTGAATCCTAGTAATTATTTAACTGATGTCTTAATTGAAACCATATTCAAAAACAGGGGTTGCTCTGTATAAAAGACCTGATTGGACAGCTGATTTTGGTGCTTTCATGGCTGGAATCACTGGGTTGTTGTAGGTTTTTTGACCTCACAACCTCTGAGGATGCCTGCCATAGATGCAGGCGAAACATGAGAAGAGAATGCTTCTGGAACATGGCCATACAGCCCAAAAAACCTACAACAATCCAGCTGATTTTGGATTTAGAACAATACTTGTTTACAAAAAATGCTTTCAGTCTTGTAAATGATATAAAGTCACATTGGGAAATTACAAGACAAAAGCCTTTTGTACTGACCATGGGTTGAAAAAAATAACAAATTGGATGACGGTCAGGGAGTTTAGGTGGTTGAAGGACTTTGCAATTGTTTTAACTCTGATGATTTTTTCATATCTAAGTAAATTCTATTTTCAGCCCCAAGTTAAAATGTGACCTCTCTCTACAAACAAATTTAAATAAACCAGATGACAAAAAAGTCTGTCTTGAGCCCTTTCCTCCAACAATAATTTGCTTACAGTGAAACAATGGCTGCCATTATTATACACCAAGAATTTCATGTCCTGGTTTGGTTTGTCATCATATGAATTGGTGGTTGAGAAGAAGATTTTCAAAACTTGGAAAAGTTACATGTGAGCCTGCAATTAGCTAAATTCATGCCAGCATGACTGAGGGATTCTGGAAACTTTCCAAGACTGGATTTACACTGCCATATTATCCAGTTCAAAGCAGAAATTGGATTATAAGGCAGTGTATAAGGGGCTAAGATTTGTTCTAACTTTTCTCATGGAGCCAGAGATGCCAATGTGAAATCAGGTCCTATAAATTTGCACTTTGATCATTATTTTCCTTTTCCTCTTCTAATGCTAGGGTCTAAGTGTGGCAAAGTCTAAGTTCCTAAATTGAGAGGTAACAAATACATGACATGGAGGAAAATAAAGGATGAGTAGCCTCGATGACCGAGGTGCATCTGCACTGTAGAATAAAGGATGAGTAGCCTGGATGACCGAGGTGCATCTGCACTGTAACATTGTCATGGCTCAATGTTATGGAATTATGCTTGAATTTTACATGGTTTTGGCCTTCTCTGTTATGTAGTTGCTGGTGATTTACCAACTGTCCATCAGCGTTGCCTCTGAAAAATCCTGCAAATCTCCTGGGAAGACAGGTGGACAAATGTCAGTGTGCTGGAAGAAGCAAGGACCACCAGCATTGAAGTGATGGTCTTCCGCCATCAACTCTGCTGGACTGGCCACGCTGTACAAATGCCCGACCACCGTCTCCCAAAGCAGACAGAAAATGGAATGTTGGAGGACAGGAAAAGAGATTTAAAGATGGGCTCAAAGCCAACCTTAAAAACTCTGGCATAGACAGAGAATTGGGAAGCCTTGGCCCTTGAGCACTCTGACTGAAGGTGAGCTGTAACCAGCAGGGCTGTAGAATTTGAAGAGGCACAAATGGAGGGCAAAAGAGAGAAATGTGCCAAGAGGAAAGCACATCAAGCCAACCCAGACCGGGACCGCCTCCCAGCTGGAGACTGATGCCCTCACTGTAAGAGAACATGCAGGTCAAGAATAGGGCTACAGTCACCTATGGACCCACCGCCAGTACACCAAACTTGGAGGACAATCTTACTCGGTCAACGAGGGATCGTCTAAGTAAAGTACCTAAATGACAACTCTCAGGATTCCATAGCATGGAGCCAGGGCAATTAAAGTTTTGTCATACTGCATTAATTCTACAGCATAGATACATCCTGAGATGCAGGAATAGAAAGGAAGGAAAGAGAAGGATTTGGAGGCATTTAGAAACGCCTATGTCTGCTCCCTTCAGTAGAGTAATGTTTCCTATACTGAAGGAGTGCCGCTGAACATGGAGCTCTGTGGTAGATCAGTGATTCCAAGTTTTGGATCTCTTCTTGATGAGAGGTCCTGGATGGGGCTTTGGGGAACCTTGAATATTGGGAGAAACAGGGTTAAGTACATCCTGATTTTGATAACTAGAAGAATTCTGAACTGTGTGGTATTTGTATCTCAGCTTCAATGGCACTCTGTTGTTATTTCCTCAGAGTAGAATATCTGGTGAAGCTTGGGAGCAGGAACAGGGGGATGACCTGCAGAGTTTTTAATTTGACTCCACTTTCCCCACAATGGCATCTTTCTGTATCTTGTCAGGTCACCTTCAGCGCTAAGCTTTTCTCTTGCACTCCCAAAAACGCAACACAAACTCTTTGTCCAGATCAAAATTTTTCCTCAAAGTGGTTTACAGTTTTGAATGTTCAAAATGCGGTGACACTGCTGAACCCTCAATTAAGGCCCCATTTATACTGCCATATAAAATTCAGATTATCTGCTTTGAACTAGATTATATGGCAGTGCAGACTCATATATTCTAATTCAAAACAGATAATGTGGATTATCAGATTGGATAATCTAGATCAGGGCTGCCCACGAAGTAGATCGCGATCAACCAGTAGATCGCGGGTCCAAAGGAGGTCGATCCCAGCCAGATGGGGTGTTTCTGCCCTGCGCGCGGCGTACCTTCTGCACACACCATCCACTGCCTCTGGGATGACTCCTCCGCCTTCATCCTCAGTGCCGTCGCAGCATAGTCCGAGGGGGGAGGGAGAGGAGGGCAACAGAGCAAAGGAGGGGGCGGGCGCCCAGCCCGCACATGTGCTTTTGGAGCATGCGGCGGCGTGTGAAGGAGCCATGAGGGAGGACAACCAGAATGAGGCTTTGGTAGCCATTTCCTGCCAAATCCATCTGCGACTGTGAGGAGTTCATCTGCTTGGCCACATTGATCAGCATTGAATGGCCTTGCAGCTGAAAGGTCTGTTTGCTTTAATTCTGCCTGTTTATATCTGTGGAATGATGTCAGGGTGGGAGAAGGAACTCTTGTCTGGATGCATTTTTGAATGTCCCATTGGCCACATTGATCAGCATTGAATGGCTTTGCAGCTGAAAGGTCTGTGTGCTTTAATTCTGCCTGTTTATATCTGTGGAATTATGTCAGAGTGGGAGAAGGAACTCTTGTCTGGATGCATTTTATGAAGTGTCCCTTATTTTTGCGAATAATCACATAAATGTCCCTTATTTGTTCTATCAAAATATGGGTAGGTAGATCTTTTTGACTTGGTTGTTTTATAAGTAGCTTGCATGCTGAAAAAGTGTGAGCACCCCTGATCTAGATTATATGGCAGTGTAGATCCAGCCTTAAAGGACACGAGGGGGGAAAAAGAAATAAAGTAAAAGCTTGGGGAATCAGGAAAATTTGACATCGGTGGAGTGTGAGCTGAGCTTTCAGCAAGCAATTGTGTCCAATTGAGACCATGCTGATCCTACTTGCAGGGTTTAGCCAGTGGTCCTTAGTCTCCTGGCTGGTGACAGAGGTCAGATCATTCTTACCCTTGTTTCTCCAATCTCGGGACACTTTACTGGGGGTGTCAGCAGTTTTTCCGCCCCAGCATTGAACAGGAAAAGAAGTTTCTTGCAACTGTACATTATGTGGGGCCAAGCTGATTTTCCGCTCACCCTTGGTGTTCTTGTTCTTCTTAAGCAGTAAAGGAGAAAGGTGAAAAATATATCTTGAAAGGAAAGAAAATGCAAGGAAAATACCTAATGTTGATTAAATATTTACACATTCAATTTAGTTAGCACAACAAACAGCCATGTCAGTACTCTTATACAGCCTGCTATAACAGGAAGCCAAATCTGGAAAGGGGAAAGCCCCCAGGCTCTGCCAAGAAAATACAAGAGCCATACTTCAGTTGTCAAGGAAACCTCCAGTAAGTGCCTAGGGATTGCATTACTCTCCAACATCTAACTTTGCCAAATTCTTCTTGAGCTGAAGGAGGTCATAATTTCTGACCAAGCAGTACCTTTCACCCATATGAGAAAATGAATGACACACCAGGTTTGTGGTGATCTTTTGGTTACTTTAAACAGGTCCTTTAAACAGGAAGTGTTCCTGTGTATCCAATTTCAAAAGTTCATGTGTGGAAGCTTTTCCACTCCATACAATCTTTAAATTCAGACTGTGTTGAAAATCTGTGGGGGGTTTTTTTAAAGGAGGAAGTCAATTGTTGTTGTTAACAGCTGTTAAGTCAGCTTCAACTTATGGCAAACCTATGAAAGAAAGACCCCAAGTCACTGTATCAGCAATAGCCCTACTCAGGTCTTACTGATTTAGGGTTGTGGCATCCTTGATTGAGTTTTTCCTTCTATAATGAAATGTTCCTCTTTTCCTATAGCCTTCTACCTTAACCATGCATTATTTTCTTTTCATATGAGTCTTCTCATCATATGTTCATAATACAATAGCTATAGTTTAGTCAAGAGTTCGAGCTTGATTTGCTCTAGAACCTGTTTATTTGTTTCTTTATTGGTCCAGAGTATCAGTAGCATTGTTTTCTAGCACCACTAGCTTCCTTCTCTGTCTAGTTTTCACATCCATATTTGTAAATCTGAAATATGATGGCTTGTACCAGTCTAACTTTTATATTAATATACAGTATATCTTAACATTTCAGGATCGTGTCTAATTCATTCATAGTTGCCCAATCCTGAATTACTAAGTGTCTTCATTGTTTGCTTTAAAGTTATGCAAATCATCTATAGTAATTATTTTAGTTTTTAAAAATATTCAGCTGTAAATATATATTGTTAACTAGTCACATAACTGAGGCATCAATTGAAAATGTGAGTCTACTTTATACTGAATAATATCACTGACTTCTCTCACCTATGGTTATGATAGCTTGGCCTTCCTTCCTTTCTACCTACTGCTTTCTTCACATCCCTTTCCATGGGGCTCAACATTTGCTCATCTCTTTGCTTCAGTTCCCAGTCTGTTGTAGACCATTTGGGCTACTCCAGGAACACAAGTCTGGTTGCTAGGCAATTGGTAAACAGAAGGTTCTTACAAAGAACCTTTGTGATATCACTGATGATTCAACCAACCTCCAACTTCAGCTTAGGCTTTCTTGCTACCAGCCTTGCTCTCACTGTAGGTGCGGGATTAGAAGTATTTTGAACTGTCCATAGTGTCAGTTTGCCTATGCTAAAAGCCCCCCCCCCCCCGAGTATTAGACAACATGTAAAATTTTAATGACCTATTGATAATTTGAAAATATAATTAGGTTTCCCCTCCCTGCCAGCTGAGAGGAGAGGGCTATTTTTCTGGCCTCCAATGAAGGTATCTAGTCCTGGCTGGAACCGCTTTTTTGTGGGGCAGGGCTAGCCTATTTAAGGCTAAGCAGTCCCTGCAGCTCCACATTAGGAGTTGAAGGGACTGCACAACTGTGGGTGCAGGTGGTGGTGCATGGGGTCATTAGCTTCCTCCTTTTCCCCAATGCAGCTGTAACATGGGGGGATCCCTTGGTGGGGAGGGACCTTCCTTTACCTAAGGGGGTGGGTGCCCAATTTGGGCTGTCCTTAGGCCTGTCGGGACCAGTTTCCTGCCCGTGTATGATATGAAAAATGCATGAGAGATCTTGGTGGGATTTGAAGTGGGCAACAGGCCAGTGTTCCAGTCAAAGGTGCCTTGCAGCTGGTGGTGAGGAATGTTCTGGAGACCTCTGGGTCACTGAACTCCCTGTGAGCACAGTTAGGGTACCTTGTTCTGCACCTCCCCCCACACACACAGTGGGCTTGCTACTCTTCAACCTGATCTCTCCAGGCTCTATTCAGGGGGCAGATGGAGGGCCTTTTTTAGTATGGTGTACCTGGGCCCTGACAAAGACATGGGGGAGGAGGCTCTGGCTGCTTTGGTTGTGTGTGTGCAGGTGCTGGAGGGAGAGTCGGGGGGAAGTCCCCACTTCAGAACCCAAGACTGCATAGAGGTCAGGTAAGACACTGCTGATTAAAACTCTTGCTACTCATGTATCTGCTTTAGAAGACAAACACAGAAAGGCTGTCAACAAGCAGGCTAAGACACAGCCAGCTGGGACTGTGGAGACAATGGCATTGGTGAGTGGGACTCCTATGGCTCTGAAGCCAGGTGAAAGTGGGACTTTGACCATGGGATGACTAGGCCTGGCCATGGGGAGCTCCAAGCATGCAAACCAGCAGGCCACAACAGCAAGCATCTACTTAAGTGCAAGACCTGGTTAGCTATCCCCAACTGTTGGTCAACAGTGGCAATTGCAGGATACTGGTTGGCCCCTAAGTCCAAGAATTTTTGGCTTGCTTCAAACCCAATGGGGGGAGTCAGCACCCTGGCCTGCAAAGGTACCGCCTAAAATCATGCAGATATAGTGCTTCAGGCAGTTGGCGCTGAACACTGTCAATCACTCAAAGCCAGTGCAGGCCCCCACACTTCCTCCTTCCGGAAGGAATTGAATACTTGGATGTTTGGACAAGCCTTTGAGAATATCTAGCCCCAATGGTCCACAATTAATGACACAGCACTGCACTTTCATACCATGCCCTAGCTCATGAGCTACAACTATTCCCTTGTTCATGTTTACAGTTGACCATGTTTTATGACAGTTCTCACCATAGGTTATTGGGTACTGTTTTGAGCTTGAATTGTTGTCTTATATGCTATTGGTTTTATCTTTTATTGTATTGTGTATTTAATTTATGCATTGTTTTAGGCACACTGTGCCATGTATAAGCTGCCCTGAGTTCCTTTGGGGAGATGGAGGCGGGGTACAATAAGAAAATGTTGTTGTTGTTGTTGTTATGCTAACCAATCTCTGGTATTTTGGAGTGAGGAAGTAGTCTGCAGAATCGGACTAGCCTTAGCCTCAAGTTCCAAAACAGCATACATCAGAGCGGTACAGAACTTCACAGCCTACAGGACACAATACAGCTGAAGTAAACTTTAGCCAACCCATGTTGAACATATTTTACAGTTTTGTATCTTTCATAAAAGGAAGGGATTTGTGTCACAGTCCATCCTGGCCAAGATTTCATCCCTGGCATTCTGGTTCAAAGTGCAGAGCTACATAGATTTCATAGAAGAGTTTCAGGTGCAGAAGCTGCTTGAGTGGTGAACATGAGAGCATGGTAAGACCCTGAACCCTTGGCAGCCTCTATTGTCTGTAGTTTCAGAGAACACTCTAAACCACAACAATGACAGATCTGGACCAACAGAGCATATTAGAGGGGCTTGAGGAAACTGACCCTGTATGGTGGAAGTTGTAGTTAACCTCACTTCAAAAGAGCACTCTGAACCACACAGCTGATGGATCTGGACTAAACTTGGCACACAAAACTTCCATGACCAACATAATATACTGGAGGGGACTGGGAAGATTTTCCCCACAATCCTCCAGCCTTATAGTTGTGAGTGTGTCCCCCGTATATCCTGGCAGCCATATTTCTAGATCCAGCTGATTGCCCATGAATGGGAATTTAGCCTTTCCATTTATCAAGTTTTAGAGGTCTTTTGCCCCCTTTAGGTCATATTAGTTTGCTTTGTGATAATTTTATTCTGCATCTGACTAGAAATTAAAACACATCCTCCCTTCCTTTCCATACAAAACCAAATTATAATTTTAAAGAGGTTCTCCTACAGATGAATGGCAGAACGCAGCAAAAGAGGAAATTAGACACATTCCTTTATTTTTGGCATCCAGTCTCAGCTTAATAATAAATAACTTTTTTTTCAGTCAAGAGATTTGTCATATTGCTTCGATGAAATCACAAAGAAATCCAATAATACAGCACCCAGGGAATCCAGGAAAGGAAAGGAGTGAGGGAGAAAAAAGAATGGATAAGGTGGGGAAAACATCCAAGTGAGTCTCCAGCAGAATAAACGTCGTAATAGTATATGCATGATTAAAGACCAAGAAATACCCACATTCTTAATTTTATTCAATTTAGACAATGTAAGATTATGAACTGGTGAGCAAAGCCCCTAGCAATTTAGCAAAGGTAAAATGTATTAATCTATTAGGTATGATTTATAGTTCAGTCTACTTCTAGGACTGCCATTACATATAATATAGAGCAGCAAAGTTGTAGTTTCTTCCATGGTTGCTCCCTTGTGGTTTATGATAAAATTAGTGTTCTGCCTACATGCTTAGGAGTGGATTGTATAGTGGCCTAAAAAAAGGATACATAGTGAGGTATATAACCATGCAATCTATGTAGGTAGATCAAAATTTTCAAATGCTAGTATTCCAGATGTTTTAAACTTTAACTCCCAGGAGCTCCAGCCAGCTTGGACAATAGTCAGTGATTCGGGGAGCTAAAGTCCAAAGCATATGAACAAAATTTGAGATCCACTGGGGCAGAGGAAGAGAGATGCTGCAGTATACTTTGAAAACACATGATGGAGCAGTATCCTGTTAAAATCAAGCAGGTCAAGGTAGTAAATATTTGGATGGAAGAACCTCCACTCCGATGGTAACATTATATACATTATGTATTTTGAATTGAATAAAGAAAATATGTATCTAAGTGTAATTAACAATATGGATGTCATTAGGGAGTTTGCAATTATATTGTATGCAAAAGTACTCTGATGGACTCATGTTGGGGGCTTTTACTATTAACAAGCATTGTCAAATAGCATTATTCAGTCACTTAATCCCCACTCCCTCACTATTTTAAAAAGTCATTTTCTGAATTAGAAAATAAAACTGAAAGCTACAGTCTGGAAGAGTTACAAATGAAAGAGAGGACAAAATGCGAAGTTCCTGTAATAATGTGCAAATGAGATAGGTGAGATAGAAATGAAATACTGCTCTAGAAGCACCTAGAAGCACTGTATGCTCATGTATAAATTGACCTCATTAATAAGTTGAGAGTAGATTTGGCAACCACATTATGGTTTTTCATATGACCCATGGATAAGTTAAGGGTCATTCTACAAAAGAGGCCAGCTGCCCTTGGCCACCATAGCTACCATTTTCCTATCCAGGCATTCAAATAGGCCTTTCACCACTCTACTCAAAATAGGAACCATGCCCTTCTCTAAGTAGAATGGCAAAAGACAAGAGCTTAGTCCTTCTCAGGAGAGCCTAGAAGAAACATTGACTCCCTTTACTCTCGGTGCTTCTTTAAGCACCAGAGAGCTACTGCTGCCACCACCATTTTCCTGTCTAGACATTCAAAACGGCCAGTAGTGGAACTATAGAGCAGTGTTTCCCAACCTTTTTTGAGCTGCGGCACACTTTTTACATTTACAAAATCCTGGGGCACACCACCAACCAAAATGACACTCTAACACAGTAATACACATAGTTAATATGTTTTTAATGTATTTATACACTCAGTGTGAAACCTGGGCCTGTTTCGATGAACACAACAGTATGGTTTTGCCCACAAAACATACTAATACTAACCCAAGGAGGGACCATCAGTCAAAAAATTGATTTTGTCATTTGGGAGTTGTAGTTGCTGGGAGTTATAGTTCATCCGCAATCAAAGAGCATCCTGAACTCTTGCAACAATGGAATTGAACCAAACTTGGCATATTGAACTCTCATTACCAACAGAAAGTACTGAAAGGGTTTGCTTGGGAATTGACCTTGAGTTTGGAAGTTGTAGTTCACCTACACCCAGAGAGCACTGTGGACTCAAACAATGTTATGTTATGTTGTTATTTGTTTTCTATCCAGAATCACAATGTTGGAAGGAGGCTCACCACTTTAAGGTCCCTAAAATAGGCATGGGAAAACTTCGGCCCTCTGGGTGCTTTGGACTTCAACTCCCACCATTCCTAACAGCCTGAAACCCTTTCCTGTTTAAGTGGCTGGGGGGGGGGGAGGAAAAGGGCCGGAGGCTGCTAGGAATGGTGGGAGTTGGAGTCCAAAACACGTGGGGTGAGTCTGCGCAGTAGAAGGGAGCCCGAGTGGAGAAGAAAAAGTGTTCGACAGGAGGGGGAAGAAAGGGTATTGGAGGTTCCAATTTCCCACAGCACAGCTGAAGATCGCTCATGGCACACTAGTGTGGCACGGCACACTGGTTGGGAAACAGTGCTATAGAGGAAAGAGTATAGAAGGTTGGTGCTTTTTAAAAATTCTCCCAGGACAGATTGATCTCTGACTTTTTGTTACTGTGTTATGTTATTTCAGCTTCCGCAATAACTAGAGGTTTGGAGCCCAATGTTGTCTAGCTTTCCAGAAGGCCAGATGAGACACAGTTAGGTTGAAGACAAAATCAGAAGCTTTATTATAAATGTCCAAAGAAGATGTTAGCAGAGACAGCACTCCAAAGAACTGACATATCACAATTGTGAACATACAGATTTCTTTATAGCACTTTAACAGCTATTCATGCCTACTGTGCTGGCTTCCGAATGGTTCAAAAAGTGGCTGGCTAAGATTTGCTCCCTTGTTGGTCTGGAGCTCCATTCAACATCAGCGCTGGCTGGTCCCCACCATGGCGGGAGATTTTAATAAACGGTCATTGGATTATTTTGAATATTTGTCATTATTTATTGATCACAGAAGAGGGGTGCAATCGGAAAGGCATGTGGTGGTGGTGGGGAGCTATAATGGGCTGAAATGGGTTTTGATATCTCACCTTCAGCTAATACAATGGGTTTCATATGGGAAAACAAAAAGGGTCCTTAAGGTGTTGGCCATCCATGAGGAGGGGTACAGTTTGGTGACAGGGATGAAGAAACATTCCCAGGAAAAAAAATCAGATCATATCAGAGAGAAACAGAAAAAGACCCAGAGGCTTTTGTGTAAGCTCATTGTGTGTGCCATGCGTGTTCCCAGGGCACTGTGAAGGGATTATAATAATTGAGGTCACATCCTGAGGTCAACATTCCGAGGAAAATTCATGAAAGGTTACTATAGGACAAAGGAAATAGTCAATGCAGGCTTGCTGTATATCTCAATGGAGCCGCAGACCATAATTCAAAATTTTAGGGTCTAGTTTCGAATCATAACTCCTTTCTTGGATAAGAATAAAGGCACAGTGCTTGGATTGCCTTTGAATGAATCAACCTGGGTTTTGGATTCAATTTTGCACTAAAATTTATAGATTTCTACATGAGTGTATATACAGTATATACAATGTTTGTTACATGTTATAATAATAATCTTCAAGTTATTGTACTTCAAGTGGGATGACTCTTCTTTTACGAATGGAAAACAAAGGATGTGCAGAATTTCCCAGTGATATTGTGATAGGAGGTTCTTCTGTGTGAGGAAGGGGCTATACATAATGAGGTCTGTTACAGTGCCACAGATGACAGAGACTGGGTCTCCTGATGGAAAAGGACAATTCTTATATGCAGCTTCACTTGTGCTAGAGAAAACAAACAACTCCCCCCCTGCTTTAAAGTGATCATAATAATCTGATGAGAAGCAACTTTCACTTGACCGCCACTGAATACAGCTTTTCTTCTTTGTCCCAGCAAATTCCTGCGAACTAATCCTGACCACATCTACATAAATCCATTGTGGCTTCTTTTCTAAGACCATGTTCAATTGTGACAGACCTCGGGGACTTTTCTACATATTGATTTTGATTTGCATTCCTTGCAGGACATTCCTTATGTCATCCTTTCCTTTCTGGAGTTCTCTATCTAACATACATTTGTTATTCACATGTTTGCTCATAAAATTATGCCCGGACAAATGCCTTACCTTTTGGGATGACAGAATAAGGTTTGCTTGTCTATTGTTCACCTAATTGAACCTTTCTTCAGAAATATTACACTTTTGACAGAAGAAACCTTCTATATAGATGCATTCTCTATTCTCATGGGTGGCTAGTGGAAACAGCAAAACCTGTGCCCCACGACGCAGTCTAAAATCCAACAGAATGGAAAAGACCACAGGCACTGTGCCTCATATGCAGGAAGGCACTGGAAAAATAGGCTGTTTGAAACTGGTATATTTTATCTGCCTTTCCTTGCCACAAGTGCACCACTTTTGAAGAACATCATCTCTTTTATGACCTCATTAGATGGCTGCCAGCATTACTCTGCATTGTAGAGGGGCATAGGGAATCTGGTGTCCCATGCCCCGCATGGCCCAGATTCAGGTAAGGGTGATCAGATGGGTGTGTGTGGCTTCCCTCCATGGATTTGATTGCAACATGCGGGTCTGCCAGTGTTACACTGGTGGCAGCATGTGCTGGCTCTCCCCTCAACCAATGGAGCCACATCATCTGATGGGAGTCAAATGGCTCTGTGGGTGACTTGGGCCAAAATAGGCAAATGCTGCCAATTTTAGCCCTATGTGATGAGGTCAAATGTGTAGTACAATTTAGCCTAAAACAGAATTCTGAGTGCTTTTCATGACTGCAATAATACATACCATGGGCATGAAGTCCTAAAGAAAGTCTGAACTACTGCAATAGGCATGGACTAAACCTATGGTAGGCCCCTTGATGGTTGAACCGCTGAGCTGCTGAGCTTGCTGACTTAAAGGTTGGAGGTTCAAATATGGGGAGCGAGGTGAGCTCCTGCTGTTATGCCCAGAATCTGCCAATCTAGCAGTTCGAAAACATGCAAACGTGAGTAGATCAATAGATGCCGCCTTGGCGGGAAGGTAATGGTGCTCCATGCAATCATGCCGGCCACATGACCTTGGAGGTGTCTATGGAACACACTGGGTCTTCAGCTTAGGAATGGAGATGAGCACCACCCCCCAGAGTCAGATACAACTAGACTTAAAGTCAGGGGAAACATTTACCTATACCTAAGTCTATGAAACAGCATCAAACCCAGCAACATTACACAGATGGAAACTGTTAAATGTGTGGTCACACTTGGATAGTCAGAATGTGATCAAGATGGCAGGTGCTTTTAATGAGAAAAAACACACAAGCTAGGAGAGTCGGCAACAGTTTGCTTTGCCTGAGTCTACTGGGAATGACAAATGTCTACTCCTCTCCCTTCCCATAATGAGTTAAGTGTATTTTGAACTCAGTTTAGAGCAATTCATGTAAGCTGAAGACAAAGGGGAGGTGGAATGAGATGAGGAAAGAGACAATGGGCTATTTGTTAAAAATATGAAAAATGAGATGATAGAAGATTAATAGGAAAGTCTTAATTGGATGGTATACAGCATATCAGTAGGGTTAGGACATTTGCATGCAGATACACATAAACAAATATTTTAGTTCTAGATCTTAGAGCCCCATTTGGGTATGGAGCTAGGTGCTGAGTTAATTTTCTTGGAAGTTGTACTCCAATGGAGTCTAAGTCAACATAGATGGGATCAAAATATCAACATACATTAGCTTAAAGGTTGTACTGGCAGGAAGTAAGACATAGGAGCTGCTTTCAACCTGATACAACTGGTGAAAGAAAAATATACAGAGCCAAGTGAACCACCCAGTGTTGAGGGCATGAGAAAAAAAGGGGCATGGCAAGTGAATTGTAACTTCTAGAGGACAAGATTGAGCCCCCAAGAATTGAGTTTTCCTTCGTTGAACATGGCAAAGACACTGAGTATTTCCTCACTTCCCAGTGACAAATAGACATGGAAGGCATGGAAATTAGGCATGGGTAGGTTCAGTTGGAAACTTCATAATTTGGAATAAATTCAGATCAAATGCCTTTTTGAAGCAATTACGAAGCAATTTCGAAGCGATTTTGAAGCGATTTCGAAGCGATTTGGGAACCCGGAGGTATTCTTGCCATTTCGAAGCTTTTTCTGACATTTCTCTTATGAATCAATAAGTGAGTCAGAAATTATTCAGCTTTTTAAACCAGTGTGGATGAATTCCCTTCATTTCCTTTCCCTCCCACATCAGTCCCGGGTGAGAGCCCTGTTTAACCCAGTTTAGATGGCTTTCCTTCAGTTTCCTTCCTCTCCCACGTCAGTCCTGGGTGAGAGCTGCTGTTTAAACCAGTGTGGATGAATTTCTTCCCTTTGCTCCCCCCTTTTTCCTGGAATAAAACAACTACTTTCAAAGTAAAGGCCACCCAATGAAACAGGAAATAACACTTTGAAACCATTAATTAAGGATTTGGAAGTCTCGGAAGTTTTGAAAAGTTTTGAACTTTTTTCCTGTGAAAATCAGAATTGACTTTAGATCAAACCACCAGCCCCCCTACACCTGAAACAAATTTTGAACCATTTTTAAAAATCAAACAAGCCTAATGGAAATGCTCAGCTCTGATAACAGGGTCCAATGCAAGTTGAACTTCACAGGGAGGTGGTGGGGTGGGGGATGTCCCTAAATATTTTACTTCCTAAGGCAGGACAATGTTATGGGTCATTGTATCTAATCCACTCAAATTATTTTGACACAGGAGGCTGAAACCTCCACAAACCTCTCTCTCTTTTCAGCTCTGGCTGAAAAGGAAATAATAAAATGTGTTACCCTTTCATAAGATTACAAATCCACACTTGAGAAAGTTGCTGCAATTTGCCTAGTGGTAGGGCTGGCTAAAGCTAGCCAATTGTGACCAGGGGCTGCTATTTGGAGAGGTTGGAGATTGTTTCAAATAATGCAGTGTTCCAGTTATGATTTGTGAGTAGATAAGACAGATTAATAACTGATTCGGAATGACAGTTCTTAACTTCATAATTACTATAAATATGTAACTTGACTGGGCATGTGATAAGTGGTTGCAGTGCTGATTGCACACCTTGGGTGTTCCCTACCTTTGCCTTTCCTCACTGTTCTGAAGCTTGTTTTTCCCTGCCTCCTGCCTAAATGACAGCTTGCGTGCCATGTGAGGCTTCTACGTTGCAGTCTGTCTGCTTCATGAATGGGTTTTCTGCTTGGTGACTCACAGGTAACAGCAGCAAGAGAGAAGCAAAGAGAAGACCACCTGTCATGCAAGGATGTGGTAAAACCTTTGCAGTACTACTGTAACCATGTGTTCACTTGAATAGCTTTGTGTCGGAAGCGGCTACAGTTATTCTGGCATGTTTGCAAAGCTTCTTCTTGTACCTGATTAGAAACTTGGATTGTTTTGTCTTTGTCCTTTGTGAAGTTCACAAAAGTAAATATATACACCCTTTAAAAACACCTCAAGCACTTTGGAACAATCAGCAAAGCTGCCAAACCAGATTGCTTCTTGGAGTATTCTCCTCTTAGTGGTTTTCAGTTTGTCTTGGAGACAGGACTGCTTTTTTCATCTTTTGTGGTGTACTTCCTTACATTGCTCCCCCTCCCCTGAATGCAAACATGCAGGCAAGATAGATCTTGGCTGCTCAGGCATCTTGAAAACAAAGATGCTCATTGCTCTGTTCAGAATCCTCTCCCAGAGTTTCCACATTCTTAGGTTTTATTCATTACTCTAATTGGAGGAGTTGAGAATTTTATGGCCCTAAATATTGTTGGAGTGTAGATATAAGCAGCATTCCTTACCCATGATCAGTAAATCATGGGTAAGGAATGCTAGGTGTTACAGTCCAATAATACCTGGAGGCTTACATTATTCCCAAACATCTCATGGTGTTCTCAGACAGAAACCACATATATCTCCCTCCACCATATGATTAATTCTATAAGATGGGTGTGTGTGTGTTGGAAGCAGACCCGGATCAGGTCCTTTTGGCGCCCTAGGCCAAAGGCTCTGAGTCTGCCCCTGCCCCCGGCTCTGCCCCGCCGCTGGCTCCGCCCCACCCCACCCCCGGCTTTGCCCCCGGCTCCGCCCCACGATCGAAAAAGCCCAGTGATGGGTTGCGGTCAGGTGAAATGTCTTTGGGCTGGGCATGACCAGGAGGTTATGTTCTTCAGAATGCAAAGATCTGGTGGGATGATACGGGGTGAGGCGGTCCCGCAGGTACACTGGCCCCAGACCATGTAAGGCCTTAAAAGTCAGAATTAATACTTTGAAGGTGATCCGGCATTCTATGGGTAGCCAGTGCAGTTTGCGCAGAATAGGCGTGATGTGAGAGCTTCCCGGACTCCCCGTAAGGAGACGAGCTGCAGCGTTCTGCACCAGCTTAAGTTTCCAGATCACCGACAGAGGAAGGTCAATGTACAGAGTGTTACAGTAGTCTAGCCTCGAGATGACTGTGGCTTGAACCACTGTGGCCAGGTCGCAAGGTATGGTTATTCATATGCTGTGTGAATTTAGTTTTGACTGTGCCCCTCCTTGCTCATGTCATATCAAACATTTTCTACTCAGTCAGAAGTGGTTTATTATTTGGCTTGGGGGGTAGCTCCTTCCTGTATTTGAGTGTGTGTTCATGTCCGCATCCATGCCTGGTAATTCTGTCAAGAGAAATAAGAATTAGTTGTTTCAAGCTACCACCAGACATTACTGCAGGAGGCATATGGTTAATTGACAGGAATTGTGGTATGCCACATATTGTGTTTGCCATCTTTTGAATCTAGAAATTCTAGTATCTGAATCAGGCAGAGAGCACCAGGGAGAGGCCAAGAGTCTGATGCCAGTGAAACTGAGAAGTCCTGTCTATGTAGTTCTCAACAATTCTATATTCTCAGGGCTGCTGTTGGCAAGCATGTCTGGCTAAGCCTCCAATGGAAGGCTTTGTAGGTTGGAAGGGCAGGGAAGAGGATAATAAGGAATTAAGGGTGCCAGTTTCACTGCTTTGGGCACTACAAGGAAAGCAAACTTGGCACAATTCCTTTCTCAGCTTGGCTGGCAACTTTTCACCATCTAGAGTTATCTAGACTTCTGTAGTACTGTTTGGACATCCAGCAATTCCCCTCAACCATTTAGAGCAGGCATGGGCAAACTGTTTAACATGGGGGCTGCATTGTGAGCCGGGGTGGGAGGTGGGGTGGAGGCAGAGGGTTGTGGGAAGTGGCCGGTGGGGCGGTTGGTGCAGGGTGGAGGGTTTTACACACAAATGTCCAGGTTTCTCAGGACACCTCTGGGCAGCTGCATGTGCCTGTAGGGTCCTCTCAGCAGGTGGGGAGAATAGGGTGAGACGTGGCTGCTAAAAGCGGTCAAGAGAGCTCTTGGCCATCATGTGTCTCTAAAACAATAATATACTGCAGAGTAGTAACTATGTAACACATGAAGGACATTCACTATATACAAGTAATTCAATTCTCATAAATTGTATTTGAAAGATTCCCAAGGCTGATATATCAGTAATAAATGATAATATATCACAATTTGATATCACACATGAGAACATTCAATGCAAGGGGGGCCCCAGACATACACCACGCCAATAATGGAAATGAAATATGCAAAGGTATACACGGGTAATATACATAAGGAACGAAATACAGACCAGAGAGCAGAAAAACCAGTGGTTCGGTTCAATTGTCCATGCTTTTAAGGCCGCTCAACGTCCCGGAATGGAAGTAGTTCATAATTATCAATTGTCCCCATTAGGCATGTTTTAGAACCCAAAAATAGGGAATCGAAAATCTAATGGGGGGGTTATTAGTAAGGAAGACTTACAAAAAAATTCCAAAAATTTCTAAAATGTAACTTAATTACTAACGAAATTCTTTAGTAGTTCGTATGCCAGTGCATGCGCATTTCAGATGGTTTTGGCCTACAACTCCCAGAAATCCTAACAGCTGGTAAATTGGCTGGGATTTCTGGGAGTTGTAGGCCAAAACTTGAATAAATCACACTGAATTCTAGATGGGACTCTCCAAATAGGAAGGAGGGAGGGAGGGAGGGGTATTCTATTCTTGAAGCAGCAAAAAGAAGGAGGAGGAGCCCCCCCCGGCTCCTCGCTGCCTCTCTCTCACCCCGATCCCGAGGGAGCAAGGGCCCAAATTTGCCCAGGCTGGTCATATACCTACATTCCATGCAAACGCTGGCTTTTCCCGGGCTAATAAGAGAAGAGCCCGTTTGCACTGCATGAGGAGAGACCAGTCAGAATACTTCGGTTTGAATTTTACCTCTTGTTATTGTTATTACTGCTGTATTATTGCATGTGCATGGAATGTAGGTATATGACCAGTTGATTACTTATAATATTAGGCACTTACAGTAGCATTCATTCTATTATACATTAGGTTGGTTTCTCACCCCAATACTCTTTGATGCTTTAGATCCTGGCAGGGCAGGAGAGGCAGGGAAGCCTGGAAAAATGTAAACAGAGGTTTACTCAGAAGTAAATCCACAAGGAGGGCCCTTCATCCAAAGGGCCCTCCTTGCAGATTTACTTCTGAGTAATCCTCTCTGTTTACATTTTTCCGGCTTCCAGCCGAAAAGAAGGAGCGAGTTTAGGGCTTGCCTTGTCATAATAATTATTGGCAAGGGAGGCGGGAGGGTGGTGAGAGAGAAGGAGGGTGCTCCCCCCTTACGACCTAATAATGACACTTAAGAAAATCCTGGCCCCCGAAGTTCGAAAAAGAATGTCCACTTCCTGGTTGGCGTTCCAGGTGTGGAAATACTCGAAAGTAGCATTTCTTACGAATTTCTTATGAAACGAATCATTTTCATAACTTTTTTCTCATGCCTAGTCCCCATGCACAACCAAAAAGCCCAATGTCCAGACATGGGAGAATGGATTCCAAAATAATGCCCAATATGCAGCCAAACGGACGGTGGAACCGTCGTGGCCCTTCCCAGCGTCCGTTTGGCTGCATATTGGGCTTTATTTTGGAAACCATTCTCCCACGTCTGGACATTGGGCCTTTTTGGTTGTGCACGGGGACAATGGATAATTATGAACTACTTCCATTCCGGGACTTTGAGCGGCCTTAAAAGCATGGACAATTGAACCGAACCGCTGGTTTTTCTGCTCTCCGGTCTGTATTTTGTTCCTTATGTATATTACCCGTGTATACCTTTGCATATTTCATTTCCATTATTGATGTGGTGTGTGTCTGGGCCCCCCCTTGCATTGAATGTTCTCATGTGTGATATCAAATTGTGATATATTATCATTTATTACCGATATATCAGCCTTGGGAATCTTTCAAATACAATTTATGAGAATTGAATTACTTGTATATAGTGAATGTCCTTCATGTGTTACATATATACACCATGTGTCTCTGCCTTAGCTCTCCTCTCAGCTCAGGGCATGGGGGGATGGTGTGTGTGTGTGTGTGTGTGTGGGGGGGGGTTAACACATCACCTCCCAGCATGGTGATGCAGCAGGCTGATGAAACCTCATGCCAAGAGGACAGGGAGACACATAGCTGCCAAGAGCTCCAGAAAAGTCTGAGCAGCTGCATATCTCTGTTTCAGCCATTCTCCCAGGCTGAAAGGACAGGGAGACTGATGAGGACCAGAGGAAAGAGCCTAAGGGGACATGTCTGGCCCGCAGGCCTGGGTTTACCCATATCTGATTTAGAGTATTATCATCTTCTGTGCGCAGAAAGGGGGCAGCTTTCAAAACCAGGATGGCAGTGCTAAATGACTTCTCTGTCTCCTGGGAAGCTTGATGTGATGTTACTCAAGAACATCCCAAGGCTCAGGTTAAATACATGGGAGAAATGGAGATTAGCAGACTGTAGAGAGCTAAGGCATCTTATAGAGGTGTGCATTTTTTCTTTGCCTTTGTAATTCAGATCAAATTCATTAAATTCTCACTTATGAGGCAATTTCCGATTTGTGAGAGTGGCCCGCACCAAAAAATTAAGAATAAAAACTTACTCCATACTTTTAATTTTAATTTTGTAAATCTGGCAAGACTCCTAAAGTCAGTTTCAGATTCAGTGCAAGGAAGCAAAGTTGAAAGCAAAGCCAAAAAGGCTGCCTTAATTGCCTTGCCTTTGTAAATTAATGGAGTCTCGCCAGTAGGAGTGGGTGAAAGAGGGAGCAGTGTTTGCTGGGAACAGAACTCTGTGAAATGTAGTTTGGGAAGGGAGGAGCCCTATGCCAAAGAATTCAAAAGGCCCTGCCCTAAGCTACATTTCTCAGAATGCAGTACACTGTTCAGCATCACAGAGATTTGCCCCTCCATAGCCAGCCAGAGTTCAAATAAATTATGATTTTTGTTCCTAGGTTATGCATGTCATTTCCTAATTGGTCCTATCATAAAACATGGGGAAAGTTTATTAAACTGCAAAAACTTGTCTTTGTGTGAGGACATTGTGTTATAGAACATTTTGCTATAGTCTCCAGTCCACCAATTTAACACCGTCATCCACCCATTTACCAAAGATTTTGGCAATAATAATAGCTTTATTTATATCCTGTCACCATCTCCCATAAAGACCCGGGGTGGCTTATAAAACAGCACATAATAGTGCTATAAAACACATAAAATACAAGTAAAATATATCAACATTAGTAAAAAACAAAGTTCCTGGAGTAGAAGTACTACTTTCAAAGTAAGGACAATTAAACAGGAAATAACACTTTCAAATTAGGAGTATGTTGTTGTTGTTATTATTATTATTATTATTATTATTATTCAGGAGCAGGATGGCTATCTGTCGGGGTGGTTTGATGGTTTCTACACTAAGAGATTTGCTCCTGTGTTATAAATGTCATTATTTATTAAACTGCAAAACCTTTGTATTTGAACAGGGGACATTGTGTTATAGCACATTTTGTTATCCAGTCCACCAATTTAACATTGTCATTCATCCATTTAACAAAGTTTTTGGCTCAAAAACAAAGTTCCCAGTGTAGAACCAGTACAAAGTAAGGACTACGCAATTAAACAGGAAATAATACTGTCAGACTGGGAACATATTTTATCATTTAAAAAGTTGTTTTTAAAAACTTTGAAAATTCTCCTAAAATCCATGGATAAGTGAAACGTTTTGAACTTTGATGGACTAAGAGTGATAAATGTGTTCTACCACTGTAGTGAGTTTCATCCCAGTACCTGTAAAAATGAGGCAGAAATGAGTCCCTGAAGTTTCCCCAATTATAGTAATTATGTGCAATTACTAAAATGAAAGAGTAATGAAATTTTGTAATTCTCATTATATTTATTTATTTAAAATTTTTGTACCCCGATCTTCTCACCTCCATAGAGGGACTCAGACCGGCTTACAGCAAAATTAAATGCTAATACAAATTAAAAACATCTTACAACAAAACAGATTAAAATACATAACAATAAGAAACATAAAAGCCAAATCGCCGGCTAAAAACAAGTTCAACTAGGTCTGTAAACATGGTCACTCATTTCGAACTATAATCAATCTCAGTCTATTCTGGGAATGCTTCATTCCAAAGCCAGGTCTTCACCAGCCTCCTGAAGGATAGGAGGGAGGGGGCAGAGCTAAATTTTCTTGGGAGAGAGTTCCATAGCCGAGGGGGCACCACAAAGAAGGCCCTGTCTCTCATTCCCACCAGACCCGCTTGCGAAGATGGCGGGACTGAGAGCAGGGCCGCTCCAGAGGATCTTAATTTCTTTGATGGTTCATAGGGGAGAATCCATTCAGATAGGTAAACTGGGCCGGAACTGTATAGGGTTTTGTAGGTTAAAACCAGCACTCTGAATTGTGCTCGGAAACTAATTGGTAGCCAATGGAGCTGGCGCAACAAGGGAGTTGTGCGCTCCCTGTACCCTGCTCCTGTTAGTAACCTGGCTGCCGAGTGTTGGACTAATTGCAGATTCCAGGCCATCTTCAGAGGCAACCCCACATAGAGAGCATTGCAGTAGTCTACACGGGATGTTACCAGAGCGTGGACTACCATGGCCAAGTCAGACTGCCCAAGGTACGGGCGCAACTGGCGGACAAGTTTTAATTGTGCAAAAGCTCTCCCGGCCACCACTGAGACAGGGTTCCAGGCTTAGCAATGAGTCCAGGACCACTCCCAGGCTGTGAACCTGTGCCTTCAGGTTTGTAACAAATTATTCACTAACTATACTTTAGAAACACTTTAGAAACAAATCACCAGCACTCTCCAGTTTTCCAAGAATTGCCCCTATATCCTGCTGCAGGTAAGGTAAAATGTTGCTATAAGTGCTGGATGGGGCAAGTACCAAGCTCCCAGGCACAGTCTTTCTTTATACAACTTCCTATCTGTATTCCATTTATTTTTCCTTTTTGCAGTTATGTTATTCTTGACCTTGATACTACCGGGTAAAGTGGTTTAGTGAAGAACAGCAAGATGCTAGTATAGAAATCAGCAGAAACTGCTCCTTTCAAAGATACTTTCTGAATCTCCCCATTCCAGCCATCTGTGAAAATTCAAAATGTATTTACTTCCCTGCTGGCTAGGTTCCAACTCTCACCTGTTCTTTATTTGCAAACAGAACACAAACAGATACACACAAACTCTGAGGCAAACACTTGTTTCCTAAAGACACCGGAAAGCACTGAAAGCTGCTGTCTTATATATCTTTTCTCATCTTGCCAGTTGAAAACAATGAGTCTACATAAAACTATATAGGTGAGTTGAGGTTGCATGCACATAGGGAAGGCATAGTTTAGGGCAGTGGTTCTCAGCCTTACTAATGCCGTGACCCCTTAATACAATTCCTCATCTTGTGGTGACCCCCAAACATAAAATTATTTTCATTGGGCATTGAACTTGAGTTTTAGAGTTGTAGTTCACCTACATACAGACAGCACTGTAGACTCAAACAATGGTGTATCTGGAGCAAACTTGGCACAGATACTCAATATGCTCAAATGTGAACACTGGTGGAGTTTGGCGAAAATAGACATTGACATCTGGGAGTTGTAGTTGCTGGGATGTATAGTTCACCTACAACCAAAGAGCATTCTGAACTCCACCAACGATGGAATTGAACCAAACTTTCCACACAGAACCCACATGAACAACAAAAGTACTGTGTTTTCCAGTGTTCTTTGGGGACCCTCTGACAATCCCTCGTGACCCCCCAAGGGGTCCCGACCCCCAGGTTGAGAAACGCTGGTTTAGGGGGACAGCTACCAGGAAGGAGAATTAACATAATAGGAAAGAAACAGAGCAAAATCTGTTTGGTTAAATCAGATGTAGAAATCAAGAGTCTCATGATAATAAAGAGGTATAATCTATTTCTGAAAAATAGACCAAACAGGGAAGGAGGAAGAAAATAATTACATATCAAGAATATTTACACCTGTGAGGATATCAATAATGTAAATCCTGGAAACCAAGCTGAGGTATTAAAAAAATAGGGGGAAAGAAACAACAGGGATGCCATTATGGGAGTCTACTACATACCTCCAACTCACACGGACATCTTGGATGACGTCTTCTTAGAATAGATGAACATGCATTCAGAAAGGAGAGATGTAATAACAATTTAACTATTTTGATAGCTGTTGGAAGACAAAGTTGCCCAAGAATATCAGGTCCAACTTTCCTTGCAGACAATTTCATGGTCCAAAAGGTGGAAGAGGTAACAAGGGGATCAGCTATTTTTATGACCTGTTGAATTAGATGGAAGTGGTAGGTTTCTTAGGCAGGAGTGATCATGTTCGTTATACAACGGGAAGAGGAAATCAAGCATAGTCAGACATACACTCTAGATTTTTAAAAAGTTGACCAGTAAATGTAGGGAAAATGAGTGTAATCACAAGGTTACAAATACTTCGAGAAAGGAGTTCATAGTGCATGGAGATGACTAAAAAGTGAGAAATTGGAGGCACAATTTCAAATAGTTGCAATGCGGAAGAAAAAATAGGAGATGTCAAGAGAAACCAGAATAGATGTCTAGGGAACTTTCAATTGAGCTAAGATGTAGAAGGGACTTGCACAAGTAACAGGAAAGTTTAAGAAGCCCTGGCTAAAAAATGCTCCTGTTAGATAGATTGAGAAGTGTTTAACTGTCTGTACACAATTTTAAGCAAGCAATGAATGTCCATTTGACTGGAGTGCTTTGATTTTGTGTTCTTGCATGGCAGGGGTTGAGCTGGATGGCCCTTGTGGTCTCTTCCAACTCCATGATCCTATGATTCTGTGATTGTTAGTTGCATGTTGCTGGAGTTTGCAAGACAGAATGGAGTAAATGATGTCACATGTCTGTTTCCATTGTCTTGGTTCTTCCCACTGGGGTTCTTTCACACTATATAATTATAGAACTATGATTCCACTTTAACTCTAATGGTTCCTCACATTGCAATTTTGTGCCTTGTAGTTGAGGGAGGGATACTTAGAATTCTGTGTGAAAGCTCCTCTTATTTATTTATTTATTTATTTATTTATTTATTTACAGTATTTATATACAGCCTTTCTCACTCCTGGGGGGACTCACATAAAATGGTAAAATTCAATGCCTTATATCGGGCACCGATACAATGCCAATACAAACAATTACAACAGTAAAACCACAATAAAACATAAATCATAATTAATACAATACATCAACAAGCATTAAAACAATAAAACAGTCTCATCAGTCGAATCGCCATTCCAATCAATGTCTCTCTAAACTGCTACATACATCTACTGTTCGAAGGCCTGGTCCCAGAATCATGATTTAATTTTTTTCCCTAAAAACCAGGAGGGAGGGAGCGGATCTTACCTCATTGGCAGTGTGTTCCCTTGGGGGGCGGGCACAGCTAAGAAGGCCCTGTCTCTTGTCCCTGCCAGACGCATTTGTGCTGTTGACGGGAGCGAGAGCAGGGCCTCCCCAGATGATCTTAGGTAACGAGGTGGGACGGAGGAGTGGATGTGTTCAGACAAGTAAGTTGGGCCAGAACTGTATAGAGCTTTATAGGTCAAAACCAGCACTTTGAATTGGGCTTGGAGATGGACCGGCAGCCAGTGGAGCTGGCATAGCAGGAGGATGGTATGCTCCCTGTATGTCGCCCTGGTTAGTAATCTAGCTGCCGCCCCCTGGACTAGTTGAAGTTTCTGAACCTTCTTCAATGGCAGCCCCATGTAGAGCATGTTGCAGTAATCTATTCAGGATGTAACTAGAGCATGGACCACTGTGGCCAGATCCGACTTCCCACGGTACGGGTGCAGCTGGTGCACGAGTTTTAATTGTGCAAAAGCTCCCCTGGCCATAGCCAAAACCTGGGGTTCCAGGTTCAGCGATGAATCCAGGATCACTCCCAAGCTGTGAACCTACGTCTTCAGAGGGAGCATAACCCCATCCAACACAGTCTGTAACTTTATGCCGTGTTCGACCTTTTGACTGACCAGGAGAACCTTTGTCTTGTCTGCATTCAATTTCAATTTCTTAGCCCTCATCCAGTCTGACACAGCAGTCAAGCACAGGTTAAAAGTCTGAAAGCCTCCTTAGTAACAGGTGGGAAGGAGTGCCAGATTTGGACATCATCTGCGTACAGATAACATCTTAATCCGAAACTCCGGATGATCTCTCACAGTGGCTTCATGTAGCTGTTAAATAACATTGGGGGCAGGGTACTGAACCCTGAGGGACTCCACAAGACAATGCTTGTGGAGTCGAACAGGTGTCACCCAGTAATACCTTCTGAGACCGACCCTTCAGGAAGGACTGGAGCCACTGTAGAGCATAGAATGGCATCATGCCAACTAAAAGGAAATCATGGTGTTATAATTCAGACACGCTGATGGAATCACATCTGAGCATGGCGATTCATTAGGGGCGTGGGACTCCATTGCCCCACACCCTGCACCATCCCGGTTTTCCCCCTACCTAATCACATAGGGGTAAGTGTCTGCCAGCCGGCTTGTCCCATTAAGGGCCATACAACCTCCTGTGTTGCTGCCAGTGGCCTTTTTCAGTGGCAACTCTGCTTCCGCAGCAGTTTTGCCATGGAGCCATCTTAGAAGTACTTCTCTGGTATGTGATGGGAGCTGGCTGACTCCGTGGCAAATTTGCTGTGGAACTGGAGTTCCCGTCGAAATTTGTCCCAAGTGAAGAGGTCCTAAGGACATCTCATGGGCCAGAGTAAAGTTCCATGTAGACAGTTGTATGTCTGTATGTGTTCTACACTTCTTTTCTAAGCCTTCATAAGATATCTTTTTTTCAGCTGATGGGGAAAGGGGACGTTAGCAGAAGCTTTTATATATGTGGAAGAAAAATATCCTCCCCACTCTTTTCTGTTAGGGAGGAATGTATAAAGGGCAGATCCTGAAATGTAACTAGGAGGGCAAGGCCTCTGGAAAGTATTCAATTGTCTAGGGAAAGGAAGAGGGAAAATATTTTCCCTGACCCTGACTGCTCAGCGTTTACATTTAGAAAGAATTTCAAACCGGCCCTGTGAAAGATTTACAGCAAGAAAAGGATTATTGGAAATACATGCTCATCGTAAAAGCACAAAGAGGGTAACATTTTCTCTTTCTGCTACATTTTCTACCACTGTTCTTCCTGCTTTTTTTCAGTCCCTTTTTGTACAAAAATTAAAATGCAGCAACAACAGTTGTTTGCTTCAGCTGGTATCCAAAAAAATCCTTCTTTCAAAAAAGCAACTTCCTACTAAAGATCAACTCTTGTTTGAAAAGAAGTCAGACTCAACCCTTATGTTAATCTTTTGCTGAAAAGACAGCATGACATGTTTGGAAACTGTATGGGAAAGAAGGGAATGCTAAAATCAAAATAAGATTATTTAAACATTAAGCTTGCTTAACATCAAAACACGCTTATTTTAAACATAAGCTACATTGAAGCAGTTTGCGTCAAATCACCAAGTTTAAAACAATATCATTTAAAAGCTTTGCAGGTTAAAACATTTCTGTAAAAAGAACGTTTCTAGGTTTTGTTGGTATTTATATACAATGCTTGAAATACCAAATCTAAAGCAATATACTCTTTTCTGTCTTTTCCTGAAGTGATGAATGAGGGCTTCATCAGACTAGGGGGCAACCCTGCCTTTTTGTCATGTTCTGCCTCCTGCAGAACTCTGGGAAATGTAGCTTGGGAAGGGGAGGACCTCTCTAGCTGAGAATTGCAAAGGTCCCACCCTAAACTACATTTCCCAGAGTTCCCCAGGAGGCAGATGACACCAGGTTATCTGGGGTGCCTACTTTAAAATGTTAAGCTGATGAGGCAGCGAGTCATATGATCCAGCTTTAGCAAATTGAAACACAGTGCAGTCTGTTCAATAATGTGGGATCACAAAAGGGAAATTGGTCCTTCACATATGAGGATTTCACTTCTGTGGATTTCATTTTTCTAGAGCAGTGTTTCCCAACCAGTGTGCCATGGCACACTAGTGTGCCATGAGCGATCATCAGGTGTGCTGTAGGAAATTGGAACCTCCAATACTTTTTCTTCCCCTTCCTGCTGAACATTTTTTCTTCTCCACTCATGCTCCCTTCTTCCCAGCCTCGCTCTGCTTGCTTTGCCTCGCTTTGCTCTGGGGCGAGTCTGCGCAGTAGTGCCCGCACAGGTCACGTCTTCCTTCCTCCCCCCTCCCCTCCTGAACACGCTCACGCTGCCCCCTCGGATCAAAATGGCTGCAGAAGCGGCAGTGTAGAAGAAAAAGTAAGTGTTTGGCAGGAGGGGGAAGAAAGGGCTTGAAGGGGAAGGGGGAGGAAGAGGTCTCTGTCGAAAGCTGGCATGGGCAAACTTGTTTTGGACTCCAACTCCCACCATTCCTAGCAGCCTCAGGCCCTTTTCCTCCCCCCTCCCTCAGCCACTTAAGCAGGAAAGGGCCTCAGGCTGTTAGGCATGGTGGGAATTGAAGTCTAAAGCACCCAGAGGGCCGAAGTTTTCCCATGCCTGTTTTAGGGATCTTAAAGTGGTGATCCTCCTTTCAACATTGTGATTCTGGATAGAAAGCAAACAACAACATAACATTGTTTGAGTCCACAGTGCTCTCTGGGTGTAGGTGAACTACAACTTCCAAACTCAAGATCAATTCCCAAGCAAACACTTTCAGTACTTTCTGTTGTTAATGAGAATTCAATATGCCAAATTTGGTTCAATTCCATTGTTGCAAGAGTTCAGGATGCTCTTTGATTGTGTGTTAACTATAAATCCCAGAAACTGTAACTCCCAAATGTCGAGGTCTATTTTCCTCAAACTCCATCTGTATTCACATTTGTGCATATTGAGTATTCATGCCAAGTTTGGTCTTGATCCAACAGTGCACAGTGCTCTCTGGATATAGGTGAACTACAACTCCAAAACCCAAGGTCAATGCCCACCAAACTCTTATAGCATTTTGTCTTGGTTATGTGAGTTCTGTGTGGGAAGTTTGTGTCTTTCTGCCATTCCTGCCAGGATATCTATGTTGTGTTCATCGTAGCAGGTCCAGGTTTCACACTGTGTATAAATACATTTAAAAACATATTAACTATATGTATTACTGTGCTAGAGTGTCATTTTGGTTGGTGGTGTGCCCCAGGATTTTGTAAATGTAAAAAATGTGCCGCGGCTCAAAAAAGGTTGAAAAACACTGTTCTAGAGGACCTATAAAATCCTAGAAAGCTGCTCTCTTTAGGAATCTCTAGGTCCTCCAGCACTATTCTATAGCTATAGGTTTTTTTCAGAGAATGCCTGAAATTAATATTAGCACTTGATGGCTTTGCTGCTATGGTCTACAAAAGAGGTTCTACAGGCAGGTTCTACATGCCTTTTGGATCATACCAGAATGTTATTATATATTCAGAAACTAAATCCAAATTGGTTCTGTGGAGGATGGAGTCCCAAAATTTAACAGAGGAGTATGTGTCTTCTGTAGTATTGTGATCTATAACAGAGGAAAAGAGCAGCAATGCTTTTGCTTTTCTCTCCATTTATTTAAATAGTATTTGAAATGTTTCCCCCCTGTGGAGATTACCTTAATTATTAAGAAGCAGGAAAGAGAAACAAAATAAGGGAGGGAAAGGATGTGGAAATTGGTGGCAGAGGGCATGCGTGTATGGCAGCTCAGTAAGTGGATTCAGCCTTCTGAAGTATTTGGATGCCTGGTGGAAAGCAACCACAATGAAGCACATCCCTAAAAACAAATAAAAAACTACTATTTAGTGTAAGATAAACCATTGTGATAGAAATCCCAATTTCTCTCAAAGGTGGGGGTGCAAGGACCAATATTTTCCCTTGCCTCCCAGGCAGATACAAAACTGTTTTTGAAGAAAATAGCTCTAGCCAGAAGACATCAGAGTATTGATTTAGGAGTTGAAGAAAGGTCAGAGGAGATAAAGGACCATTTTGGAAACCTGGGGAATTCCCAGTTCTCATGTGTTGTGATATCTTCAGTGTACCCTATCAATTCCTACACTAATTTGAGCAGTCTTCTGGAAACAGTAACAACAACAAAATAAGAGGAAACAATGTCCATAACCCCACAACCCACAGAAAATAAAAATCTAAGCGTGAATAAAATTGGGTGTTCTTGTTATTATAGTTGCTGATTTAACTTTGACAGAAACGATTTGAGTGACAACTTTGAGTGACTGTGTGTCTGTCTCTAATTACTAGGGGAATACAAGTGGATTGAAAAGTTTAATAGCCCGGGAACAGAAACTTTTCACAGGCAAAGGATGACCTACTGCTACATAAATATGCTTGATTAATGATGCAGAGTCTCTCTCCTCTCCCACAGCTGATGAAATGGTCTGTAGCACCAGTCATTCATAAACAGTTGATGCCACCTTAAAAATCCACAGAAGGAATTTTTCCATGGCAAACAAATCTGTTAGGCGAGCATTTGCTATCTGTGAATTCATAACCATATTGCTTTATGATTATTGGTAATTGGCTACCCCAATAGATCTTCCATGTTGAGCCCCTAGAATGGCAACCTGACAAGGGAGAGGATGAGCACATCAAAGACAATGAAGAAGCAAGGCTTGATGTGGAGATGTTGGCAGAAATCCTTTGTTGGGCAGCAGATTATCCTCTGCAAGGGAAAGAGAAAAAAGAGATGCATATGATTGTGAATGGACAGCACTGGAGAAAGGCACTTTGTGAGAGGCTTATAAGGCAGTTTGAATCTGCTTTATACAGTCACCACCTACAGAAACACATAGTGTGGCATCCATATGATGCTAATCCATTTTAACCTGGAATAAACCTGATTATCCAAGTTTATTTCAAGTTTTAAAATACCCACAAATATCTAGATTTTACTGGAAGATCCAGACCTATGGAGGTATGGAGGCAATGGGGACCATCCCCTGGGATCACAGTTCACAAATCCCAGAATGCATCCCCAACCCCAAAGCCATCCCTCTTCCTCTGATGCAGGCAGCCTCGGGAGGAGGGATGACAGTGTAAATCTCCCCTCTCTGTTTAGCAGTAAAAATAGAGGAAACCCTTCTTTCGAAGGAGAGGGATGATGGCCATGCCAAGCCATGCTGATTGCGAATTTGCATGGGTGGGTATGTGGCCGCCAAGCGCCAACTCCCTGTCTGGCTCCAAAATACAAGTGGAATCTGCATTTTAAATGCTGATAACTCTCACATTTTGGGCATTTTTAGTCAGTATAGACCCTTATAAAGAAGTTATAAAGAATCTGATCATATAATGTAGATTCATACTGTACTACATGGCAGTGTCCTCTCCATTGGCGGATTGATTTATCAGAAAAGACACAACGCTGTGCAGATCTCGGTGATCACAGAGGTTTTTATGAAGCTCTCAAAGCAGTGTTTGGACCTACTTATCAGGTCCAAAGCCCCTTATACAGTACAGATGGTCAAACACTAATTACTGATAAAACCTCCATCCTGAACCGATGGGCTGAACATTTTCAGGGTCTCTTTAATGCCAGCCGAGTAGTCCAAGGTTCAGCTATCCAACACATGATACAACAACCAATGAAAAATGAACTGGACACAGCTCCCACTCTGGAAGAGACCATTGAGGCCATACAGCAGTTGAAAAATGGCAAGGCAGCCGGGATCGATGGAATCCCACCTGAAGCTTGGAAACAGGGAGGTCATGTACTGCATGCTAAATTCCACGAGCTCCTTGTGAGTTGCTGGGAAAAAGGTGAACTGCCATCAGATCTCCGAGATGCAGTTATCATCACCCTGTATAAGAAAAAGGGAACAAAATCCGATTGCTCAAACTATCGAGGTATAACACTGCTCTCCATTGCTGGAAAAATCCTTGCAAGGATACTCCTGAACAGATTAGTTCCGGCTATTGCAGAAGAACTTCTCCCTGAAAGCCAATGCGGCTTCAGAGCAAATAGGAGCACCACAGATATGGTTTTTGCCCCTGAGACAACTGCAAGAGAAATGTCGAGAGCAGAACAAAGGACTCTATGTAACATTTGTCGACCTCACCAAAGCCTTCGACACTGTGAGCAGGAAAGGTCTGTGGCAGATCCTGGAACGTCTAGGATGTCCCCCCAAGTTTCTCAAAATGATTGTCCTGTTACATGAGGGCCAGCACGGTCAAGTCAGATATGGCGATGCTCTCTCGGAGCCCTTTCTCATAACTAATGGAGTGAAACAAGGTTGTGTTCTTGCACCAACCCTATTTACAATCTTCTTCAGCATGATGCTCCAAAGGGCTATGGCAGACCTACAAGAAGAAGACGGCATATATATACGCTATCGTACTGATGGTAGCTTGTTCAACTTAAGCCGTCTGAGGGCTCGCACTAAGACTCTAAACTATCTAGTCCGTGAGCTACTTTTTGCTGACGATGCTGCCCTTGTCGCCCATTCAGAAGCAGCCCTGCAGCGCCTCACATCCTGCTTTGCAACAGCTGCAGAGCTGTTTGGGCTGGAAGTCAGCCTGAAGAAAACAGAAGTCCTCTACCAGCCCGCACCACAGGAAGAACACCACCATCCTCACGTCAGCATAGGCACATCTGTGCTTAAGTCCGTTCAGCAGTTCACCTACCTGGGAAGCATCATCTCTTCAGACGCCAAGATTGACAAAGAGATAGATCACAGATTATCAAAGGCATATAGTGCATTCGGAAGGCTTCACAAAAGAGTCTGGAGCAACAAGCACCTGAGACAAAGCACCAAAATCAGTGTGTACAGAGCTATCATACTGTCCATTCTCCTCTATGGGTCTGAAACATGGGTCACCTATCGCCAACACCTACGACTCCTCGAGCGCTTTCATCAGCGCTGTCTTCGCACAATCCTAAATATACACTGGACCGACTATGTGACGAATGTTGCTGTCCTTGAGCAAGCAGGGATCACCAGCATTGAGGCCATGCTACTGAGAACACAGCTGCGCTGGGCAGGGCACGTCTCTAGGATGGAGGACCACCGCCTCCCAAAGATACTACTCTACGGTGAACTCGCCACGGGTCAGCAAGAGAGGCACCCCCGAAAAGAGATATAAGGACTCCCTGAAACAACATCTCAGGCTTGGCCAGATTGATCACCAACAATGGTCCACCCTGGCCTCACATCGGGAGGCATGGAGAAGCACTATCCACAATGCTGCGGCCTCTTTCGAGAAGACACGCCGAATGGGTCTCGAAGAGAAACGACAACGCAGAAAGAACCGCAACTTGGAAAAAACATCACCCAAGGAGACTTTCTGTTGCGCTTTCTGCAACCGAACTTGCCTATCTCAGATTGGCCTTTTTAGTCATCAACGCGCTTGTAAAAGCGTGGGATGAGTCCTTCCTGAATCTTCGTTCGCGAAGTAATGCCGAGAGAGAGAGACATGGCAGTGTAGATCAGCCTCAGTCTGTGCCTTAGGCTCACTCATAATGATGGAATTTACATGAATATTTTCTGGAGATCCCCACAAGGGCAAGCCTAACTTGTAAGCAGGGTCATAGCCGGGGGGGGAGCTTGAGGGGCTCCCCCCCCAAATTCTCAGGGTGGTCCACGAGAAGGCTTTGCTGGTACATTATTTAAACTGTTATGTGTATTCATATTATGATCTGATCACCATGCTCAATATATCCCATATGCATAGGGGTATTGGGATGATACAAAAGGTTTGCTAGGGTAGATCCTCTCTCACTCATACTCAGCCCCCCAGTCAAACTCCCCCCAAAAAAAACCCCAAAACCCTGGCTACAGTAATGCTTGTAAGGTTTCTCCAAAGACATACCTACTGGAAGCTACCCCTAGAGATGCTGTATTACTATTAAAGATTTTTGAAGGAGACAATGAGTTTTTTAAAAAAGTTTATTACTGTATTGTTGGGGTCTGCAGCATTAGATATTATCAAAACCAGGAAAATACAGGAAGATATTTAGCCTCAGCACTGGTTGAACATGTGTGGGTAGTTACCCTTGCAGAAAAACTGACTGTAAAACTTCCAAATGGATAGAGGGAAACAAAGAAGGCATGGTTGGTATGGTTTAGTTGCCTATTATTTCATCAATAAGTGGGTGGAATTCATGTCTCCACCGTCACATCAGCAAACATATTCAAAGTAAAAGGATTCATCTCTGTAACCAGGGCACTGAAGTAGTTTATTTGATCATCATTGATTGAGACAACTCATTAATATTAGGGTCTAACCATTAATCAAAATTATAGTGTTCTTAGCTATTCCAGAAGAGTAAAGGTTCTAATGGTTTTTTTTTTTTAAAAAAAGAATAATTACCATTAGATCAGTACTTTGATAACACTTTTGCACACAACTGCTTTTAATCACTGATTTATTTAATTAATTTGTCAAAATGTATTTTACAATAATTATAATACTTGAAAACTCTTATTTCCCTGGAAATACCATGATTATAAAATAAAAAAAATGACTTTTTTGATGGAGTATCTCAATGCAACGAGGAGCGCTTCCTTTATCCTAGGAGCATCCATGTTTTAAAAATGTGGATGTTCTCGGGCCCCTATCCACATCCCCCCCCCCCCCAAGAAAGCACATGCTTTCTGAGGTGAGTGTCTAGATGTTCTCCTGAAACTTTCCGAGAGAACACCCAGACACTCTAACCTCCTCCCCAAAAGCCTCCAAAGCACTGTAAAAAAACAAAAGAACTTACCCGGCCTTCATGAGAGGACTGCCGGAACCCACTTGGCATGTAGAAATGATGTGCCATAAGAAGGGGGGGGGGAGTAGGAGTAATTTTCCTCCTGCCCCCCTTCTTCTGGCGTGTCATTTCAATGTACTTGAGAGCTCTGGCAGTCCTCTAATGGAGGCCGGGCAAGTTCTTTTGGTTTTTACAGCACTTTGGAGAGCTTTTGGGGAGGGGGTTGGTGTTCTCACAGTTTTCTGAGCTAATGCCAGACACTGGAAGTAGTGGGTTTATCCTGAACCTTACAAGAAGGTGTGGAATAAACCCACTAACAAATTAATTCTCCACAAACCAGGGTTTTCTTGGTTTGTGGTGAATTAATTTGGATTTGTCCAGGACATCATCTGGACAGCCCCCTTTTTATTGCGGCAACTCCCACATTAAAGCTGCTCTGAGTCCCCTTCGGGGTTGAGAAGGGCGGCATATAAAAATAGTAAATAAATAAACAAATAAATAAATAAAGGGGCTATTTGGATGCACCCTAGGACAAAATATTCTTTACATCCTTAACATTGTTCTGCTAGGGATCATGCATAACCTAATTTCCTGATGGCATTTCTTTATTTTAATTTAGTAAACTCTTTCTTTCTTGCATCTATAGCAGGGGTGCTCATTAGGTAGATTGCGATCTACTGGTAGATCACGAAGGGTGTCCTGGTAGATCACAGGCAGGGCGGGAGGACAGTGTGTGTCAACTGTAAAATAGGATGTGTGGAAGGGCCCTGGGTTATCTGAGGTCCTTTCCACACAGCTGAATAAAATCCCATGTTATCTGCTTTATCAGATTATATGGCAGTGTGGACTCAGAAAACCCAGTTCAAAGAAGATATTGTGTTATATGTTTCACATTTTTGTAGTGGGTAGGTAGATCATTTTGACTTGGTTGTTTTATAAGTAGCTTGCATGCTGAAAAAGTGTGAGCACCCCTGATCTATAGGTATATCCTGGAACTTATATGGACCGTACTGATACATTCATGTGATATCTGACCCAACCATCTTTATTTTCAGCAGGCTGATAGTGCCAAGAAATGTCCTCAATTGTGGGTTACCTCCCACCTATGCTAACAATATACAGTGTGCCAGGCATGTAGCCGCCCCCGAAATTCTCAGGGTGGTCCACGAGAAGGCCTTACTGGTACATTATTTAAACCGTTATGTTTATTCATATCATGATCTGATCACCATGCTCAATATATCCCATATGCATGGGGGTATTGGGATAATGATACAAAAGGTTTGCTAGGGTAGACCCTCTCTCACTCAGACTCAGCTCCCCCCCCCAAATCAAAATCCTGGCTACGGCCCTGCAGTGTGCTAATCTTACTAATTTCCTAATTCTGAGAACCTACCAGAATTTGTAAGCAAATATTTAAAGCAATGTCTGTAAGGGCTACATATCTTTGGTGATCTATATTTCTCTTGAGACCCTCACTTGAGGCAAGGTTTCTTTTTGGCAAGTAATAACAAGGCGTGATAGTTTTACTAGCACACAGTTCTCTTGATAGTAGCAACTAATGCCAGAAGGCTGGTCAATGTTATCTTGAGCTCTTGGGGATATTTCTCCACATTTACTAAACAAAAGTTATACATTTTACTGAGATTATCTTTAAAAAAGTAAAAACCCAATAAATATTGCTTTCTTGAAGGTCTTCACTTTTGTTGCACATTTAAGGCTGTAACACTGCCTGTACTTTTCCAGGAGAAAGTCTTACTCAAGTGAGATTTGCTCCCAAAATTTAGCCTGAAAACACCTACAACAATGCAGCGATTCTGGCCATGAAAGCCTTCAACAATATCCAAATAAGATGTGTGTAGTGTTCATAGAAATGTATTCATTTTTTTCAAACTATAGTCCAATCTCCCCCCCCCCCAAAGGCAGAGGGACTGCGAATTAGCACTTGGCTTAAAAGGTTTGAGCACCTCTGAGCTAGGACATTGGCCCTTTGGGGAAAACAAATTTGAGAGCCACTGGTAGGACTTGCCCATGAAATTTTGCTGCCTGACTTTAAGAGATCAGCGAAGAAAGTACAGAACTCTATCACCCAAAATCCTGGTGTCTCACGAGTTCTGCTACTGAAGGTGATTGTCTCACTCTGCCCAATGAAGCTGTGCCTGGCAGTAGGGCTATCCCAGCTAACATTTTTAAAAGCTCCTCCCATTTAGAGACTCTCTAATGGAGGCACTCATGACTTGTCAAAGAATTAACGGGGAAGATTCTCTGCACATACACTCCAGGCAGATTATTTTAATACTAGATATATAATAAATCTTTATTAGCAATTAGAGGTCAGGAAGGTAATGACATGTTCAAGGCAGAAGCTGAAATTGCCATTCACCTTGGATTTATGCCAGCCTTATAAATGGCTTCGATGATTTCTGCAGTTTTCAACTCTACCTTCTGTTCTGTCAGAGAAGCATAGAAGTATTTGCACATTAGTAATGGTGTTCATTCATAGTTGGTTGGTGAGTGTAAAGATGGCATCAGGTAAAAATAAAATGCTCCCAGACACAAATGTGCAGGTCTAGAAAAAAAGGTGTCAAGCCAGAGGAAATTTTATGAAATTCAAAAAGACATGCCATTCAACAGTTCTAGAGTCTGGCATCTATATCCAAACATTCCGTATTCTCAAATTTCACCATCTATGGGTTGAATTTTTTTAATCCCCAAAAGCAACCTCAATTTTACTATTTTCTATAAGAGATGCTATTTTACTATGCCATTTTATATGATGGGGTTTGAGCATTCATGGATTTAGTATCCATGGGGCCATAGAACCAAATCCATTTATTTATTTATTTATTATTGAGGATGCACTGTAGTATGTAAATTGATCTTGTGAGTAAGGAATACAAGAAACAAACCCTTGGGACTGCTGCAATACAGACTACACAACCAAAAAAGCAGGAACCAGTTTCAGAAGTAATGCAACATCATACAATATAAATACAGTAATGTGAATGCACTCTCTACTCTTGTAGTGAGCAAGGAAGTTGGACTCAATTAGTCGATACCATAGGACCAAACGTGGAAAATAGACAGTTTTATATATGTTGTTTCCCAAAGAGATGTGAAACGAGTACACATGTGTACATACATAAATACAATGTAACATTTATATCACCATTCATGAATAGATAGATAGATAGATAGATAGATAGATAGATAGTGAAGGCTGCCATTTGAGAACATAAGGACTCCTTACTTGGTAAGGTATGCAAAATTATCAATGTTATGATAAGTATGAAGGTACCAGAAAATGGCCAATTTCAGTTAACTCCTCCCCCAGCCCCTCCACAGACACAGAGAGGTCTTATTTACATTTATGGTAGAAATTAAGGCAGCATGTCAGGGAGTCAAATCTTGGAGCTGTGATACTTGACTATGTAATGTACTTTTGCATTTGGGCACTCAAGTTCCTGTTCTAATAATGTTCCCCTGGTTGATGATGCTTTCCAAATATCATGGAATGTGACTCTAATCAACATCCCATTTGTGTGTACATCAGGAATTGCAATGGTGCATTGCAGTGGTGTTATATTCCAAGGCTGTTTAGTAAGCACTATTTCTGATGCATTCCCTCATTCCTAAAAGTGGCACGCAGAGTTCATTTTTATTTATCTTCACAATGATCTCTGAGGTAAGTTTGTCCATGGGATGATGACTGACTGAAGATGAGCTTCTAGCTGATTCGCCAAAAGGGTGGAATTCATGCTAACAAATGACCACTGTCTCTCTCTCTCGCTCTCTCTCTCTCCATGTAATTAGTGCCTCCGAGGAACTATCTTTAACTTCTAAGTGTATATACATACATACATATACATATACATATACATATGCATATGCATATATATATATATATATATATATATATATATATATATATATATAGAGAGAGAGAGAGAGAGAGAGAGAGAATATATATACTGTATACACACACACTCACACACACTGTATATTCCACTTTTCAACTGTTTCCAAGGCTGGATCATGAGGTTCCCAGTGTAATCGCTCTTATAGTACCCCACCCTTCTTCTAGTTGAAGATAGACTTCATTCTGTTACAAACAGTATCCTGTTTCCCTTTTCAAATATCCAGACCAGTACTTCTTCAGTATCCATTATCTGCCTGGCAAAAGAACATAATCTTTTTTTTTTGTTCAAGCAAGTATTATTATGGGGATGCGAGCATTGTGTTGGAACTATTCTGTGGCTTATCTTTCTTTTGCCTTGGAGACTAGCTCTCACGCCAACCCATTTGAATAAAATATCTTGTTTATCTCCATGAAGACTCTGCCTCTAGGAATAAAAATTAATGGAAAGCATCAATAATCAGAAGGGGGGAAAATGCATGTCTGTCTGTGAAACCATTCACATTTCCCCATCCCTTTCAATTGATAATGGGGATGTTATTCCAGCATCTTTCCATCTGCAGATAATTGAAAGGAAATAGCTGCAATAATGAAATCACCACTCATAGGTGACAAATCAATTCATTTATGACACGTTCGTTATCGTGCCGAGCCATTTTAATGCTCAATGGAAGCCTCTTAAATTAATAAAAACTGTTAAATTCACAAAATGCTGTGTACCAAATAAGGGGATTGGGATAGAGGGAAGTTTGCATCATTAAAGGAATATAAAACTAATAAATGCCGGCTTGAGTTTGTCTGGGGGGAAAGCCTTGCTTTCAAGGAAGATTCACTGTTTTTGTAATAAGCTGCAATATATACTCACTATATATAGCAGGGTGGTTGGGAAGAGGCCTCATTTGCATATTACACATATAAGGGAGGGAACAACATGCATTTCAGGCATTTGCATCACCTGCCACATTAGGAATGCTTTGTGATGTGTTTGCCTTGTAAATAAAATGTGCCATAATAGTAAAAATGAGGTTGTTACTGCTTCCTATTTAATACATTTTAACAGAACTGGGAGATTTTCTGAAACCGCAATACTTGTATATGGAGAAAGAAAATGAGTCAGAGAGACTTTATAATTATGTAACAATTATTCCTGCCCTCCTCGTACATCTCTTTGTTTATCTTACACACATATACACATTTGTGTTTGCTAGACTGGATAAGACACCAATCAAGTATGATACCACACAAGAAGCAAAGCATGGAGCAAAGCAGGAGATGTCTAAAATGGTGATTTACTAGCTGTGATGGATAAAAAACTGCACTGATTGAGGTATTTTAAACTGGATTTATCCAATTTCTGGTCTATGATATTATAAAAGAAAGCATGCATGTCCTTCAGTCCTATCATCACATGTCAATCATACTAGTGTCTTTCAATCCCATCAATATTATTTTTATCACTATTCACCACTTTGAGTGTCTTCAAGGGAGTACAGGGTGATGATAATAATAATCTCTGGCATTACTTCGCGAACGAAGATTCTTAGGAAGGACTCATCCCTCACTTTCTACAAGCGCGATGATGACTAAGGAAGTTGGATGTGTCCTTTGAGCGTGTGAAATTGATTTTTCTGGTGGAGCGCAGCGTGCACAGAACTGGCCTCACCCTTTAAACCAAAGGTTTGTCTGCCGGGGCCTAGCAAGCTTGGACGGTGGTAGCGAGGTCCTCAGGTCGTAGGTTTGGTTCGAGTTTCCTTCTCTAGATGGTGGAACTTACAGTGTTAGATGGGCACCATTTGCCCGGGTTTGAAATTAGAGTTTTCCTTCTCTTAGGATGGTTGATGGAGAGGATAATAATAATAATAATAATAATAATAATGGAAAGCATAAGCATAAAATTATTTTCTCTCTTTTCATTTTTAATTGTATGCAAATATTCAAGTTTCATTGTGTATAATAGCATAGTAAAATACCTTACATAAAATGGCAAAATCACGATTCTTTTTTTGGGGGGGTGGGGGAGATCTTTTCACGCAATGCTGAATTCAAAGATACAAAATCTGTGGATATGGATGGCTGATGTACATACAAATTCTTCATTTGAACATAATGAAAAACTTGCTACACAACATAGAACTTGGTCCTATTGTCACCACCACTACCATTTGTAATCTGCCCTTTCACCAAAACTGAAAAGCAGTTTACAAATTACAGTGATCACAAACAAGCAGACCCTGCAACAGGTTACAGATGAAAAGCTGGACATATGTGTCCAAAAAACATCAGCATGTGGTCAATATGGCAAAGTCATTAATGAGGAAGAACACACACATTAGTAGATGAGGCAGTAGCTCGTTTTTGCCTGAGCCTGTAGGGAAAAGCACAATTCTGTGCATTAAACTCCAACTACTTTCCCACTTCCAACACTGTTTATAGCAATTGTAGTAAGCAGAAGGGTTGGATAGATTCACTCGGAAATAATTGAAATTCGGGAAGAAAGCATACAAATTTGGACATCCAAAAGCGGGTTTTGAACCATGCAGGAAGGGTAGAGGGGGGAATTCCGAATTTGAACCACTTACCATTTTTTTCAGAATTATTCTATAATATTCGGATGTCTCCCAAGGTTATTTTAATTTTTACAACCATTAAGCCAAAAAAAAGCATAAAGTAAAGCAAGCGAATTTTAAAAATCTCATTCTTTCAGCCTGCTCTGCCAGAAGGGATACAATGGGCATGGCTAGTCACAGCCATCTTAACTGCAGTTTGGGAAGGCCAGGCAATGGTTGAGATTGCAAAAGTCCCTGATGTTAAACTACATTTCCCACAATGCATTCCTGCTCAATTGACAAATGATGGCTGAAGGATCCAAAAATAGCTGTCTGTAGCAGTCCTCGTCTAAATATAAAATAAACCGATTGACTCTACAAAGGAGTTTAAAGAAAGCAAGCAATTAACAACTTTTGAAAAGCCAAGAGAACATAAACTGCTTAAAAAACAATCATTTTACTTTGGCCTTATTACCATGAACAAGGCACTGGGACCAGCCACAGCCAGCCAGCACTTTACTGTAAATAATGATAAAATAAAATGATTTATTGTATCTGCAAATTGGAATAAATGGATGGATGTGTCTTGAGGGTCCCCTCCGACTCAGTAGAGGAAGCAAATGGATGTCAGGAGAGTTTGGATGGTGCCTTTCTGCCCAGAAGAAGGGCTTCAGCCTAGATGTCCTTTGGTGGGGGTCTGTATTATGATTTCTGTTCTCCACCAATTTAACACAGCTTGTGCCACACAAACAACATTTCGGGAGTAGAACAACTACTTTTAAAGTAAAGACCGCCTAATGAAATAGGAAATAACACTTTCAAACCAGGAACAGATTTTCTTTATTATTAAAAAATGTTATTTATAAAAATTTGGAAATTCACCAATAATCCATGGATAACTCAAAGGTTATGAAATTTGGTGAGCTAACAGTGGTCCATGTGTTGTACCATTGTAGTGAGTTTCATCAGGATTGGTCTAAAAATGAGGGAGAAGTCCCTGAAATTTCCCCAGTGCCGGTGTTGTTTTTTTCCTATTGCACATGTGTGTCTACATTAACAAATTGATTTGGAAGTTTTGGAAGTTTTAGAAAGTTTTTATTTTTTTGGGAAAAATTCAGGAGTGACTTTAGAATCAAAACACCAGTGCCCCCTACTTTCGAACTGAGTTTTGAACCAATTTTTTTGGGGTCAACCAAGCCTACCAAGCAGAGGACAAAGTGGGAAAGTAGGAAAGTACCAACCTGGGACAGTTGGAGGTTATAAACCGAGGTAATGTTAACTGAGGTTATAAACCGAGGTAATGTTAACTGAGGAAAACAGCCGATTAATGGAATTCCATTCCTTTTTCCCAGTGCATGTGACAACTCCTTTGTTCTTATGGATGAGTTTCTAGGCTTGTTTTCATTTGGACAACCTGTAGTGTAATTGGAGAATGCATTGGAATTCCCTTTTAGTTCAGAACTTAGCACGTCATCATTTGCACTAGTAGAATGATACCTAGCTGCGGATGGGCCAAAAGTACTGGTGGATATCTGAGAAGCACAACCAATCCAATTTGAGGAATTTCCATTGCCCTTTCAGCTGAAGACATATTTTCCATTTGCTGTTAAACCTTAGCAAGCCACAGAGGGTAAACAGAAATATTTGCTTAAAATGAAGGACTTTATCACACACATCAGAAAACATGTTTTGAGTAGGCAACCTGTTGTTTAAGAATGCTAGATAAAAACTGGATACCTACTCACCCAATCCCACATGCTTTCCTCCTTTCTGTATTCAATAAACGAATGTGTGTCAAACTTATTACAAAGCCAAGATATGACTCTTGTGTGAGTCCCCCCGCCAGCCCCAAGCCAATCGCCTTTTCACTGTCTTTTATCTTCTTTTTGTGGGTCCATGCAACTTTGTGACCTTCGCTCCAATGGAGAAATGTAGCAACATATTTTTGTTCCTACAGACCTAGGAAGCTCCAATTTTTTAAAAGAAAACAATAGGCAAAAAACAGAAAATATTTATGGCTGTACTCATTGTCTTTCTCTGACTGCCACCAAAAGTGTACTGCCAGCTATTTTGGCAAAGGAGAATTGAGTAGGAAGAAAAGACTGTCCCCAAAGGCACATCACTGGAACAGAGTATGAGTTGCAGATGGGGCTTGCCATCGCACAGGAAAAAGTCAACGTGTTTCTGATGTATGGAGGAAAATGAAAAGACAAATGAAGTTGGTTGTCTCTCACTTTTCAAAAAATACTTGCAGCACATTTTTTGCCTGCAACTGCCTACAAATGTCAAATGAGTTGGATCTTGCATGATGTATAGGACCCATGGGTACCAGTAGACACGGAGTATCAGAGACAGGGTGTGTGTGATAAAGTCCTCTATCATTCTCCAAATATACTTCACCATGTTGGAAGAAAAAAGCACCTGGAATCCAATAGAAACAGCCAGGAAGGCTTTCCAGGAAATTTAATAGCAATAGCTCATCTGAGGAAACTTAGCATTTCAAATATGATTTAGTTTATTATATAACACAAGTTGTTTATACAGTGCAGCTCAAAAGAGCAAAAGTTATTGGCAAGCTGAAATTTAGTGTGGAGCTGTAAATGGTTTGAAGCAACAAATGGATTAGAAATATTAATTCCTTGGAATGGCCCTTCTGATGTTGCAATTGCATTACAGATTAGAGGTGGTACCAATCTTCCTTGTTGACTATGTCTTTTTGGATCTTTTCTTTCATCCTTCCCACTACCTTATCAATTGATTTATATTTACTTTGAAGACCAGAACTTTCTCTCCCTTGTTTTTGGAAGAAGATATGTAATTATCTTCAGCTAAAGGGACAGTCAGAGAAGTAGTGTTGCTGTAGCATTGAATGGGGAAATACATAACCTGACTCAGACATACATCCTCTCATTAGATTAGAATTGTGCAAAGGAAAGAGTTGGGATGGCATCTTCATAACAGTCTCATGGCTCAAACTTGCAACCTTCCATGTATTGGTGGCTCCACTGCAGCTGTGTGTTTTATTTAGATATGGTCTTTGCATATTTTAAAATCTGATTTCTGAGTGAAGGCTGCAGAGAAGGGTAAGGAGAACGAAATGAGTAGTGGGGGACAATGGCTCAATTTCACTCTCTCACACACTGTTCATGATGATGTAGGATGCATGCTTGTGAAAAGGGCTCTCTCTCTCTCTCTCTCTCTCTCTCTCTCTCTATATATATATATATATATATATATATATTAGTTTTTACTTTATATTGATTACACTGAAGTTGGAGTGTATTGGCTATCTGAGAATCTAACACAAGATCAATGATTTTCCTGTCTGCTTGCAGGATTGTATTCATTTCCAATATGTTCTACAGGCATATTTGTGAAATAAAAAAGGGAATTGTAAATGAAGCCTACAACTTCAGTACTTTTTTCACTAACTAAAAAGAAATACTAACATAAAAAGATACAATGCTATAACACAATTCAATAGACTATAATATTAGAACATAATGGAATTAAAAGCACACATATTAATGATATGCTTAGTCCCGCTTTCCTTGGCAAAGAGTTCCATAGTCTGGGAGCCACCACTGAGAAGGCTTTCTCATGCATGTGCTTCTGAAGATGGTGGAATTGGGAAATAATCTCACATTGAGGAAAAATAGTCCTTCAAACAACCTGGTGCCAAACTTCTTTGAACTAAGTAATGAAAGAAGTTATTAGTGAGATGCTACAGGGTTCTGTCCTGGGCCCAGTGCTATTTCATCTCTTTATCAATGACTTGACCAATGTAATGACGGGTATATTTATCAAATCTGAAAATGACACCAAATTGGAAGGGATAGCTAATATCACAGAGAACAGGATCAGAACCCAGGATGACTTCACTTGGAATACTTTGTTCAATTCTGGGCATCACAATTTTTAAAATATATTGACAAGCTGGAACATGTCCAGAGAAGGGCAACCAAAATGACCAAAAGTCAGGAAGCCCTATGAGGAGCAGATTAGAGAGCTGGATATCAAGGGTGTGCAATTTGGAGAAAAAAACCAGCATCATTTTTTATGCCAATTTTTGGTCAACCCCCATTCCGTTTTTGGGGAAGTTCCCAAAACTTTCCCGTCTATCAGCTGGAAGTACCATTTTCAGTCTTGGAAGATCCGGCCCTTTGTCAGCAATTGGGGAACTTCCTAGGCTCCCCTTTCTGTCATTTACTCATTATGTATTTATTTATTTCTATGTATTACTTTTTATATGTGTGTGGGGGACGAATAGACTAAGACTTCTTGTGTGAGAGAAGGAGCACACAGAGAGAAACTACGAGGAAAATAAGAGAGTCAAAGAGATGAACAAACAGCTTACAAAGGCTTTAAAATTTATCTATCTATCTATCTATATATTTATATATAAATTAATTTCTTTCAGGTAGGAAGGAAGGCTGCTAGACTGGTGCAGGAGTACACACAAGCCAGAAGTTGGGGCAGGGCAGGGGACTAAATGAGTCAGTCAAACAGGTGGACAAGAAAAAGAAAGGGCTTTTATATATTTTAAAAAATAAGTATTTCTTTTTGGAGGGGAGAAAGGTTTAGAACAGAGTACAGAAGCAACAAATATATAGGGCTGGGGAGGGATTGAAATTGAAATACTAGTATTCTCCCTGTGGGGACTCAAGGGAGTCAGGCTATCTCTCTCCTTCACTAAACCACCTCACACAAAGATAAAATATATTTCAACAAACACCACCCAAAATGCCCTTTCATAGCCTCACCTCCCTAATCCATACACCCTCACCTCTCTAGTGAAGTAGTAAAAAAGGACTGAAAAATATTTAACTAAGAGACAGGGACAAAAGGAAGCTAATCCACTTAGGCAGAAAAAAATGAAATGCAAAGATACAGAATGGGAGACACCTGGCTCGACAGTAGTACATGTGAAAAAGATATGGGAGTCATCATGGACAACAAGTGAAACATAAGTCAACAATGCCATGCGGTGGCAAAAAAAAGCCAATAGGATTTTGTCCTGCAAAAATAGGAGTTTAGTGTCTAGAGTTCCAGGTAAGTCATGCTATCCCTCTATTCTGCCTTCTGACCACACCTGAAATACTGTGTCCAATTCTGGGCACAACAATTTAAAGGAGACATTGACAAGTTGGAATGTGTCCAGAGGAGAGTGACTAAAATGTTCCAGAGTCTGGAGAACAAGCCCTATAAGGAGTGGCTTAAAGAGTTGGGCATGTTTAGCCTGAAGAAGAGAAGACTGAGAGGAGATATGATGAGGGCCATGTATATATATGTGAGGGGAAATCATAGGGAGGAGGGTCAAGCTTGTTCTCTGCTACCCTGGATGTGGAACAATTGCTTCAAACTGCAGGAAAGGAGATTCTACCTGAACATTAGGAAGAACTTTCTAACTGTGAGAGCTGTTCAGTAGTGGAACTCTTTGGCCCGGTGTGTGGTGGAGGCTCCTTCTTTGAAGGCTTTTAAGCAGAGGCTGGATGGCCATCTGTTGGAGGTGCTTTGAATGCGATTTTCATGGTTCTTGGCAGGGGGTTGGACTGGATGGCCCATGATGTCTCTTCCAACTCTATAATTCTATGATAAGAAAAATTAATAAAATTACCAAAGAAAAAGAATGGAATTGAGTCAAGAGATGATCCTAAACAAAAATGGCACTGAGATAGAACACGAAGCTAGTTAGCACATGATCTCTGTCTCTCAAATGCTAAGACACCACAGAAAAATGGAGGAGCTCACCCTAGTATATATAGACATGCTTGGCAAAAAGACACGTGATCTTCTTTCTTGTTCTGATCGGCTCAGGCAAGCCTACCATGGCATAGCCGAAAGCAACGGAATGCAGCCCATTTCAGCAGCCACGTGGTTCATTTTGGCCGAGTCTATTCAAGCCCCATCACCTATCCTGTTTCCAGAGGTTAGGTTTCAAGGACTGTTGGAATCTCCGGATCCCATTTTGAAAAAAAAGTACAATGCACACCCCTACTTGGTATGTTTAGCTCGATGAAGAGAAGGTTGAGAGGGGACATGTTAGCCATATTTTAAAAATGCAAGGATATCATATTGAGGGGGGGGGGGGGGTTCAAGCTGGGATATGGAGCAATGAATTCAAATTGCAGAAAAAGATATTCAACCTACACCTTCGGAAAAACTTTCTGACAGTAAGACATTTGACAAGGTCCCACCATAATATTCTCACAAAGAAGCCAGCTACCTAAAATGTAAATGAGATATTAGTATTGTTAAGTGGATTGGTAACTGGTTAACTGGCTGAAATGGTAAAAACTCTTCAACAGTGGAATATACAGCCATGGAGTGTGGGGGCATCTTCTTCACTGAAGATTTGAGCAGATGCTGGATGGCCATCTGCTGGGAGTAGTTTATGTTTCCTGCATGGCAGAGAGTTGTATTGGATGCCCCTTGTGATCTCTTCTGATTATATGACTACGATGATATCATCATTATTAAGACCTTATCTTTACCCCCAAACTGGGACTCAAGGTGGCTTACTTGTAGTTAAAAGGCTGATGTCTTACAGTTACAAATTTTATAACTTGTGGGGACCCTTTGGATTATCATTTGTGCCCTTCCTCAATCCAATAAAAGAGTTAAAAGATGTGGAAACTTTGTGCACTGTCGTACCAACAGTGATCAGAAGGGGAGAAAGCAAATCAGTTCCTAATGAGCCAAGCAGCTCCATACTTGACAATTCAGCACATGAAACAAGTGTCAAAAGTATTTGACAGCAGAAAATGAGACTAAAATGTTAGCATTAATTGCTAGTCAGTGCTATATTACCAGCCCCATAATCCAAATCAATTATGAGGATTTGCACCAGTTGTGAGACGCACATGTACATACAAAAATGGTTTGGGAAGCCTGTCAGCTTGAGGGTGTCATTAGTTAATGGTGATATGACTGCACAAGGTTCTGATTGGAGCTCTGATGGAGTCACAGCCGCCCACTTTCAGGGTTGGAAGGGAAAATCGGCACAATCAGGATATTATAAAGGGAAGCTGACAGGTATAATGCTAAACAAGACTGGTTTGAATAAAAGATGCACTTCCCACATAAGGATCTCAGTTTGCTCAGCAGAAAAAAAGAGGCAGTTACATGAAAGCTACCCATGGGGTCTGTCAAAACAGTTATCAAAAATTAGAGACTATTTTTTTCTCCCCAAAAGTTTTATAATACATATTTTTGACATGTTTCTTTTCAGTAAGGGTAATAATGATAATTCATGCAGTTTTCTGCTGTGATTAATTTAGTGAAGGTCACATGATTTAACAGTGCCAGCAGCAAGAGAAAGTTTCAGGCTGATCATAGACTTAGCCATGTTTATTCAGACTAAGTCTCACTAAACTCTGTGTAATTAACTCTATGAAGATATACTTGGGACCAGTCCAAGTATATTCCTCCTGCTCTTGACATGAGTGATAATTCTTGGTGAAATGCATAGAACTGAATGGGGCTCATTTCTGAGTAAGAACGGCAACACTGTGGTGCCTTGGAATGGATAGTCGCCCTGTTTCACTTTGTCTATTCCCTCTGTAGTCCTCTCCCTCTCCCCCCCCCCTCTCTCTCACACACACTTACTTCCAGGTAGTGAACCAAATCACCTCAATTCATAATCCAGGGCTGCTCCAGAGCATTGCTGCTTTGGATCAGTTATGGATTCTGCAGAGCTTTTCAGATGCTCTGTTTCCTGAGAAAGTCAGGTTCCCCCCCACTGTAATGTCCACAATCTCCTCCTTAGGAGGGAAACCTGGTGGATAGTCCATCTACAAAGTGAGTTTCCCCTGGGGCTAAATGACCCCCTCCCCATCTCCGCCCTACTCATGTGAGTTGTATCAGGATCTTTGCAACTTACCTTCAGGTCCGCGGGAGTTATCATGTCAGATTATAGCCAATTGCTGGTATGTATGGTCTGCCTCCTTGCATTCACTTCCACTGTGGAAATTTGGTTGCTTTTGTAATATAGTTATTATGATATTGATGTTCCAGAATATGTGTTATCCTGCGTTGCGTTGCCCTACATTGACACCAACCGCCGCTTGAGAAAGCCCTGTTGGGGGTGAAACAGATCGGGCTCGTCATTACACCGTCACGGCCTCGGCTCCCACCTGCTCCACAAGCTGGCCATCTACGCACGCCATACAGGATTGTGACTCATGTGGTAAACCTGGATGAGTATTTACCCATTGCGAATGGAAAAGGGATGGACAATGTTATAATTCCCTAAAAAGACTCACCTTTCCGTCGACTTCTCCCCTTTCCCAGGACTGTTTTCCCACATACCCTGTCTCTTGATATTGTAACTTAGCTTGTGCGGCATGAGGGTTGCCTCATTTGTGTATTTGGGCATTTTGTTGATATAATCTATCTGTAAGAGTGCATTATATGAAATTTTGATATTTGGTATCCCATTGCTTCCGTCTGTGTTTGTCTGTACAATTTCCACTAAAATATTGTGTGTATATACTGTTTCCTGAGCTGCAGGGATGGGTTCCAGGGATCTGACAGTCAGCTGTATACAATGTTAGGCCTCACCCAGGTAGACACATAATCTGGGGCTGGTCCAGAGCATTGCTGCTTTTAACTGACCATGGATTATTTGGAGCTCTTCAGATGCTCTGTCTCCTGAGCTGCAGGGATAGAATCCAGACTTCAATTCTGTCCTTCTGGAGAATCTCTCTTACTTGGACTGTCATTACTGTCACTATGACAGCAGAACTCTGGACAGCTCCCAACATTGCCAGGCACCTGTCCTGATGTCAACAAAGGCACCTGGTGACAGCTAGGAGCTCTCTGGAATTCTGTGGTCTGCTGCTATGGTGACAGAGACCACACAGACTTGATCTGTTTGCTTTCCCCTGCAGCGCAGAACACAGGAAAAACTGGATGGCCGAGCTGGACTTAAGACCTTGTCACATGACTGCCAGAATCACATTGTGTCATTGGGGAACATGGGAAACCTGGCACCCCACACCCTGCATCACCCAGTTGCTGATTTAGGTGATCCCATGGGGGGAAACGTTGACTGCACGGCTTCCCTCCAATCCTTCCTATGGCTCTTCGGCCTAAAAATAGAGATGAGCACCACCATCCAGTTGCACTTGACTAGACTTAATGCCAAGAGGAAACCTTTACCTTTACCTAATGTATGTAGATGAAAGATCTGGAATGCAAAGAATACTTGCACATTTTTCATTCCCACCAAGCTGATGTCCTGAACCACTGACACCCTCCATTAGACCAGTGTTTTCCAACCTTTTTTGAGCCGTGGAACATTTTTTACATTTACAAAATCCTGGGGCACACCTCCAACCAAAATGACACAAAATGACACTCTAACACAGTAATACATATAGTTAATATGTTTTTAAATGTATTTATACACTCAGTGTGAAACCTGGGCCTGTTTCGATGAACACAACATAGATATCCTGGCAGGAATGGCAGACAGACACAAACTTCCCACACAGAACTCCCATAACCAAAATAAAATACTATAAGAGTTTGGTGGGCATTGATCTTGAGTTTTGGAGTTGTAGTTCACCTATATCCAGAGAGCACTGTGGACTCAAACAATGTTGGATCAAGACCAAACTTGGCATGAATACACAATATGGCCAAATGTGAACACAGATGGAGTTTGGGGAAAATAAACCTTGACATTTGGGAGTTACCGTTTCTGGGATTTATAGTTAACACACAATCAAAGAGCATCCTGAACTCAACAATGGAATTGAACCAAACTTGGCATATTGAACTCTCATTACCAACAGAAAGTACTGAAAGGGTTTGCTTGGGAACTGATCTTGAGTTTGGAAGTTGTAGTGCACTTACACCCAGATAGCACTGTGGACTCAAACAATGTTATGTTATTATTTGTTTTCTATCCAGAATCACAATGTTGAAAGGAGGATCACCACTTTAAGATCCCTAAAACAGGCATGGGAAAACTTCGGCCCTCTGGGTGCTTTGGACTTCAACTCCCACCATTCCTAACAGCCTGAGGCCCTTTCCTGCTTAAATGGCGGAGGGGGAGGGAGGAAATTCCCCCTGAGCCTGCTAGGAATGGTGGGAGTTGGAGTCCAAAACACCTGGAAGGTCCAAGTTTGCCCATGCCAGCTTTCAACAGAGACCTCTTCCTCCCCCTTCCCCTTCGTGCCCTTTCTTCCCCCTCCTGCCGAACACTTACTTTTTCTTGCACACTGCCGCTTCTGATGCCATTTTGATCTGAGGGGGCAGTGTGAGCGTGTTGAGGAGGAGAGGGGGGAAGATGTGACCCATGCGGGTGCTAATGCGCAGACTCGCCCCAGGGCAAAGCGAGCAGAGCGAGGCTGGGAAGAAGGGAGCCTGAATGGAGACGATAAAGTGTTTGGCAGGAGGGGGAAGAAAGGGTATTGGAGGTTCCAATTTCCCACGGCACACTTGATGATCGCTCAAGGCACACTAGTGTGCCATGGCACACTGGTTGGGAAACACTGCTTTAGACAATGTCCAACCAGCATAAAATATTTGTGCATTTCCACATTCTACAATGTTTCCTACATTCAAATGCTCTTTATATGCAAAATACTACCCTTATAATTATGTAACATCTCTGTCCCTTTCTTCATAATGTTAGAATTGTGATAAGCAGAATTCAGGGAGATGGTTGATAACATTGCAAATGATATAGGTCCAAATGTATAGGTAAACTTAGAAATAAGCTATGAATTAGGCATTAGACAGTCAAAATAACTACCCAACTTGATTCACTAAACTTAAATTATAGGTTGAGTCCTTATCCAGAATACTAGGATCCAGATGGGTTTTGGAAATTTTTTTGGATTGTGAAGTACTTGTATTTGCATATACATATATAACGAGATGTCTTAGAGATGGGACCCAAGTCTAAATATGAAATTCCTTTATGCTTAATTTATATGTTATGCACATAGCTGGAAGGAAATGTTATACAACCATTTATGTAATTTTGTGCTTCAAACAAAATTTTGGTGTTCTCTGAAAAAAAGGTATTGCTCTCTTAGCCACCCATGTAGACTATTTCGCATTTCAGAGTGTTTTGAATCTTGGAATTCCAGATGCTCAACCTGCCTTAAATTATGAGGTATTGTTATTGTTTAATAAAATACAATTATTTTCCAATTATAATTATTAGGCATGAGAAAAAAGTTATGAAAATTAAAAGAAATCGGAAGGGATTCGTATGTATGGGACTTTCAAGTTTATATGCATCGCAGTGGCAATCCTGGAAGTGGACTTTCTTTTCCGCACTCCCTGGGCCCAAATTTTCGTTAGATTAATAAATATTTCGGATGCCCACCCAACAGGAAAATTTCCCCCTCCAAAATAGCTTTGCAGACATAACTCACAGTCAAATCGGGGCCTTTCCATGCTTGGAGCCTAATTAGAGTGAAAGGCCTACCTCCAGGAAGTGAAAAAGGAGCTGGAAACGATAGAGAGATCCAGGTCGGGACTCCTAGAGGGGCTGGAGGACTGAGAAAAAAGCGGTTTAAACACCCAGGAAGGGGGTTTAGATAGAAGGACAGAGCAGAAGGACATAAGAACTGCTGAGAGAAGGGCAGCAGGAGTGAAAAGAGCACGGAGAGGAGAAGGAAGAGTTCAGAATCAAGAAAAGCCATAGAGTTCAAACGGAGATTCCTAGAGCGCTGTGGTAAAACTGAATGGGGAAAAGCTGGAGTGAGGAGAACTCTACAGATTAGCAAGGCCTGCACCAGAGGTGGGCAACTATTTTATTTAATAATATTAATAATAATATATTAATGCATTATATGTCCCTGCAAAGAAACCCTGTCCTTTTATAATATTAATAATAATATTAATAATAATATATTAATGCATTATATCTCCCTGCAAGGAAACCAAGGGAAATGTTGCCCCTTGATTTGCCTGTGCTTAAAACAGTGTCAGTCCTGTTTCCCTGCTTTGCCTACTTTAGAACTACTAACGAATTTCGTTAGTAATTACGTAACATTTTAGAAATTTTTGGAATTTTTTTGTAAGTCTTTCTATTACTAATCAAAAAAATCCCCCCCCCCCTTTAGATTTTTGATTCCCTATTTTTGGGTTCTAAACCATGCCTAATAATTATCCATAGTGAACTTGATATTTAGCAGCTTTATTGTCCTATAATGTTATAACTACTATTAAAGTTGCTTTTATTTATGCACAGTTTGGTGGGAAAAGAAAGAGGCAGCAGCCCCAATTCGCAATGGATCTGACCATGTTCATGTACTCGCTACTGGGTTTGCCTTCTGTTCGAGGACTGTACAGTGATTAGACCCACAAGACTTGATTTCTGCCCTTAGAAGCTTCTAAATAGACTAGCAGAACAAAATATTGATTGCTGAGCCCTTGTGACAGCTGGGCTCAGATTCAACGACAAACCTTGAGCCCTACTGAAAATTGTTTTTATCGAGCTACATAAAAACCTGATTTAGCAAAGTTCCCAAGTCCTGCTGTTTTGAACCCATTTTTCTTTCTTTGAAACACATCTCTCTGAGGAAATTAATCTCTCAGGAAAGAACAGGCAGTTCACCCTGAGCCAGGAATTTTGTGTAAAGAAAAGGAAGTTGCAGAGAGAAAAAAAATATCAGAGAATATGAAAGCTTAACAGTATTTCTATTGTAAGAATTACAGGAAGGAAATGCACAGATGAAGTATAAAGAGAAAGTTCCAGTTTGTGCTTTTATAAATCTTAGATAAGGTTGATTGTCTGTTGACAACCCAATAGTGTCTATGGAGACATCTAAAGTCCAATACATTTCTTATGTGTCTGCATATCCCATATTATTTTTTCCATTGTATGATTACATTAAGTAATTTGGTTATATAGAGTAAACATTAATCTATGTATATAATAAAAGTCAGTGTTTGCGGCAGTGCGGAGGATGGGAGGTGCGGAGGAATATGTGCCAGCATTTCGATTGGTTGCCACTGTGGGATTATTTGCATAAAGGACACTGATTGGCCAGCCTCAGAACTCCGACACTCTAAGGCAGTGTTTCTCTTTTTATTGCAGTCACCCTTTCCTCATGGAAAACGTACCTGGTCCTCAGGGCAGCCGGCTGGAAAGAGAGCAGCCAGATGGAAATACAATCTGCGGCAGAGAGTACCACTGCTGAACAACATGACTCAAAACCACTGGACAAATTGCTGCCAAATTTGGCCACAAAACATACTAATACTAACCCAAGGAGGGACCATCAGTCAAAAATTGATTTTGTCATTTGGGAGTTGTAGTTCACTCGCAAAGAGCATTCTGTCCTCCACCAATGATGGAACTAAACCAAACATGGCACACAGGACTTCCATGACCAACAAAAAACACTAGAAGGGTTTGGTGGGCATTGACTTTCAGTTTGGGATTTGTAGTTCACCTATATCCAGAGAGCACTGTGGACTCAAACAATAATGGATTTGGACCAAACTTGGCATGAATATTCCATATGCCCAAATATGAACACAGATGGAGTTTGGGGAAAATAGACCTTGTCTATATATGTGAGTATAATAAGCCTCTGAATTTATTCTTTTAAATAATGTTGTAATAATACTCACAATAATAATAATAATAACAACAACAACAACAACTTTATTTTTATACCTCGCAACCATCTCCCCATTAGGACTTGGGGTGGCTTACAGGGACAAGCCCAAAAGACAATTAAAACAAAAGAAAATGCTTACAATTAAAATATCAGCTAAAAACAATGCAACTTTATTTTTTTAAAAATAAGATTTTTTTGTCTTGGGGGGGGGGTGGGGGTCAGGATCTGGGAGATGCTTAGGTGTGGCGTGGCCAAAAAAGGTTGGGAACCACTGCTCTAGAGGGGAAATTTTAAAGCGGAAAACGTGGGATTTTGAAGTGGATTATCTGGCAGTGTGGATTGAGATAATCCAGTTCAAAGCAGATGTGGATGACCTGCCTTGATATTCTGGGTTATATGGCTGTGTGGAAGGGCCCTGTGTCCACACAGCTGCATAAAATCCACATTGAAGTGGATTATCTGGCAGTGTGGATTCAGATAATCCAGTTCAAAGCAGAATTGGGAATTGTAGTTCACCTACATCCAGACAGCACTGTGGATTCTAACAATGATGGATCTGGATCAAAGTTGGCATGAATACTCAGTATGCCCAAATGTGAACACAGATGGAGTTTGGGGAAATAGACCTTGACGTTTGGGAGTTGTAGTTGCTGGGATTTATAGTTCACCTACAATCAAAGAGCATTCTGAATCCCACCAACAACAGAATTGGGGCAAACTTACCACACAGAAACCCCACAAGCAACAGCAAATAATAAACCAGCAATGCTGAAGAGGGAGGGAAGCTAGCCCTGCTCCGTTCGTGCACTGAAGCCAGAACGGAAAGGGAAGTGAGGAGGAGACGAAGAAGGGAGGGATGGATGGAAAGAAGGAAAGAGGGAGGGGGAAAAAGGAAGAATGGAAGGAAGGAAAGGGAGGGAGGGAGGGGGAAGGAAGAACGGAAGGAAGGCAAGGCAAGGCAGGCAGGAAGGAGGGGAGAAAGGAGATTAGGAAGCAAGGGAGGGAGGGAGAGAGGAAGGAAGAAGAGAAGGAGGGGAGGGAAAGAAGGGAAGGGAAGAAAGATGGGAAGTAGGGAAGGAAGGAAAGAGGGAAGGAAGAAAGGGATGAAGCAAAGAGAGAGGGGGGGATGGATAGGGAGGGAGAAAAGCGTGTCCATGCTGGTACAGCAGCCGCAGTTGGAGCTGCCTCTGGCCACGCCCCTCCCCCACTCCCTGCTCCTTGCTTCTCTTGCTCTCGCCAGCTGGAGAAGCGGCAAGGAAGCTCAGGGGAGACTTTTCGCGCCTCCAGGCCTGGCGCAAGGAGGGGGGGCACGCACACGCCGCTGCCTTCCTCCTCCAATCAGGAGCGCTCCTGACTGGAGGAGGAAGGGAGCTACGCGCGTGCTTGCTGCGGGGGGGGGGGAGGCATGCTCGGGGGAAAGAGGCATGGCCTCCCTCCCTGGCCTCCTCCTCTTCTCCTCCCTCTTTTCTCCTCGGTTGGCCGCTGGGCATGATCCTGGCGGCCGCGGCATATGTGCCCTTGGCCTCATGGCACCCTGAGGAGGAGGGGGGAAGAGAGGAGGGGGGAAGAGGCTTTCCAACGGCACACCTGATGATGCCCCACGGCACACTGGTGTGCCGAGTCACACCGGTTGACAATGACTGCTCTAAGGCACCAGATTATTTGCATAAAGGACTCTGATTGGCCAGCCTCAGAACTCCAACACTCTAAGGCACCAGACAGAGATAATTGGTTGTCACTAAGACACTATTTGCATAAAGGGCTCTGATTGGCCAGCAAAATAGAATGCAACTGAATGCTTGAGTAAGCCAAATTTCCGTTGGAAATGGAATGTTCATTTTCTGGGAGGTGCGGAGGTGCCAAGGAATATGTGACAGTGTTTCGATAGGTTGCCACTATGGGATTATTTGCATAAAGGACTCTGATTGGACAGCCTCGGAACTCCAACATTCTACGGCCCCAGACAGAGGGGATTGGTTGCCACTGAAATGGTATTTGCATCAAGGACTCCGATTGGCCATCCATATTCCAACATTCTAAGGTGATGCAGAGGAAAAAGGAAAGGCCTCAGTCAGACACTACAGCCCACAGCAGTGATGGATCAGGACCAAACTTGCCACACAGGGGTCCAATGGCCCACTACACAACGCGACCCTCACCCAATGCCCACTACAGACCAAAATTAGCACACAGAGCCCCCTTGACCCACTCTACATCCTGGTGCTGTTTGGAGGGGGATGGACCATGGCCAATGGGACTTGCAGTACCTTCACTAAGTTCCCGAGACTGCAAGCCACATACACATCTAATAGGAACCAACCTTGGCACACAATGCCTTCCTCAAATAACCTGGGCACTGCCGGGTCCCCAAGCTAGTAATAATAATAAACGTTATTTATACCCCATCACCATCTACCAATGGGGACTCGTGGCAGCTTACATGAGGCCAAGCCCAAAGGACAAATTACAGTAAAATAAAACCAAAACACAAGAAATAGCACAGTAAAATACATAAAACATATGAATACAATAAGCAATATACAAATGCAATATCCACAAACACAATAACAATGAGAATGAGCGGGCCGCATGTACACAATAAAATACTAAAACTCAGAGTGAGATTTTTTAAAGGAGCAAATTTGCAAGGGAGAGCTCAAGAAAAGAAAGGGTTATAAAAAAAAACCTTCATACAGGGGGGAGTGTATTCCAGGGACAATAGCATTGAGTGGAGAATAGTTTTAGGTTGTGTGACTATTCTCCAAAGCCACAACGGAATAGCAGAACTTGGAAAGAACTTGGAAAGAACTATTCATAAATGACTGATTACTCAGAATTATATCCTTTCTGCAATATTAAAGATATGATTATCTTACAATGTCTCCAAGCTATTTGCGATGTAAATGAAATATATAGAGCTACTTTTATATTTATGAGCCATGGCTCACTCAACGATGAAGGAGCAATATTTCATGGCTCCTGTGGCTTGTAGGTATCACCTAGGGGATTAATATTGGAGTTTATCTCTTCAGAAGATCTTAAATTGGTATTAAAATCATAGAATCATAGACTTGGAAGAAACCACATGGGCCATGCAGTCTAACCCCCTGCCATGCAGGAAAAGTACAATCAAAGCACCACTGACATATGGTCATCTTTCTGTTATATTGTGGAGGCAGGATTGTGTCTCTTCACTCTGCTCTGTGCAGAAGACAATGACTGGACTAACTATAGCACAGTACTACATGCTCTGGTTACAACCTGTATAGACTACTGCAATGCTCTCTACGTGGGGTTGCCTTTGAAGACTGTTCGGAAGCTCCAAATGGTCCAAAGGGTGACATCCAGGTTGCTAACAGGAGCGATGCTTAGGGAGCATACAACTCCTCTGTTGCGCCAGCTCCACTGGTTGCCAATTTGCTACCAAGCACAATTCAAAGTTCAGGCCTTGGCCTATAAAGTCCTAAACGGTTCTGGCCCTACCTGTCTGAATGTATCTCTCCTTACGAACCATCTAGAAATTTAAGATCTTCTGGGGAGGCCCTACTCTCGGTCCTGACAACTTCACAGGTGCGGTTGGTGGGGACAAGAGACAGGGCATTCTCAGCGGTGGCCCCTCGGCTATGGAATGCCCTTCCCAGGGACATTAGATTAGTCCCCACCCTCTTAACTTTTCATAAAAAAGTAAAAACCTGGTTATTTGAGCAGGTGTTTCCAAACGCAGTGTAGCTATGACCTCTGATCTTGGAATGGTTGGACAACGCGATTGGACAATGATTTGGCAATGAAGTGCGGAGGATTTATGGTTTTATAATGTTTGATTGATGTTTAATATGTATGTAATTTTTTAAAACTATGTTGAGTGCTTTATCTGCTTTTACATTGATATGGGCATTGAATAGTGCCGCTTGTAAACCCCCATGCATCACCCTCGGACTGAGAATGGCGGTATAAAATGTAATAAAAATAAATAAATACCACATCAAGGAATATTTTCTTTGAATAATCAGATGATATTTCCCAATTAGATATAAATGCTTATGCCTCACTCATGTGAGTTAGGATTGGAATAAAATTGTTCCATTACAGTTACCTAAGTGAGACAGATGTCTTACTCCCTGCAATACCCAAGCTGATGCAGTGTCTTGCACACAAAAAATGAGAACCACAATTTCTCCTAGCTCCCCTCAGAATGTCCTAGGATGTTAAAGATATAGAAATAGGGAGGGGGATGGAAGGAAGGGAAACTAATTCTGGCGCTACCACCAACTTTCAAGTTTCCATGGTGTTTTTTTTTTTGTAGATTTGGCCCCATTTTACCCTCTGCCTCCAAAACTCTATGCTAATTACTAAAAAACAAACAAACTAATAGCTCAAATCTAAACTGAGTAACTAAAAGAACTTCTTTTATCAACTAAACAGCTTCTTCGTGACTTCCATTTTACAGAAGCTGGATCTTATTCTCTATCACATGGTTTTAATACAAATCCAGATGAATGTCTATTGCTTATTTGATTAAGTGTTGCTTTCAGGTTTTGATTCTGATCAAACTGAATGCCGTCCACAGTTATTGTTTCTGATCTGATGACTTTTCAGAACAGGACATTCTGAGCTCGGAGGAACAGTTTCAGATCTAAGTGTTGTGGTTTTGCGTTTTAGCTGAAGCCAACAGGAAATCTGCTCTTCAGTGCGAACTTGGCCTTTTCTGTTTGTTTTTAAATAGAGCTTTGTTTCTTTCTAGAAAATTAGCAACAAACACATCACTGGATGTTATGTTCAGATTTCTTACAGATTGTTAGTTTTTAATATAAATGTTGATTTGAGCCATATTAATGTTATGCCATCATTTTAACTGTTAATATAAAGAGTAACAGTGAGGAGGGTCCACATCTTCCTGTTGAGTTTGGTTAAACTTATCTAGAAGCTTCCATGTGATCACAAGCTCAGGATCCTTTTTATATTTTCTTGCTTAATGATGGACAAACAAAAACTGAAATGATGAGTATATGTGGGAGTAAGGCATATGCACACCTACATAAGCAGGTGTCTGCCTATGGGGAGGACATAAGCAGACTTAAAATTACGCGTGTCTCTTTTTGAATTATCTCTTGGGTTAAAGTCATATTTTATCAGTTCTCTGCAATAATGTTACTTATTATGAGTAGATACACTAAATACACTAAATATTCCGATTCTTCATTTACATAACATTCTGTTTTAACCAAATTTTAGTACACCCTTCATGTTTCAAAGATGCGTTAAGCAAAAGGCACATAACAGTAAAGTAAAAATCAATGAGTACATTTTCAAAACAACTACAGGTCCAACATCCCTTATCCAGAATTTCTATATCTGAAAAACCTGTACAATCCAAAGTCGACATGCGTAACTGAGATAGGGAAACCCTTGGTTTGGTTCAATGCACAAAAACTTAGTGTCATGTAAAAACTTATTAGTAATAGCATGTAAAATTAACCCCAAGCTGTGTATATGGAGTATGTATGAAACATAATTGATTTTCATGTTTAGATTTGGTTCCCTAATTTTCCCGAAGTCCCTGTTTCCCTGTTTACAGAAACAAAACAACTGCCACCCAGGACTTAATTCTGAATAAGCATGCTGACCTGGTCTGTATCACAGAGATATGGCTGCTAATCTCTCTCACCCCTGCCCACCCGGATTCTCTGTGCAGCAGCAAGCAAGGCTTGGGGGGTGGGTGGGAAGGTGGAGTTACAGTGATCTGCCATGATTGCATCCTAGTGACCAGGTTCCCCATCCCACAGTCAACAACATTTAAGTGTATTTACCTAAAGGTGGATGACTGGCCGAGCCTGAGATGTTGTTTCAGCGAGTCCTTATATCTCTTTTTGGGGGTGCCTCTCTTGCGCTGACCCATGGTGAGTTCACCATAGAGTAGTATCTTTGGGAGGCGGTGGTCCTCCATCCTAGAGACATCCTGCCCTGCCCAGCGCAGCTGTGTTCTCAATAGCATGGCCTCAATGCTGGTGATTCCTGCTTGCTCAAGGACAGCAACATTAGTCACATAGTCGGCCCACTGTATATTTAGGATTGTGCGAAGACAGCGCTGATGAAAGCGTTCGAGGAGTCGTAGGTGCTGGCGATAGGTGACCCATGTTCTTCCAGTGGCAGGCTAAAACCTTTTTATTCAGACAGGCTATTAAAGATGAAGGTGTTTAAAATCTAGTTAGAGGGTGCTGTGGTTTTATGTTTTTATGATTTAAACTTTATTTGTTTTTAATATTAATGATGTTTAATACTGTTTTAATATTTATATATTTGCATATTTTAAGTCGTATTGTAATGCTTTTAATTGTGAGCCACTTTAAGTCTCCGTGTGGAGAGAAAAAGTGGGATATAAACATAGTAATAATATATTGTATAACACAAGGGGGTCAACATAAGACTTTCTCTCTTAACAGTAGAGAAATGATTTAGCCAAGGGGATTACATTTAAGACCTAAGCATAAAGTTGATGAAGATCTCTCCATTCAAGATGCTTACTGTACATGACACAAAGAGCACCAGTGAAGGTCAAAGGGGCTCAATATTTTAGAAGAGTGGGATTTAAAGATAGCAAATATAGTTTAATAAAAAGCAATAATACTTCACAAACTGGTTGCCTCACAAATAGCCGAGAAAACAATTGACACTTTAAAATGTGATCTGCAAAGTTTAGCAACTGAAAAAGGAAAACATTGTCAAGCTTCGTAGATACTACCCACCCTTTACAGTAGTGAAAGCAAGAGGACCATGCAATGATTAAAATTACATTTGAGACAGCCATTCATTGAATTTTCATTTTCTTGGCAGTTACTGAATAAGTGGGACTATAACTAAATAAATAAATATGGATGTGTGCTCAGTATTCTATAATATGAACTGTTTGAAAAAAGTGGGAATATTTGGGTTGATGTGAGATTGTTATCAAAGATGCCCTATCCTCATATTGATTTCTTTTTTTAAAAAAAATCTTCCTATTGTTGTCACAAATTTTTGAATTAAAAAAATCCAACTATAGGAAATCAATCTTAACCTTTAATTTTTGGCATTCTGCAGAATGTAGAGAAAACTGGAATTTTTTTCCTTAAAGTTCAGATTATTAAGTACTGTATAAACTTGAATAGCCTTGTGTGTTTATATAAAAATCTTATGACTGGCTGTGAAAACAACACAGAAACACTTAGAACAGTCCCACTATGCATAGTCATCAGAAAAATATTTCAAGTAGCAAAATTAGATGTAAATATTTTTATGTAAACGAAGCCCTTTTACCTGAATGTTTGCGTTCAAGCTGGTCCATTCCAATTTTAGAAAAAAGAATTTAAGTCTTATCTCAGCAGCTGGTTCTCTTTTTGGCCTTGAAAGTCTGAAGAAACAGTATGCCTTATTGGCTGTTCCTTCTCACTTCACCACTGTTTCGATTTCAAAATATATTTAATTGCATTCATGCCAATGATCCCTTCCCCTTAAACTGCATATATTTTAGTTTCCTGGGAAGAGTGAATGATTATTAAATCGTTTTTACATCTCTTGTGTAAATGTGCCCAGTGAGGGATAGTAATCAAACTGATTTGGAAGTAAATTGCATAAGAATCAATGGGACCCTTCAAAACAAATGCATCTAGGGTTGGAGCATGTGCCATCACTTGCATATAAACCTATCTTAGCAGTTTAGTCTGTGACATTAAGACACTAATTCTAAATAGGAAAAGCAATAAAGCATTTTCTTCATGGAGAGGTTGTAGCTGAGTTATGAGAAGTCACAAGTGGGGTGCCTTAAAAAGCTTTTATGAAAATTAAATGTTGATATTTATGTTCCTAATTTGTTGAAGAACCAGCCAGATGTTTGGCATAGATGGGGCCATTAAGAAAATGTATTGAGAGGGTGACATCCATCAATGTTCTGTGACATGAGTGTCAATAGTAAATAATCATAAATTCCTCTCCTTTCTGGCCCTGTGCTTTGCTGTGAGTCGAATGCATCAACACAGTCTTTCTTGGTGTTTGTCTCCAGTAATCAGGGGGCAGTGTATGTTCCTAGTTCCCCAGGGCACAGCCTAGAGTAATTTGGCCAACTTCCGTGGATTTGTATCAGTGGGCTTACGATCAATATCTGTCCCTAGAAGGATAGTGAGAGGTGATTTTCCTTTGCTTGACACACGACGCAAAAGGGGTCAGGCGAGGAGCAACATTATTCCTAGATAAGGCAGCAGCAAAAATAAGAATACAGAAGTGCTCAGTCAGGCTGGTTCATTATGGTAGCATGTCAATTTGCACAGTGCAACTGCCACTGGAAGCTGGTAGCAATGCCACTATTTATCCAAATGGATGCCATTTGCATACTGTGAACATCCAGAACGCCTCTCATTGTAGTGTAAGCATTTAATTATGAGGGCAGCTGTAAACATTATTTGACGAAAGACAAAGCCTACAGTAACTAACATCCAATCTATTTAATCGAATAAATTCTGTCTCTACATACTCCTGCCATCGGTTTCTTCCATTTCTGTCAGCTCCAAAGGTTTTAGATTGATATTTAAGAGCTGTCTTTTTCTATTTTGTACACATAGACACAGTCCTGAACATTTCTTAGGTAAAAGAGGACATGATAGTGCTACATTAATTTATTTTCATCATTACATTATGATACCTATATAGGAAACAGGGAGAGGGAAATATGTGTACAGTCTCCAAGTCTGATAACCAAATTTCAACCACATCTCTAACAGGTCTATATCACAGGATCATAGAGTTGGATGACATCTCAAAGTCCATCCAGCTCCATGATTCTATGCAGGCTATAGAAACTGTATTCCTGTTAGCAACTATTAAGTACAGGAAGTTCCTGACTTGCATACATCAGACTTACAAATGACTCATAGTTAAGAATGGGTGTGAGACAACAGGAAGTGAGAGAAACCTACCCCTAGGAAGTGTCATGCCCCAGCCTGATTCTAGCCCTCAGCAAGACTCACGCCATGTTAAATCCAAAGCCTCAGAGAGGCCTGAAAGCAAGAAGCTGCAGAGGCCTCTAGTTCACCAAGCGTTCAAGGGCAAACACATCCCTTCTAATTCCCAGACCGATAAGAAGGCCTGGTACCACAAAGCAGTGGTGCCTCCCAAAAGTCCAGGTGTCTTCACTAACGAGCTGACATTCCAATCTCAGCCGAGAGGCCCAGGCGGGGCAAGTCCCACCAGCGAGCCTGGGAAGAAGTTCCGACGCAGTTTGTGTCTTCAAGGAGAAGAACCTACTTAAGCTGCTTCCCGTTGGCTCTAAGGCATCTTTCACCAACGTTTAGCTTCAAGCCAAGTCTTCACGGAACCTTGCCTGGGCCATTGGGCCTTCCAGCCTTTGGACTCTGTTTATCAAGTCTTTGTGCCAAGAACTTATCCCTGGATTTAGCCCATTGGGGCATCAAGACTCTTTCACCATTTGATCCTGTTTTTTCCTTTGGACTATTGCTTTGTAATACCCTGATGCTTCGGAGCATCAATGGACTAAATTTCTATCTACTTTATTTATTTATTCTAAATAAAGCATTTAATCACGGCTGGTCTCAAGTGGTTTACTGAGGGATCCTTCAGGTCTAAGGTACAACAGGAAGCAAAAATCACTCCTGAAAGAGTTATCATTGAGAAAAGTTGTCTCAACTGAAACCATTTCACCAATCCTTGTTTTCACAACAAGCCAAAATTTCAAAATCCAATTATCACAGGAGGGATAGAAAATGAGGTGAAATCTTCTGAACATGAGCACAGACAGCAAAACAAAGACCACAGGCATGTTAACCCTTACCTTTGCTATACAAAGCTTGTGTTACACTTAAAAAATGTACCTGTTTCGACTTACAAAATTCCACATAAGAAAAAATTTACATAACCTATCTTGTTCGTAACTTGGGGACTGCCTGTATGGTTTTCTATAACTTTACATGTAATAAATGATGTGGGACAAAGAATTAAAGCTTCTGAGGGTACATAAAATTTCTGTCACAGATATTTCAGAGGACAGGGTCATGGATCCACCATAGGATTACCATAACATGGGTATGTGCGTGTGTCACAACCCTGACATTTCTTTTATTCTGATCAGGATATCCATATTAGGGAAACCTGTGGATGAACATCTACAATTTAGGACTTCATCCCACAAGGGGCAAGAGGAAGCATTGATAATTGCCTCCTATGTGCCACATACTGTGATGTTTCATCTTTAAAAGAAGGATTAATTTATTCACCCTCCTTATACTGGATCACCTCCTCCCGTTTCACAAGAGGGATAGAAGGCAGAAAAATACAGTACTTTCCATCCTACGTACATTACATTACTAGATTTTTTGTCATTTCTATGTACAGGAGACCACTGGAGTCAGTTCCTGCCCATTTTTAAAACCTTCAGTTTCCATACACTTCAAAATACAGGGAATGCTCTTGCATCATCTGATGGGCTCCATGGGACTGATGAAGTCTTTAGTTAAATGACTGTTTTTAAAATCCTGAACAAACTGCTTATTCCGCCACATTTGGATTTATTTTGTGTCAAAAACATTGCATAAATAAATAAGTATAACATTGATAAAAATAAAGGGAGCACAAGCTTCTAAATAATTGGATTATTGCCATGCAATAAATTAAAAAAATACCATGCACTAAAAAGAAATTAAAATATTTTAAAGGGAGCTGAGAAAGGTGCTCTAAATAGGAAATAATGTAAACAAAAGGGAAGGATTATTAAAATCTATTCCAGATGGTGCTATCAGTTTATTTTCCGCTTTATGGCCTATTGCTGTCCTTTGTTTTTCATGGGCCCCCGTGACTTGAAAAGCACCAATTTTTAGGAATACCCATTTTATAGCCCCAATAAAGAGGGGGAAAAGAACTGATGATCACAACTGGTTGTAACCTTTGAGTTTTTTAAATGCACTCCTCAGTTTTACTGCTGAAAAATCCGAGTCCCTGTTCCCAGAACATCATTTTAGAGGCTTTTTAGGGATGATATGACAATGATCACATGTTGAATGTATTGGCAGTACGTTCTCTCACGTTTGTTCTGGAATCCCCATGTCATTTTTGAAAGAAGTATAAATAGAAATGTTGTAAATGTTTACAGAAAAGGTTGAAAAACAGGCATATTGAGTAGCAAGAAACCCTGAAAAAAGCCCTAAATCAGTGAGAATCTTTGGAGTATGCACAAATGTATGTGGGTATTTGTATGCCAAAAATAGCATTTTCATATAAAAATGTTATTTTCTACAAAGAAATATTTTCTGCATAGAATACTGGTTTCCTGTGACGGAAATGTGTTTATTGTATACAAAACATTGTTTTCTGTGGAATAGTGGAACTATTCTGTGTAGTGATTGATTATTGTAATCAAGGTCAGGGAAAACAGGTCTGTATCTACACTGTAGAATTAATACAGTTTGACACCACTTTAATTACTATGGCTTAATGCTATGGAGTAATGGGAATTGTAGTTTGGTGAGGCACTTTTTGATAGACAAGCCCATAGACCTTATAAGACTACAACTCCCCTGATTCTGTAGCATTAGCTATTGCAGTTAAAGGGGTGTCAAACTTTATTAATTCTACAGTATAGATGCACCCCAGGACTGGACCTCTAATTGCCCGCTATGATGAATTTGACAGGCATTTCCAGCAAAGAAGTCACTCATATTTGCTGCATTGTCTACAGAGGTGTTCAGTGTGTTGAGTCAATTTTCTTCGGATAATTTTCAGTTCCTGCAGCCTGATGATATGGACAAGATTCTTGAATTGGTCCACTCTCATCACATGCATGCCTGGCTCATGTCCACCTTGGCTGCTAAGATGGAAGATTCCAACACTTGGTACCATTGATAATGATATCCTACTAAAACAGCCACATGGGATGGAAGTAAGAGGAACTGGCCCCATTCACACTGCCCCTATATCCCAGGATCTGATTCCAGATTATCTTCTTATCCCAGATTATCTGGCAGTGCAGACTCAAACAATCCGGTTTAAATCTGATAATCTGGGATCACATCATGGAATATAGGGCAGTGTAGAAGGGGCCTATGTTACAGCTATTGCACTCCTACCTAAAATGTAAGTTCTGGAGAGTGGCATTAGGATTAGAGTATTACATGCTAGTATCTTATCTCCTATGCTATTCAATATTTATATGGAGTTGCTATAAGGTTGGAATAGGATGAAGTTACCCTGAAGCCCCCTATTTACCACCTAAATCGTATTACAAAAAGGTCCCTGGCAGCCATGAAGCCTCTCCTCACATCCTCTTGGCATGAGAAAATGATGCCTGTGGAGATGGGAGGGGTGAGGATGAAAATCCCTCCTCATCCCCCTTCTCACGCATCATTTTCTCACACCAGGACCATGCGAGAAGATACTTCACGGCTGCCTGGGATTTTTAAAGTTAAATTGTAGGGGATAAATCAGGGTGGGGAGAAGGGCGTGTCAGATTATTGCATTTTGAATAGCAATTCATGAGTCAGCACAAGGTATATTTTCGCAGTTTGAGATGACCTGCAGTGTGACATGTTTGACACCAGATGGCGCTGTCTCAAGACTGCTAAATGGAACCTTGAGGAATTTCCGTTACAAAGTGACAGTTGGGATTTGTCAGTTGGGATTTAATATCTGTGAGGAAAGGATGTTTAGAAAGGTAGCTGTGATGGCTGTTGTTTTTCGATGTTTTGCCAGTTATTGTTAAATACAATTCAATACAAAGTTATATATTTACCTTGTGAATTGAATGAGAGTTTCATTATTCACTCGAACAGAGACTGGAGTTTTTGGGCCGATGGGGAATTAAACTTCTATATTTCTGTTGCCTATCCGCTGTGACATAAATACTCAACGCCGAAGAGGGCGGGCTTCTGGAGACAGATCCCAAAGCTGCAGGATGGCTGTGGGGATTCATCCCCGGAGTCACAGAATTCAACACCCGAAGCATTCCCCACAGGCCCAATACCTCATTAGACCCAGGCCTTTCAGGAAGACCCGGATATAATGAGGTATTTAATTAATACAAAACAAACCAGGGAAAACAGAGTTTATTCCATACTAATTTGCTTTTACTGGAGGAGTTGTTTGGACTTATCTGGTAACAACCGAGATGATTCCCACATTTTGACCCAGTCTGGATGGGCCCTTAGTCTTCTCTGCTATATTCTCCATCTACTACTCATAGTTTATAGTCTACCACATTGCTTCTTATGTTGCAAGCCTATCATTCCGAGGCCTGACACTACTCTTCCCCAGTTTCAAGCATGAATTTGGCAGAGTCTGCATTGAGCATTAAGAGAGCACTTCTCAATCCTACATATTAGGGGGAATGAACTAATGAGTGACATTTCAGCCTTGCTTAAGTATTTATAAGGCATCTATCACATACGTTGTTTACACATTTGTAGTCAGTCTTATTTACTGACATTATATTAGCAGTTTTGCTGAATACAAGCATTCTGGAATGGTACCTCATAGATATTCTTTATCTAGAATAATTTTCATGACCCTGCAAGAATGCTTACTGGAAAGAGGCAGATTTATGTCTTAGCATACGCAAGGAGTCCCAAGAAAGGAGGTGGAAAGAAGTGGCATAATAAAAAAATAAACCACTGCTAATTACATAAGCAAGCATCATTATTAAAAAGGGATCAACTGCTTTTTAAAATATTAATGTTTCTATACTGGAAATGTAAGTGTAATGGGAGTGGACACATTGTCCTTTGACTTTCATAGGAAGAGAAAATAACTACTGTATTTCTTCAATTCTGAGATGAACTTTCCCCCATATAAACAGCTATAAAAATCGTGTGTTAGAATTGAGATGAATTTTATGTATTTTGTTGGTGGTGGTGGTACTAAATTAGACTGTTTCTTACAATCAATGTCATCTTGCTATTGAAGAAATTCAGTATTAAATTAGCTCAAGTATTTCAAGTAGCTGTGGCTTTAAAATAGATCAGGGTTCCTTGTCCTTTTGACTGCAACAGAAGACACCTTGATACCTTCACACATTGAAGGAAGACATGAGGTAGATCCTATGGCCATTCTCTTGATTAGTCCTACCCTGAGTCTTGCCCTGCAACTACACCATTGCATTCTGCATAATACAAGCAGATATGTGCCAAGGTGTGCATGGTAGTGTTCTTCATGTAAAGGAAGTTTCTGCTCCTTTTGTGAAGGTGTTCTATGTATGTACATGGCTATGTATACAAAACTCTTCTAAGGTTGTGCAAATGGCATAGAGAAGTATGGATTGGCCATTAGTGGATCAAGCCCCCTCTCTCTCTCTCTCTTGGAAAATGTGGGTCGAAGGAACCTGTGTGCCTACTATGTCATTGTATGAAAGCTCTTGTAGCTTAGGAAAGTGTCTTAGCTAAGCTGAATGCTTCTAATCATCTGGAATTTGTTTTCAAATTTGAAGCTTTTCTATTACAGTTTGAGCATCCCTTACCCAGAATGCCAAAAACTAAAATGCTGCAAAAATCATCTATATGAATAATACTTTTGATTTCTGATGTTTCAATTTATACTTTGTTTTACGCTTAACATTATTTTAAATATTGTATATAAAATTACCTTCATGCAATATTTATGAGGTATATATGAAACATAAATGAATTCCATGTTTAGATGTGGGTCCCATCTCCAAGATATATGTGTAATGTGTATACTTGTGTATAATAATAAATAATAATAATACTGTTTATTTCTATTCCGCTCTTCTCACCCCGAAGGGGACTCAGTGCGGATTACAATACATATACGACAGACAATCCCTGTCGGAGATGTACAGTTTTACACATAGACAGTACAGGTTACACATAGACAGTACAGTGCAGTTTATAGAAGGGTTCTTTCTTGGCTGCGTCACAGGGTAACGGGACCTGCAGGTGTGCGTCATACAGGGTCATCCAGGATGTCACTGCTCCAATTACATCATTGTTGTTGTTATGCGTCTTTGCATCACAAGGGGGTGCTGTTGTTCCATCCTCATGACGGGAGCCTTCTGGTTTTTCCCTCTTCCGCAATTCACCTCGCTGGCCAGCCGAAACTTTCAGACGTTGTAGGTCTGTAAAAAGCCCTTCCCCATTATTTATATAATGGTCCCCATTGGTGTTTGAACTGCTTGGGTGGGCAGTGGACTAGGCTCATATATTGTTATTATAGCTGGTCATCCAGGCCAGCTCGGGGATTGAACCAGAAACCTTCCGATTGCAGCACAGTTTGTTTTACCACTGTGCTATCTCCCCGGCCCAAAAAGTATTCCAAAATATAAAATATAGAACACTTCAGCGCCAAGCATTTTGGATAAGGGATATTCCACTTGAACAAGATATTCGATTTTGCAAGTGTTGCTAGAGAAGATAGGTTTCATTCATATACTTTTCCACCCAGGATACAACATATTGGACTTTCTACCTTAGCTGCTGGCTTTTATGTTATGCTCTATTTCAGGAGAATAATTTTTGCTGATTCCCACTGATGTCAGATCACAATGACCTTATTATTTGTAATGTTGCTTTCAAATTCAGCATTTCAAAAGGTGAGCAGTACTCTCAGTGGCAACGATCAATTCGCTCAGTTTAATTCACTTCTTTTCATATGCTTTAATTCACCATTTCTCACAAATAAGACAGAATAAAGAAGAAACTGAAGAAATTAGAGAATTGAAATTGAATAGATTCTATCTGTCTCGGTTTTTAGAAAATAGGAACAACTTGACACCATGTTTACTGCAGGAATTCATCTCTTCTCATTAGATTTTCCCTGTTCATTACTGTTTACTGCCATCTTCATATTTATATCAGAGACATAAGCCATGTTTCTCTCTTCCCTTCAGTTCCCCACTAGCAGTAACAATCCTATTAATAAAATGCTGGTGATTGCTAAGCAACTTTCTTTGAAGTGCCTTTGTGACATAAGCATTGATTCAACCAATGTCCACCTCTATCTCAGCCTTTCTTGCTCCTGTGCCATGCCCCCAGGAAGGAATATAAATAGTTCTTCAAATACCATTAATTCTGATGATCCCACATCTTTGGCTGTTCTGGTAATGGTTGATGAGAGACCTGAAATGCATCAAGATCTGAAGGGCTGATGAAACTTGAAACATACCAATATATGCATTTTTGTCTTAGTGTTATTGTGGGTCAGATTAGTATAAAAAGAGTCTTCCCTGTCCTGTTGTCTTCCAGATGTTTTAGAATATACTTTTAGTCCTTTTCACCCATCCTAAATGTCTGGACTGGACTGGAAGACAATAGAGTCCCCAAAGAAACATGATGACAGCAATAGACACACATTTCCAGACTACCTATGTGCTTAAGAAGGATCTTGGCAATGAACCAACTATTCATCATGATCTGAACTTGATTCAGAAAGAAGTAAGACCAGGGAAGAAAGATTTTCTGGAAAATTACTTGGAACTGCCAAGGCAAAAAATATGAAGGTTAAGGAAGGTTTTTTATTTGTTATATGGCAGTAATTTTCCACACTGATCAATAAAGGCATTAACAAAGGAATAGTGTGTTTGGCAAAGGCCTCCATTTCCCCGATTCAGAGAGTTATATGCTTGTATGATGTTCCATTAGACATTACTGATACTCTGAATGGATGTGAAGGGCCCATCTGTGCACACTGCAGTCTTAATTCAAGCGCAACATAACAAGTGACAGTCAGCGTCTAGACTAAAAAGGAAGGACAAGGGTCATGTTGATGTCATACTATTACATGGAAACACTGGAGGAGAATGCTTAGCAGTTCCATTATGCTAGGCTCTTTTCCTCCCTTTTGGTAGAGGAAGGAAGGCAAATGCTTGGTAACCTTCCCTAGTTTGAAGTCTGGGAATAATGCAAACTGTATTTCTAGACATATGGAGGCCAGCAGGTTTGCGAAAGTTGGTATTGAAAGTGTATCTGCTTGGTTTGGTTTTGCACAGAACTGACCCAACTCCACCTCAGATTGCTGTCCACCTCAGATTGCTGTCGGGGCTGAAAGTCAGGGCCCTAGCAAACCTTTTGTATAGTTACAGTAACCCCATGAATGTGGGATATAATATCACAGAATATAAACAGGCAGTTTAAAAATCCCAGTAAGGCATTATCTGCGTTGATCTGAGTTAACTGAGTCCGCACACAGATAATGTGGGATTTTCTGCCTTGATTTACTGAGATATAGGACTGTGTGGAAGGGCCCTGAGTGTTTTGGGTGCAGATAATTTTTTTTCTTGTTTGCAACAAGAAGTCATTAGCTTAGCTCAAACAGAGGGGGTGGGAAATTGCACTCCTCCAGATATTGCCTTATTTGCTACTATTGCTACTTGCAAAAAGCTGATGAGAGCTGAGATCTAACAATATTGAGTGGGTCAAAGATGGACCTCTCTTGAAGTTTTCATGAATTCTAATAAGGAAGTGACTACATTCAAAGCTCAACCCAGATGATTGTGTATATGCAACGGTCTAAATTGAAACATTAATGACCCAAAATACACACGGGCCTAGGTATAAAAGAAGTAGTATGATGCAGATATGCACACGTTTAATTATTATTGTGGATACAAAAATCAGAAGCTGCCATTGTATCTGTGTATGCAGGGAAAATATTTTTTTTACTGTTAGCAGCCATATGTTGCAACTAACAGTAGTTAGGTAACACCAGTCTTTCCTTCCTCCCTCATTCCTGGTACTGAAAGTGCCAACAGAGTTCCAATAAAAAGGCAACTAATTGGCTACCATTTCACCTTTCTCTTGAACTACTGCTATATCATGACATGCCACCATTTCAGGGGTGCGGGAAGATATGGTGTCCCACATGAGCCAATACATAAAACAATGGATGCAAAGTCTTCTGAAAACTGTGCAGTGCTGCTTAAAAGTTATATCAAATGTTGAATTTCAAGATGAGAATGCTAACTGTTAAAGTCACTTAGGAATTCAGTGCATTGTGTCATTCTCACTCAACACCCTGACAAGAGTGGTGAAATATCATTGCAACAATTGTCATGAACTGGATTTGAATGGTTTTTTCTGTCTTCACCCATAACTATGATTTCCTTAAACATATTTGCAACGGGGCCAAAGATTTCCCCCCCCCCCGTTTTCAAAGATTGGTTTGATTGCAATTTATAGAAAGCGAGCAACCTCACAGAAGATTTATGTGGTAAAAAGCTCTGTAATATTTAAGATGTATTATGTATAACAAATGATACCAAACTAATAATGAGGCACAAGGCCGTGTTTACCTGAGTTTTCTGACTTAGAAGGAAATTGCCAGGTGGCAGATTTCCCAATCTAGCTGACTTTATTGCTCATTTTCGGTTTTGTGGCTTCCTTTGTTTGTTCTCATGGGTCATAATGACTTCTGCAAGAAAAAAAAAGAAATTGCCTTTTCTTTGGTGCATCGAACCGGAGTGTTAGGCAGATGTGAAAGGCAATGATGAAACTTGTAGTAGGTATTGAACCACACTCAAGTCACAGAGGTTTTAAAATATTCCTTTAAACATCAGTTCATATGTAAAATCTTTACAAGCTACCAAAAGTAATTAGAGCTCATCTAAATCTACTCACAGCTTCTTTCTGAATAGTTTGACTAGAGAAGCAAATTGCACTCCTCCACCATTTGTTTGCAGTGCTTCTAGTAAAATGTTCATTTGTGTATTTATAATGCTTTCATTTCCTTTCATTCTCTATTGTTTTCAGAGGCAACATGAGTTAGGAAGGCAAATTGATGTATGGATGAAACATTCACACTGCTGCTCAGATCACAACCTTGGATGTTCTATAGCCATATTTACATATCAGTATTATTCAGTTCAGTCATCATCCTTGCTGTCAGAAGGGTGGGGTGGGGAAAGGGGAGAAAATGGCCTTATGACTAATCTAGGAACTATGAAGAACAAATCATTATTGCCAAAGCAGCAGAAACCAAACAGGGGTAGACATAGCTTCTTATGGGCTCCTGTATATAATACACAAGCTACCATCCAATCTGAATATATATCAGCATACAATTACATGTCTTCTGATTGCTGATGAAAATTTTCCATTTTTCTACTCAAATTCAATTTGAAAATGATTCCTTCTTGCTCTGTGATGAGCAAACGCACCAATGGTTTTTGGAATATCCAGCTGATGAGTTCATTTATTCTCTGTCAGAAGAGAGCTAGTCCAAGGGTAGGGATGTAAATCTTCACATGTGAATACAAATAATTTGCACAGTTTTCCCCTTACTTTGTGTGGGGAACATCTTAGCATGGTTCTTGCCCAGCATATTGCAAAGCATTTAAGGGAATTAAATGTAAAAGAAATCAGGTTTGCATACACAGAAAAATGTGAGTTTCTAGAAAGTTTTCTTTTGTCAAAAAATAATGTTTTCTGCAACCCCCCTTTCCAATGTCATGTGTTATTTCTTAGGCAATATTAGTGGATTTTGTGCAGAAACCTTGGCAGTTTTTCATTAAATGTGTACATTACTAGCACACTGGGGTTTTTTTTGCAGGAAAAATGTGTGTTTGCACAGAACCATTATATTGGAACAAAAAAGTTGCGACAGAATAATTTTCCCAAACTTTGTAGAATATGAAAATACCAGACAAGATTTTGAAAAACTGTTACTTCTTTGCTGTGGTTTCCAGATGGGTTTCTTGAATGTCAGAAAACTCATTACAAAGTTTTTCTTGCAAATAAGTTCCACTAAGTTCAATGGCACTTATTTCCAAGAATGTATTATAACAATAGAAGACTGCTCCCAACACAAACCTGGAAGGGAATTCCTGGGAAGCTGGAAGGGTGATTGCTGAGGGGTGGGATGGTCATTGCAAAACTAGATCCTTTGCAAGAAGAAAAGTAGGGGAAGTGAAGGAAATGAGAAGCCTCCTCTGGATGTTGAGAAGAAAGATTATGAGCCTTTCTGGTCTGTGAAACCAGAAGAAGAGTAGGATGGGTAATCCTATTCCTCATTGGCCTTTTTGGGAATTTTGGAAGATGGAGTGGACTTTATCCACTTTAAAAATGCTCTAGAGTTACTGAATTTAAAGTCTCAATGGGGCTTCCCTTAAAATATAGGCACCCCCCCACACACACCCCATGTGACCTCGCTGTCTTCTCTACTTCTTACCTTTCCGATTCCTTGGGGTGCTTTACTTTGCCAAAGGTTTGCCTGGCAATTCTTCCCTAGTTAGGCAAAGGCTAATGAGACAAAAGGATAGGTGGGCTTGACACTTCTAACTGTACATTCACTCTAAGTTTACTATGGTGGGTAGCATGTTTTCATCACCCGGGTTGTTTCATTTCACTGCTTGCCCCCTGCTTTTTACCATTTCCTTACTTGAACTCACCTTACACAGCAGCAGAAGGAATCACTGAAAAAGGAAGGATAGCAGCCGGAGTGACATTGCAGCAACTGCATGTTCCACTCCTTCCATGGCCGGAGTGAAACGTCAGACATGGTAGCTTCAAGCTGATGGGTGGGCAGGAGGGGAAAGGAGACAGACAGCAGCCCAGGCAACCAAAAAACAGGCAGTGGGTGAGCAGTGTTGGAAAATAGGGTCTCTGTGCATGTGAATGGAAGCTGAAGAGTCCATCCTTATGAGTGCCAGATGTCTTGCACGACCTCTGTGGCCACCATTAAAAGAAAGAAAATAATAGCTCTAAAGAGGATTGTGGAGCAGAAGGTGAGTGTTTGCATTATCTAGTTCTGCTCCATCAAAACTGTTCTGCCCCATCAAAACTGTTAGTTTCTACCCCAATTACAAATGGTAGTGTATTTGATGTGTCTCTCAGTGCAATGGTACACACTGTTATTGTAGATTTGACTTATTGCATGCTTTGCTTCCTAGAGAACTTTGCTGCATTTAAAGCTTGCCAAAATCCTCTGCTTCTGTTTTTTGATTTCTTTATGGGTAAAGGGCTGTGGGAGGAGATGAGAGAAAGCAAGCTACATTTTCAGATGGAAAAGATTTTGGCCTCTTGCCAGCTGCTAGACATTCAAGAGGTATAGTGTAATTCATTCCACAGCAATGTAAAGTTTTGTTAGCAGATTCGGTGCTGGCTGCATTACTAATGTTCCATTAAGTCGGCCGGCTCTGTATTAAAAGAAAGATCTATGTGCTCTGTACACCCTTGCAACAATAATGCTTGACAATAATTACAGTGACACCCAAGTGTAGGTGGTCCAGTTGGCACCAACAGCACAATATTTCTCTTTAACAAGCATTTGATCAAACATGTTAGCAAACATTTTGCTGAAATGTGGGCTAAGATTATAACAACTACAAAAAAAATCCCTAGAGATGTTAGAATGTCTTTTTTGTCTTTATTTATTCACGCATAAGAAAATAAAAACCTACACATAACACAATTCCAGTCACATCAAAAGCCTTGTAGAACTCCCAGAACTATGTGGTATAGGACGATAGCTCTTTTTGTTGTTTTTCAAGAAGTAGAATAGATGAGCTAGCAACACCTGTTAAATCACTTCAGCCTGAGCTGTGTTGCTGCTGTATGAATTGATCATGGAAGATTTCTCTCTCTTCCTCCTTTCCATCCCCCCTCTCTCTGTATGGAAAAGCTTTGTACCATTTTCCCAACTTATTAGTTGTCAGTGCCAGCCTGAGACATTTTTCTACTTGAGAAAAAAACAACAATATGCCCCTCTTCTTCTCATTCTGAATACAGAAACCAATTAGACTGGGAGACAAACCCCATTTCAATATTGACAATAGAACAGCGTCTCCATTACCTATGACAACAACACAATTTATTGATTAGCCAAAAGCTATGAAGAAAGCAGGCTAGGTTATGGGGGAAAGGGAAGATTACATGGGACAGAGTTGTGTCTTCCAATATCTCAGCACTGTTGTGTGACTACTTGCTGTCTGGGGTAGCTGCCCCACCCTGCCTTTTGGTAGGCCTGGTACTGTCCATTGTGGGGGGATGTAAAATAATAATAAAAAAATTAAAAATCACCTGGTCGAAAAAACAAAAGTATGTTATGGAATAATGACTGATTTTCCACCTTTTCACGTGGACCGCCAGAATTGCCATGTGTCATGGTGAATTTGGTGACAGTTGTTGGGGTGTGTGTGTGTGGGGGGGGGGGCGACCCATTGCCCCACATCCAACATTGCTCAGCTTTGCAGGGAGCTTATCCCACAGGGGGAAGCACATACAGTACTGTGCAGTTTCCCCCCATTGCTTCCTGAGCAACACGGGAAGCCTCTCAGGTTGACGCCATGGCTCCACTCTAGATGATCCACAAAGCCCCACCAGAAGTACATATGCATTGTGCGATAGGAGCTGATTTATTTATTTATTTCTTCGCATTTGTCTACCCCCCCTCCCCCCAATGGCTTGGGGAGGCTGACAACAAATCAATCACTACATAGTAAAAACAGAGCATTTCATAAAACACAATACAAAATATCAGAGTTAAAACATAATTAAAAACAGCATATAAAACCACAATAGGTCACACACTAGGCACAACGGCAGCAGACAATGGTGCAAGGTGGCTAGGAACACAACAGGTTATCCAGCTCCGTAGGTCTGCTGGAACAGCAAAGTCTTACATGCCTTCCTGAAAGGGAGAAGGCCCTGGATGGCGCAAATGTCGGTGGGCAATGAGTTCCAGAGGGCTCAGTGGGTCAACTACAGCTGAAACAGTGTATATTTCTGAAAACAGCCCCATCTGATGAGGTCATAAGTATGACTGCTCTTTCAGTTTGGTGACACTCAAGTCCATTCTATACCTAGTAGGGCCAGTGATAGGCTGGTCTGAAAAGGGTGGGGCCCCTGGGCAACAGATAATCAGGATCACCAGCTGCCATCCTCCCCCCATTAAACAAGTAAGATGGATGGAAAAGGAATATAGCAGCAGTGGTGACACTTATCTAACAAGACTCCAGTTACACCAGCAATGGCAGAGATGGTGTAATGACATGGAGCTTTTGTTTTGAATACCAGCTGGAGCAAGTCCTGGATGAGAGAACTTTCAACAGTTTCACTTTTCCTGACTTGTTTCTGACATATCCAAATTCATAATTTTCCCTCAAAAACCTGCCCTCCATTTCTATATGTGGTAATGGTGACATTCCAAGAGTTGTCATATGTATTTAGTGTCTTGATTACATAGCACTCACAAGTGTCCAGCCATCCCCATGCTGTTGTCCTCAATCAATTATTTGTCCTGGGTCCATTTCCAGTTCTACAAGATTGCATTAAATGCCTCCTATTTGATACCTTTTCCCAGCTAATCAAGGGCAGAAAATAGTCATCAGGAATATTACCAGTTGCTTCCCTTATTTGGGGAATAGACCTGACTGTTTAGAAAATCAAGAAAAAATACATGTTGGAGAGATGTGGGGTTGCCTCTGGAGACTATGTGGAGTTGCCTCTAAAGACTGACTGGAAGCTGCAATTAGTCCAATGCTCAGCAGCCAGGTTACTAACGGGAGCGGGGTACAAGGAGCGCACAACCTCCTTGTTGCGCCAGCTCCACTGGCTTCCAATTAGTTTCCAAGCACATTTCAAAGTGCTGGTTTTAACCTACAAAACCCTATACGGTTCTGGCCCAGTTTACCTGTCTAAACAGATTCTCCCATATGAACCATTGAGGACGCTAAGATCCTCCGGAGAGGTCCTGCTCTCAGTCCCGCCATCTGCGCAAGCGGGTCTGGTGGGAACAAGAGACAGGGCCTTCTCTGTGGTGGCCCCTCGGCTATGGAACTCTATCCCAAGTGAAGTTAGATCTGCTCCCTCCTTCTTGTCCTTCAGGAGGCTAGTGAAGAACTGGCTCTGGAACGAAGCTTTTCCAGAAGAAGGCTGAGATGGGTTATTGACCAAAGCGAATGAACACGTTCATAGTATGAATTGATTTGTTTTTTAGTCGGTGATTGGCTTTTATGTATTTTATTCTGTTATATTTTAATCTTGTATTGCTGTTACATGTTTTTAAAATTTTTATGTAGCATTTAATCCTTGCTATGAGCCGGTCTGAGTCCCTCTGTGGAGGTGAGAAGATCGGGGTACAAAAGTTTTAAATAAACAAATAAATAAATGTGCACAGTAGAGGATCAAATATTCATTATTCTGTTTTCTTCATTTTGGATTGTCATGTCTTTGCCCTTTTAAACAATCCTCTACTGTGCAAATCTATCCAACATGTTTGTTCTTGATTTGCTCAACATTCACCTGCTTGTTCCATAGTAGGTCAGAATAATTGTATATTCTGATCTGTAGGCCTGATTCTCCTGCATTTGCCAACCACTCCTCTTTAGGTCTGCTATTCTTACCCATAAAGGTATTTATCTTCTTTGTGTGTCACTATTGCTTGTTGATTAGTAGAAGCTGTGATTATTGGATTTTTATGAGCACTAGAGGGCATGTCCGAGCCTTCTGGAGCTTTTCAGGGCATGGTGTTGGCAGTAGGACCTTTGCTCAACATCTCAAGTTGTTACAAAAGCTCAACACCATATTCTATATTTTCCTGTTTCTTCCATAGCACCATGGTATATGCAAATATCTGTACAGTTGCTGGTTGGCACACTATTATATGGAAATTAACATACTGGCAGCTTCTGAGTCTAACTGCTAACCAATTAGAATTAATTTGCTAATTAATTTTGTACCATTGATTACATCCTGGAATGTAGAACATGATATGAAGTATTTCAGACCTGATACACGAAGTGAAATTACCATTAAAGGCATAAAATACCAGTCAAATAGAACTTTGTATTTCCATTGGGGCATTGCAAGATTGAAACCATCTTTACTGTTGGTGTAGAAATTTCCCCTTACCATTTAGTCCAAAAAAAATGATGCTGCTGGATTCCTTTGCATCTTTTATTGCTTTTAATTGTGTCAATAGATGGTGTACAAAATGGTGCCTGGTTGTTCTAGTTGCATCTAAAGATATAACATGCTTTGGGGGGAAGCAGAGTGTACTGCAGATTTATTAGTTTGCACTCCAATTTCACAGCCCAGGAGTGAATGAGAAGAAACCTGATTTAAATCACTTGGCACTTTCTATTACGGGGGAGGTATAGGAAGTGTCGGCTGGTCACTTCCAGATACTCTCTCCCCTCTGAAAATCAATCCCTCAATTCAAATTGGCTGTGTTGCTTGCTTAATGAAACCCTGCACTCCATAGTCAATAATGCAAGCATGCTGCTTTTAGCATTTTTTTAAAAAAAAATATTCAAAACAGCAGAGTTATTACTGTTTGGGGGAATACATAGTTGCAGTGCTAGACTAGGCAACTAATAATCTTCTTGATGTTTATTGGCACTAAGCATATATTATGTAGTCATTAAGAACAATGACTATGTACACACAATCTCCATATTATTTTCCCCCACAGTTCTCATTGTGCTGGATTGGAAGGCCCTGTGCAATGTGGTAATGCAGGGAAACCCTTAATGTTAATGGAATTTTAACAATCATGCAAGACTAAGCTCTCTGTGACATGCTGCTTTATCCATGGCTTGATCATGCAACCAACTTGCTCAACATTGCCGCTTTTGTTCATTTAATAGCCCGTTAAAAGCTTCTTTTTTTCTTGATGATCAACTTCCTGTTGCTACAGGGACTTGCGCCCACTGTCCCACATGTTCTCAATCATATCACGTGTATAAGAGTATGGAATCCTATTTTCCAAAGTAATTTGATTCCCATTATCAATTTTAAAGTAACTCATTACTCATGTATTATGAAATCTTTATAATTTTTGCTTGAAAACACTTACAAATTCAAAACAATGCTTCCCCCTCTCCAAATTCCAGAATGTTAAGAGTAATGTACAAAGACGTCAAAGTTTATTAAATATATTGATGATGTTAATAATTTTTATTTTAAAAATTCAATATTTGTGGACTGCTCTACTTTCTAAGATGAAACATAGGATAGATGCAAAATAATGTAAATAAGCAAGTAACTTTTAAAAAGCACAGTGGACTCTTGGTACCCATTGCAGTTTTGGTTTTGACATCACACATTGATGCCATTTTACTACACCATTGTTTATAATATTACCTATGTAGTAAAATGGTGTACCTTATAAAAATGGCAAAATCAAGATTAGGTCTTTGGAATTGAAAGGTTGGAGGAAAGATATTTTCAGGTTTTGGATAGTTAAATGCTTGTCGGGGGGGGGGGGCGCTATTGTGAGTCTCTGTTCCTTCCACTCAACTCGATATTTCCCTTTAATATCTTCTCACAATGCTTCTGAAACTTCCAAATAAATATTTGTTTTCTACTGCAGTTGGGACTAAATATGTTAATTATTTCCCTAACAGGTTAAGGTGAAATAGTCAAGCAATCAACATTCTTAGTCATAGTCATGTTATAATGATATTTTTAATGCAATTATCTCTTACTACCCATACAAACATAGCACTGCAAGTAGCATTGTTACTTGCAACACACTGCTGCTAGGCTTAAGTGTAAACACATATCTACTAGAGATGTATAGGTTCATTTGTTTGTCACGGAACTCGTAATGATATCGGAAAAATTATCTTTCTGAAGGGACTTCCGGTTCTTTGTATGAGGCCAGAAGTCCCTTACAGTTTCGAACCACTTTGCCCTTTTTTCTGACTCAGGAAGTGAGTTGGAAATGATGAAGCATTTTTTCTTCAATTTAGCCTGCTGGGAGGCAAATCTTAAGTTGCTTGCCTCCCAGCAAATCATGGGATACGTTTTGGGGAGGGTTTCTGGCAGCCAGAGAAGCACGTGGCTGGGAGGCTCATTGTGATCTGGGCAAGGGAGAGGGGAGATTGGGTCTTGTGGAGCAGTTGCCTTGGCATTGGTGTGGGCCTGGGGTGGAAGAAGAATAGCAGGGCAGACAGAGAAGGAAAAGATTTTGAAGAGGGGCTGTTGCCTGCCTGCCTTGCCGCTTCTTGTGTGTTGTTGGGGTTAGGGTGGGCTGGGCCTCATGGGTCTTGGGGTGTGTGTGGGTGTGTGGTGTGGGTGGAAGGAACATGGAGGAAGAGAAGGGAAGGGAAAAGGTAGGGCGTATTGTTTGTTTGGAGCCACAAGCAAGGGGAGAGAAAAATAGGAACCTGTGAGTGTGTGTGTCTCTGTGTTATTATTTTGCCACCAAAATCTATATATCCCATTCATTCCTTCAAGCCCAATTTGGACTCCAAACACTCTTTTCCAACATTTTTTTTATAGCCCCAGGGCCACTGCTGTGAGTTGCAGGTCTCTCCAGGCTCTGTGTTTATTTGTTTGCTGTAAATTGCTACAAAAGAGCTACATCTCCCATCGATTCAAGCCCTGCTTGGGCCACAAATACACCTTCCCAAAGTTTTGAAAAGCCCAAAGGCCACCACTGCTTTGAGTTCCAGGTCTCTCTGGGCTCTGTGTTTGTTTGCTTGCGGTATATTGCCACAAAAGAACTACATCCCCCATCAATTCAAGCCACTCTTGGACCACAAACATTAATTTGCAACATTGTGAAAAGCCTCAGGGCCACCACTGCTGTGGGTTGCAGGTCTCTCTGAGTTCTGTGTTAGTTTGTTTGCTATATATTGCCACAAAAGAACTACATTCCCCATCAATTCAAGCGACTCTTGGGCCACAAGCACTCGTGTCCAACATTCTGAAAAGCCCTAGTGCCACCACTGCTGTGGATTGCTCCTCTCTGAGGGCTCTGCGTTGGTATATTGCCACTGAAAACTAATCTCCCATTACTTCTTTTTATTTTTGCATTGTAATATAAATAATTGCTATAATTATTTTAACAATTGTTAAAAATCTGTGGATCATCTGAACATGTTGAAATTTGGTATGCTAACACTATAGCAATTTTCATCAGGATTGGTCCAAAAATGAGGGAGGGAGAAGGCCCTGGAGTTTCCTCAATGCCAGTGCTGTTTTCAGCGTATTGCACAATTGCATCCACCATTAATGAAGCGATTTGAAAGTTCTGAGTTTTTTTCAGAAAAATTCAGAATTGACTTCCAAATCTCAAACCTACAGTGCCCCCTAGAACTGAAACGGGTTTTGAACCATTTTTTGATCCACCAAGCCTAATATCTACATATGTGTGCCAAAGTTTGCCCTGCAACCAGTGCTGAGCAGTTTCCCAGGGTTCCATGGACATAAGAATCCCATGCTAATATACGCACAAACATATATTAGCATTTCACTGCTCTCTATTGCCAACTTGATAGAAAGAGAAAAAAATGAATTGTAGCAGAAAGTTAGCATGTCTGCATTTGTGCGGAATTCCGTGAGTGACTGTGTAGGCCAGGTGCAGTGCACTACTTTGCTTGAGATCCTATATTGCCGTTACGATGGCCCTGCCTGCAGCTTCTGTTAGTCTGGCATCCTTGATGTGGTTGATAATGTTTTCTTCTTGCATTATCAAGTAATTCACCACCAGTAGTCCAGTTGAGGTCTGTACACAAAATGAAAGTGTTTGAGACGTGTACATCTTCAATATTTCTTCATCTCACAGTAAATTATATATTTCTGCCCAATCCTGTCCCTGTTGAAGTCACTCTTGTTTTTCAAGAGAGACTCATGGAGAAATGATCTTGTGGTAGTCCAGAAGAATCCCAAGGTTGCTATTTTATGCTAAAGCTGCAAACACAATTTTCTGGGAATTGCGTGCATGGAGCACTTAAGCAACCAGTGGAAATATGGCAGAATTATAATGCTAATAACTCAACTTTGTCTATGTTAAGGCAACTAAATGCAACCAGATTCCACATTGCTGCATCTTTCCCATTCTGTACAGTGAGACAGTATTAGCCCTTGCTTTGCGACTATGTTGAGCAGATGAGGATCACTGGCATCCTCTCTTCCATGAACTGACCTGGACTGACCCTGCTTAACTTATGACAACTGACAAGATTGCAGCCTGCGGTGATATGACCAGTGGCACTTTTTCTGCCTTCCTGCTCTCTTCTTTCTTTGCACTTAATGTGTGTGCGTGCCTGAGTTTCTCCATAAGTATTGTAATGCTATGAAAGATATTTGTCTAGATCAAAAGACAAAATTTTTGAGTTACTTGAGAGAACAAGATTGACTCTGTGTAAAACAGTAGCAACTCCAATGGTACCAGATTTTTTAAAGCTTGATAGAGGTGAAATGTTTGACAATCAAACATTGTATAGATCAGTGGTTGGGAGCCTCTTGTATTTGGCAAATTGGACTAGGCCTGACATCGCCTATGCCACTAATGTACTAAGCAGGAGAGTGAATGAACCAACGTTGACTGATTGGCAAGCTGTAAAACGAGTGTTAAGATATTTGAAAGGAACATGTGACAAAAAGCTAAAAATTTGTCCAAAAGAAAGCGGTATGAAGGGGTTTGCAGACGCAAGTTTTGGTGACAACGAACAAAATTTGTCATGTTCCGGGGGTATCTAATTAGTTTTAATGGGATACAAGTGACATGGAAATCTCGTAAACAGTCACACGTTTGTTTATCCACGGCAGAAGCTGAATTTTCTGCTTTGTCTGACTGTTGTACAGAACTAGAGTGGATAAAGGCTCTAGTAAACGAGTTCCAAAGTTTTGAAGATAAGATATCTTTATTTACTGATTCTCAATCTTGTATAGCAATATCAAATGCGGAAGGATTAAAGCAGAGAACAAAATATATTGGGGTAAGGTACCAAAAATGTTAGAAAGTTAGTACAGGATGGTTTTATTAATCCTGTGTATGTTCAGTCAGATGAGAATATGGCTGATATGTTTACAAAAAGCATTGACTAATTGTAAATTAAATGTATTTTGTAAGAAGATATTGTTATTATAAGTAATTTGTGTACATTTTTTGCTAATGAAAGAGGAGTGTCAGATTATTGCATTTTAATGGCAATTCATGAGTCAGCACAAGATGTATTTTCTGCAGTGTGACATGTTTGACACCAGATGGCGCTGTCTCAAGACTGATGAATGGAATCTTGAGGAATGACAGTTGGGATCTGACAGTTGGGAATTGTCCGTTGAAGAGGACAGTTAGGATTAAATATTTGTGAGGAAAGGATGTTTAGGAAGGTAGCTGTAATTGCTGTTGTTTTTCCATGCTTAGCTTGTTATTGTTAAATTCAATTCAATACAAAGTTATATTTTTACCTTGTGAATTGAATGAGAGTGTCATTATTCACACGAACAGAGACTGGAGTTTATTGGGCCGATGGGGAGTTAAACGTCTATATTTCTGTTGCCTATTTTAGTCTCAAAAAAGAAATCACATTCATACAGTATTAGAAATGTTTGGATTTTGCTCAATTGCTTAGGGTCAGTAGTGAGAATTTGAGTAAAATCATGAAAGCTATCACAGAAAAGATTCACCCAGCCTCCATAGGGTGTTGGCTCAGAATCATGAATGGAAGTCCCACAATTTATCACCATCTGCTTCCCATGATGTGAAAATAAGAATGCAGACAGTGACAGCAAAAAAATAAATAAATTCTTACCTATTTTCTCTCATGGCTTGGGGCCAGTTAGAACATAGTTAATAACATAGTAATTGTAAATATTCTATTAAATACACATATTGAAACATGTTTCTATAAAATACACATTTTAAAATGTATTTCTATAAGAAGCACTGGTAAGCTGAAGCCTGGAGCATTTAACTGCCTCACTTCACCCTTTTAGACATTTTTGATAAGTGATGTATGGTAAGATTTTCTCAGTTTTCAATGCTTCAATAAGCACCTCATAGATGCATGTTAACTGACTGGCTACACCCCATCAGCTGTGACAAGATAATGTAGAAAACAACATTTATGGACAATAGAACATCTTACTATCATGTTGTATGTGAAGAGAAACATGTCCAAAGTGAATAAGAGCATGAAAAAAAATCTACGATGCCCTGAAGATAACTAATGAAATGGCCCTTCTATGTTGAGAGGGTAGAAGGAGGTAGTATGGAGGGAAAGAGGCTAAAACATGGGCTGCTTGGTCTTAGAAGGCAAACCAAATCATGTCAACATGACAGTGATGTTATCAGAGGTCCCCAGTGCCATCTTGCAGTTAATTCTTGAGGAGATAAAATTGCTCCTGGTGGTATCCTAGGGGACTATGACAATTGGTTGGGAAAACCAAAATATATTCCTTTTATTTTTTGTTTGTTCCCATGCAATTATCTTTTCTTCTATAGTGTGAATTTAAACACCTGAAACATATATAATGTTGTCTTTAAATCACTAGATTGTCCTACCTGATTTAGCCACAGAGAAGGTATTGTACTAATTGCCTCCTTCAGTGCTGATTTTGGGAAAATATTGCTTTAAATTATTTTTCATTATAATTGTTTCATGGTCTAAATGTAATTATAGTAGAAACATCCAATCACTATTCCAACTAGAGTGGATCCGTTCAGCCAATGACATTTACATATGAATGGATGTGAGTGTATATGTACTTTTAAGTACATATACACTCATGGGTGACCTCATGGATTTAATAGAGTTTTCTCAGAGGTGGTTTGTCAATTTCTTTTTTCTGAAATATACCATATAGCATCTGATACTCATTGGCAGTCTCCCATTCAGTTGCTAACCAGGTCTGACTCTACTTAGCTTCTAAGATCAGACAGGATCGGATAGCATTTAGGTCCACTTATGGGTTGACTTTCCAGCCAGTCAGGGATTTAAGAGTCTGTTCTAGTTGAGAATAGCAATTGCATTGAGGGTTATGTTTTAATTTACCTGCACACTGCCTAGAAAATTATTGTCATAGGTTAAACATACACTGAGTACATGCACATGTACATGCAGATTATTCTTTAAAGCTGCATCTTAACACAGGAGCAAAGAATCTTGTCTTCTGAAGACTTAGTGTAAATAAATGGTGTAGTCAAAGTACTTCCAAGTAGCTCTTGTTGCAGGAGTTGCCATCTTTATTTCAATGGCCCTTAAGAGTGCATAACTTTGACGGACTGACACTACAACTAGCTGTAGATTTGCACTTTACCTAAGAGGTGAAACAGATACCAGCTGTGAGGAAGCCTAGTGTACAAGGGAAGAGCATTCATTAATTCATTCAATATCATGTTTTCTTCCCAAATGGAATCCCAAGAAAATTACAAGAAGAATTAAAACAAACTACATGGATTAAAAGTTAGTAATAAAAAGTTTTTAAAATAATCAAACTGGAATGTTAAAGCATCAGTTCTTTAATATAAAATCATTCTAAACCATGGCAAGAGCAATAAAAAAACCATCTCTCCATTACTCCAAAGATTTCCTCAAATATTCTTGTTCATTTTTTCAAAAGGCCTTTAGTGCTGTTGGAAGAAGAGTCTTTGCCATATTTTCATCAAATGTGCCTGTGAAAAAGCCCCCCTTCCCAATTAGAAACCCAGGCATGGTCATACTGGAAAACATATTTTCCAGATTAGATACTTTCTAGTAGGCACTGCCTAACAAACATGGGTAGATTTCAGTATGAAAGTCCTGCTCACTGTAATACTGATGACTTGAAATGAGAAAAGTGGCAACTTTTCAACCTCTCTTTCCTCACCATGCTGTTGGGGGAATTCATAAATTAATTTGGGTGCAATTTCTACTCAGACTCCCCTGCCCTACACTTTAAGAGCAAGGAGGAAGGAATTCTGACTATCCTTGATTTGAATAGACAAGTATAGATATTGTTCTGCTGAAGTCTGTGAACTTCAAGCAAGCATTCAATCTTTTTGCCTAGAGCAGGAGTTCTCAAACTTTTTCACCCACAAAGCCCTTTTTAAAGTTTCACATGGAGCCCCAAGAAATGTTCTATCTATCTATCTATCTCTATCTATCTATCTATCTATCTATCTATCTATCTATCTATCTATCTATCTATTTGACATGGGCAAACTTTTAGACACAGGGGCCACATTGCATTTTAACATTTGACAGATGGGCTTGACCAGTGGCAGATCGATGGAGAGTGTTTGTGTGAACTAACTGAAAAAATTAATAAATTCCTATGCACACTGCACATATTTTATTTGTTGTGCAAATAAATAAATAACCATACAATAGAGGAGGAGGAAAGCAGAAGAGACAGGAAGTAGCATGGTGCCACAGAGCACCTCACTATCATTAGCAGATGCCCAAGGGCTCCACGGAGCACAATTTGAGAACCCCTGGCCTAGAGAGACTGAAGACAGACACAGTTTATGCATCCCTGTTTATAATCCTGGGTATGAACATATATCTTTAAACTTCTCCTTTACATTTGAATCCCCAGTCTTCATCTTGCTCTTGTGGTGTCTTCCACATTTGATTCTAGGAACAAAGAAATTGCTTTGTTTGCTGCCAATAGGGCTCTTCTAGGCAAACTGTATATCCCAAGGATCTGATCCCAGGTTTTCTGTTTATCCCAGATTATCTGGTAGTGCTGATTCATATAATCCAATTTAAAGCTGAAAACCTGGGATCAGATTCTAGGATATAGGACCTGTCTAGAAGGGCCCCAAGGCACCATTTTCTTCTCTTGCATATAGCCTGTGCAATTGGGGCCTTTTTGGGGCTGGTTCTTTCATTATAAGACTCCTTAACATCATGAGGAACCCTTCTGCTATCTCTTAGGAGGCTAATTCAACACATTTATATTACAAAGTATTAGTGAAGGGAGGGGTGATTTTAAACCTGATGATTGTGGGTATATTACATCTTATGGGTATACTGCTTTCTTATTGGTGTGTTTTAATTGCATTGGATATACTGAAATGATACTTATGAGGCTAATAGTGTTTTGCTATTTTATATGTTGCTTTGGATTCCTGGTTGAATCAAAGGCCTGAGTGGAAATTAAATAAATTCTATTATACTGAATTTAAGTGGAACATCTATGCTTGCAAAAGCATTCACTCCCAAAGGAATTTTTTTTAAAAAAGGTAAAGCAAGGTGTTTTAATTTGCATATGAAAACCAATATTTCATCATGTTCGTCTTCCTCTGATAATAGGAAATTATCTCCAAGGAGGTACCACTCTGTAGAAATCTAATTGGACTTCGAACAACTTGTGAAAAGAAATTCTTAATACCACATTTAAACACATGCAAATGTTAAATATTGTTTAAAAACAGTCACTTCCCAGCACATGAACTCAATACGGTCTACATCAAGGGAGCGTAATGCAAATGGCCCTATTCTCCATGCAATTCATGCATATAACTCCCATTGACATAAAAGGAGGCTGTGAGCAACTTTGGCTGAGCTAACTATAGCATTAACAAGAAGCTCACAATTACAGACAATTATCTTGGGCTTTATTTGCACCTGGTGCTTGCAAGGTGCCTTTGTTAGTGGGATTAATTATAGGAGAGAATCACTTTCTGCCAGGGCCCTCCCATATTAAGAAAAATCTTACTGAGACGTCTCTGGCCAATACAGGAATGGGAAATGGGTGGCACTCCTGAAGATACTATGCAGTGGTAACGGATATTGGTATTTAGTGGTTTCCATGAAATAGTGATGAATAATGTTTTGCTGTGGTTCCAAGTTGTACAGGGGCTCTTCCAGTGTTGGACTCTAACCTGATAGAGTCTCTGCACTGGGTGAATTTTCATACAATCTAGAGCAGTTGCAGAACTGCAATGAAAGGAAGAGCGGATTCACTGCCTCCATAGCAATGGATCCACCAGTTACCCCTGGTGAGAGATGCTAACAGGTGCCGTCCAACATCACCTTGAGGGCCACACATTTGTCATTTCATGCATCCAGGAAACAAGTGATACCTGCCAAAATTTCCTCTTCTACACAGCCATTAAAATACAGGAATTGTTATGCCCTACTGTTAGGACACGGAGGGGAATAGCAGGAATAAGTGCAACTCTTGAGCCTGAGAGTTACAGCTCCCAGCAACCACAAAATATGGAGCTGGAAGTACCGGCTTCTGAGACTGAAAGTAGCCACAAGACAAGTCACAGACTACATTGGTGGAATGCAGAGAAGAAAAAGAAGACACCAGAAGATCCGAAAGCCTTTATCAAAAATGCTTGGTAATCGAGGCACATCTGCAGGACACTGCTGGACTATATATCTAACAGCTATAGCCCTGGGAATTTTGTTGTTATCAACTGACATTCATGGAGGCAGGTCTGAATCTTTGGCTCATGTTTTCTGAGTGACCTGGCCTTTGCTTCATTGTAGAATACTGTCTTGGACTTCCCCAGATGGATTCATTTCATTGATCACTTTTATGTGGATCTCAGACTATTTGACCTAGCAAATGCACTTTCTGCTCTTCTGGTAATTCTAATTTGAATTACTGGGGAAAGGAAACATACTATTGAATCTGGCTGCTTGGCAACTTTTGCAAGAAGCCTTGCCTGCCCCCCAGAATAGAACAGAAACCCTCTCCAGTTTTCACTCTGGCATCCTTAGAACCACACAATTATGCATTCATGACTCATGTTAAATAAAACCTAGAGATGCAGAGGTCCAGTCACTGTAAATAAGAAGGACCTTTTGCATAATGGTGTTTTTTTAAAAGTAGGCTGTTGATCACTTACTTCTCAACTGCTTGAGAAGTAAGTGATCCCAGAAGACTCTCCCTCACCCCTCCTGTGAAACCAGTCCTGGCCACTAATACAGTGGAATGGCTAGTAGTGATTGGGACAAGACAGAGAAGTGAAAAGAATCAGTTGGTTGGATTATGAAAGAGAAGGGAGCAGAATTCCCCAAATTCCCAAATAATATATTATGTAATTTAGATATTTATTGCTGTAAATATTAATCACCACATTACCTTAGCTCATTGGTTCTCAAACTGTGGTCAGAATAATTGTAGGGTTCCTTGAAAGCCTCTAATGCTTTTTTGGGTGAGAAGAACACTAACAGAAACAGGTTTTGCTGGACAAGCTTGCCTACCACTGCTAATTCTTCCTTCTGTGTGCAGCTGCAGATGTACAGTATGTTGGATATTTTCTGGGTTATCATCTCAGTTTATGCAAGGCAAAAGTCAGATTCCATAAGCATGCATAGTGGCACAGGTAAACTATGGACATGCTCCAAAACTGGAGTGGGAACACTATCAGGTTCCCTTTCTTATGCCTTCAGTTTATCTATCTATCTATCTATCTATCTATCTATCTATCTATCTATCTATCTATATAAAAGAATACGGTCAATCCTGTCCATACATAACAGGAATAAATTTGAAAATGTTGGTAAATTCTTTAAAACAAATGGGAACAAAAGTATCCCCATTTGTACAAAACATAAATAAATAGGTAGCCCTAGTCATAGTCTGGTGAGTAGCATGTTGTATCCATAGTTGTTAAAGACAAGAGGAAAATCAGAAACAACTCTCAGGGGAAAAAACCAATACGGTTGGATACACAAAGACTGATACCCAGATTTTTAAAGTATGAAGTGCTTCAGAAACTTGAACAGGATGAGTGATTCGTTTTTAGTTTCTTACATGTTCTAGAATAACCAATTTATACTCCCATCCTGCATATGGTGAAAGTTGCAAATTTTAGTAATTTTTAAGAAGAGGAAATGACCAGAGACAAAATTCTCTCAACTATCCCTTTCTCAGACATTTTTGTAATATGTTGGACTTCTGGTTTTGACCTACAAAGCTCTATACAGTTCTGGCCCAGCTTACTTGTCTGAGCACATCTGCCCCTACATCCCACCCCGCAATTTAAGATAATCCAGGGAGGCCCTGCTCTCTCTCCCACCAGCATCTAAAATGCGGCTGGCGGGGACGGGGGACAGGGCCTTCTCAGCTGTGGCCCCTCGCCTGTGGAATGCGCTCCTAAGTGAAATACGCTCAGCCCCATCCCTTCTGACATTCAGAAGGAAGCTGAAGTTTTGGCTTTGGGACCAGGCCTTTGCACAATATCTTAAACAATACCTGACTGGAATGGATTAGTAATGGCAACAGATTTGAGGATATGGCTTTGTTATTATCAATTCGGAAATGTGGATGGAGTATTGTTCTAATTCAATTGGCTGTTGATTATTGTTTTAATCTTACTGCTATTGTGTAATTTTGTATTTACGGTTTTACATTGTATTGATTGTGGCATTGGATTGCCTTTGTTAGCCACTCTAAATCCTGCTTGGGGGTTGAGAAGGGCGGGGTAAAAACACTGTAAATAAAATAAATAAATTCTGTCACAGATACTGATATCAGCATATTTTCCTGGAGCCAGACTTGTTAAAAATCACTGCATGATTTGGTAGACAAGCCAAAAATGGTAGAAACTAGCACTAAAAAATAACATCATTTCTGAATACAAGTTCCAGGAATGCTATGATCTGTGGGAAAGAAAAAGGGGGAGGGTAGGAAAACAGTATGGTGTTTTCTTTGGCCTGTGAAAATGTTCCTAAAGAAACAGAAATGTCAAATCTTCCATCTAATCTTCAGGGCTATTCTTATGCTACTCCAAAGCACAGAAGTGCCCTGAAGTATCCACCCACACAGTCAATCCTTGGGTATAGAAGGTCTCTTGTTGTCACAGTGAAACTGATATCAACCTGCCCTCAGAAGTTGTTTGCAAGATCACGGCAAAAATTTCACATTCACTTTAACACAAAACATTTAGACAAATTGAATCAGGTACAAGAACAATTTCCATATTTCCACTCAGGTACAAGAATCCATATTTACATGATATGTGCTGTCCCTTAACAGAAGCCTCTCATCCTTTTTAGAGATGCTTCCCAAAAATTTTCATCATGACTTGGAAATCTGGAGCATGGGAGAGCCAAATAATATTTCTATAATGCTGAGATTGCATTCATGTTTACTACTGTCACTGATAATGTTATTTGTTATCTGCCTCTCCTCATGGCTCATGGAGCACAACATAGTTAAAATAAAATAGATAAAACAAAGCATCATAAAATACATATATTTAAAACTTTTTTAAAAAAAAAGATTAGAACACCAATACAAATAAGATGTAAATTTACAATTGATTGTTTTAAAATTGATAAGGTAGGCTAAGAGATAGTTCTTTAATTGTGTTTTAAATTTTGACAGCTCATTTAGCTGTTGAATCTCTTTTGGCATGTCATTCCACAGTCTGGGAGTGGTTGATGAAAAGGTTCTCTGGGTGACAGTTGCAAGACTGGTTCTGGTTGGTTGAAGTAAACATTTCCCCAGAGGACATAAATGTATGGGGCAGATTATACAGGAGAAAGTAGTCCTGTAGGTAACCTGTGTTGCACTCCAGATCAGGAAAGTCCTCTAACTTTAAACACCACACAGCTAAGTAGAAATGCAATCCGTTTATTGAAGATATTAAAAAAAACAGTAGCAGTAAAATAACTTTAAAAGAATAGGTAAATCCAATTAGGTAGGAAGATAAGCTGGAACAAATAGTCCAGGAAATTAGTCCACCAAAGTTCATGAAAAACAAAGGCAGAAACTTCTATAGTAAAACTCAAGAACTGGAAACATGAATCATAAACACTTAATACATGAATCTATCCCAAGCAAGGCTTCGAAATAAAAGCAAAGATGTCTTGACTTGATTCCAAATGATGCTTCATCTGACTACAGATCCTGTACTTGACAGTTTTATCTTCTAATTACGCTATGTCCCAAGCATCCAGAAATGGGTTTTGTTTTAGCCTTGAATCCTTTATCATTCTTTCTTTGAGCCTGGCAGAATGCCTAAGATACTGGTTTGCTTTCCTATTCTGACTAATAACACCCCATCTATCTACTGGCTCATTAATTTCTGCAGCTGGCCCAGGTGTCGAGCTATTCTCAGTCTCCAAATCATGGGAATTCTCTGGTAGCAATTCAGGGAGCACACCATCATCCTCAAACCCTTCAGGAACATTCTCAACAGAAAATACACTTTGAACAGAGATCTCCTGGTCATTCTCTGCATCAATAGCCACCTCATCATTGGAAACACCATTACCTACATGAACCTCATTGTCATCATTCCCAACATCCAAAGTACCCTGATCCTTAAGCACAATCACAGACTGAACTCCAACAACCTGGACTCAAATCACGTAGAGCTTTAAAGGTCATAAGCAATACATTCTAACAAAAAGCTAAGTAGTAAACAGTGGAATGATTTTGGTTTAAATGTGGTACGCTCACTTCGAGATGTTCCTGTAACTAAGCTGGCTGTCATATGTTGAACTAACTGGAGTTTCTGAACTTGATACAGAGGCGGCCTAATGCACAGCATTTTGCATTAGGCCAACCTTGAGGTTACCAATGCATGCATTACCATAACAACACACTTATCACCTTATAAACAAGCACCCAGCCTTTAAACAACAAGAGACAAACAAACAGCTTTTTAGTGCACTCTAACAGACAAGACTTACCTCAAGCTAAGATGAATTCATGGGGTTACATTAAGGCAACAAGTGACTTTAAGGCATATATATATATATATATATATATAGAGAGAGAGAGAGAGAGAGAGAGAGAGAGAGAGAGCGCACCACAGATAAATAAACTGCCCATGATCTACTGAGGAGCTCTTGAACCATATATAGAACAAACTATTATCTCATATATCAATTGTATCTCAAAACCAGATCATATTGTAGTTTTTTATTAGGACACTTCTAAAATTCCTCAGATTCCATTTATCAGGGTTACACAATGATTTAAGCTGATATGACCCCCAGAATGTGAATAGCTCTAAGTTTGTGGCTGAAACTACACCAATCTCAATTTCCCTAAACTTTTAAGAAAGTTCCTGTTTCTAGGTAATATGGAGACTTAAACATGTGCCTGCCTTACAATAACTTTGTTAGACTTTAATGATATAGCATATGCTACATCAGTGCTAAATATTGCATTAAATACTACACCAATGCTACATATTTTGAAGTGTAAAATTTTAAAAAGCACTTTCTAACTAGGAATATGCCATTGCTGTAGTTTCTTTTAATATTTCTCTTACAAAACCTCTTTATGGCCTGAGATTTTATGTGTATGAAAATGAATGGAAAGTTTCCTGGAAGGAGAAGGAGAACGAGTGGCATTTTGGACTGTTGACAAAATTACATTTTTTGGCAAGATCCAAACACTTTAGTCAAAACGCACAGTACAGGGCACACTACTTTTATTTTTTGATTCCTGGCACAAAAAGGTGCTTTTGAATAGGCCTATTGGTTTCATTGCAAGCAGTTAAGGAATATGGGACTAAATCAACAGTAATATCTTCCAAACCCATTTCCTGTAAACTCTGGAAAATAAAAAAATCCAGGGTCTATAGTAGCTGTCTTGGGACTGCTGCTAGGGAAATGTTGGGAAAGAGTGGCCTTCTAAATTAGAGTTCTTTTGACTACCATTTCAGATTTCCTCAGAAACTATGGCCATAGACTCTACTGTAAAAAGTGACATTGCCAAACTCTTTTCCAGATGTTGCTGGATTGCCATTCCTATTAGCCTGAGTAGGGCTGATAGTAATAATAATAATATAAAACTTTGTTTATACCCCGCCACCATCTCCCCAAGGGGACTCGGGGTGGCTTACATGAGGCCGAGCCCAACAGAACAATACATCAATAAACCAACACAACAATAAAATAAAATAAAAATACAATACAATGCCATTGTAAATAACATTTCAGCAATAAAACAAGGCATTTAGAAACATTTAAAAACATAGAAATGCAACACTGTGGGCAGGGCCAATTCTAATAGATTAAAATTTAAAACACTGGATGTGACAACAGTAAAATGAGTCTAAACAGGGGTTTTAAATGATAAGGTAGGGTTGATTGCCCCAACAGGTAGGATAAAGTGCTTTGGAGTGGCAGTTCAGCAACATCTGGAAAAGTACAGCCAATTGGAAGTGATGATAAGAGCTGTCCACCAACATTTGGAAATCTCCACATTTCTTGTCCTTGTACAATATGCCATAGAGGTAACTGATTCTGCCAAAGCCAAGTATTAATGATAGCCCAATATCTGCATGAATGTTTTGAGATTGTCTGGGAAACGAGGTTCAAATTCCCACTCAGGCACAGAAATCCATTGAGTGCCCTTGGCCATGTCTCACTCTCATGCTGGATCTACACTGCCATATAATCCACTTTCTGAATCAGATGACTGGGTTATATGAGTCTATACCGTCATATAATTCAGTTTAAATCAGATAATCTAGATTCACAATCTAGATTATGGCAGTGTAGATGGGGCCTCAGAGGGAAGCAAAGGAAATCTTTTTTAGAGTTATTATAAATCAGAAATGACTTGAAGGTACAATTTTATGAAGCTTACTTCCCCACTTAATATAACAAGCATCTTTCTTGATAGGGGCTTGGACAAGGTGTTTTCTAAGACTAGAAGATATGGATACCACCTGCACACATAGCAGATGGACACCTGCAACATTTTATACGTAATTTTGGTCCATTTAGCTGTATGCCAAATGCTCTGAGTTCAACTTATTTTGAGCATTTCTAATATCTACTCTTCCAACTAATGCTAGATTTTTGAAATATTAGATTTGGAGCTAGTGTTGTGTACACATCTGTTTTTCAAAATGGGCTCTGGCTCTTTCAGCTCTTTTGGCAGCCATAATGGCATGGGCACCAACATTATCCCCCCCCCCAACTACAACAGACCATGCGCCTGCCGAAAGTGGCTGCTTTCAGTTTCTTTCAGCTACACATGGAGCATGGAGAGACAGCTTCATGCCTGCATGGGTTTCCCTGTGAGCACTGCTTTATGTCTGAGCCCATCAGAAGAAAGCTGCTCATGTGCTAGCTCGCTTCATGTTCTATCTCAGTGTCTTTACTGCTCTTAGGTTCACTTCACTTGTTTTTGGACTAAATGCCAATCTTTTTAATTGGCAATTTCATTTGTTTATTTTAATATCCTTCCTTCTTCTTTTTTTAAAAAACCTCTTTCACTAGGGAAGTGAGGGTGGGCATGCATTTGGGGGGAGGCTATGAAAGGGCATGGGGAGTGTATTTAAATAGTGGGATGATTTACTGAAGGGAGGGAATAGCCTGACTAGGGAGAATTTAATTCCTCTCCAGGTCTAGTTGAAGTATATTAAAGGATCCCAGAAAAAGTGGTTGGTTAAGTTTGATGCCTTAACCCAGGTCTAGTTGAAGGATATTAGAGGAAAGGACCCCAGAAAAAGTGGTTTCTTAAGTCTGATGTCTTATTCCATGTCTAGTTGAAGTATATTAAAGGATCCCAGAAAAAGTGGTTTTTTAAAGGCTGATACCCTAAAAATGATGGAAAGCGGTGCCTTGACAGTTCCCCCATTGCTGCCAATGGGTTAGATCTTCCTAGAGAAGAAACAGATACTTCATCTGCTGAATCAAAAAATGGAATTTTGCCCACCTGAATTCTGAAGAATCCCGAAAAATGGATTGGGGGGGGGGGGCACCAAAATCTGGACACCAATAACAGAGAGCCCAATATATTCAGCAAGCAAGGGTTAGCCCTTAGGCTTCCTGGTTCAAGATAATTCCTGCATCCATATAATGTCTGTATTTATTAGTGTTGGGTAGGTTTGGTTCGGAAAAACCTAAAAGTCATTAAAACCTACCAATTTTGGGCTTCCGAAGCAATTTTGAACCATTCAGGATAAGTGGGAGGTGCAAATCTGAATTTGAACCACTTACCTTTTTTATTCATACATATTCCATAATTATCGCACTCCAGGGAAACGTGGACCCTGTAGATGTAATCACACAACACCAGCACTTGAAATATTGTCATTTATTTAAAGCGGGCAATATGCAGTAATGCAATAAAGAATAAAAAGGTGAAAGGAAAAAACAAATCTATAATCCAAGCAGGAATGTTACAGGAGCCAAAAGCAGCACAGAAGATAAAAAATCAAAGAGAATCAAAGAGAATCAAAGTCCCAAAAACTCAAGCTAGAATTTCCAAAAGCAAGGCAGAATCTTAAGTCTATGAACATGAATGCAAACCCAATTGCAAGGATCTTTCAAAGCCGACGTTGCCAGAAATCTGAGTCTTCCAAAGCAAGTTGAACTAAATACCCCAAAAACTAAACCTCTTTCGATATCCCCTAATTGGCATTTTCCTATGCCACCTGGAAGCAAGGACCTTGGAGTTGCCAATTAAAATTCCTTCTCTGCTAGCTGTTTCAGCCCAGGTGTTATCTCACACTCCTCTGCTTCAAACAGGCTAATCCCCAGGGAAACTCAGCCACTGCAAATTCCCATCCCTTGTATCTGCTTGCACTTCAGATCCCACAATCCTGGTAGCCAAAGAAGCCACAAGCCCAACAATAATGTTCGGATGTCTCCCAAGGTTATTTGAATTTTCACAACTATTAAGCAACTTTTGGTAAAGACAAGGCAACTTTTAAAATATAATTCTATTGGCCGGAGAGGCTAAAAGGGATGAGGTGGATGTGGCTAATCACAGCCATCTTAACTGTAGTTTGGGAAGGCCAGGCCCCCAATGATAGAGATTGCAAAAGGCCCTGCCATTAAACTACATTTCCCACAAGGCACGCTGGCTCAGTATCCAAAATGGCTGAAAGACCCCAAAATATTTGACTGGCTATAGCAGTCTTCTTCTAAATATAAAATAAACTGATCGAATCTACAAAGAAATCAGCAAGCAATAAGCAACTTTGCAAAGCCAAGAGAACATAAACTGCTTAAAAACAATTCTTTCACTTTGGCCTGATTGCAAGGAACAAAGTACTGGGGTATCCAGTCAGCCACAGCCAGTCAAACAGCCCTTTACAGTTAGTAAGTAATGATAAAATAAAATGATTGTTTCAGCAAAAAGGAATAAATGGATGTATGTGTATTGAGAGTCCCCTCCAACTCAGTAGAGGAAGCTAATGGATGCCCATAAAACGGGGATGAGCCTAGATGTCCCTTGATGGGGTCTGCACTATATCTGTTCTTTACCAATGTAACACAGTTTGTGCCACACAAAGTTTTTGGAGTAGAACAACTACTTTCAAAGTAAAGACCACCCAATGAAATAGGAAATACGGACTACGAATACCAGTGTCCTTAGCGGCTCGCCACTGGGCGGTGCCTGCTTATGCCTTAGCGTTCCGCGCAAGAACCCTTTGGAAATACAAGCTTTTCCACCCTACTACGGGCTTAAGAACTTGGTTTTCTCCCAAGAACTTTCCTCCACCACCAAGGGCTCCGACTCCTAAAAGGACTAAGGTACTGTAATATCAAGTCGGAACCCCAGCATCTTAAGATTTATGATTCTATCCAATACTGCTATTGGCTACATTTGGAATCATTGGCCTCTGGACCCATTAACTTTGTCTATACCTTTATTCAATGTATAGTATCTACTGTGTTGACTATACTAATTGTGTTGAACTACTTATTTGTGCTGTACTTTCTGGATGGTTCTCTCTTTAGTGAACCTTAGATTTTCCATTTGTATACTGTGTTGAACGAAGTATTTATACCAATAAATAATTATCTTTGATACTTACGTGCCTTACCAGCTTATTTACAACCCTAGTTGCTTATATAGTTGTCCTTTATGGTACTGCCCCCTGCCTTTTTGATGCGCTTAGATGTCCCTTGATGGGGTCTGCACTATATCTGTTCTCTACCAATTTAACAGTTTGTGCCACATAAACAAAGGTTCTGGAGTAGAACAACTACTTTCAAAGTAAAGACCACCCAATGAAACAGGAAATAACACTTTCAAACCAGGAACAGGTTTTCTTTATTATTAAAAAAATGTTTTTTTATTTTTTAAAAGTGTGAAAATTTGCCAAAAATCCATAGATAAATCAAAGGTTCTGAAATTTGTTGAGTGAACAGAGGTCCATGTATTCTACCACAGTAGCACGTTTCATCCAGATTAGTCTAAAAATAAGGGAGGGAGGATCCCCTAAAATTTCCCCAGTGCCAGTACTGTTTTTCCCCTCTGCGCATGTGCATCCACCATTAACAAATCAATTCGGAAGTTTCGGAAAGACTCAGAAAGTTTTGACTTTTTTGGGGATAAAATCAGAGGTAATTTTAGAATCGAACCACCAGTGTCCCCTACTTCCGAACCGAGTTTTGGACCATTTCTCTCTTCTTCTTCTTTTATCAACCAAGCCTAGTATTTATGTCATGAATAAATAAATAAATAAATAAATGTATGTCTGGAATACATTTCAGGAAAATATGCAAATTTTCTGTCTTTAATCCTGGGATGGAAATTCTCAAAAAATTCATATTTTGCATCTTTGTTAGTAAAAAAAAAAAACTTTGGCTAAGACTGGAATGTTCTTTAAGAAATCTACACAGGAATGAATGATAAGCAAACAGTCCACATGTGAATATTTTTTCTCTTCCCTTGTTCTTACTTTTTGCTGTGCTTTGAAGCTATCCAAGCTCTACTTTGTTTTTAAAGGTTTTCCTTGAATTGTACCTGTGTAATTTTCCTCAACAACATCTCTCCTTTTTTGCAGGCAAAAAGAAATATCCAACTTTCATTTAATTGTTTATTTTCCTCTGAGCTATGTGTCACTTTAAATAGGCAATTAAGCAAGAGACAATGCAGCATGTTCATTGGGGTAATGTACAAAGCATATTATTTACATTCAACCAGGCTGGTGATTAGCTCACTGAATGGCAGCCGAAGATGCTGAGAGGAAATACCCAAAATCCTGTTATTTTCCCACAGACAAAAGCAATGGTTTTCATATAGTTTTCTGAGGGGTGGTGCAGCCAGAAGTCCTTGAGACAATTAGTAGAAATCTTTCCCCCCAATTCTGTTATATTCTGATTTTTAATTAAATATATTCCAATACAATAAAGAAAAGACCAAAAAGTATCCAAACAAAAAGAAGAAAGGAAACAAGTAATAGAGAAAATGCAAGAATTTTTTTATTACTTCGATTTTATATACTGCTCCATCCCAACAGGCTCAGGGCGGTTTACATAAGGCAACATTAACAATAAAATACACTAAAAAACAGTAAAAACAATTCTAAAACCAACAATCAAACATTCACCCCTAGTACACCTAGTTGCATTGGGTCTGTTTAGATTGAAAGCCTGCTGAAATAAAGTTGTTTTGCAAGGTCTTCGGAACGCAGGCAACTCTCTAAGGGCCCGGACCTCATCTGGCAGGGCATTCCAAAGAGTCGGGGCTGCCACCGAAAAGGCTCTCTAAAGCAGCGAGAAGGGAGTTTACTTTTGACTCCCACCTTTCCTAAAGATGATTATACACTAGTTTATAAAGTAAATTCTCCAATTACTTTTACTATTCATAAACTTCAGCTTTACCAAATTTACTAATTATCAAAACTTACAGTTATTCAATTATAGACTCCCCTTCTTTTAATTTACTGCAGTGGATTTTTCCTCTCTAATTGATGTTAATATGTCCATTTCAGCAAGATCTTCAATTCCAGTAGCCAGTATTCTTACTGTGCATATAATAATATTACTGTGGTAGTCATAGAGCATTACAATTCTTTGTACTTCTCCATTGGGGCATCTATCAGTTCCAATGGGGACAAGTCAGGTTCAATTGAATATTGCTTCCAAATGTGCTGAATCAATTATGTATTTTACTCCATATTTTTTGTCCCACAGGTCCACTTCATTGGATAGAATGTTCCCACTTGCTGATTGCATTTCCAACATACATTATGGCCAAATTGTGCATTATGGTCATTTTTTGTGTCAAATACTGCAATGGCAGTTAAGACAGTTACCACTGGTTCTGGTTAAGAATGGGTCCAACTGGCTTCACAGCCCCTAAATCAGGGGGAGGATAAAATCTTGAGTTGGGAACTGTATCTGCACTCTCTCCCTGTCCTGTTCTTTTTTCCCACAGGGGAATTTCTTAGTGAGGAGGAAGGAATCAAAGTTTTTTTTAAAAAAAATCTTCATTGCCTCAATCCTATTTATTTATTTATTGCATTTTTATACCGCTTTTCTCAGCCAATGGCGACTTAAGGCGGTTCACAATCAGCAATTATTCAATGTCATAATAACAAGGTACAGTTAAAAACAATTATAAAAACATTTATAACATAGTTCAACATTAAATATATAAAAACCATAAAATCTATAAAACAGGTCCTCAATGTCTCCTTATTGGAATTGTGATCCATATTTGTTCTATGGGGGCCTCCTGGCTAATGGGACTCCCCCCAACCTCCAAACAACCAACATAGCCGGATTAGATCCCCAGAGATCACTATGGTCTAAAGACCAAAATCTTCTTGTAGTTCCTGCTGTCCAGATTTTCCACCTGTCCTCCACTAGGCAGAGAGCATTTTCAGTGGTGGCTCCGACCCTCTGGAATGCCTTGCCGGAGGATGTTCGGGCCCTCAGAGAATTATCCTCTTTTTGGAGGGCCTGCAAAACAACGCTCTTCCAGCAGGCTTTCAATCTGGTGGCCTCTGACAACTCATGCTGATTCTCCTATGCTGGTTGGAAATTTGTTTTAAACTATTTTTATTGTTGTATATTATGATTGTGCTTTGTAGGTTTATGTAAACTGCCCTGAGCCTACAGGGAAGAGCAGTATAGAAATGGAAATAATAAATAAATAAATCAATAAATAAAATAAATGCCAACCACGGGTATGGGCAGCTTGTCATTCCAACACACCCATTTACACCATTTCCTATTTGGAGATTAAGACAAAAATCTTCATTAAAGTGTCTTTTCCAGATCAAAATGAAAGGGTTGTCCCTTCTTACCTACTTAGGAACAAAGAATAAAAGACCTGCTTGCTAGTCTACTTGCTGAACTCTGAGCAGATGCTGAACTCTGGCACTACACTGACTGGGAGGGGGAAAGAACCTATACAAAAATACAGACTGCTGATTGACTCTTTGTAGGTTTCAGTTCCATACCCCTCTTATCCCTCCCCAACCACTCTCAATTTCCTGTATGCTTGGTGTTGGAATCCGGCCCCCGACCAATAAGGCCCAGGACAAAATATGCCTACTTTTGTTTATCTCGGGGTGACCAACCCAGTGTATGATTTTAACTCTTGTCTTTATTTCTGTACTCTGCTTTACTTCAATAAAAGTGAAATTTAAAAAAAACAAAAACAGACTGCTTATTGACTCTTTGTAGGTTTCAGCAACCGATCAATGAAATACTGGAAAATACCACAAGCTGATGCTTTTATAGGTAACCTGGTGATCTGTACACAGCCCTTTCCTCTTGCTAGATATGAGTCTTTCCAAAACCGGAGAATTTGTACCTTTGTGTCTTTCTGGGAATTATCCTCAAAAGCTGCAGGTTCAAGTCTTGGCCATGAGATCTTACAACCCTAATTACAACTGCAGAGGATGAATGACTAAAATTAGAATATGTGATCTACAAGGAAACTGAAAAGGATCATTTGGTTGGAACATTTCAAAGTAATATATTCAAAAACACAGGTTTGAAAAAAGAGGACAATATAAAACAGAGGCAAAGTAAATAGAGGTGAGAGAAAGAGTCCTTGTTTATTCAGGGGCTCTTTACTGCACTTTGAGCCATTGGCTCTTTGACCCTCCTAGAAGGAATGGAGATTTATTGACTGCAGTAAGGACTTCACTGAAGAGAGAGAAGCATTAGATTTCCCCTTGAGGAAGTTTTCAAGTCAAATAAGAGTTAACACAATGGAAAGAAGGAGCAATATCTGATTTTTAAAAAACCGATAAACAACACATGGTAAATTTAGCTGGGTTGAACTGAGTGAGGGAAAAAAATCACAAACCAAGTACCAAACAAGTTATGGAGTTAATGACGAAGAACTGGCTTGGTTCAGCCAGAAGAGTGTTAACCTTTTAAAAAGTGAGAGAAGTATGCCATGAAACCAAAAATATTAATTGCAAATGTTCTCTTGGAAGCAGGACAACTAGTCAGCTGATAAATACTCAGAAATCTTTAAAGTACAGTTATGTGTTTATTTGATTGCCTTTTGGAGAAGCGGGCTGGGCTTTGAATGGATGGAATTTGAGCAGTTAATCCAAAGCAATCCTTCCTGCCCTTTGCCTCTCTTTCATCTGTCTTCTCCACCCAAAATATCCAGTTCCTGCTGTTTGAGCAACTTAAAAAATGTGTGGGAGAAAGTCACATGCTCTTTAACTGAAACTTATCAAGAGGAGAAAGTCAGTGAAACACGACTGCTTTGTTGTGCAGCCATGAATCTTGATTGCAATGGAAATTTATTTTCCTTCTTTCATTAATACACTTTAACCTCCCTCTTCATCCAAAGAGTCTCCCAGAGGAACCTAGAAATAACATAATAGAGACAGACCCTGCTTATGTCTACAGATTTTCAGTTTAAAAGACACAAATGCAAAATTAAAATGAATTGAAAAAGAGGATAGAAACAATAATCCTAGGCATAAAATTCATGTCCACAAAAATAAGTTTGCTATGTCATAAGAATTGAACTGGACTGCTGCTTTTTCGCACTATAGTCCATAGCAATTTCTTTACATTGAAATCCAGCTATTTTGGAGTCCTTGGGACCTCCATGGCATAACATATACAGGTTGTGTCCGTAATCTGAAATCTTTGGGACCAGAAAGTCACAATATTTTGGAAAATATTATCTTTTTGGAATAGCCTTGTGTTGCGTTCATGTGATCATGAATCAACAAACACCAGGGCAGCAAAATTGTTACCTGATAGAAGAAGAAATCCAAACACTTTTGACACTTTAACAGTTTTGGGCACAATTGTGCTAATGGAAGGGAGGGCGGGGGTGTCTCTATGTATTCATACTCTCCCTCTCTCTTGTCAAAGGTTCTTCTATATTAGCCCATGAAATGTGTTCAGTATGGCTTCCAAGCAACAACCGGTGACTTGTAAACAGTGTCTCAGTGAGTAGGCTGAAACACTGGGATGTCTTTGGGGGTTTATCAACCACATGAGGTTGAGAAATACTTTAGCAGAAAGAAAAAGGACAGACGCAATACAACACTGCCTACCCACTTCTTAGGGTACACTGGTTGGTGTCAGCCAGTGCACCACTCACTAAGGTGGATGGAGGGAGCAGTGGGAAGCCCTTCACACCCACCCCACCCAGCCTCCTAAGTGAGACTGTGGTATGTCTGAGGGCAAGCAGACCACCCCAGAGCAGGTAGGTAGTGTGTCATGGCTGAGGACAGCTGCGCCACAGGGAAAGGGGACTGCCATCCTACATTCCCAAACTTCCTGAGTCTAGGAAGCTTGTTCAGCTATCTTGACAGGACCTAACTTGGGGAATTCAGGTTTTCCCAAGTTAAGTTAACTCAGGGGGGAGATGTGTTGAGGCAGTTTTATCCTGGGGTTAAGCTAAATCAGTCCATAAGAGGCCAGTGTAGCTGTGCCTAAAGTCTATAGAACCTGAGACTTTAAGTGGAGGCAACTTGTACCCACATTTTCATCCTCTTCCTCTTCTCTCCCTTACATTTTACTGTTTGACATGATAACTGTCAACTCTACCTTAAATTGTTAAGTTTAATCACTTTCAAAAGACAGCTGGAAACTCTTCTTTAAAGTTACTGTCACTAACTCCTTTTTTGTCTCTCTGCCTTTTTCTGTCTCCATTTCTTCACCCACACTCAGTGAAAAAATGATCCCCCCACACTCTCTCCGCACAGAAAATCCTTCCCAGACTCCTGACTGAAAAACTGAAGGGGCATGCATGAGCAGGAGTACCAAAACCACTGCCTCAAAGATGGAAAAAGGTTGCTAGAGGCAAAAAGCTTTGAGATGTTTTTTGGTGGTTTTTGTATTTGGGCATACCGGATGCTTAACCTGTGTGGGTGGGGGTGGGGGGGGGGGGGCATTTACACTTTCTCTCTTTGAAGCTTTCTCACAGACTTTTCTACTGCCTCCATGTTTCATGCCACACATTTGTCAGGTTTACTATCCTCTCTTTTCCAACTTTTACCCCACTTTAAATGGCTCCGCTTGAACTCTTCCTGCTTCTTTTTAAACTCCAACTTTTGGCTACTGTTGGCTTTAGTTCCAAGGTCTGTATGTACTGTGACAGCAGCAACGGCAGCTGGAGGGTTTCAGCTAGAGCTTCATCCTGACATCATTAGAAGTGCATATAAATGTATACTGACCCCAAAAAAGTTCACTCTCATGAATATTCTTCAGATGGTCATATTAACACATGCCCCTGGTTAATTTCAGTTCCAGTTAAAGCCTCATGCTAATTGATCTCTATTCTACAGCACAGCTAAGATCAAGGTTAATTCAGCCGTGCTAAGGAATTACACCCAAGGGAGAAAAGCCCAGTTAGAGTGGCACAAGTGCCAGGAATCTCTCATATTGTAGTATTATTAAAGGTAGGACTAAGTAGTGGAAAATACATGGGCTTGCCACAGAATATGTATCCTCCCAAAATGTTCTACTACTTCCCTGCAACTTCTATTGAAACTCACTCCATGATACGTCGTCATACTGTGACTTTCATTGCCTCCACTTGGGATGTACTTACTAAAAGTACTCTTCCTACAGGGAAGACCAAGTCATTTACTTTATTTTCTCTCCGTTGGGGGAATGCTATTGAAAATGGTGCAGTTTTCAAAGATATTATCAGAGGATGGAGAAAGTCTTCTCTCTCTGACTCACCTTTTTCTGCCCCTCCTATGTGACTATATAGTAACTAGGGGAGAGACAGAAATATCATGGGGAACAATATTATTTGATTATGGGTGCACTGCAATGGTATCCTCAATGGGGCTTTTCACAACATCTCTGGGAATTTCTGTTTGATGCCAGCTGTCTTAGACTTAGGCCCCTTCCACACAGTGGAGTAAAATCCCACATTATCTGCTTTGAACTGGAATATATGGCAGTGTGGACTCAGATAACACAGTTCAAAGCAGATATTGGGGGTTATTATGCCTTGTTATTCTGGGTTATATGGCTGTGTTGCTCTCTCACACTCCATGTAATGGGTGGTGAGAGGGCAAGGGGAGCCCAGTGAAGATTATCATTGCCATGTTCTGATAGTTGGCACATAACAAGGCAGCTGTCTTCCATCATCATTGTCTGTCTGCTAATGGAAAATAGACATTGTGATCCTTTAGCTATCCACATTCTCCCCCCTGATTCCTATATGGCCATTTTGGGAAAAAGGAAAAATATATGCATGAGTGTGGGATAGAAGTAGTCTATTTCAGGATGATTCTCCTGAACAAAATGGTGTTTTAAACATGTACTCATGCACACACATACATAATACAAATTTCATGCAGAATAAGTCCAAACTGCAACATTTCAGATCACTCCAGGATTTTCCATCTCAGGATTTCCTGACAACAGAGAAACACATTTTTCACCTTTTTTATTTTTTTCCTATTCTTTTATCTTTAACAGGAGGTGGAATGACAATCACATTGTCCTAATGCGCACTTCTTTATTTCCACCAGCCTATCCAGGCTTCAATTATAACAATATTTTTTTATATAAAAAAGGTTGCACTGTGCCATGTTTTTAGTAGTAATCTAAACCATCTTCCTTGCTTTCACCCCAGTTTTCTACTTTGAAAGAAGAAAATAAGATACTTTTATATTTTATTAAGTAAACAAGACTTGCACTGTATGGTAGTAAATAAATCAAATGTGTGAGCCACTCCCATGGGTTCCTGCCAAAGAATTTTGGAATGGTGAACTTCTAAATAATAGACATATCTGTACAGGCTAGAGTGCATGCTAGCACAAATCAAGCACATTTCTGTTGTCAAGATGTTCTACGAATTATATTTTGCCAGCCATACATGCCTGCTTGGCAGGTAAGCATGAGGACTTGATAGACACTGCACAGCTACTCACTGGGGAGGTGGTGGGGCGGGAGAGAGAGCTGTTTTATTATGCAGATACAATTGGAGAGCACGTGCCTGTATATACATGCTGCAAGGTTTCTGGCTGACCTGGCTGCCAATAGGAACTCATGTGTTCTTTCATAGCTCCTTGCTAACTACAGAATAGACAGGCACTTCCAGACAATGTTTTAGATCTGCCAGCTGTTAAATGTATACTTATATGTATGTCTCCTTCTACATTTAAAAGAATAGAGGGAAGGAAAGTTTATCTTACAAACCCAAATTTTTCCATATTGGTTTAAACACTGGTATTCAGACTGCCCCGACTGGTGTACATATGAGTGCCAAACATTGTTTTCAGATGCAATGAGTAGTGAAACTCAGTATTCCTAAAGTGACCCTTTTTGTCAATTTGAATACAGCACATATCATCACAATAAAAGGTGTATGTCCACATTCAAATGGTACTCCAAGGTAACAATTGGCATACTATCATCTGTTCACTGAATTAAAGGAATTAAAGGAATACCTTGGTGGAAAACACTTTCTGACGATGAGGAGGTGAAAAGCAAAGTGACAAACTGGCTGAAAAAGAAAGAGGGAAACTTCTATGACACATGCATCAAAAACTCATCCCATAGATGACATAATAGAATGGTGATTATGTAGAAAAATAACGTAATACCGATGCTACAATCCATGCACGTTTTATTAAAATATATTCATTCTTTGTATTTTGTAAAAAAAACCCCATTGTAACCTTACTTTCCAGATAACCCTCATATATAGTGTATACGTATAGTTTAGTTATTTTATTTGGTTATTTGACATTCTCAATAAAAATAATTCAGGCTCCAATTGTTTTTTGAAAGAAAAAAAATCTTGTCGTCTTTTTCTGTGTCTTACCACAAACTTCTCTTGTTTTTTTTACATGTCCACCACATGGGGAAGAAAGTTCCTTCCTGTTCTTTACCTTTTCAGCATTTTTTGTTTCTTCCCTTATACATTTTAGCTAGTTTTGCTGGGTACTACCCATTCATTATTTTATTTTAAAAAAACTTTTTTCTTTTTAAAATATGTAATTACAAAAAAATGACGAATTTAAGTTCTAACTAATTTGCAATGGCCAAATTCAGTAGATGCAGCTATTCTCAGTATGAAATCAAAATTGAAACCTCAGATTTTAAAAATCTGATTGGATATCAATTGTTTCGAAGCCAAATGGTGTTGTTGACTCAGGGCTAGTCCTATTGCATTTTCTGTTTCCCATTTCAAAGAGAGGGAGTAAGAAAAACAAAAATACCAGAGCCCATTAAATCACGTCCTACTCTGCCGATGCCATCTTCCAACCTTCGATTGGATATCATATTTATATGATTAAATTAACTACAGGTGTCTGGATGAATATGAAGTAGGAAAGTGTGGCATGTGACAAGGGAAAATTGAAATGTCTTTTTAGAGCACTGTTGGGTTTGTTGCTTCTTTGGGATGGGAATTTTCATGACCTCCGTTCCTTTTTTTTTTTTTTTTTAATATGTTTTTTTATTATCCATTCAGGCAACAACAATAACCAAAACAGAAGCACACCCCACCACAACAACAATTACAAACATAGACATATACATAAAATCATCACCCCCCTCCCTTGCCCTCCCTCCACCCATCACCATACACCTGACATACACATTCCCCCTGTTACCCTCCTAGTCCGTTTTGCAGAGGTTCTTAACTTCATTAGATCACTACACAGAAGGGTGTACCTTACCTCCCCTTTCTGTGTTCTGTACTTAATTGTCCTGTTCAGTCTTACCTTCAAATCTGGATTATTATTCATCATATTAACTTATATTAACTTATATTTCTTCAGTTTGAGGTAGCTAATATACTTACTCCAATCTGTCCTATTTTCGAGTGCCCTGTTTTGTGCTACTTTCTGTGTAAGCAAGTCCATATTCATTATATCGTATACTTTTTTTAGCCAGTCCTGATATGTTGGTACATCTTTTAATTTCCAGAATCTGGCCAGACTTATCCTTGCTGCGGAGGCCAAATAAAAGAAAATTTTTTCGTCGTTTTTATCTAATTCAAAATCAAGAATTCCCAGCAGGAAGTACTCTGGTTTAAAATCAAATTTCTTTCCCAAAATTTCCTTTGACCTCTTGAATATCTCCCACCAGTATTTCTTTACCACTTTACAATCCCACCACACATGGAAGTATGTACCCACATTTACTCCACATTTCCAACATTTCGCATTCAGTTTTCCTTTACTAAACTTCGAGAGCTTTTCCGGTGTTAGGTACCACATGTAAAATACTTTATACCAGTTTTCTTTTATCTCAACAGCATAGGTGTATTTTAATTTTTTGCACCACACTTCCTCCCATTTACACAGGTCTATGGTGTGTCCCACCAGTCTGGCCCACTTTATCATTACCTCCTTTATCGTATTTTCCTCCGTAGCCCAACCTAATAATAATTGGTAGGCTTTCCGTAAAATTTTGGTGTCACTTTTTACAATTTTAGCCCAACTGGAGTCAGTTATTTCAAACCCCTTTTCCCGGTCTTGCTTATAATTTTCTCTAATTTGCCAGTAGTGGAACCACGTTAGGGGTAGGTTCCCTCTCTGCATCTCCTCCAGTGTCCGCAGGTCCGCCTCCCGCCCTTTAATTTTTAATATGCTTTTATACGTCAGCCATCTTTCCCTCGGAATTTCCCTCTTCTGATCTGCTTCATTCGGGGAAAACCACAAAGGAGTTTTGTTACATAACCTTTCTTTATATTTGTCCCACACAGTGATAAGGGCCGCCCTTATAAAGTGGTTTCTGAAACCTTTTTCTATTTTCACTTTATCCCTCCAGAGATAGCTGTGCCATCCTCCGTTCCTATGGGAACCTGTTAGGACTGAGAGAGATAACGTTAGCACCTGTGTTGATAGTTCAGCCAGCAGAGAAGCCGCAGCGAAGGAATTTTAATAAGAAACTCCAAGGCCGTTGTTTCTGGGCTTGGGCAAGCCAATTAAGAGAATCGAAAGTAGTGGGGTTTTGACTATTTAGATAGAGTTTGCTTTGAGATGCTTCAGTTCTTGGCAACTTCGATTCATGGAAGGTTCTTTTGCAATTGTGATTGCATTCATGCTCATGGACTTAAGAATTCTGCTATGCCTTGGAGATTCTAGTTTGTGCTTTCTAGGACTTTGATTCTCTTGGACTATATTGGATTCTCTTGGACTTTTTTTTGCTCCTGAAACCTTCCTGTTTGGATTATATTCACCTGTACTGCTTTTGGCTCCTGAAACCTTCCTGTTTGGATTATAGATGTGTTTTCTTTGAACCTTTTTAATTCTTCATTGCATTGCTGATATTACCTGCTTTTAATAAATGACTATATTTCAAGTGCTGGTGTTGTGTGATTACATCTAGAGGGTCCCCGCCTTCCCTGGAGTGCGACAAGCATGGAGAAGAAAAGAGTAAGTAGAATATGCAGAACTATACGTCTCACCATGGCTCACTGAAATGGGCTATTTTTTCCATTATGCAGTCATATTATGAGGTAACTATAGATGATATTCCTGGGGATAGGGCTATCACATTTGCATATCAAAGTCTTCTATGTAATCTTTAAACTTTGAAACATCTTACAGTATTTGTGTTATCACCTCACCACATTATGAAGTCCCATGAATCTATTCCATATTAAGGGACAGAGAAGTAAGTTGGGGCGTACATGCAAAGTGGTGATGTTACAAGAGCAAGCATGCTTCACTTGGGAAGAACTGGAAATGATCTTTTGAATTTGGCTACATACCATGTGCAATCCCGTCCCCAGAAACTCATGGTTTAGGTTAGATTATATATGAATTTCTGCACTAATTGGGCTACTTTGTGTCTCCTATCCTGCTTGAACAAAAAAGGGATCTACTTCACTGAAGCTTGGCAGCCTTCTCATTTGTTTATTAGATGTTCAGAATCCTGCATTAACCATCTGTCATTCACTACACACGGAAAGTGTGACAAATGGAAGCATTAAGTAACTCGCATCGTTTTACCTCTCTCATGATTGATATCAGGTTATTCTGAAACAGAGACTGTAAATAACATTACCCAATATTGCATTTGTGTCCAGTGCTGTATTTATTCTGGAAGCCTGACTCCATAGTTATTGGAACACTGCTCCTCTTTCCCTCACAAGGAAGAAAACAAATCCAAAAGAGGGGGGAAAGGCACATGACATGATTTTCTCTTTCCATCTTGGCTTATTTTTTTGTGAAAATTACAGTGAGTTGTTTGTATTCTTGGGAGGTGGGGAGGCAACATTGAACACTCGTAGCTGGTGAGCTCACTGCTCTTTGTGTCCTGAAAAGACACTGAATCTGATATTTGTTAGGCACCACCTTTCTTGTGTAAACAGAATATGGGCAATTTATGCGAGCAGCAAGGCTAGTTCTGCTTCATCAACTGTGACTGGACACCCCCAACTGTGCCCCAACTCTAAATTTTAGTTCTCTGTGGAAACTATTTGTGAAAACTGACTATACGGCTAAGTTATGGTTCAAATTACCAAGAGGAAATACTAGGACATTTTTTGAAGCAGAGAGAAAGCTGCCATACCTTGTATTAAGAGAACCCTATATCCAGGTTTTCCCACCAGTTTTTAATAGAATGCGTTATTTATTAAAATATTTATTTAAAAAACAAAGCCATTGGAGTAAATTAAGAAAAATGGTAATACAGTTTTCTTGAACCAGAGAAAAGGTTTCTATTCACGTGTTGCCAGAGTTGTCATAGAAAACAGTTAAACCTTACAAAAAAGGAAAGAAAAGCTGTGCCATGCAATCCTCTAATAGTTTTGTATTAAGCAACTAGCAATTTACTTACATAAAGGGCAAGATAAATGACCCACTACACACAAAAACTTAATGTGTATTTTTTAAAAAAATCAGTATTCCTCTTTTAGTATTATTACTTTAAAAAGAAATCAAAATATATCATAAAATACTCTCCATAATTTCATCATCCATGTATATTTTTCAGCAATTGCACACAAAAGACCTCTTTATTTGGGTAGGCCTTTGGCTTTTATGTTACTGTGACATAAATATTTTAATAATGGGATATATAGTATGACCCTCTATATCTGCACGACTGGTATCCGCAGCTTCATTTATCCACGTATTACAAAATTTGCCCTCTCTAAGCATTTCCTAGGACATATAAAGCTGCATAATAGTGAAATTCATTTGTAGCAGTGAAATTTTGCTGAATTCTGCAGGACTGAAGTGAAATTATTTCCTTGTTCCAGGGGATGTTCTTTTTGTAGTAAAGGTAAAGTTTTTCTCCTGACATTAAGTCCAATCGTGTTCGATTCTGAGGGGTGGTGCTCATCTCCATTTCTAAGCCAAAGAGCCGGCACTGTCCATAGACATCTCCGTTACCTTCCCACTGGAGTGGTACCTATTGAGCTACTCACATTTGCATGTTTTCGAACTGCTAGGTTGGCAGAAGCTGGAGCTGATAGTGGGAGCTTACCCCACTCTCCAGATTCGAACCTGTGACCACTTATTAAAAAGTATTTTTCAACAAATTGTTTTAGTTTTGTTTTCTTATCACCCTCAGTTAGTTCTTCTCTGCTTGGCTCAGTCTTTCAGAAATCAGATTATTAATTATGGAAATGACTAACACTTTGAAAACACTTTGTGCAAAATACGATAAATTAATTTGTATTCTGGTTACAGAAATAGTTGCAGGAATTATTATTATTATTATTATTTTAAAGTAGCATTGAGGACAGAAAATTTTAAGTTTATATATAGAGTTTTTTGTTGTGGAATTTAGATTGTTCAGATGCAGAGTTTCAATGATAGTTATGTGAAATCCACAAAATCCTGATCACAATGTGGTCCAATGTTATCTCTTTTCCTACTTAAGCTAGCTATGACCCCTTCCACCACCAATGCTCTGCTCCCTTACAAATTGAGCATTAGTCTTTACTAAACTGGGTAGTAACATTTAAAATGACAGCTATTTCCTTCAGAGTAGAAAGCAGAAAGCATGATTTCTGAAATTAATAGAAGCTTGTAGAGAAGGGTTTGTGTGTGTGTGCGCGCGCGTGCAAATTAGATCGATGTCATTATTGGCTTCTGGAGATTGCAAAAGTCAGTGTAGATCACAGAGGGAAAAAAGCCAAACCTGTTCATTTTTGGAGTGCCTGGTCTTGTTGATAGTCAATCTGTCTTCATATATATAATCTTTGCTACTTGCTAACAGGAGCTGCACTTTATTCTTTACAGCTAAAACACACCATCTAGTTGTGATTAATCTCTTCCGGGAATGCAGGACACAGTGTTTTCACGTCATACTGAAGGCCTGTCTGGTTGAAGAATGATCCAGCTATTTGTCATTCACAACACCTAGGAAGAAAAGTACACCTTCCAACCAAAGAGCATAAATGGAAATAAAAATAAAGAGAAGGATTTGATTTGTATTTGGCATAATAGCAAAATGCCTTTTGTGATGTGAAAGGTGTGTGCGTAAAGACAACTCAAATATTGTGTAGATTTGTATATGTATGAAATGAGAGCAATACTCAGTGCCAAGGATCGAAGGAAAATGTGCCAGGGATCTAGGGAATATGTGAATATGTCACAATAGTTTCCCCTAGGGCCACATTTTGTTTCGCCTTCAAGAACAGGATCATTATGAGGGTGCATCTGCAATGCAGAATCAATGCATTTTCACACCATTTTACCTGCCATGGCTCAATGCTATGGGATTACAGAAGTTGGAGTTTAGAAAGGCCTTTAATCTTCCTTGTTAAATAGAGTTGGTGCCTCACCAAACTACAACTCTCATGATTCTACAGCATTGAGCTATGACAGATAAAGTGGTGTCAAACTGCATTAATACTACAGTGTAGATGCACTCACAGAAAAAAAAAGTTGTCCCAGGAGAAGGTCTTCCATTTATTTGGCTTTAGAACATTTGTAATTTTAATTGTGATAATTCCCTATTTTAAAACTTGGTGCACGGTGTGGAAACATGATAGAGAGCTTGAAATGTGACTTTAAAAAAATGCAGCTACTGGAATCCAAGAGATAGCCTGACAGTGCAAGGATTTGAAATCTGAAAGATGTAGTCAAAAATTAACTTCCCCAAACAGTGGATTTATCCAATTGTATGATAACTTTACACACATGGAAATTAACTGATGAAAATATCCATTTGTGGAATGCTGTAAATTTTCCCACAAATGATTAGAAGAAAAGAATACTAATACAATGCTGGCTATGTAAATCTGTGTTTCCAGCTTTGCAACTGAACTGTTTGTTTCAGCTGCTGAGGACACAGATGAGTAAATAGCCTATGACAGGTGCTTCTTGAGCTGAGCAGGCGTTAAGTCCTGGGTCGCCTCTCCCTATTTATTTTGTAAATATATTTCCATACCATCTTTTAAAGCAAAACCTCTCGAGGCAGCTTGAAATCAAACATTTTTAATATGAAAAATAAAACATTTTGATAACAACATGAAAAAGATTGAATTATATATATGAAAAGTAGTAAAAATACAATAAAATTAAAATCTTGGTGAACTTCCATGATATCCACCAAGGTGATTGTCCTTAGTAGTAGCCCTGAGGGCCGATTTTCTGTTGGTAAAATACTTTCTTAACCCCTGGAAATGAAAAACACTTTAAAGGGGGATTTTGTGCTTAAGATCCCATTTTCAATGAAGATTTTCCCAGGATGCCACATAAAATAACAGTGGGAGCTACAAAATCGTCTTAGGAAGCACTGAATCCTACCCTGATTAGGCAGCATGACTCCATGACTAGTAATGTTTTTCCTACTAGTTTCATTTCAGTTGAGTTTAGAAACAAATAATCATCAATTGATCTAAGATTGGTGTCATGCTGCTCCATTCACTACAAGAATTTTGGTAGCTGCTCTTTGTACTGATTTATACGTGTTCATGAAGAACAGAGTGGTAGACCAGTTTAGTGTGGATGTAACTTTTGCATTTGTGATTATGGATCCATCTATTACGGAGTATCTATTCATACTTCAGGAAATAATGCCCAAATGCTCACTGGAGGGAAGGATATTAGAGGCAAAGATGAAGTACTTTGGCCATATAATGAGAAGACAGGAAAGCTTAGAGACGATCATGATGCTGGAGAAAATGGAAGGAAAAAGGAAGAGGGGCCAACCAAGGGCAAGATGGATGGATGTTACCTTTAAAATGACTGCCTTGACCTTGAAGGAGCTGGGGGTGGCAAAGGCCAACAGGGAGCTCTGGCGTGGGCTGGTCCATGAGATCATGAAGAGTTGGAAATGACTGAACAAATCAACAACAACTATTTATGAACCTAAATCTGGGTTGGATTCTTTGAAGGTGTTTACACGCAATGTTCCAAACTATGGCAGTGATTGAAGCAGTATCCAAATTGTTCAATCAGGTCAAATCTAGTTCAGCTCCACTGGATAGTCATCCTTGCCTTTGTTGTTGGCTGTTGCAGCAGCCATGGAGCTGTGGAGAGTTCCTAGCTGTTGCCAGGCACCTTTGTTGACATTATCAATGGTGCCCAGCAACAGCATGGAGCTCTCTGGAGCTCTGCAGTCACTGGCACAGCAATAAACAACCAACAAGGTAAATGCACATGGAAAACGGGATGGCTGCACTGGCCCATGTGAACTGCTGGGCTGCTTCAAATTAGAACCACTAAGATGTTCACACCAACCCCAAAGTTCTGGGCTTCTCCAGAGTCTCAGGGAAGTTCTGGAGCTTTCCTCAACCTCTGCTGATGTGGGGTAAAATCAAGTTCACCAGTCTTACCCTGCAGTATGTGGACATGTGAAAAGTCATGTGGACATCCAGGAGCAATCTGTGGCCTTTTATTTATTTTGTATCAAAAGCATTGCATAAATTAGTATAAAACTGATGAAAATAGGAGCTAAGGCAGCTAAATATCTTTTGTCCAAAAATGGACAACAGCAATGGCATTGTCTGTAGCCTCCAACTATTCTTCCTCCGTACATGAGGCAGGGTATAGTGGATAAGCATACAGATGCGGAATTGTCTGTTCTAATCCACAGTCTCCAGAGGGATACCCTTGCTGTTGCTGGGGGGATGCCAAGAGGAGTGGTAGTTTGGCCTGATTTGGGGTCCAGTCTTCTGAGTTATAAAGACTGCTTTTGTGCTCTCTCTGCATCTCAGCCTAATAATGTCACAAGATGTCACAAGACTGTTGTAAAGACAGAATGACACTTAGAGCAGCCAGGATAAAGGTCAACATGCAAATATATAACAAATGCAACAAAACAAACAACTACAAAGCTAAACTAGTTAGATGGTCTTTTTGCAATCTGTTATGTGGAGGTATTTTACCTTTACTTATTACAATAGCTAAACAAAATGATAAAAGTAAATGATATGGAAAGAAACAGCATATGATAAAATGGCAGATGGAAACTAGAAATAAAAACACAAGTAGTGCTTTAGAGACAAAGAAAAACACAAAGACCGTTAAGCATTACTGATATTAAAAATATATTTAAAGTACAAGAGAACAAAGTGATGAAAAGATAATTAAATTGCCATAGCAAACATGCCTCTTAGGGAAAGAATTGCATAGTTTGGGTGCCACCAGTAAGGCCCTTTCTCCACTAGCTGTCCATTTGCTTTTGGTACGAGCACAGCAGTACTAAGTCACTATATCTCTAAATTTCATGCCAGTCTTGAAGAAGCTGTAAAAGACTATAAGAAGCCGTACTTAACCAGCCGGTAATTTCAGATGCATAGTGTGGAAAGCTGGACAATAAAGACAGCCAATAGGGAGAAAATCCATTCATTGGGAATATGATCCAGGAGGAAAGTTCTGTGCATACCATGGAACAAATCCAGCCTGAACTCCCATCAGAAGCAACAGTGACTAAACTGACACTATCATGAGCAGGACGGTTGATGACAAGGGTTTTTAGAGGTCTTTCATTCATAAAGTCACCATAAGTTGAAATTAATTTGAAAGCAAATAACTGAACTTCAATTATTCAGATTTTTTGTCATGTTAACATGATAAAACCATTAATGCATGACCATTTGATCTTTCCTGGAGTGAACTTCAGCTTGTTAGACTTCATCCAGTCTACTGTGCCAGCTTGAGGTTGTGTTGATGAAAAAAAGGAAGCACTATTCAGGCATTGTAGTTCTTGCCAGAGTAAACATCCAAACTATAGGAGCAGGACCATTATAGCTTCACCAACCACTAAACTTTCTGGTAGAACCACTGTGGATAAAGGAGTCTCTCACCTTCAGAAAGTTACCTTCCACATATAAAGGAGTGGAAATAGCTATCAGAGAAAAGAGCGTGAATATTGCTATTATTTTAACAGAACTAGTGGGCATCCACAAATAGATAGCAATAGAGCTTGGGCAGAGAATCCTTTTTGGATTATAGCTCTTGGAATCCCTGGACAACATAACCATTGACTGTGCTGGTTGTGAAATTTCAGAATCCATAGGCCAAACAAAGTAACTTTTTGTAGCTCTGGAGATTCTGGAAAATCTCCTTCAGTTGTTTCATTTTACCAAGCTTCTTCTTTTTTCAATAGTGACATGACTCGATTTCCAACTTCTCGGGAGTACATTTTCAAAATATCTGTAGGTAAGCAATGCACAACAAGGAAGGTGTATCATGTCATTATGGTGCTGAATGAATACTATTTTAATGGAGAGTGGCATTATTGAAAGGTCTGGTGATAACAAAGGCTATTCTAATTGGCCATTAGAAATTGTTTTCCAGCTGCTCACCGATGAAACTACTCCGAGTACGATATTTGGTTTTGTTTCCCATTTTATGGATAGAATTGTCTTCCAGGCTGACATCCCTGACCCCACTGGCTCTCACAGTAGGCAGGAAATAAGTTGCTTCACATTCTCTCTCCTAATGAGGAGCATTTCCAAGGCTGCCTTTCTCTCTGGCCTTTTGCAAAACAGTTGCATTGCAGACAGATAATGAAAACTCCCCAGCTTTTAAGCTCTCACTGTGAGTGTTATCGCTCCTCTCTGTCTACCCCATGCAAGCTGAGGGAGAAACATGAGGTCAACATCTATTCCTTAGAGACAAGATTGTGTGGCAGCATGGAGAATGGCTCCCTATTGGTTCAAACACCAAGGAAAGAATGAAAAAAATAGGGGGCAATTTAAAAATGAAACAAATTGTAGATTTAGCAGAAGGGTGGAAATAACAAAGGGCAATCAAATGAACAATTAGGATGAGTTGTTGTTAAGAAGCGAATAATAGCTGAGTGTAGCTGAGTGTGCCACTGAGATTATAGTTTGAGAAGAGGATATAGCTCATTAGAAGAACACAATTTTTGCATGGACAAGATTTCAAGCTCAGTTGATGGCACCTATAGGCAGAGTAGGAAGGATGTTGAAAACCAGAACAACTACTGCTAGTCAATATAGCACTGAATTAAATGGGTCATTTGTATGACTTGTTTACAAAGGCTTCAGAACCTGAACAAATATAAAAGGAGGGGGAAAGTGGGAGCATACATTTCTAAAGGTCCGCAATGATTGATTCTGGCTTAGCATAGAGTGCTAGGATTTACTGTGGATGGCTATTGGTAAGGCCTTACACCTTAAGTCAGTGTTTCCCAACCACTGTTGGGATCCCATGAGGGATCACCTGGTGTGCCGCGGAAAACATCTCCCCCCCCCTTTCCTCCCCCTCCTGCCGAACTCCTGCTGCTGCTTAGGGGGGAGGAGGAGGAAGGGCCAGGCAGTGGTGAGAAAAAGAAGAAGGGGCCGGGGCGCCACCTCCTTCGGCCGTTTCCCCAGCCAGCAAGCCTCCAATCGAGGGAGGGTGGGGAACAGAGGCAGAAGTAGAAGTGCGCTTGTCTGGGCGCATGAGCACTAGGTCCCGGGGGTCCTGTGGTGGTGAAGGAAGTGAAGGAGCCAGCTGCTTCCGGAGGCGCCCTGGCTCGGCCCTGCTGCGTCCCAGTTGAGGCCCCGGGGCACCCTTCCCCTCGGCTTGGGCCCCTCGGTGAGGAAGGGCCCCAAAGGGAAGAAGGGGCCTTCCTTCGTGGGGGGAAAGGGTCGGGGCCTGGCAGGAGGACTGTTGGAGGAAGGAAAGGCAGGCGGGATTTCGTGAGGGACTCCCTCACCAGCCTTCCTCAGCCTTCCTCCCAAATGTCAAGGTCTATTTTTCCCAAACTCCATCTGTGTTCACATTTGGGCATATTGAGTATTCATGCCAAGTTTGGTCCTGATCCAACATTGTTTGAGTCCAGAGTGCTCTCTGGATGGAGGTGAACTACAACTCCAAAACTCAAGGTCAATGCCCACCAAACTCTTATAGTATTTTCTCTTGGTTATGGGAGTTCTGTGTGGGAAGTTTGATTCCATTCCATCATTGGTGGAGTTCAGGGTGCTCTTTTTATTTTATTTATTTATTTATATTATTTGATTTCGGGTGAACTATAACTCTATGTTGTGTTCATCGAAATAGTCCCATGTTTCACACTGAATGTATACATACATTTAAAAACATATTAACTATATGTATTACTGTGTTAGAGTGTCATTTTGTGTCATTTTGGGTGGCGGTGTGCCCCAGGATTTTGTAAATGTAAAAAGTATGCCACAGCTCAAAAAAGGTTGGGAAACACTGCCTTAAGTAATCCCTTTTTCTTCAGCAAGGAACTAAGATTATGCTATTTATTCAAATAATAGCCCTAAATTAGATGTCCTGGTAACATAATTGAATAAGTGGGCTGCAGAATAAAATGTAGCATAAATGTGTGGTTGTTGTGGAGAGTCATCAAAACAGCCACACATCTTCATCTCAGGCTGCATCAAAATGAAAAAAATAGATTGATGCTAGGTCACAAGATGGCAAGTGAATGTGTGTTTTTTAATATTTATATGAATGTGACATCTTCCTTTATCATGGTTCTACTCACTCTATTTGATTCCACTTCCCATATGGTTTTCATTTCCCCACCTCAATGTCCAGTTGATTTTCTTTGTACACAGAGCATGCTCAGTTCTCATTAGGCAATTTTCCTCATGAAGTTTTTTGTATGATTTCATACATTTATTGATACCATTGACATTTTGACAACATAAGCACTTGGCAATTGAAAAAAAATAATTTGAATAAGTATCAGAGTGTGGTTACAAATTAAGAGCTACTATTAATTAATTACTGCTGGCAATAACTAAGACATAACTGTATTCAACTTGCAATGAAGTAAGGAAGACTGTCAGTTCTCTTGTGGTATAACTTAAAATGTTTTAATTACTTTTAAAGTTATAGGGTGCATGTGGTCTCATCCTTTTTAGCAGGTTGAAACATTCTGGTTATTATTATTATTATACCATATTTATACTCCACCCTTTTCAACCCCTAGGGGATTCAGGGTGGCTCACATATATAGGCAGCGATTCGATGTCATAAGAACATACTTCAATAAAATAAACATAAATATTAAAACAATCATTAAAAACATATCAAACATTAAAAACCACTTATTTAGAATCACTTTTAAAAGTAAATATAAGAAACTAAATTAATTGCTTTTGAATAGTTATGAGCTGATAAGTAGTTTTAAAAAGTGAAATAAGGGAGTATCATTATCATCAATGTATTTCTATTGCATTATCAGCGTATATGATGTTTTACATGAATGTGACAGTTCCCTGCCTACTATTTCCTTGGTGGAGGAAATTCTTGAAATTGGAGCTTGAATCAATCACTTTTTGAAGTAACTTTCCAATATCTAATCTAGAAAGATTAATTTATCTATTTGTGTAAACTGTGATGAAAAGATAAATGGTTCCAATAAAAAAACCCAAAAGTTATTGATGCAATCAGTTGAAGAAACTTTTGGAAACTATGGTCATAATATCTATATGGCAAGATTTCAGCTTGGAAGTCGTTCACCAGTAGAATGCAGCTGTTTCTGTACTGGAAATACACAAGAAAATTGTAGCTTTTTGGCAAGGTACTGTTAACATTTCACAGCTCTTTTACACAGGAACTCACTATGATGTAATCCAGCTTGCAAAAAGTCTGTTACTGTCACAACAATGGCTGCATTTGATAGTGCAACCAAGTCCACAGATGCCATATGTAAATTCAAATGCATAGCATCAGTTCTACTTGGAAAGCCACCAAGTAAGATAATAACTTACCCTAACTTACCTCAATAAAAAGGGAAAGATCAGATTGTTAATTGCTTCTCTGTCTTTCCTTTTGCTAATGTTGGCTGGTTTTTAACTAGGTATGCATATTTTAAAGGTTCATGTAGAGTAAGTACATAATGTATTCAAGCACCAAGTTCCCAACCTGTGATTTGTAATTCAGAAAACCCTTTCCTTGTGCTGAGTCCCAATAAAGATTCAATGGGTGTGTGAGAATTTTCTCATTCATGAGATACATTTGTAGAGAAGTGATTGCCACTGCAATAAAATTAGAGTGCCATTCAACCTTACAAAGGGTAGGTTTGCATGACCAGCATTACAGTGTTATATTTGGTATCTCATATCATTTCATCATGGTGGTATGTAAACATCTATATTTGTATTTGCATATAGATCTATTGGACACATAATTGTAACAGGTTTTCCATATTCTGCTTGCAGAAAGTTGGGAAACCCAAACCCAAACTAATCCTGTTACTTGCTCATGTTTACTTCAAGTTCTATGAAGAAAAGTCTGGTGAATGTTAAGTACAGTAGGCCCTAGGTATCTGCTGGAATTTGGCTCCAGGGCCCCCCATAGAAACCAAAACATGTGGATGTTCAAGTCCCATTATATACATAGTAAAATGGTATTCCTCATATATAATGGTAAAAGTAAGATTTGCTTTTTGTAAAAATAAAAAAGCAAGTCATAGATGGATCCACAAATACAGAATCTATGGCTACAGAAGACCAGATGTATTGTCTTGGGGTGGGAAGAAAAACAAAGGGCAACCTTGGGTGTATCTGTTGAAAGAATGCAGTTTGACACCACTTTAACAATCATGGCTCAATGCTATGGTGTCGTGATTGTTGTAGTTTGGTGAGGCACCAGCACTATTCGACAGAGTAGGCTAAAGACTTGAAAAAATACAACTTCTATGATTCCATAGTATTGAATCATGCAGTTAAATTGTTGCCACACTGCATTCATTCTACAGTGTAGGAGCACCCTTTGTTATCAAAACAGACGATATTTTACTAAGGAATGGCATGACCGAAAATTTGCAACACAACCAGTTCTCACCAAGGTCTAAGTCTAATTGTCAATGAGCCCATGAGCCTCTGTACCAGCTGTAGCATTTCCCAGTTCTTGTACATAGGGAATGTCAAGAGGAAGGTTTGGCCACAACACTTCTCTCTTACATGCTGTTTTTCTAAGTCGGAGGAAATATGGAGAAACATTCCGTTTGTAACCTGATGTAGAATTAATGTACGCTATAATTGATTTTTTTCACAAATACACCTGCAGTTATATTATTGAATGGTTTAAGTTATAAACTGTTATTTGTTATAGTCCCAGTGAAATTTGTATAGTTCAATATTATTTGTTGTGTTAAACAAAATGCAATTATCAGTAAACAAAGTACAAAAAACTCCCCACTCTCAATTATGTTTTCTGATGGAGCTTGTCTAATGATCCATAAGACTGAATGTTCAGTAAATGAATCTGAGCTAGGCCTGGCATACTTAAGAGAGTCTCACTGTCAGTGAATAAATGACTCAGTACACATGAAACTGCCTTAGGCTGAAGTAGACCATTGGGACTGGATCATTAGTACTACAACTCCCTAAATTCCCAATTAGCATGCCCAGTGATTGTGTTGGTGAGGGGATTCTGGAAAATACAGACCCCTAAATAACCTTTTCAAATTCTGTTTTCACCCATCACTTTCTACATTGATGGGCAATGCTGTCAGGTCAGACCTCATTCCCAAACCTGCTTTCTGAGGTTTGTTCATTATGGTTTCCAGGAATCCAAAGTAGGACTTTTATGCATGCAAAATAAGTAGATTATCATTTTGTGGTGCTGCTTATCTCATTCACACAAATGGATGTGAGCATACTGTTAGCCTTTCTACGATATATGAATAACTCAAGGTGGCCAGCTGTCATACTGTCTCATGACATGCTTTATGGGCCTTGATTATTCTAGGACAATTAGCTATTATAGAATGGAAGGGGAGAGGTCCAAAGGTCTTTAAAGTGCAATGTAGATATCTTGGACCTCTCAGGGGCTTTCAATACCATAGACCACGGTATCCTTCTGAGTTGCCTTGCAGGAATGAGTCTGGGAGTCACTATTTTACAGTGGTTCCAATCCTTCCTGGAGGGACGTTTTCAGAGGGTGTTGTTGGGGGGCACTTGCTTGACCCTACAGCCTTTGTCTTGTGGGGTTCTGCAGGGTTCAATATTGTCCTCCGTGTTGTTCAAAATGTAGCCACTGGGAGAGTTTTGGAATCAGATGTCACCTGTATGTAGGTGATATCAAACTCTATCACTCATTTCCATTTGCTGCTAAGGAGGCTGTTCAGATCCTGAACTGGTACGTGGCGGCTGTGATGGTCTGGATGAGGGTAAACAAATTGAAATTGAAACCAGACAAGACAAAGGTACTCCTGGTCAGTCATAAGGCTAAACAGGGTATAGGGTTACAGCCTGTGTTGGATGGGGTCCCCCCCCCCCCTTGAAGATGCAGGTTTGCAACTTGGGCATTCTCCTTGATTCATCACTGAGCCTGGAATCCCAGGTCTTGGCAATGGTGAGGGGGGCTTTTGCACAATTAAAATTTGTGCACCAGTTGGGCCTGTACTTTGGGAAGTCATATTTGGCTATGGTGGTCCATGCTCTTGTTACATCTCAAATAGGCTACTCCAATGCACTCTAAGTGGGATTGGCTTTGAAGACTGTTTGTAAGCTTCAAGTAGTCAAATGGTTGTCACTCAAGTTTCTAACTGGAGTGGGGTACAGGGAGCACACAACTCCCCTGTTACACCAGCTCGATTGGCTGCCAGACTGTTACCAAGCCCTAAATGGTTCCAGCCCAGCTTACTATCTCCTCCTATGAACCATCTCAGAGGTTAAGGTCATCTGGGGAGGCCCTGCTCTTTATCCTACCCCCCCTCACAGGTACGACTGGTGGGGATAAGAGAGACAGGGCCTGCTCAATGGTGGCCTCTCGACTATGGAACTTCCTCCTCAGGGAAATTAGATCAGCCCCTTCCATCCTGACCTTCAGGAAGAAAGTTAAATCCTATTGTGGGACCAAGTATTTGCAAGTCTCAGTGCAATAATGAACACTTCAAATGACAATTGGAATGGCTCCTGGCTTATGCTTCTGGCCTATGCGATATTTAGTAATTGTTTTTAATTGATATGTTTTAATCATGTGATTTCAATGTATATGTTGTTTTATGTTTATATGTACTTAAGGCATCGAATTTTGCCTTGTAAACCACCCTGAGTCTCCTTTGGGGTGAGAAGGGTGTGATAGAAATGTTTTAAATAATAAATCAATAAATGTAGTTTTGGACATTCCTTCAAAAGAAATCTTTTATTTTCATATAGCCTCATGGATAGACTTTTTGCTTCCATTGGTCTTCTTGTTCTCTGCTTGCTTACATGGGCTTTCCCAGTAGAACCTATGCCCAGTTCTCCTGTCTTTCTGTTGTGTTGTTTCCAACACTACTTAAACATACAGGAAGAACTGTTGCAGATCTGTTGCAGATCTGTTGCAGAGCTTTCTCTGTGGCAGCCCCTTCTATGAACCCTCTCTTTTCTTTGCTTTGCCACAGACAAAGCAGAAAGGAGTTCTGAATGGCAATTCCAGAAGTAGTTATTGTTAATACTCTGATGTATAGTGGTTACTAGCTATTTCATACATTGCATTTCCATTGAGTGATTTCTGCCATCGTGAAGGAAGAAGATGGGTATCTGATTAATACCGTTGTATTCTCAGGAAGGTGTAGGAATTGATATTGGCATTCAAGCCTTCCAAGATGCTTTACCGTTAAAGAAACAAATACTGCTGTTGAATATTAGCATTATCTGTTTTGATATTTTCCTTCTTCCTCCTGCTTAGTTTTACAATCAAATTGACATTATGGGAATAACAGAAATCTCCAGTGAGCTCTCAGCACAAGAAAACTAACACAGTAAAATGCTGTCTCAACCACTAAGAGAAATGGAGGGCATAACATTTCCAGTCATCCAAGGCAACCTTCATTTTACTGCATTGAACCTAGGGTTCAGCTTGATGCCATCTCATTGAGAGCCACTTTTAAACAAATCGAATTGTTTTGGGCTAACCTAGAAACAACTTGGCTGTAGCCAAAATAAGAAAACAGAGTTATAAGTTGGAGTAGTAGTAGTAAAATGCCCCCCTTCTTTCAAATGTCTAGCATACTAGAAATTTCCAGTTGAGATACTTAAAATATGCTAAGAAAACAACTGCTTAAGCATGTTAATGCTTGTTAAAATCAGAAAGCATGTAAAACAATGAGATTACAACTTACAGAACAATTTATCTTGCATGCAGAAAACCGCTATCATTGTGATCTTGATTAAACAACATTATGAAGTTGGTAGCAATCATATTTAAACGTTTTGTGCTCCAGGAGTTGCCCTTTAAAAGAGGCATATTCTTAGTTGCATTTATCAACTCATTTATATACTGTTAGATATTGTCAGGGTCCTATGCTTAGGATCTGCCATGTTGTATATACACATGCTGTCATATCGTACTGTACTGCATGTTTGTTTTGTGATATGTAGTCTGCTATAGAGCATTATGTCATTCGTCAATAGGTGTATTGCTATGCACTTTTAACATAATTTCGAATGAGAATTTGAGTAGATTTTAGAAGCTGCCAGCTGAAAATTACTCCTCCAGCGAAAGGCTGGTACAACCTATCATGTTAATGAGACACCTGCTGATAACAGCCAGGACAAGCTGTAGATTTGTTATGAGAAAAGCCTGATAACCAAGGCCGTTCTCAAATGGAAGATGAGCATGAATAAATTAGGTAATGTTTTGATGGCTTGACCAATGAGGGAAAAGACTGCAAAAATGTTACACCCAGGGACTTTGGACCAATAGACTTAATGTGCTATTCAATGTAAAAATCAATAAATCTTGTAACTTTTCAGAAGCTGTCAGATCCAACAATAAGGCGCTATAGCAATATGTATCTGTATTTTCTAAATAAAACCTTTCTACCTCAAGTGTGCTTTTCATTCAGTTAGTAAAGTGCTTTCATAATGTAAGGCATCACCCATTTTTGGATTTGAAAGATAGCATGGTGAAGTGGTCTGGGTGTTGGGTGAGGACTCTGAGTCCAGAGTTTGGATTTATGATCAGCCATAGAAATTCATTGGGTGGTTTGGGCAACTCAGGCCCCATTCACACTGACCATTTAATGCAGCTTCAAAACAACTCAAAACTGCAATGACAACAAAACTCAGACTACCAATGCATGTTGCAGCATGGATCAAAGGGGTTGCAGAGCATTGAAGAAAGTTGCAGGAGTGTATGAAATAAGCCCTTTAATGTGCTGCAGCAGATCCCAATATATTCCAGATCACCGAGCAAAATTGGATCCACAGAACGTAAAGCACATTGTAAACACCTGCCGTTGCTGAAGCATTGTGTAGAATGTAAAATACAGGGTTGAAGGTTTTACCAAAAAAAATGTCCCAAGTAAATGGGTGGGGTTCTGTAACTTCTGCTAGGAAAATTCAGTCACCAGCTGAAAAGACAGGCAGCAGATAAAAAGTAAAAACCACTATCCGCTCATTTGGTGGATACTAGTTGCTCTGAGACTGATATACCAGCTGGCGGTAAGAGAGCCATCTGAGTACTGTGTTAGTGAGCAGGTGAGGGAAAGTGGTTATTGGTGGGGTAACTGTGATCTATAAAGACCATCCTAACCTGATCAGATTACCTACTGGGGAGCTAAATCTATTTGAGTGGGTGTACCTGAGTTTGAAAACCAGAGATAGGCTGAAAATTCTGTTAGTGTATCATCCACCCATTCTGAATCAGCAGATATGAATGTAATGACTAGACACTTGCAGGGAGCCATATAAGTCAAGGTGATGGCCCAGCAGAGTCAAGGCAATAATGGATGCCAACGTGGTGCCACAAAGGATTCAGACTGGTGTATCTGCCCATCATCACAGTTGCTCTGAAGCCGCTCTGAATCATAATGCTTTGACCAGGCTCCAGATTTGGTGTTTGATTTAATACCTAATCAGATGGGGAAGATGCCCTACTTTGCTGCCCATTTAAGCATGGATCCTGTTGGCCGTCATTGCATGACACACAAATACTTCCTGTGGGGCTCTATGCTTAAAGGGGGAGAGAAGTGAAGCTGGCAACATTGGGGGCTTTCTGTAACAATGGGGGGCCAGATGGTCAGCACTTCCCCCATGGGACACTCAGCTGGGTGAGTCGGACAATGCAGGATATAGGGCAATGAGTTCCTCACACCCCCCAACATGCACTGCCGGAATCACAATGATGTATGATAATTCCAGTGGTCTTTATGATGAGTTCCATAGACATGGCTTTAGACACATCCAACAAACCATAACAAGATTGGGGGAAAGCAGCCTATTCTGGAATTTTGCAACACTGACACATAATAGTCAATTGGCTCCACACCTGTAATTTATTTATTTCATGTCAAAAGCATTGCATAAATAAGTATTTAAACTGAAAAAATAGAGGGAGCACAAATGGTTAAATAATTTTTGACCAAAAGTGGACAATAGCAACTACATTGTCTGTAGCTTTAAACAATTGTTCCTCTGTCATGAGGCAGGGCATTGTGGACAAGCACAGGTGTGGAGTTGTTTGTTCTGCTCCACAGTTGCACAAGGTGGAGGATTCTTTTAGGTGGTGCCATTTTGCCAGGTTGTTTTTTGATCTGCACACTCCACTTCTGAGTCTGCTCAGGGACTTCCTAGTTGCCCATTCTTGGTTTGCTCCTGGAGGCAGACCCTCATGGGGGACCATCCAATTGGGATTTCCTGGTTTAGCTCTCCAGAGGGATACTCTTGCTGTTGCTGGAGTATCCCCAGCAACAGCAAGAGTATCGCCTGTAATGAACCTCACAGACTGAGGAGGCCACATAGGTTCAAATGTCGAGTTTACCAGGATTCAGGAATCATTCATTCAGATTAAACCCAAGATAAGCATGATGAGACAGTATATTTGCATGGTTGGCTAACATCCCACTGACCTCTTCAAGGTTCTCACCTTATTGAGTTTAGCTCATGTTGGAACAGAAACAGAAATGGAGGGTCGGAATCAGTTCAATGTATTTTATGATGCTGGCAAAGCACAAAGGCATTTGGCACACACATTACCTACAACACTGGTCTACAGAAACCATTAAAATCGTGCTTTGATATTCTGCCAAATCTGACACTCTTGACCTCCTAGCAACGTATTAGTAATAATACTACTCTTTGTGGTACTAAAAAGTCTAATAGTTCAATAAAGCAACTGAAGGATGACTATAGCTGAAAACCCAGAGAGTGGCAAATGGAAAAAACATTTTCATATTCTGTCTGCTTGCTTAAGAAGTCTATAAAATTTTTCAAAAATAAGTATTTGCCCAGCAGATTGAATTGAGGACTACAGCAACCCTACAGGAAGATAAACTGGGCACCCAGTTTAAAGTCTATTTGAAGCTGTTGCCTGGTTCATTTTTATGATTGAAAGAAAAACCTGTTTGCAAGTTTATATTCAGCTTGCTTGCTTGGTGTCTAATACAATACCCATTTTCACTTGCAGGCACGATTCTTCTCCTGCTAATGATGCAAATGCAAAGGATCTAATAGCACCTTTGAGACTATCTGGGAGCAAAAAGCTGGTAACATAAGCTTTCATAGACTAAAGTCTACTTCATCAGACGCATCTAATGATGCAGACTTAAGTCTACAAAAACTCATGCTACCAACTTCTTTGACTCAGTAAGTCTCAAAGGTGCTACAAGATTCCTTTGCATACTGATCCAGACTAACACAGCTATGCTATTGAATTCTAATGATGCTATTGTTTGAATATTTCATTTCTGCAGGCAAGGAAAATAATTTATATGGTTTTCTTTTTTGCTTCAGGAGACTACTAATAATTCTGTACAGTTCCTCCTCAATATTCATACTGTGTTCCAGTAGACTGAGGGTGAATCCAGCAAAGACAGAGATCTTGTGGCCTGGATTAGATGAGGTTAGGTTGCCCACCATAGACGGTAAACTTCTCTCTCCAGCTATCACCGTCAAAAGCCTTGGTGTCATTTTTGACTTGTTATTGACAATGGAGGCCCAGGTCTCCGCCATCAGTAAGTCTGCCTTTTTCCATCTTTGGCAGGCTAGGCAGCTGGCACCCTACCTGTCCAGGGATGACCTGGCCACAGTGGTTCATACCACAGTAACCTCAAGACTTAACTATTGTAATGCCCTTTATGTTAGCCTTCCCGTGTCGATAACCCGGAGACTTTGACTAGTACAGAATGTGGCAGCCAGACTTCTCACGGGAACCCCCATGAGGAACAATATAACACCTGTTCTATACTGACTGCACTGGCTTCCGGTCGAGTTCCGTATTACTCACAAGGTGCTGGTTCTAACCTTTAAGGCCTTGCATGGCCACAGATTCCGGATTGAGGGGATCTAGTGGCGCGCAGCCAGCAGGTCCCTTTAGTGCCCTCAAAGTCCCCATCCCTCAAGGAGGGGGGCTAGAGGGTGCTGGGGTAGACCGCGGCAAGCGGACCGAGGACGGGAAGGAGGGGGAAACCCCCCCACTAACTACCCAACGCTCACTCAACGCAGAAGAAATGGAAGAAAAGAAAGAGAGTTAACAGTAAGTCTCTCAATATATACAGAAAGATTCGTAACTTCTCACTAGGGAGACATTGCCCAAAGAAAGGGTGGATTAAACAGCCGAAACCCAAGACAAGAAAAATTAGATGGCGATTTGACCTTACCATGAAATAAGAGTAAATTCTAAACCAGAGCATTAAGACCAAAACAAGAAGGAAGAAAGAAATATTGATCTTTATTAAGCCGCTGCCGGAGAGGGGAGGAGGAACGGTTTGAAGCTGAGAGTGAGGAGCCAAAAGAGACTATTTGCTAACTGTATCAAATAAGCGTATTCGGAACCGCAGGGCACGATTGAAGAGCTGGGGTCAGAGCCAAGAGGAGGGGGAAAGCCAGTTGGAAGAAAAGAAACCTTTCCAAGATGGCACTGACCTTGATCCAGGATTGTTTTGTCTACCTTCCACCTTCTTTATAAACAACGAGCGGCATCCCCATAGCTTATCCTGGTGAGTGAACACGAGGGCGGAAAGAAGATGGAAAGGGAAAAGGAGACACTCACCATAGAGTAGAGCTTGGAGGACCGGGCGAAGACAGGAAGTGGAAGAAAGGGGACAATATTGCGGTGGGACCGGAAGCCAGAAACCGGATCCAGGAAGTAGAAAGTGAACATAGAGCGACCATAGAGCTACAAAAGCATAGAATAAGATCGAGGATTTAAAATAAAGCAACAAATTGGGAATTAGAAATATATAAAGCTACACACGGGATCGAGGACGAGAAACAGACGGGGAACCCCAGAGGAGAAGAGCCTGTGGCGGCGAGGCGAGGCGGAGGGCTGACGGACCGGGAAGAGAAGCAGACGATAACGGCGAGACCAGGACGAGAAGCAGACGAACGCTAAGTGGCGGGCCTAAGGGAGAGCAGCCAGTAAACGGTGAAGGACTCGGCGGATCCTGTAAGCGCTGAACACTGACATTGGGAAGCAGCTCGAAAGTGGAGGAGTACAAAGGATGGAAATAGCATAAGGCCTGAATTAATTCAAAGGAAAAGGCCAAAGGCTCGGAAGGAATTAATTAATTACTTAATTGATTGAATACTGCCAGGGATTTGGGTGGATCACGCAGGACTGAACTAATTGGGAAACAACTGGAATTAACTGGGAAGAGGTGGGAATTGCCTTGGGACCTAAAGGGGAGGGAGTGAATTTGCACTTTAATTAATGAATGAATTGATGAATTAATTGAGATTGGGGGAGTGTTATATTGGCTAATGAATTGAGTATCGTGAATAATTAATAATTGGGGGATTTATAAAGAATTGGTTAAAGGGGCGATATAATTAATTGTGTGGTGGAGGAGAAATATTAACCTCCTCAATAACTGAACAACCAATAAGTGTATTAGAGGAGCAAAAAGCATGGCTGGGTCCAAAGGCAAAGAAGGGAAAGATTTTAAGGCACTACCCAGAAGAGGTTCATTCTCTGGCCAGGGACCAGAGGATGGAGGTATGAAGGAACTGCTGAGAGAAATTCAGAAGGATATACAAAAAATGGCAGTAAAACAGGAGGAGCTGGCAGAGAAACAGGATAAATTACAGAAATTGGCCGAAAAACATGAAACACAACAGAAAGTCACACAAGAAGAAATGTTATCAATGAAGAGAGAGCTGAAGGAGGACTGGAATGTTATGAAAAAAGAAGTGTCAGACGCGTTACAGGACATTAGCCAAATAAAAACCGACCACGGTAAAATGGAAAAAACTCAGAAGAAGATGGAGAAGAAGGTTGACTCTATTGAAAAGAAGAGCCTATTGGCGGAAAAAACGCAAGAGAGGTTGGAATATAGTGAGATGGAGCACCAGCTGAGACTTAGGAATGTGGTCGAACAAGAAGGAGAGAATATTAGAGACACTGTGATCTTGTTGATCTCAAAAGTAATGGACTTACCAGAGAGAGAGGTGGACAGAGAGGTGGATAAGATTTTCAGAATCCAGACAAACTATGCAAATAAAAACAAGGTCCCCCGAGATGTGATTGTGAATTTTATCCGCAAAAGGTTACGGGAGGAGGTGTGGAGAAGAGCAAATGCCAATCCAATTGAATTTAGAAACACGAAGGTGATGGTTCTCCGGGAATTCCCCATTTCGATGTTAAACAGAAGAAGGAAGTATTTCTTTCTTACTAAAGAATTAAAGAACCTGAATATTAGATTCAGGTGGGAGCGGATTGAGGAAATAATGGTAACCTATAAAGAGGAGAAGATTTGGCTGACGTCAGAGGATAAAGTGAAAGATTTTTACAGGAGACTTGAAAAAGAGAGGAAAATCAGGACCCCACTCAGTTCACTAGAGAAGGAGAAAAAAGCAAAAAGGAAACGCTTCAACAAGCTCCGAGTCCGAGGGGGCGGCCGCCCCAGTATCAGCTTTCACAGACCCACCGGAAGGAGTAGAAGAAGAATTAGAAGAAGGGGAAGAAGAAGAAGAAGAGAATATTGAATTAGATATAGGGAACATATTAAATAAATCTCGAGATGTCTAGCTTTGTACAACAACTGAAAATATACTCTAACAATGTGAACGGTTTAAATTCTCCCAATAAAAGAAAACGAGTTTTCAACCAAATTAAGAATGGAAATTATAATATTGTGGCACTAGAAAAAACACACATTAAACAAAATCATGTATCCCACTTAACTCAGCAAAAAATAGGAAGAGTATTTTTCGCCTCAGCCTCGGAAAAAAAAGAGGGGTCGCAACCTACATTGATGAGAAATTGGACCCACAATTCCTTTTAGAGATGAAGATGGACGAATATTGGCAGTGAAAATAACTGTAGGAATGGAGACTATCATAATTTGTAACATTTACGCCCCCAATACATCTAAGAAAAAATTTGTGGAGACCCTCAAAAAGAAAATTAATAACGAACAATGTGACCACCTAGTAGTCTTAGGTGATTTTAATGGAATAATGGATAAATATCAGGATAAATTGAGAGTAACAAGAAAACTAAACCAGGAAGATAGAAGTACGCTACCCGATGGCCTTATCAAATGGATGAAAGAATATGACTTGGAAGATATATGGAGACTACGGCACCCAAAAGAGAAGGATTATACTTTCTACTCAGCCCGCCACAGTAGTTGGTCAAGAATCGACATGATATGGGTTTCGAAGACCCTTTCAACAAAAGTGGAAGAAACAAAGATACATGCGAGAGATATCTCCGACCATGGTGCCTTGACAATGACGATTAATCAGAGAAGAGGGACAAGGAAGTGGAGATTGAATGAAAATTTACTGAAATCACCCAAAGATATAACAGCATATAAGGAAAAGACCAAAGAGTATTTTGAACAGAATATAAAGGAAGAAACCCCTATACAGATAGTATGGGATGCATTTAAAGCTGTGATGAGAGGCCATTTGATCCAGCATAATTCGAAACGGAACAAAGAGAGGAGACAGAAATTAATAAAAGTGGAAGACAAAGGAATTGGAGGACAAATTGAAAATAAATCCAGGTAATAAGAAGATACCAAAGAAATTAGAAATGTTAAGAAAGGAGAAGCACCACCTGGAGATGGAACAAATGGTAAAACAGATGAAATATATCAAACAATTCTCCTTTGAAAATGCTAACAAAATTGGAAAATGGCTTGCAAGAAGACTGCGGAGAAAGAAACAATCCCAACAAATAGTCAGAATCAAAGTGGGGGACAAATCCATAACGGAAGATCTTCGAATAAGAGTTCAATTTTTTTTACCAACAATTATATTCGGAAGAAAATATATGCAAGGGCAAAATAGGTGAGTGCCTAAGTAAACTGAAATTAAGCAAGTTAACAGAAGAACAAAGATCTAAGCTCAATAAAGACATAACAGAGGAAGAAATCAAGAGAGTAATAAAAAATATGAAGAATGATAAGGCACCAGGACCAGATGGTTATTCGGCATGTTTCTACAAAGTAGTTCAAGATGAAATTACCCCTATTCCAAAGGTAATATTGAATAAAGCATTACAAGAGAAAGTCCTCCCGGACTCATGGAGAATAGCTGATATTGTGATGATCCCAAAAGAGGGAGTAGATTCAGAAGATATAAAGAACTATCGCCCCATCGGGTAGCGTACTTCTATCTTCCTGGTTTAGAATAGTGACTATAAGATCTTTGCGACAATACTGGCAAATAGGTTTAAAGAATTCCTCTCAGATTGGATCGAGGAAGACCAAAACGGATTCCTACCAAATAGGAATATCAAAGACAATGTAAGAGTAATTGTGGATGTAATTGAATATTATGAAACCCATCACCAGCAACAACTGGCCCTGCTTTCAATAGATGCGGAAAAAGCATTTGATAATTTGAACTGGAACTTCTTCAAAATACTATTTAAGGAATTAGACATAGGATTCCAATTTCAGAATGCGATAGATGCTATATATCAAAAACAGAAAGCGAAAATATGGATAAACGGGACGGCGACAGAAGAATTTAATATAGAAAAAGGAACTAGGCAAGGATGTCCGCTTTCCCCATTAATTTTTGTTTTCGCTTTGGAGATTCTTCTGAGGAAAATTAGATGCCAAGAAGAACTAAAAGGTTTGAAGATCGATAAAGAAACATATAAAATAAGAGCTTTCGCGGATGACGTGATTTGTATTGTAGAAAACCTAAAAAAGAGCATCCTGAAATGGCTGGACATAATTGAAGAATATGGAGAAGTAGCGGGATTTAAATTGAACAGAAAGAAGACAAAAATTTTAACAAAGAATATTACGAAACAGGACCAGTTAGCTTTGCAAGGAGTGACGGGAATAGAAATTACTTCGAAGATAAAATATTTGGGGATCTGGTTGACCGCAAGGAACCTACAATTATTAAAAAAAATAACTATTCTAATCAATGGGAAAAGGTGAAAGAAGAAATGGGGAAATGGAAGAATATGAACCTCTCGCTACTAGGGAGAATCGCAGCTATCAAAATGAATCTATTACCGAAAATGCTTTATCTTTTTCAAAATTTGCCAATAATAAGAAATGTGGATTTATTTAAAAAATGGAAAAAAGATATAATGAGCTTTGTATGGAAAGGCAAGAAACCACGAATAAATTACAACGTAATGATTATGCAGAAAGAGAAGGGAGGCTTTGCCCTCCCGGACTTAAAGCTATACTATGAGGCCTGTGCACTATCATGGGTTAAAGATTGGACTCTGTTAAATGAACCAAGATCTTAACACTAGAAGGCTTTGATCTACGCAAAGGATGGCGCTCTTACTTATGGTATGGAGGAATTCAAAAGGGAAAAAAATTTGGAAACCACTTTATTCGATCTTCTCTGATAAAAATTTGGAATAAATACAAAAATTATCTTTATGACAAGACACCGATATGGCTTTCACCTTTGGAGGCGAATCAAAGACGACTGCTGGGCTGGACGGAGTGGCCTAAGTATAAAGAGATAATACCAAAAAAAGGAAACACTTTCGAATTGAGAACGTAAGAGGAAATTACAAGGAAATTCAGTAATGTAAGATGGCTCCATTACTTTCAACTAAGAGAACAGTTTAATATTGATAAGACTAAAGGGTTTAGTGATACCGATAGACCCTGGGATACGATAATGAAGACACAAAAGAAAACAGTATCAAAAACATACTCCATGTTATTGAACTGGGCAACCGAGACAGATCTAGTTAAGAACTCAATGGTTAAGTGGGCACAGAACATTGGGAGACCGATCCATTTCAAAGAATGGGAAAAGATCTGGTCTAAACAATTGAAAATAACATATGCGACGGACTTAAAGGAAAACTGGCTAAAAATGTTACACCGTTGGTATATAACCCCCAAGAAATTAAATATAATGTATAAAAACGTTAGTAATAATTGCTGGAAATGTAAGAATCAGGAAGGTACCTTTTTTCACATGTGGTGGTCATGCCCTAAAGTAAAAGAATTTTGGCAAATGATACACGAGGAATATAAAAAAATATTACAAGTAGAATTCAAGATGAGACCGGAACTGTATCTAATAGGGATTATAGAACAAGGAACATTTCCGAATGAAAATGTGGAGAAACTCTTTGTGTTCCTCTCAACAGCAGCAAGAATGGTGTTTGCAAAATTATGGAAGCAAAACCTTCTCCCCACAAAAGAGCAATGGCTAACCAAAATTATGGAGATAAAAGATATGGACGAACTAATTTATTGGTTAAGACAGAATCATGGTAAAGGTGTTATAAAGACAGATTGGGCCATGATAGAGGAATATCGAAAAGAAATGTAAATAAAGAAAGGAACACTGTCGGTGGTTAATAGTTAAGAAGAGCAATGGGAATGTCTCGTGTATGAGAAAGAAAACCTTGATGAAAATCTATGATTAGTGCGGAATGAGAATGGAAGTCAACATACCCTTTTGTATCCTTGCCCCCCTCCCCTATTCCCTATCCCCCTCCCTTCCCAATGTGATGATGTATGTCTTATAAATATAAAACCTTTTAATAAAATATTTCACAAAAAAAAGAGCTGGCATACCTACGCGAATGCTTCTCTCCGTGTCTACCCTTGAGATCGCCTCGATCAGACCATCAGAATCTACTACAGGTCCCAGGCCCTAAGGATGCGCATTTGACATCAACCCGGCATAGAGCTTTTTTGGTGATTGGCCCATCACTTTGGAACGCCCTCCCTCCTTACATCAGAGCCACCTGTGATCCAAAAGACTTTTGCTTGTAAGACGTGGCTGTTTGAGAGGGCATTTGGCTGAGAACCATTAAACCAGGGGTGCTCACACTTTTTCAGCATGGGAGCTACTGATTAAAAAACAAAGTCCCAAAGATCACCTACCCAGAAATGTAAAACGTATAACTATTTTCTTATTTATTTATTTATATTTATTATTCATTTTTATGTACCGCTCCTTCCAGCAGGCTCGGGCAGTTTACATAAAATGAAGTCATAAAACATCAACATTTCAATTTAATAACAACAGTATAAAACAGAGCATAAAAATACATCCAACCACCCCATTTCTCCCACACTGCCATATTACCACACATATGGCAGTGTAAGACCGCCCTCTTTGGATTAGCTTTTAATTAGACACAGAAGGATTGTACCTCAAGAAGCCTATGTATGTCACCCTGCACCTCGCAATGTGTTGGATTGTGTTTTAATGTGTTTTTATGCTTTTTATTGTAGGACTGCATGTCTGTGACATGATGCCCATATATATTGTTGTTATCCGCCCCGAGCCTGTGGGGAGGAGCGGAATACAAAATCGAAGTAATAAATAAATAAATAAATATTATCAGCCAGAAAGTAAGAAGAGAGGCTGTTGAACTGCAAGGCCATTTAATACTCAGCAAGGTAAACAAAGGGGCATGAAAAAATACATCCAACCACCCCATTTCTCCCACATTTCCATATTCCCCAACATATATTTCTCAAGGAACAAAGCAAGCAGAGAGGCTTTGGAGCTAAAAGGCCATTTTTAAACATTAAAAATAAACAAAGAGACATGCCACAGAACAATCAAGCACCCACCCCAAAATAAAAAGACCGACCTTTGAGATGCGGTAAGGAAATGACCCCAAAGCGTCCTTCTTCTTCTCCTCCGTCGTTGCTATTTCCACGCCGCCAGCATGCGTGCCGCCTCCAAGAGCTCACGAGAAGTCCGAGGGGCAGAATGGGCGCTTATATATATAAATGTTTCTCAGTCAAAGTCCCTTTATATTAATTTTGGATTCAATTGAAATACATAAGGAACAGGAAAAAGCAGATGTACCACTTATTTCCCCCCTATATGTTTCTGTTTTTCTTAGGTCAATGCTAGATGCTCTACAATTTCAATATTTGCTTTGAAAGCAGAACATTTTGTACGAATTCATATCTGAAAAACAGCCACCTCGTTGAATAGTCTCATTTTGTTGCTGTTTAGTGCTGCGCTCGCTGCTGGTATTTCCCAGACTGCTTGTGGTGACCCATGGTTTAAGATTTATGATAAACTTTTATGTCATCCAAGGTATGCCATTGTGATGTCATAGAAAAACATTAACAGGGGGAAAACCCAGTATAGGCAAATATATTTGAGGTCAGTGAAAATGAGGAAGGAAACTTAATGTTATGGCAAACAGAAGCATTGAAACAGCAACCCAAGAAGACTGGCTTATGAAGATAAATGAATTAGCTGGGATGGACAAGTTGGCAATGTTGATCAAGGAGAATTCCTTGACCAATTTCAAGAAAGACTAGGATTATTTATTACTTTTTTATACTAAAAATGTGGACAAATTCCAACTATTGTTTTTCTGATTTAGAAGAGTGTTATTAAAAGTAGGTGGCTGTACAGTAATATTGTAAGGTAACAGAAAACTGTGCAATTAAAATCACCAGTCAGAGAGTGTAAGGCCTATATAGTAATATTCACCATTTTATTTGTAGCATTTGTTTAGTACTGGGTTGTAGTGGTATGGATGATTGTTTTAGATTGAGTTCTGTTAATTGTAGGTTAGGTTTTTATATTAAGAAAAAGTGTTTTCTGCTTTTGTGGAGGGAAATACAATCATTCTGCTTCCTGCAATTTGTTTATATAAGTCTTTGTTTGTATGATTATAGGGTTTTTTTGAATTAAAATTAATGTTAAAAACATAACTTTATTTGAAGGTGCCAAAAACTGTTGAAAAAGGACACTCATTTAAAAGTACCTAAAGGTACATTTACTCTGCAGAACTAATACAGTTTTATTTTACCTTGCCAGGGCTCAATGCTATGGAGTCATGGGATTTGTCATTAGGAGAGACAAAAAATCCCCCCTAAAGTTCTTGTCAAACTACAACTCCCATGATTCCATAGCATTCAGCTATTGAAGTTAAAGTGGTTCCAAACTGCATTGATTCTACAGTTCAGATGTCTGCTAAGTGGCATTTATGCAAATACTTTATCAGTGCATTATCAGAGTGAGACATAGAATGTAGCTAAACTTTTTATTGATTATATTGAGCATAATTCTGAAAGAGAAGTGGTCTCTTAATTTCCCTGTACCCCCTATCCATATATGAAACTGATATCCAGCCATAACACTCACCTCCCAAAAGGTTTACGAAAAATGAAGAGAATTTTAAAAAAGATTTTTCATTATTTTAATTTTTTTTACATGGCTCCAAGTTGGGCAATGTAAAAGCTGCTAGAGCAGTGGTTCTCAACCTGTGGGTCTCCAGGTCCTTTGGCCTACAACTCCAAGAAATCACAGCCAGTTTACCAGCTGTTAGGATTTTTGGGAGTTGAAGACCAAAACATCTGGAGACCCACAGGTTGAGAACCACTGTGCTAGATGCTTCAGAAGGACCTAGCAGCATCTGTGCCCCAGCTCTATCAAATCAAACCCTTTAATAAATGTATCAATTCGGCATTTTATGTGTAAGTTGTACTCCTTGTATTCTGTGTCATTTCTTAAATTTATAAAATTTACCAGATATATCCTGAAGGTAGCTACCTACCAGTGCCCTAAATGTGCATAATCCCTTGAGAACGAAGCTCACAGTCAGGATCCCTCCAGCTATTTCCAAGTAAGATAACATCAAAATATTTGTGTTAGGCAGATGATCCCCTTTGCCACCAAGGTAAGCTCGAGATGTTTGTCCATTTAATGGAGGCTGAGAGTTTGTCACTCCCACAGAAGAGGAGGCTCAGCAAATATGAATTCATTACTTTCCTGAATGGGCAGCTAAACCACTAATTATATGGAGCTGCCACCTCTGCCTTTTGAGCCTTTCATCCTTTGTTTCAGCAGAGCGGGACATTTAAGTTAATCAAGGCAATATTTTCATACTCATATCACCATTCCCTCCAGGTTTGTGCCCTCCCAGGGGGCATCTCTGCAGCAGACTGGATCTTTATACTGTCCTATTATCAGCTATTGTTTTTCCCTGCACAGGAATCACCTTCTCCAGGCTATGATGTCAGGGGAATCTCCAGGCAATCCCTGTGTGGATCTTAGCTAGCCTTGCTTTTCAGCCAATCGGGGAGGGAGTAAAAAGTTTGAATAGCTGTCAGAACTGCATGAATTGTCATGTATTTTTCTGTGAATTTGTGTTTGAACCACATTATTTGTACTTGCATCCTATTTGCCAAATTGTAATAAACCCTTGTAGCTTTGCCTTCAACACAGAGTGCTTGTTCTCAATCCTGGCTGATCAGGTTTAGTAGAAGCTCACCAGGTACACACCTCCTTATCTACGGTCCTAGCTAAAATCACCACAAAACTATGTTTTAGCTGACCGTATATTTTACTTGTAAACAGTCTTTAAAATGTGGAGATCAGGGGCTGATTGTGTAATTTTTCAGAGAAGGAAAGCTGAATGTACAGTATGTAAAATACATTCCTTTAAAGCACTTCATGTGTATCCAGGAGGGTCTGACAGCAAACACAACTTCCATTTTCAGCAACAAAACACATATTGTCATATTTGAACTTAAAATCCTGATTTGAAAAGTTGTTTTCATGCCACACTTAAACAACTTGACAGCAGAAAATGAGAAACTGAAGCTTTATGCAAAATTTACTTATTTATTTAGAGTATTTATATTGCATCCTTAAATCACAAAAGTTCCCAATTAGTTAGTTATCATGGCATTTTCCTGCTCTGAGGAATGACACACAAGGAAAATGGGATGGCAGGGTGAGAATTCAACAGTTCCTAGCTGTTCTCCTTCCTCTTCAAAGGACACAACATTGACGCTTGTAACAAAGCGGAAGGGGCTCTCATGAGCTGCTGGATCTTCAGCATGATAGAGCTGTGGCTGACTGATGAGTGTAGCAGTTAGAAAAAGTTTACTAAACAGTAAAAGTACAGCACACCCATTAATCATCTGCCCCAACCAGTTAAAAGCTGAATGCCTATTTAAATAAACAGGGATTTTCTTGCTGTTGAAAAAAAGACGAGAGAGGAGACCAAATGAACCTCTCTTGGCAGGGAATTGTATAGCATAAGATCAGCCACTCAGAAGCTTGTTCCTATGCCCCATCTACACTGTCCATTTAATGCTAGCTTTAAACTGTGGTGGTAAAACAATGAATGCCCACAAAAGTATCCAATGTACATCAGTGCTTTGTGTAATCATCATCAGAGCTTCAAACTAGTTTAAGGATTTCCTATGTAATCATCTGCACAGCAAAGCAATACCGAATTGAAAATGACTTAAGTGGTCAGTGTAGAGTTCCCATCTATTCCACTTTGTGGTATAATAATCACACACAGGAAACATGCTAGATTCTGCCATCATCTATTGTTGAGAGGTCACTTTTTTGAAAGAGTGACTCCCGCCCCCCCAACATCTGTAATAGCTCTCTGTGTGAACTGGAGCCCAAATTTAGTGACACAGTGTACTACAATGTTTCTGCCCCAATTAACCCACAAAGGCCCCACCTTGATGGGTAGTATGGGCCTCTGAGAGTCAACAGGGGCAGAAGCTTCCTAGGATGCTGAATTTCCATCATGTGATGAGATCCTAGCTCTACTATTCCACTGCCATAGGAGAGAGTTGGAAACATCAACATTCTGTATTGTAGCTAAGGCTACAAGCGTATTGTGCTGAGTCCCACACTGGTCATATGTAGGATATGATCTGAGGCATTGTTAAGCATAACTAATGTCCCAGTAGAACTGGTTATCTCCAACTTAAGCACTGAAGTTTGGACACACATACTTGTTAGTGTGTGGCAGAGGAGATGGGAAACATATTTTATGTGCTTTCAGAATTACCACAGCTTGGGGAAGAACCACATAATGCTTATTGGGATTAGATGAGAAGCCACTTGGCTACCTCATTTATTTCATTACTGCCTCTTTACTGAATGTTCTTGTTTAATACCCTAAAATTCCAAACATTATCTCATTGGAAGAATAGATATTCTCCAACAAAGCAACAAAGCAAAGAAATACAATTTTAAACATATTTCTCTTTCTATGCTGAAACTGAAAATGGATAGGCTGGGGGACAAAGAGAGAAGAGAGGAATTATTTTCCAGGCAGTTGCACTTGCTTTTATAACATCCTGTGTGAGTAGTAAAATTTATAACAACAGATGTCTGTTATTCCATTTTAAATTTGTGAAAGAGCGGAAAACATTCTAAGACTTTTAAAGCACTCATCAAGTAAAAAAACAAATACAAAATGAAACACTTGCAATAAATGCTACCTCTCCACTTTAACCAAAAATTAAATGGAGGAAAACACCACCATAAATTTAATGTGAGTTGGGCTCCTTGTGAAATAACTAAAGTTCAGTATTTTTGAGTACTGTAGGTGGACTTTAAATGGCTGGACTCTGGGTGGAATTTAAAAATTAGAATGTTAGAATCATAAAATGGGAAAGGGATCACTACAGATCACTTCATTTAGTCTAATCCTTCACTCAATATAGAAACTGTAATGGAGAAAAGAAGGATACTATTTCAAGTCTCCACTTAACGCTTGCAGCAAAGAAGAACCTACACTCCCCTAAGACTATTATGTTGTGAAACAGGTCTTCTTGTTAAAAGTTTTTCCCCACAATAATGTCCCATGAGCTTTGCCCTAAGGCAACCTACAAGCTCTTGCGGCCACATCTAACAGCCCCACAGATGATGAGATGACAGAGGCCTTATTTCCAAATTCTATTCTACTGCCTTTGACACAAGATGCATTTACTATTGGAGTCATACAAAATTACTGCAGCCTGGGCTTTTGTTTTCTTATTTCAAATGTGACTAGAAAAATGTTCACATGATTCCCGATATATAGATTTATAAAATAAGCATAAAGATCAAACATTTCCTGATAACAAATCATAATTTGCAAGTCAACTATAAACATTGCATAACGGATTAATGTAAATGTCTAAAACAGGCACTGGGTAATGTTCAGAAAACTTTTACTGTTGCCAATTTTTTCATGAACTCAACTGACAGCGGCCTCAGAAGCAGCGTGCCTCATTGTGTCGGTGGATGAGACCATCAAGAACCCCCGATCCACAGTTGATGCCGCTCCTGCGGGCCGAGGCAGAGGCCGGCCCCATCACCACTGAGGGCCACATGTTGCCAGTAGCGCGAGATACAGGAACCCTGTCTTTGCCACTTAGCTCATTTGGACCTCATTTGGGGTTGAAATCCAGTTTAAGAAGTAGTGGTCTAGATGGTTGAACCATAATTCCCAGCAGCTTTAATGGACACACTTAATAGTGAGAAATTCTGAGCGTTACAATTAACAAAATCTTGATCATTATGTGATTTCCATCTGTGGACAATGGTAATAGTTTTCAAGTATTCTCAGTTTAAGAAGTCTTTCCCTCATTTGTTTATCTCCCAATGTATAATCTGGCATGTAGCACTGAACTTCCAGATCCCAAAAGATTCTGGGATGTGTTCTATAGTGTGCATTCTGTTTCAATTGGTACTTGTCCCGATGTGCTTTGTCCAGCTGTTGCCTGACATAAATGGAGAGTGAGCTCACAGATACATTTAGGATCTATCATATGGCTGAACATTAGAAGGAAAAATGGATAAAAGTGGACAGGAGCATTACAGGTTTCTATGGCCATGTCTACACTTATTGTGAAAACTCAGTTTAAAGGGCTCTAGAGCTGGTGCAGTTCTGGGTGGGAACCTCCCCGGAGCCTTTTGGCTGTCCCTACAGCCAGTCTGTCTGAGGGTGAATCTGGGTTGTTGCCACCACTTCTATGCCATCACCAGCACATGGCCCTCTTCCAGAAGCTCACTGGCAATATTGCATTTCTAGTCATGTGACTCAGTGCCTGACATGATATCACCAGAAATGTGACATTGCCAGCAAGCCTCTAGGAGAAAGCTGCTTGTTGCTGGCAATGCAGCAGTGGGGCTTCTGACAACGTGAACAGCAAATTTGACTGGATTCAGTCTAATTCAATTGTCCACAGCCACAAAACTGCCACATTCCAGAAAGTTTCAGAATAAATGTTGTGTTTCACTGTCATGGAATAGCAGTTGAATGCAATGGAGTGCTGCGAACTGACTCCATGAATCATATTTATTTATTTATGGTATTTGTACCCTGTAGCTTCTCACCCCCGCAGGGGGACTCAGCACGGCTTACATTTGCAGCACTATAGGCCGCAACACAATACAATTTTAAAATAAACCATATAATCAACGTAACTAAAACGCATTAAAACATTAAAAACATTACATTAAAAACCACTACATACAACAATAATTAATTAAAGCCATCAAGCGGAACACATTGTCAGTCCAGTCAAGTCCAAAGTGTCAATCCAGTCAAATCCAAAGGTACAATTTACATCTGCTGCCCAAAGTCCTGGTCGCAGAACCACGACTTTAGCTTTTTTCTAAAAGCGAGGAGAGATGGAGTCGATCTTATTTCACTTGGGAGTGCGTTCCATAGGCGAGGGGCCACCGTCGAGAAGGCCCTGTCTCTCGTCCCCACCAGCCGCATTTGCAATGCTGGCGGGAGCGAGAGCAGGGCCTCCCCAGATGATCTTAGACTGCGAGATGGGACATAGAGGCAGATGCATTCGGACAAGTAAGCTGGGCCAGAACTGTATAGAGCTTTATAGGTCAATACCAGCACTTTGAATTGGGCTCGGAGATGGACAGGCAACCAGTGGAGCTGACACAGCAGGGGAGTGGTATATTCCCTGTATGTCGCCCCAGTTAGCATTCTGACTGCCGCCCGTTGGACCAACTGATATTTCCAAACCGTTTTCAAAGGTAGCCCCACGTAGAGTGCGTTGCAGTAGTTTATTTGGGATGCAACCAGAGCATGGACCACCGTGGCCAACTCAGACTTCCCAAGGTACGGGCACAAGGTATGGACTCACCAGAGAACCAGAGTGCTGAGCTACATTATTTTGGCCTTGTAGACATGTGAATTTTGATGCATTTATTAAAGAGGGATTAAAAGAAGGTTTACAACCTTCTCAACTCCAATACACAGTGCTTACATTTTTTAAAAAAGAAATAGAAGTGAAAGAATGTTGAATATGCACACATGAAACCACAGTGCTTTCTACTTCAAGTATCTAAGAACTGCTATGAAAAAGATGGGGGTGGTGAGGAGATGATAAAGTATAGAATTGAAAATGTTTTCCTATGATATTTTATTATGAAACCCACTGAGAAAACTATTTTCACCTAACAAGCAAAACAGGCTGTAATTGCAAACAGATTTTTCTAAAAGAACTAAGGAACATGGAGAGAACATATGAAGGTACCTGCTGATCACAGCAGGACTGCACTTTACCGTCTTCCAACTAACATATTCCTGTAATGTCAAATCAATTCATGTATTCTCTAATTCAAACAATGCACATCATCAAGCAACAGTTATCTCATCCTACCACTCTAATTCATTATCTTAAAACTGAGCTTCCTATGCCAGCCATCTGTTTTTTTAAACAAAGCCACCAAATAAGGGTGATTTTCATAGCCTGTGAGTCAATGCCCTCACCTCCACTTTGGCACCATAGTTTTTTGTTTTTTTAAAGAGCTGTCCACATTGTAATTTTTAAGTGGTGGGATGATTTGTTCACAGTGTGTAGCAGAAACCGCCTTTGTCAGTGACAATGTCCCTGCCAGATTTCATATGACCAAATGTTGACTTACCCTTGGGTTCTGTACATCAGCAACTTTATGCTTAATATAAAAAGTAGAAGAAAAAAAGAAAGCAGCAACACCAACCAGAATGTGTTTATGTCTTCATGGTTTATTTCTTCTGGCACTGACCCTAAGACAAGGATGACAAATGTTTGGTGCCCTACATGTTGTTGAGATGCAACTTTCATTAACTCTCACCTTTGGCTGTCTTGCCTTGGGCTAATGGGATGTATAGTCCAATAATGCCTGGAGGGCAACATATTGCCTTTCTTGGCAATAGGACATGACTATAAGTAGTGAATACAATATATATATATATATATATATATATATATATATATGCTAATACTTATTTGAGTTGATAATGGACCTCCAGCTTTTTAAAAATGTAGTCCCTCTTACCCAGCTTAGTGCTTAGCATTTCTTTTTCTATGTATTCTGTCTTCTCATAAAATAAAGGGGTTGTTTTCATGTGGTGTTTCATCTGCTTCTTTCACTCATGTTTATCTTAGAGGTTAGGATTATCCTGATAATATGTTGGAATCTGTTAAACCCCATTGAAAGTAAAGGAGACCAGGAATTAAAGATTATATGACAAAACCATTCAGGGTTTAGATTGAGGATGAGAAAAACCCTTACTACTGCTTTATAATGTTTTTAAATATTTTCAGCCTTGTGTTCTTTTTATTTATTTATTATTTCAAATTTATGTACCACCATTCCCAATGGCTCATGGTTATTCACAATACATACACAACAATCATAAAATAGCAATTTAAAAACACAGTACAACAGTTTATAACTAATACAGAAATGAGATGACTAGGCCGGACCATTACAGACTGAAGGCCTGCTGGAAGAGGTTGGTCTTACAAGCCTTTCAGAAAGAGGGGCAGATCTGTTATAGCTCGGACCTCCTCTGGTAAGGCGTTCCATAGATTGGGCGCTGCCACAGAGAAAGTGTTCTGCTTCGTGGATGATAGCCGGCAAGTTCGGATAGATGGAATATCCAGAAGATTTTGGTCTTCAGACCGTAGTGATCTCTGGGGAATATATGGGGAAAGGCGGTCCTTCAAGTACGCTGGCCCCAGACCATATAAGGCCTTAAATGTTAACACTAACACCTTGAAGGCAATCCGGTACTCAGTGGGAAGCCAGTGCACCATGTATTTTGGTAAATTCTTCATAAAGAAAATTAAACAAACTTCATACTCAATGGCAGTGGTTAAATTTTAGTAAACCAAATTATTCCCGGGATAAAGATAAGCATATGGGGACAGCATGTCACATAGTTATACAAGATTCAAGACTTTTTAAAATTGTAAAATAGTATTCATTGAAAGTTTTCAAAATATCTTACATAGAAAAAATGAACTTTTCATATAAAATACATAACATAACATTTCAAATCATAACAAATCAAAACAAGTACACAAAGACAAACAAATATCCACTAACTAACACCTATATATATTATCTTGACTAACTCACTTTAGACCCTTTGCCTACTGGTGCTGGGTGTTCCTCTCACATAATTCTTCTATAGTATATGCTTAATTCTTATAAACACAAATCATATATATATATATATATATATATATATATATATATATTCCTCCATAACTGAGCGAGTTAATCTACAACTTAATCTATATTGAAAAATAAGCCTAAAACTAAAAGTCCTGATTAGATTCCGGTCACCATTCGTTGGTTTTCTTTATTTAGCAGCATGTTTCTTCCCTTTCATCTTATACAATTCACAAAACACAAAAAACAAATTTTGGTAAAAAAATATATCAGAAAAAAGGAAAAAAAGTCTTCCAGGACAAATATGATATTGTTTAAGATTCAAGACCTTTGAATTAGATAGGTGTTCATTGTAATTCAGAAATGACACAGGGATCCAAACCAAAACTTTAAAGAATTAAACATTATCAGTGATTAGCGATTTCAACTATTTGATAAGAATATGGGTTGAGGTTCAAAGCACATCATGTTTTGTTATTCCAAAGGCCAGATTAAAACATGAAACAGGTTTGAAGGCAACAAGAACAGAGGTTATTCTTTCCAGCCAGACAAGATGTCAGAATAGAGTCTGTACACTCAAAGATCTGGCATAACCCAATGCAAAATACAGAACATATTTATATATATTTATACACTTTTGACACCTATTCAGAACACCCACAACAGCCTCTGTAGCAACTTAAATCTTAAATTGAATATTTAAAACTACAGTTTTGATATCCAAAGAAAAGGGCTAGGCAAAATGATATGATCACATAGAAGAGCCCTAGGTCTGAATGATTTTTCAATATTTAACCCTGTGCAATGCTAGAACGAAAAGGAAAAATCAATTGTGGTGGAGAGCGTTTGGAGTGAGGGAGGGTGGGCCTCAAAAATGTTAACACTGATAATTCCAACAGAATTTTATATGATGTTTTCAAAGTTGCTGCTCCTTTTCCATTGTTATTTCTACAACTTTCTTACCACTCATTCACAGGGACAGCCAGAGTAATGCATGATTTAAAGGTAACTGGGATGTATCTAATGGTTTCCTCCTCACTATGATATTTTGCTTCAGTGCATGAAGCTAAACCCTCTATTAAACAGATGGAAGTTTTGGCTTACATAAGCCATGTAGCACATCTCAACTGGATCAACTGTCAATGAAATAATTTAGCTTGTGGTAAAGTAGTAGTAGTTTGTGCCTCACCATGACATGAACTAATAGGCAAATTCCTGCTTAACGCTTTGACTGAACCTACTCATATTCATCACAGTACATAAAGGATTGTAGGAAAAAAATATTTCTGAATCCCTTTTCCCCACTTCAGGATCTCGGGCAGTTCAATTCAGTGAGATTTGAGAGAATCCCATCCCGAGCTTATATATGCCACCTTATATATATTTCACCCTGAACACATTTATACTCACCTAATCTAGACATGAGTTAGATTAGATATTCTCAAGAAATACCAAGGATTTCTATGAAGGACAAGGAAAGAATCCTACTTGAAATGTTGGAATGTGGCTGTCAGTCTGTACTAACATTGCTAGTTGGACTACAGATTAGATTCAACCTGAAGAAGTTACTTACATTCATATTTCCTACTGTATAGGTAGTCACCAGGTTACAAACATCTGACAGAGGGCCATTTCACACAGCCCTATATCCCAGAATATCAAGGCAGAAAATCCCGCATTATCTGAGTGTGGGCTCAGATAACCCAGTTCAAAGCAGATATTGTGGGATTTTCTGCCTTTATATTCTGAGGTATAGAGCTGTGTGGAAGGGTCCATAGATACAACCATTAGTTGCAAACAGTGGTGAGACAACAGGAAGTGAGAGGGAAGCTACACTTATGAAGGGAAATTCACTCCTGGAAGTTATCATGGGGAAAAGGTGTCACCACTGAAGTTTCATGACCTATCCTTCTTTCCCAAAACAACCCAAATTTTTCAAAGGGACAGAAAGTGAGATGAAATCATCTGAACAGAGGTGCAGAGAGCTAAATGCATGATATAGGGGTATTAGCACTTCCCTATGCTATTCAAAACTTTTAAAAAATGACTTGAGATACATTTCAAAAATGTATCTGCTCCAACTTACTTACAAATTCAACTTAAGAACAAACCTACATGACCTATCTTGTGCTCTTGGAATCATGAGAGTTGTAGTTTTGCAAAATCTCCAACTTTTCATGTGAAAGAGTGCTGGAGTCTCCCCAAACTACAACTTCCATGATTCCATAGCATTGAGCCATGGCAGTTAAAGTGGCATCAAACTGCATTAATTCTACCATATAGATGTTACCTCTGCATAAAACTATCGTAGATATATATCTCACTATTTCCACAGATGTCAGCCATAAAAGTGGAATAATAGTGGTATAGCAGATATTGATCTAGTTTGAGCAATATTACAGTATCAACTCAAATGCATATGTTTCTGTCTCCTCCATGCCTTGCTGTGTACCATAAACAGCCTTTAAAAAAAAAACAAAACAAAACAACCCATACCTGACTATTCTTAACCAGTTCTCAGCTACCTCTTACCTATACCACAATTACTCATGCTTTGTGAGTGTATATGATTTTTCTATTCACAACCTGAGTACACATCTCCTGTGGATTTACTTTTTATTTTTGAAAACTTTGTATGGCAAATGTTATTTTTTCTGCTGGAATAAATCATAAGATGCTTCTAACCCTCTTTCCATGTGCAAAGAGCAGAAGTCAGAAGGAATGACAGTTGAGAGTCTTACCCCAATAGCAACAATGGGACAGTGTTGTACACCACTCCTGAGAAGAACAGGCTGATTTTGACTATTCAGATCAATTTGTGTGATACATATTGCTTAGTCCTCCAATTGCGGGCAGCAGCTTGGGGATTTCAGGACGAATAATTGGTGGGTTGTACCTGAAGTATCCTGGTATCTGCTGCATGGGGTTGTATCCTTGCCCTGCCTAATGACAGGATTGGCTCTGATCAAGCTAATCCCACATTCTTCCATTCTGTTTGTCCAGTTCTAGAAAGAATGAAGAATTATGTCAACTACTATCCAGCAAAAAACAACCAACCAACCAAATAAATAAAAATCCATAAATAAATGGCAGTTACATGAGATTTAGAAGGAAGTTGAAGGTGGCCCATGCAAAAAAACAAACAAACCAAAACCAAAACCAATGGTAAAAACAAATAATAGCGCAGCTATTTTTTCAAAACAGAGTAAGAAAAGCTTCCAGTTATTTACACCACGTCTAAAACTCCCAGCATTTGGAATATTTGAATATCTTCCCATATTGGCACAAAATTTTAGATGAAAACATTTAAACTTCTCCCACAATTCAGCTGCTCATATCCCTGCCTTAAAAAAAACCCTCATCTGTAGCCATTTCAGGCCAAATTTCCAAGGAATGTGGATTGGAAAAAGAAGCAGTCCTTTCAAAAGATGTGGTTGAAGTGGAGAACTTAACCACAAGAAGAATGTGTGGATATTTTATTAACAAAATTTGCCAATTACATCTTTAAAACCTGTCAGGAACTCTTCTGACTTGGACCATCCATAGCAAGACTCTTGTTACGGCAAAGGATGCTGGGAAGCTTTCTAAGGTGGAAGCTTGGTTCAGAAGGATATGAAAGCAACTGTAAAAATAGCCCTTTCATTGAGTTAGCTGTACCTATGCTAGACAAATTATAAACAGGAAAAATATTTGCTATGATTTCAAGTGTTTATCCTTCTGTCTGTTTGGGTCAAGTACAAAGTGTCAAATGGCAAATGTGCTTGTGATCTTCCCCTTTGCCTCAAACAGAACTCTTTTTATTGGCCCAGACCCATTTAAACATGCCCATGCCCGAACCAGGAGAAAACACACAAACAGATGCACACACATAAAAGAGTGGGATGACAGGCCACTCACAATTAGGACTGCCAGAAGAAAAAATGGAAATAGTTTGCCTGGTAGGATGTGGGATGGCTCATCTACATTTTAATCTTGATCTGAGAACAACATGTAATATGAAGTAATAATTGGAGTGATGAATCTGGTCCAAATGTGATATGTTACCCTTTATATCAGTGGGGCAATAAATCTGTTTCAAGTTTTAGTCCAAACTCTAAATGAGCTACCCAAGTGGAGAAGCATGTTTTGAGGCCCTTTGAATTTCAGACCAAAACATAGATTAGATTCACTGACATATTGACAACAACAACAAAACTTTATTATGGTCACTGACCAGCACAAAGCGGGCACAAACGCCCTGAGAAGGGAAGGACAACTCCCCAGTCAGCAGTTATTTAAAATTAGATTAGAAATCAGTATAAAATATATTTTTTAAAAGACAGGATATTGTAACAGGTATGGAACTGAAGGGGGAGGGGAGAGATTGATGAGAAAGGTTGAAAGCACTGGTGGGGGGGCACTAAAGAGGAAGGGAGGGGCACACTGCGAGTCTAGTAGCATTTCAGCAGTAACATGTTGCTCTAACTGCATTCCCAGCAGGGTGTTGCCTTACAGTGTCAATCATCCTCCGTCTGATTTTAAGAGCAGCAGCACAGAACTTAGCAACACTGTAAATTGTTGTAGTGTTAGAGTCCAAAAGCAGCAGGGTGGAATAATATTTTTCACTGCGCCCCGGGTATTTTAAAAGCCATGGTCTAATGAGATTAGATCTAAGATCTCTGTAGAACATGCATTGAAGAAGCACGTGCTCAGTTGTTTCCACATCACCAGACTCACAGGGGCATAGTCTCTGCTTGAAGGGGGTCTTCTGATACCTCCCCTCCAATACAGCCAATGGGAGGGCATGGCATCTTGCCAGGGTAAAAGCCCTTTGGTATTTGGGCACCTCCAAATACTCTGGTTTCTCTTCAGATCATATAAATCTTTCACCTTTTACTAAAGGCATATTGACATGGTAACCACTGCATCATACTGGAGGTAATATAAAAGTTCTGCTAATACAGTGGTTCTCAACCTGTGGACCTCCAAGTGTTTTGGTCTATAACTCCAGTTTACCATCTGTTAGGATTTCTGGGAGTTGAAGGCCAAAACATCTGGAGACCCATAGGTTGAGACCCACTGTGCTAATACATATAAGGACCTAAACAGATGGGTGGGGGAAAAGTGGAGTGAACAATCTTACGCCATTTCCCCCCACCTTTCCCCAACTTCTAGGATAGCCAGCCATCTCGTGTGCTTACTAAGCATAGTTAGGTCCAGTTGGAATCTTTGTAATTTGGATTAAATTTGGATCAAATTCCTTTTTGAAGTGATTTCGAAGCGGTTTGGGAACCCGGAAGTATCATTTCCATTTCGAAGCCACTGTCGCCATCTTTGTTCCGACTCAGTGAACAAAGAATCAGAAAAGACCCAGCGTTTGGAGGCAAACAGCAGCTTGCATGTTGGGATGCTTGCCTCCAACCAATGAGGGGAAACCATGTGGGAAGGGCAAGCCGGGGACAGGAAGGAAAAGGGACTAGGGCAGGCTGCTTGGGTGGATCACAAGGGGAGAAGCCTGTCCTCATGTGGGCTCATTTTACAGGGTTTCATTGACAGCCGAGGCAGGCTTGGAGTGGAAGAGCTAGCACAATAGAGTCAGGGTTAATGATCAATGACGTAAGAAGATGGTATAAACAACAATCAGTATCTAAAATCAATATATTGTATGGTAGGGTTTCACTTGATGCATATAATCATAAATCATAAAGCATATATGTTACATATTACATACTATGTAATATGTAACATATATGCTTTATGATTAATGATTATATGCATCAAGTGAAACCCTACCATACAATATATTGATTTTAGATACTGATTGTTGTTTATACCATCTTCTTACGTCATTGGAGTGGAAGAGCCCCTCATCAGGATGAAGCTCAGCTGTGGGAACCAAGCAGGTCCAGAGAGGCTTCAGCCTGACTGAGGGGCTCTTCCACTCCAGGCCTGCCTTGGCTGTTAATGTGGAGGAGGCGACAGGCCCTCCAGCGAGTGTATCGCCTTCTCTGCATTTTTTCCTACTGCGCATGCGTGACTGCCATTAACGAAGTATTCAAGTTTCAGAAATTTTGGAATGTTCCAATTCCCCCCCAAATTTGGAATTCAATTCTGAATCGAACCACCAGCACCCCCTACATCTGAAGTGAGTTTTGAACCATGTTTAATCAAACAAACCTAGTGCTTACTGACGGTTGGTGAAGGAATAATGGAACATATAATCCCATATATCCACAGTTAGCAGAGTAAAAACAGCAAAAGGTGTCTGATGGGTTATTGGCAAAATAGAAGCAAAAAGAACAAAGTTTGGCTTTATATAAAAAACACAAACTTTTATTTTCAACATATAGCTTTCAATAAACAAAAAAGCAATACCATGCTATTTCAAATAGTTCGTGTAGATCAGGGGTGCCCACACTTTTTCAGCATGGGAGCTACTTATAAAACAACCAAGTCCCAAAGATCTACCTACACAGAAATGTAAAACGTATAACTATTTTCTAAGTTATTAAGGATTCTTTGTATGTACAGTGTATGCTGATGTACCTTGCATAACTGAATAAGCCAATATTGCACAACACACATAATAAATAATTATTTACAATTTTTTTTTTGCAATTACCTGAGTTTACTTTGATGACTTGACCTGAATTGAATCAGCCAGGGATAAACTGGCAGAATGAAAGCACACAGACCTTTCAACTGCAAGGCCATTCAATGCTGATCAATGTGGCCAATGGAACACTGGTCATATATTCCAGTTCAAAGCAGCTAGTGTGGGATTTTCTGCCTTGATATTCTGGGTTATATGGCTGTGTGGAAAGGCCCTGAGTCCACACAGCCATATAATCTGGGTTAAGAAAGGGGAAACCCACATTATCTGCTTTGAACTGGATTATATAAAGTACACAGCCATATAATCAAGGTTAAGAAAGGGGAAACCCACATTATCTGCTTTGAACTGGATTATATAAACTACACTGCCATATAATCTGGGTTAAGAAAGGGGAAACCCACATTATCTGCTTTGAACTGGAAGGAAGGAAAGCAAGGCAGGCAGGCAGGAACGAAGGAAAGAGGGGAGAAGGAGGGAGGGAGTAAAGAGGACGGGGGAGGAAGAAGAGAATTTGGGAAGGAGTGGGAAGGGAACTCGAACAACACCATGGCTTGGAAAAGCCAAGGCTTTCAAGCCAAGAGCAGGACGCCTGGAAACTGCTTGCTGTAGAAGCCCAACCTCGGCGAGGGAGGAGAGGCAAACTGGCTGGAAGGAAGCCAAGGGAAAGTCTAGGAGTGGAGGGGGAAGTGGGGCAAGGGCACTGAGAGGAGAGCCCTGGAACGGGAGAGAATGCAGGCAGCCCAAAGGAAGCCAGGCTTACCTACAGCCTCCATGCTGGAAGCATCCTCGTCCTCCCAAAGCCTCAGCCGCTTCCACCGCGTGCGAGGGGAGGGCACGCGCACACACGCAACTTCCTTCCTCTAAACACGTGTGCCATTTTCCCTACACTTTTGGGGAACGAGAGGGGCATGGCTGGCTGGCGCTCCTTCTCTCGCGGCGCCCCCTCCTCTCTTTGCCCTCCTACTTCTCCCCTCGCCTGCTTACATTGCTTGCAGGGGAGGGGATTGGGCTTGAGCGGCTTTGCGCTGCCCCTCATGCCAGGCAGGGAAGGGAAGCTGCGAAGCTCCTGCCTGGGTGAGGAGGCCCTGGAGCGCGTCCTGGCCGCCCTCCTCACTTCCAGCCCCCCTGCTTCTCCTCCCTGCTTCCTCCCTCCTCCAGGCTATGGGATCGACCAGCTCTGTCTTCAAGATCGACTGGGCACCCCTGGTGTAGATATTGAAAAAACAAATCAAACAATGCAGTTCTTCTTCAATATATTCTTCTACACAGTCTTTAGCAACAAGCACCTGTGTGACCATCAGTGTTGTTGCAGCTCACGAATGCTTTTCTTCAGATTACAGCATTCCAGCATTTCAGAAATACAGGATATCATTTACTCCAGGCTTCAGCTTCCAAGCATTTAAATGCATTTCTTCAGTCTACAGTATTCCAGCATACCAGCATCAACAGCAGTATATCAGCCAGGAACCTTCAGTTAGCACAATAGCCAACATAGACATTCAGAATCTGCAAAAGCCTTCTTCAGCATACACACACACACACAGTATGCACACCCCACGATACTCCCAACGTACTTCTCCTTCACAGCAGCACCACAGCCACCGCCCCAGCCACAAGCTCAACTGTAACCTATAACCTTTTATGCAAACACAGCTGCTACACCTTACTTGATTCAAGAAACACTCAGCTGCATCTATTCATTCTTAAAACAAAAGTCTTACTCCTAACATAAACTCAGAGAAACAGTTACACATAACTCAAACAATTGTTTTAAATGTTTACAGTCTGACACTTACCATCTCTTTCTCCACCTTTCCCCTGTTTTTTCCTGCTTTCTCCCACCAACACCTCACTCCTGAAGATGGTCTTAATGCTCTCTTTCCATGCAATTAGGAAATTGAGAGCCATGGAGTACCACCAGAAGTGCCCTTATGTCATGTGATGGCATGGGATTCCTGTGGGACTCTGTTTCCAAAGTGCATGGACATAGAGCTGAAGATCATTTGATGAGGTCCTAAGTGGGCCTAAATATCTTAAAGACACAAGATCCTATCTCATCTTGGAAGGTAGGGTGCCTGGTTAGCAAATGTATAGGAGATTTCAGAGGAAGAAACTGGCAAAAATACTTTTAAAGTATTTCTTCGTTATAAAAACCCATGAAATAAATGGGTTCACCATAAGTCATCACAACATATGTAGTATGGTCACCAAGTTACTGGCAGCCTGTGTGACTAAGGTACATTTGAAGGTCAAACAGTATGATTACATAAACATTGAAGGCAAAACTCACATTGTTTTGGTACAGGAAGTACTAATCTCAGCTTTTAGGGTGACATGTGAGTGCTTGGAATTTTTGTGTCATTATGCTGATCTAGATTGTATCTACTCTAAGAAATATAGTTGTTAACTTCAATTTTTTATCGGCCATGCCTTCATGATATAGAATCCTGTGTTTTATGATCTGGTTAAACACTTAGAATCCTATGCTAGAGTTTCCACTCAACTTCCTTGCACTGCAATACCAGAATTCTCTAGTAGATAATTTTCTCATAAAACTACAAATCTTAGCCCTCTGACACAACACAATTAAAGCAGACTGATTCAATTTTAATTGCCATGGCTGCCGTCTATGTGATTCTGGAAGGTTTAGTGAAGCATTGGAACTCTTTGGCTGATAATTCTAAATGTCATTCCCTAAATCCCTGGATTGCATAGGATAGAACCATGGTAGTGAAAATGTATTCACAGTGATACAGCTGTGTATTGTGAAGGGGCCCTGGGAAAGTTATTAGCAATACCTTCATGCTTGTGGATTTCAGATTAAACACCTACAATTCTTTATATTCTTGGATGATACTCAAAATGATACCTAATAATTTTACATTTAAATAAAAGAACTCTGGCAATGCCCCTCCTTTTTTTTTGAGGGGGAACAGTTAAATAAAATTATTTTACTACTGCTGGCATAAAAGGCAGAGATTAAATATTATTGTGTTGGAATCTTGCTCCAAGTGTTTTTCATTCCCTTCCTACTTTATTCAGATAAAGGTATTTTTGAGACAGGTACTTAAGTATGCTATGCAAATATCTCAATTTTCCCCAAGGCTCTTTTATTATCACGAATTTTAGAACTATGTTGTTAATAGTGTGATAAATACGGCACATAACTTTCCCTAAACAAAATACAGGATTTCACGTATCCATGAAAGTGGATGTGTTCTGTAGTAAACAAGCCATTGGGAATAATATGTTTGGTGCACAATAATTGCATTGTGATGGCTGACCTGCGGAAAATCAAATAATCTTTAAAAAGAAATAGAATAATAAGAGAAAGAACATTTGACTAGTTCAGCCCCTACTGACAATATACTTGCCGTCTTGAGTACACTGACTTGTGTAATTAATTACTATAAATAATTTATCTCCCTAATAAAAATGATTGTTGTCTACACATGAAGTCTTTCTATTGTAAAAATAGCATTTATTCATCTCCTTTTGTGTTAAGGTAGCAACCCAAGCCAGAGATAGAACAGAAGAAACTTGAAAACCTATTAAATACATTCACATTCTGAAATTTTTCACTTTTGAGATCAGTGTTGAAATTTTTCAGACCATGAGATCTTGTGCTAGCTGAACTGTGAGCAATTCAGCCCTCCAGGTGATGGACTTCAACTCCCAGAAATCCTAGCCAGTTTACCAGCTGTTAGGATTTCTGGGAGTTGAAGTCCAAAACACCTGGAGGGCCGGTAATTGCCCACTCCTGATCTACACTGTAGAATCAATGCAGGTTGACACCTTATTCACTCCCATGGCTCAATGCTATGGAATCCTGGGATTTGTAGTTTGGTGATGCACCAGCATACTTTGGCAGATGTCGCACCCTAGACACTTGGAACCTCCCTTAGTAAACCACAAGAGTCCAACTGAGATGCAACGGTTTATGTAGAATAACTGGTTAAAGGAAAGAGGCTAGAAGTCAGTCTAAAATGCCTTAAAGTAGCACCAGCAAAATAGCAGCAGTGTTCAATGAAAGCAGCAATTGATTATAGTCCCATAGTAATCAGGATCCAAAGCAAAACAAAGTCTTTATGCCCAAGCGGGCCAAATCCAAAGAGGGCAATAAGCAAGCTTGGCAGGCAAAGTTCTTAGCAGGAAGGCCCAGTGGCCTATTCAGGATTCCATGGTCTTGAAGATGCAAAGTTGGCTCGAGATGGGGATGGATGCTAAGGCCCAGTGTTTTATAGTTCTCTAAGGCTTTGAAGCTTTCGACGTACTTGCGTCGAGTGTCAGTTCACACAGGATGGATCTCAGCTGCTGTTTAGATCGCCTCAGCAGCAAGGTATGTAAACCCAATTAACTATGGACATCTGGGCAAACAGGAGTCGCCCCATCTCCAAGCTCCCAGCGCCTCCACTTATCAGTACCGGCTTGAACAAGAGTAGCGGCCTTGAATGTTTCACCCTGCCTGCTTTGCAGTTGGTTTACAGGAGAAATGCAGACAGGCCTGGATGGCAACTTATTCCCATCATGGATGCAATTTGGTTCTAGGGAAACTAAGGCCTGGGGCCTGACAGCAGACAAGGCTAAAGATCTTGTAAAACTACAATTCCCACAATTCCATAGCATCAAGCCATGGCAATTAAAGTGGTGACACAGTGTAGCTTAAGCTTGAGAGCACACAGGGAACACTGAGCAAGGGCTGAAGAGTTTCTGGACTGGAAAGGGAATCTATTAGTACCCCTAAACAGGTAGGGAGCAGGATCCAAGTAGCATAGAGCAGCCATATTCTGCAGGACATGCAGAGACCTCAACAGTATCACTGTCACTTGCTAAACTAAGCTTGAAAAGGTTACCTTTTAAACTACAGCTCCCAGAATCCCAACCTTCATGACCATTGACTGGGGAGGATTTGAATGTTGTAGGTCAAAAACAACGTTTTTCCAAGATGTGTATTCAGCTAACCAAATGGAGCACCCAGTGGCGCAATGGGTTAAACCCTTTTGCTGGCAGGACTGAAGACCGACAGGTCGCAGGTACGAATCCAAAGAGAGCATGGATGACCTCCCTCTGTCAGCTCTAGCTCCCCATGCAGGGACATGAGAGAAGCCTCTCACAAGGATGGTAAAACATCAAAACATCTTGGCATCCCCTGGGCAATGTCCTTGCAATTCTCTCACACCAGAAGTGACTTGCAGTTTCTCAAGTCGCTCCTGACACACACAAAAAACCTAACCAAATGGAGCAACTGAATGCCAGTGTTCCACTTCTCTAATCTGAAAGAGAGAGCTTGGTGTCATGAACAACTACAGCATCATTAGATGTCTTCCAGACATTTGCCCTTTGACTTCTCTTTTAGGAACTCTGGGAGATGATGGACCTTAGGAACAGTTCTGATCTTAAAATTATCTTTTCCAGTCACAGAGGTCAGTTAAGCAAGGATTCACAAATGACATGTAGTCAAGTCTCTGATAGTTGGGAAAAGGTGGGGGACCGTTGACTTTCTAGATGTTTCAAAATAGAATCTGCACAATCATCAGAGTTGCAGTTGGGAGATCAAGTTCAAATGTCTGGAGGGTGAAAGGTTCCACACTTTGCTTTAAAGAAGCATCCATTTTGCCGAAGGAAAAGCTTGCTCCTGAAGCTATTCCAACACAGCTGTAGATCTTAGAGAAAGAAATAACAATATAGTGAAATAAAGCAGTATATAACAAATTAAGAGGAAATTTCTGACAGCTAGGTCAGTCAGTGGCATTTAGCCAATATGTTTAAGAAATACAATCTCTGTTCAGTGCATCTCAATATTTATGAAGCAGATAGAATATGTTAAAAATAAACAAACTCTTCTTGCCAGCCAGCTGCAAAAACTCAATGCACATTCTACTTTGCTTGGCCAAATCACAGCTGCCAAACTGTCTGTCTGCTGTCACACACAACATACTGTTTTTAGACACCTATGTGAAGACATGCCTGGCATTTCTGGTTCTGTGGTATCAACTGGTAATATCTTTTGATTCAGCAATAATAATAATGAAAAATTCTGCTTGTTTGATTTAATGTATGAAAAAGAGTTAAGACCATCTTATGCTGGCTCAAGCTCTACAAATCAAGGTAATGGAAGTTAAGGCAGATGCTTTAACAATTGTGAATAGTAAGTTATCCATAATTATATTTGCAATGACACAAATTGTGCTTGTTTACCAGTTACCTTCCATGTGTCAGCACATTGAGTTTTTCAAAAGCTAGAGGGGGGAAATGGTAGGCCAGCAAATATGCCCTGAATTGCCATATAACACATCTGAGTCTTAGTGTTTTATATGTGATTTTAATCTGTTTGATATATTATGTGTTTTAATTGCTTATATGCTTAGATTGTTTATATTTTTATGAGATGCGTTTTATTGTTTACCTGTGTAATATTTGAATTTTTGCCAGATTTGTAAGCTAACTTGAGTCCCCTCCTGGGTTGAGAAAGGTGAGGTTCTCTTGGCCTTTCTTTGCGAACAAAGATTCAGGAAGGACTCATTAACGCTTTCTACAAGCGCATTGAGGTTGGATGTGTCCTTCAAGCCTTTGAGCCTGTGCAATAGACTCTTCTAGTGGAGTGCAGCATGCACAAATCTAGGAAGGGGCCAAGCTTTCATATCAGCAGAAGCCAGGCTTGTAGCCAGGGGGGGCCCTTAGGGGGCCTCAGCCCCCGAAATTATCAGCGTGGTCCGCGAGAAGGCCTTACTGGTACATTATGTAAACTGTTATGTTTATTCATATCATGATCTGATCACCATGCTCATTATATCCCACATTCATGGGGTTATTGGGATAATAATACAAAAGGTTTGCTAGGGTAGACCCTCTCCCACCAAGTCTTGGCCCCCACCCAAACCAAACTCAGCCCCCCGAATTAAAATCCTGGCTACAGCTCTGGCAGAAGCTAATAACCAGCACTCCTGACTGTCACATTTACCTGGGCTAACATTTGGAGAGACGTATCCAAGAGTACTCCCAAGCTGCAAGCACTGTCTTTCAGGGGGAATGTAACCCCATCCAGAGCTGGTTGACACACCTCTATCCTCAGATGAGGACCCTTGATGGCTAGCACCTCTGTTTTGTCTGGATTTAGTTTCAATTTACTCATACAGCCCAATACCTCTTCCAGGCATTCATTCACACACTGTCCTTAGCTGAAGCTGTTTTGGAAGGCATATTGGAGAAATATATTTGGGTATCACCAGCATAATGATAACACCCCATCCAATGCCTACGGATGATTTCTCCCAGCAGTTTCATGTAAATATTAAAGAGCATTGGGGATAGGAGGGCACCTACATAACAACTCATTTATTTGAGGAGTAGCTACCCCCAAGCACCACCATCTGGAACCTGCCTGAGAGGTATGACAGGAACCACTGCAGTACAGAGCCTCCCATTCCTAGCCCCTCTGTTTCAGAAGGATACCATGATTGATGGTATCGAAGGCCACTGAGAGGTCTCGAAGCACCAACAGGGACACGCTTCCCCTGTCAATGTTGAAACAGAGATCATCCACTAACGCGACCATCGCAGTTTCAGCTCCATATCCTGCTCTGAAGCCAGTTTGAAATGGGTCAAGGAAGTGTGTGCCATCCAAAACTGCCTGGAGTTGGAGCACAGCTGCCTTCTCAATCACCTTGCCCAAAAAAGGAAGATTAGACACTGGTCTGTAATTATTAAGGTGCATGGGATCCAAGCAGGGCTTTCCAGCAGCAATCTAACTACTGCTTCTTTTAAACATGATAGAAAGTTTCTCTCCCTGAGAGCTGCATTAATAATTTGTTGTATTTGAGATTGAATTGCATCTCCTCCCTGGGTGACCAGCCAAGATAGACAGGGATCAAGAAGGCAGGTTGTCTTCCTTAGTTGCCCCAGCAGCTTGTCCACATCAATAGTACTTACTTACCAATTGAAACTGATCCAGTGTAATCCCACTTGCTGGATATCTTGTTATTGGCCTCTGTTGCAATGATAGAAAGATGTTCTATGTAAATGTTTGTAAAAACTTTTTGTTTATTTTAAGAGTTGTTTAACCATGAAATAGACTGCCTTGGTAGGTGATGGGCCCTTTTTTGCTAGAGGTTTTTAAACAGAGTTTGAATGGTCATGTTTCAGGGGTGCTTTTTATATTCCTGGGCCTGGACTACATCATCTTTGTGAACCTTTCCAAAATGAAGATAGAAAAAATAAACAAACAGTGTAGCCACTATGTGGGCATGGTGACTCTGTGGGTGTTCAGCAAAACAGGTTGTTTATTTGAATTTTGGTGTATTTTTAGGACAGGCTCTTGTTCCCCTTAGTATGTGCTCACAAGGGCTTACATACAATATTCAGTTAGATAATTGAGTTTTCAAATGTTTGTTGCACATCATTTCTGTTAGAAAATGCTGCCATGAGGGTGTAGAGTGAAGCAAAGAAGTGCTGTGATGCAAGACTGTGCTTAATCCTTCCACTCATCACTTCTTTCCAAGGGCAGTGCCTTATCACCTAGCCCATTTTATTTCCATCGAACACCTAACGTTCCAAAGCAAGATCAATTGCAGTAGGTCTGCTCATGGAAATGTCAACATTGCAGTGAATAAATATCTTCCTGTTTCTCATCATGTTGCAGTTTTAGTCTGCAATAAGAAACTTAAGGCTTTTAGTATTACTACAGTACTACAGAAACTAGTCCTTACTGTGGAACCAGCATGAGGAAAGTGAAGAATATGAAATAAGAATATCTTCATATTATTTAACTCATGATGCCAGCTACTGAGATAAGCAATTATTCCAACATATCATTGTGAAATGGTTAGAATGAAATAAAAATGCTTATGAACATTTTTACAATGCTGACATTTAAAAAAGAGGGAGAAATAATGACAAATTTCATATTCAGCTTGAAAACTCTAATCTACATCCATCTCTCCTCCCTCACCCCACTCAAAGCTTGTGATATGCACACCAAAGTACATGAGTTCAATGGGACTTATTCCCAGGGAGAGCATATTTTGGGAATCCTGATAAGGATGCCACAGTGGAATCTGGAGAGGGCTCCTGTGCCTTTTGTGCAAAAGAGAGAATTTTACCAGGTATTGTTTAATCCTTGGTTGTGCTTCTGCACTTGATCTAATTGAATAGAATGAAGACATATCAAAATGAAGGCAGGAAAAGAGATCTTTATTAGCTTATGGCCAAAGCAGATGTCAGAGGACAAGGTGACCCTAGCCCCAGATATAACATGCATAGCACTGCTGGCACAGACATTTTATAAGAGATTACAGACATTTAATAAACTGTTATTAGTTCAACTTGAAGCTGTCAGCCAACTGGTGTGTCTGCCTACTCCGATGGTTGAAGGGTTGGGAAAGGGATGCAGGCTGGGTCATGGGGAAAATGGGTACTTGATGGGTTTATCCCTGGGGATAAGGGTTCCACAGTGGTAACTTAATAGGGACAATGGCTGCCTGGAGATTGGGCGTGTTCAGGGTGGTATGGCCATAGGCAGGTGCCAGGATCCCTTGATGGGTTGCAGCAATTGAGACAAAAGATATGAGGGTAGGTTAATGAGTTTAGGATACTGTAAAACATTGATCTATTGTCACACAAGAAGATTGACTGATGTCTGATCCATCTTTATTGTGAGGAGTGCAAGTAAGAGGAATTGGGTTGTGCTCATACATATTGTATGAAAGGGCAAAGTGGAACCAGGGAAAAATGGAAAAAATACTTTATATCTTTGAATTTAAAAGTGGCAGATGGAGGATTCCTCCATCTGGACTCTGAAAAGAGTTCCATTGGCTGAGTTTTGATAATAGTTACATGAAAAGCAATGATATCTGCATATGTATTAAAAGCTAAAATGTCCACTCCATTTTTCAATCTGAAAAAAATCTTTGAGATATTGGTAACATTTTCAAAAATTAAAGATGAAGAGGTATTTCATACAGACTCTGCCAACACTTGTAAAATAAAACAGAAGGATACTACAATTTGAAGGAAACTTGGAGTAATTGTGATTTTTGTGTGTGCAGAAGGATCATGATCTCAGTTCAGTGCTGGTATGTAATTAAATTCCTGATTTCTGAATTCTTTAAATCTAAATATTAGGCCTGGTTGAGCCATTATAAAATGGTTCAAAACTCGTTCCGGATGTAGGGGGTGCTGGCGCTTCAAATCTGAAATTTTCTAGAAAAAAATCAAAATTTATTCGGAAAAGTTCTGAAATGTTGGAATGGCTTTGTTAATGGCATCCGCAATCAGACTGATGCGGGAGGGAAGAAAAATCCGCTTCCAAACTGGGTTAAACACGGCTCCTGCCCCAGGTCCTTCTCGCGGGAGTGAAGGACCTGGGGCAGGAGCCCTGTTTAACCCAGTTTGGAAGCGGATTTCTACCCTCCCGCATCAGACTGATGTGGGAAGAAAGGACCTGGGGCAGGAGCCATGTGGAAGTGGATTTCTTCCTTCCCGTGTCAGCCAATTCCTTTCTGAAAATGGCGATGATGGCTTCGAAATGGCAAATTCACTTCCGGGTTGCTTACATCGCTTCGAAACCGCTTCAAAAGTAAATTTAATCCAAATTCATTCCAATTTTAGAAGCATTCCGAAGAATCTAACCAGGCCTACTAAATATGTTTCTTCTATACCAAACCACAATTCATGGGACTTTGAGTTCTATGTAGACAACGACACAGTTCTTGTAACAAGCCCAGTATGAAATGAGAAGGCTGGAGTATAACTAGAATAACCATCATCACTACAGGATAAATACATGAGATGTAATCCGTGGAAACACATTATTAATTAAGCTCCAAAGTCTGCACTAGAAAATAAATATGTGTGAAAGCAAGGCCATGCGATGTTGATATCCTCGGCAACATGCCCTACCACTGTGTGAACACTGAGGCCAAAATTAACTGCAGAAGAAATACATACGCTGCTTCTCAATCTCTAGGAGTAGATCTTTAAGGCTATTATTGTCAACTGGAGACCATTCAGTATTTCATAGAGTTCAAATCAATATTGCAACAAAGTTCACAAACTATTGAATTTAAGTAATTCAATTGACCCAAATTCAAATATGGAATTAAATTCAATTGTGGCAGCAGCCAGAACTAGAAACTTCAACAAGGCTCATGTGAACTCAACCTTCATCTCACCCCACTGTTGGTATCTATAGTATCACATTAGAAACAATTCTGAGACGAAGGGAATCAAGGGTAGTTTCTCAAGGGGGGGAAGTACATGCTGTATAAATATGGGAAAATGGTATGCATATTTACTGAGAACTGAAAAGGCACGAATGCCTTTATGTTCTGATTGATGTTGACTTGCAATATTTTTGTACAATCAAATAACTTTCTCATGTTCATCTTGGGGGAGAAAAGAAAGATCATCAGACATTCATGTTTCCTCTTGAAGAGGCCATCAAAGAAAAAATGAGCCCCTTATTCTAAATTGCTAATGTAATACACCACAAAGGTAGCCCTTTGGGAAGTGTGGGCATATAAGAAAGGTACATTTGGACATACAAGTTTGGTGAAAGCATTGTCATAAATATTCATCACAAGAAGTTAAGAACCAGTAGAATTTTACATACTCATGAGGACGACTTTGTCAGTGCAGCCTTCAAGAAACGAGTAACTAGGATGTACAAGGAGCATTCAGGGGCTCTGCAAATCCATCAAGACAGAATTGCTAAATATAATCCCACAGATACTAATGAGCATGTCTTTTAATAACCTGCCATATGCATGAGAAAGAATGAATATGCATTTAAATCCACACCTGTAAAGTTCAAGAGCTACGTTGGAATTAGTTTCGAAGCTCAAGATAATGCTATGTTGAGAATATAGGCCTTGCTTGCGACAGAGATCCATAATAATGCCTTCAGGACTACCAGGAGAAATACTTTATGATAGGGCATATGTCCAGCTGGTGATCCCACCCACCTCCCTCCAAAAAAATCCCCAAACCCAATGCTGGTAGGGCACATAACAGTGATGCTAGATGCAGGACCTATGCTAACCACCTCCAAGCTGTTACAAGAAATCAAGCACAGGGAAAACTGAAATCTCAAAGGGAGGAAGGACAGGTGGGTGGGCAGGATGATTGAAGGCAATTGCTGGGAGAGACCCTGTCAGCCTCCTCATTATTGATTGACATACATGAGAACAAAAGATTCACAAGCTCACAAAACACTTAACATTCAAGAAGGCCAATCCAGTGGCCACTAGAGGTGTGTGAAATAGCAGAAATCTGTTCTGTTTCCATTATGTTTTCAGATGCCCCCTTCCCCCATTCCATTTTCAGGAAGACTCAGGGAGATTAGGAGGGGGACTGTTTGGATTCATAATTTGGGATCCAGAGTTCAATTTCCATTTTGGGAAGAAACTTCCTGAAAACAGAACCTAGAAGGGAGGGGAGGGGGGCAGGAAATTTGAAATGAAAACAGAACAAAAACAGATTTCTGTTGCTTTGCCCACTTCTAGTGGCCACACCTATGAAACAAAACTACCTCAAGACAGATGAACACAGTGAACTTCTACCAAGTAATTATCAATATAGAAGTGCTATAGAAATGCTGCTGTACCTAAACACTACCATCAGATCAGACATTGAATCGGCAGTTGAAATTCTTTGTTAAAAACCCCCCTAACTCATCAAGTAAAAAGAGACTGGCATACAGTTAAAAGAGTTAGCAGATACCTAAAGGGCACTGCACATTTAAATCTAAAGCGACAAGTCATGCGCAGTCCCAGAATAGGATCCTACACAGATGCAAATTGGGCTGGAGACCCTACTGATCACAAATCCACCAATGAAAACCTATTTATCTATGGAGGCAAAGCAGTAAGCTATACAAACAAGAAGCAAAATATCAAAGCAGAATATGCAGCAGCTGCTCAAAAATGCAAGGAACCTTGTGGTTTTGTCAGTTACTAGAGAAGTAGCTGAACCTATACAGCTTCTAGAAGACAACTAAAATTGCATCTAACTCTCACAGACTGGGATGGTCAATTCATGCATCAAGTACCTTGATGTGAAATATCACCTAGAAAGAGATGTATAGGATTGGCCCACTTCCCTTAATGAAGCACATTTCAGACTAATTGCCACAAACCTCAAGCCGCTACAGGAGCTGGTGTCAAAGGCCTGTGTTTCTGGAGTCATTGCTCATTAATGCATGAACAAGATGGGTTCATGTGATGATATGAGTGTCTTGATTTTGACTGTACTTTAGATCTTGCTTCCAATCACTAGTGAGTAGGGATTTGTTTCCTGACATGCAAGAACTAAACTTTGAATCTTACAGCATCTTATAATCATGGTGAGGACTTATTATCCACCTATCTGATCCAACTGATAGTGCCTTTGAGCCAGAGATTGTTGCTGTGAAGATGAAGGTTTTAAATTCCGCTGCCCTCCCCCCCCCCCAAATGGGATGGGGTCCATCGTAATCTTGGCTTTCTGATATTGAAGTTTTCCTGATCAAAAAGAAAAATGACATTGAGAGGACGGAGGATTCACCATGTGATTGTTCCAAACACAGGTAACAACAGGCAAAAACCTGAATAGAGAAACATGTGTGATGGGAAGACAGAACTTGATACAGGTTGATTGGGGATCTAGCAGTACAGATGTTCCCCTGTGCTTCTCAAGGTCCATATGATGAGGTCCCTATTCACAAATACCTGCAGAGCGAAATGATATGTCAATGTGGACTAACATATTGGCTTATAATAATGTGCTAGAATTCTTAATTCTGGTTTTTCTGTAACATTTTAATGCGTCTTCCTTGTGCAAGGCAGAATTCTGGAAAGTCTTAGAATTTTCTCCCTGGTTTACTGTTACACATAAATGGGGGCCTCATGCCAGTCATTTTGTGGCTGTCATTGAGGAAGATTATTGCTCAGAACCTCCACTCTATTATGTATAAGAGACAAGCTACTCATCCGTTTCCCCAAAGTGAAAAGGGTGGGTTAAAATAAATGACTAGTACACCACTGAATACATCCCATCCTCATATTTCTCTTGCATATGCTGTTCTCTTAAACTGATCTGAGAATGTTATTTTGGTTTTTTTCACCCTGCCACCTGTCCAGAATAAGTGCTTGCCAACAGGCTATAGTCAGTTTTACACAAATTCAGCCTGCCAGTAACTTCATATATTATTTGGTCCCCTGCTCTCCTCCCGTCTCTGGGGAATAAAAGCTTCCTTGAACGACATCTCTTGGCAGTGTGGCAGTACAACTTTGTGCTACAACTTTGCTTTTCTCTGATGGTAGTGGAGACCAGCTAGGGAAAATGGGTGAGGAGCAAACAACAAGCCCAGGAGTGAATATCAGGGAGTCCGCTGTTCCAAGCTCTGGTAGCCAAAGTTATTCTTTGGCTTTATGGCTGCATAAGAGAAGAAACTAGTTATATATGAAAAATCATCACAAGTGTGCCATAAAATGAGTTCTGTACACATAGAAAATTAGGCAAATATTTTAAATTGTTCTCCAAACAGGCATAAATACTCAGATGGCACAAAGAATATTAGTATCACAGTTTGGGTACAATGTCTGTAGCAAATACTTGATAATTGAAATACTAACAAGGCTGTAGCGAGCATTTCAGGAGTAGCTAAAGAAAATGTATTATTATTGTTAATACGATTAATTCCTCCCAGTCCTTCTCTTCTTCCTTCTCCTTTCCCCCTTTCTTCCTTAGTCAATGCTTCCTGCAGATGCTTGCTTTGTGAATTGATAGTCAATTTACAAGGCACCTCTTTTTAAAAAAAAGGATTTGACTTTAATTGGATCCACACTGAAAGTCTCTGGTCAGGGTGTTTCTCTGCAATGCTTGTGTACATAGGCAGCTTTTCAGATTGCAAGGACAAGGGTTTCCTGTTCTGAGCTGCCAGGTGCAGTTGTTTTGTGTGCAGCTGGTTACTTGGTAACCTTCCCCAACTGTGTTTAAGTGCTGACAGTGCACTGGAGGTTTAAGTACATGAGAACACCACCGGTACTCATTAAAATGGCCTCTTTTACAATAGTCAACATTCAGAAAGCATATTGACATGCTGCCAAATGTGTATATAAAGGATGGGTAATTGGGCAGCATTAACAGTGTGGAGTATCTGCTGAGGTCCACAATTGACTAGAAGACACATTGCCCGAACCTTATAAAATGTTGACATATAGTTCAGTAGTAAGAGTGTTGCAAGGGGATTTGGAAGATCCAGGTCCCCAATGGGCAAGGAAATTTTCTGGGTGACCTTAGGTGAGTCATTCTCTCTCAGCCTGATCTACCTCAGAAGGGAGGAGTTTATAGCATGAAAAGTAGGACATAACTACAACAATCATATAGATTAAAAACTGCAACTAGTATTATTGCATTGATATTATTGCAAAGCAGAGGGTATAATTATGTCATAGAACATTATTGATCCTTTAATGACACTAAGGATGAGGTTGGGAAATAAATTCACCTGAGGCAGCATAAAATCTTTGGTGTGGTTTTACCTATGGGTGGGTGGCAGGGCCGTAGCTAGGATTTTGTTTCGGGGGAGCTGAGTTTGTTTCCTGAGACTGGGTGGAAGAGGGTAGCAAACCTTTTGTATTGTTATCCCAATAACCCCATTAATGTGGGATATAATGAGCATGGTGATCAGATCATGATGTGAATAAACATAACAGTTTAAATAATGTACCAGTAAGGCCTTTTCGCGGACCACCCTGAGAATTTCAGGGGGGGGGGGGGGCTGAAGCCCCCTTAGCCCCCCCTGGCTACATGCCTGGTGGGTGGAAATCCAGACATCATGGAGCGAGTTTCAAGATAGATTGTGAGAATGCCACACATGATTAAAATCCACTGAAACTGTTTGGATCACTTTGCAGATGGATCCTGGAGTCCTTGTCAGCATCATGACCAAACATTAATAGTAGTTACCCATTAGCATGAATGAGTAAACTTGTATTAGGACTTCATCAGTTGGACTTCAGGCTCTGTTTCCATGTGCTTCTGAAACGGAACCCCATATGACATAAGGCCACTTCCGGTGGGACTCTGCGATGCTTCATTTCCTAAGCACATGGAAACAGAGCCTGAAGACCGTATTCAGGAAATGCACAGGAAGGATGTGTCAGATTATTGCATTTTGAATAGCAATTCATGAGTCAGCACAAGATATATTTTCGCAGTTTGAGATGACCTGCAGTGTGACATGTTTGACACCAGATGGCGCTGTCTCAAGACTGCTAAATGGAACCTTGTGGAATTTCCGTTACAAAGTGACAGTTGGGATTTGTCAGTTGGGATTTAATATCTGTGAGGAAAGGATGTTTAGAAAGGTAGCTGTGATGGCTGGTGTTTTTCGATGTTTTGCCAGTTATTGTTAAATACAATTCAATACAAAGTTATATATTTACCTTGTGAATTGAATGAGAGTTTCATTATTCACACGAACAGAGACTGGAGTTTTTGGGCCGATGGGGAATTAAACTTCTATATTTCTGTTGCCTATCCGCTGTGACATAAATACTCAACGCCAAAGAGGATGTGGGGTGGATGACCATTCCAGAAGATGGAGAAAGACAGTAGGGAACAGGGAAAGGCAGTCCTGGTTAGATTCTTTTTATATTATTTGAAATTGGGGGAAGACATGAAAGCCAGGAAAGGACAGAGTGATTTTTTTCTTTGTTGCTAAACTTCTCATACAGATCTCATAACAGTTGGCTGGGGTGGGGTATGATTATGCACTCTTTTTTCTGTTTGGGATTTTTTCTTTTTTGCTTCTGCACTTGAGACAAAGGGCTCCCCAAATATTTCAGGTATGGGGAATATTTATAACCTTCCAATGGATAGTCTGGGTAGAATTTGTTTGGGTTCCCAGTTCTACCTTTGGCTGCAAGGGGCTGTTGAAACTCATCAGTGAATGGGATGAAATGCCTCCTGATATGCACCATCTGCTGCATCATTTACCACCAGTAAAAATGTTATAGCAGTAAGATGTTTCAATGTTTGGTCTCAAATTAGCTATTGGGGAGTTATACCCTGTTCCAGAACAAGACAGAATGTTCCTTATATAAATAAGAGATGAATTGAACAGGAGCTAGGAAACTCTATTATTTAGAAATGCATGCTTTTAAAAATCTGCTGAAGATCTTGCAAGATAAAAAACAATATGTGAAATGTATCTCAAACAATGACCTTTTTGAGGGTCCTGAAGAGTATAATCCAAAATGTATAGCAAATTGCATTGTCAAACACAAGTAAAGCATGGAACGTTGCTTTCAGAAAGTAATCAGTTATGTTTTTTTCTGTACTGATCACCTAACACACTATTATTTGTTACTATTACTGCGGTTCAGAAACCAACTTTCTGGATTACTTATAACTAACATGTAATCATGCTGTTGTCATTGAAAAATACCGAAAAAAATGGGCTTTGGTTCCCCTTCCTCTTTGATCACAAGCCATGTCTTATCTTGTGTGGGTTTTTTAAATAGAGTTAAAAGCTTGGTGGATGAAGAGAAAGCTGTGGATGTAGCAAATCTTTATTTCAGTAAGGGCTTTGACAATGTCCTCCATGATATCTTCACATATAAGCTAGGAAAATGTGGGCTACACAATGCTTCTGTTAGGTGGATTGGGAATTGGTTACGCAGCCAAAAGGTGCTGCTTACCAATGGCTCCTCTCCCCTCTGGAAAGAAGTGCAAGGGAAAAAAATTCTAGCCAAACATTAAGAAGAACTTCCTGACAACAAGAGCTGTCGTGGAGTGTGATGAAGTCTCCTTCTCTGAAGGTGTTTAGGCAGAGGTCAGATGACCATCTGTCAGGAGTGCTTTGATTGCATTTTCCTATATGGCAGCGGATTGAACTGGATGGCCTTTATGGTCTCTTTCAACTCAATGATTATAATAAGACCAGCCTAATGCACACTGAAAGAAACTCCCTCTTCAGATAAACATTATCTCAAAGTTTTGATCAATACAGCTAAATCCAAGATTGTAACTCAAATTCAGAATAAATACTGTCCTACCGTGTTTCCCCGACAGTAAGACAGCGTCTTACTTTCTTTCCGAAAAGTCCCACTACGCCTTACTTTGGCGGCACGCTTACATTGGGCGACGGTGAGGAGAGCCGCCACCTCTCTTCCGGCGAAGAAGAGGAGGCTGCAGGGAAACCACACCACTCGGTCCCGCCCCCCTCGGGAACTCGCCGCCTGCCGCCTCTCTCTGTTCCCGAAGCCGCCTCTCGGATCGGAAGAGAGGCGGCTGAGGAGAGGGGCTCTGCCGCCCTCTCTTCCATTCCCGAAGAGGAGGCTGCAGGGAAAACCGATCGTTCTCCTTGCAGCCCTCTTCGGGAACGGAAGAGAGGCGGCTGAGGAGCCTCTGCCGCCTCTCTTCCGTTCCCGGAAGAGGAGGCTGCAGGAAAGGGGGCTGCAGGAAACCGTTCTCGTTCTCCTTGCAGCCCCTCTTTGGGGAACGGAAGAGGAGTGGCTGAGGAGCCCTCTGCCGCCTCTCTTCCATTCCCGAAGAGGGGGCTGCAGGGAGAGCGATCGCTGTTTCCTGCAGCCTCCTCTTCGGGGAACAGAAGAGAGGCGGCAGAGGGCTCTCCTCAGCCGCCTCTCTTCCATTCCCCGAAGAGGAGGCCGCAGGGAGGGCGGAGGAGGAGGCGGGACCGAGTGACGCGCGGCCGAGGGTACGGCTTACTTTCGGGGTACGGCTTATATTAGCCGACCCCTCTGACACCCCGATACGTCTTACAATCGGGGTGTCTTACTATCGGGAAACACAGTACAGAATATGATCAGAATTTCATGGTTTGCAAGTGCAGCCTTCAGATAGGTTGGGATTTGAATTGGATAGTGGGTTTTTGTATTTAAGAACACCTGAATAATTGCTGCCAGGAACTTCTTCTTTAATCTGAACAAGTATCCCTGATTTTATCCAGATAATAATTTCCACCAGGATTTGTTTTCTGTCTCCTTTTCAGTGTAGAGGCAAAACATACATAAGGAAGACAAAGCCCTGAACGAATCAGTAGATCTCAGACAGGAGATCTGAATTTTAATACCCTAATTCTGGATTAATTATATTCTCTCCACATCTTAAAAGTATTTGCTGTATAATGTCATCTGAAACACTTCTAGTAAGACACAAGTTTCTGGAAGTGGTGTGAAACTTCATAGTTCATAAAACAGCAGCATATTTAAAATATACAAAAACACCTTGGATAAAAAAAACCCCTCTCTCTTAAAACTATAGTCAAATAAAGCTTTCAGTACTTTAATTTACAACTGAGTGTTAAACTATTTCTAGGAAAAGAGATAGAGTCAGATGGATATTGGGGCCCGCCATTTAATGGAAATGTCCTCTCTTCCTGAAGCTCTGGGAAACAGTTACCACTCAATTGTTACAAAAACTCAACCTTGTGTGTCTAACTGCACAACTCAGTTGTAATATGTGATAGCTGTGAGTTACTTTATCTTTTAATGAGTGAAAGTGTTCACTTGTCTTTTAATCAGTGCAAATGTGTTTAATACTTATTTTAGTTAATATAAAGTCCTATTTAAAATCAACAGGACTTAAGTTATGATCAGTTTTCCCATTGATTTCTATGGGAAAGTGGTTGAACTAATAAGTTGTATCATTTAATCAAAGACCATGACAAAGACATACTATAACAAATTAATAGCATAATACAAATATAGAATTTCTAGTCTTGAGGCTTATCAGACATGGATAACATTGATACAAAATAAAGAGACTATAATTCAGGTTAAAACTCCATATCTCTATAAATGTACACCTTTACAGCAATTATATCTGATCAACTCTTTTTATCAACTAAGTTTCGATCCAATACTTATTTGTTAATGTGCTACAGAAATCCTCCCTTATTCTCCACTCTTTCTCAGAGAGAAATATGTGGGACCCCCCAGGAAGCTTAAAGTTCAGATCTTTGAAAAGAAATGTTCTGTAGTTTTGAGCTGCCATGCCAGTGATATTGGCTGAAGGATTCTGGGAGTTGTTGTCCAAAAAGAAAATTTTACATGCTCTAAGTCAGACCCAGTCAACTTTCACAGAAGAGGTCCTTCATACGGATTCTTTGTGCCCATTTTTATGACTAGGAGAGATGCTTCTGTTATTGTTTTCTTGGCAATGGCTCTCCTTTTAGATCTGGTAACAGCTGCTGGTATAAATATAGAGGCAGCTAAAGAGTCAATCTTCATTCCGTTGATGTCTGACAAATTTCCCACAGGACTGGGGAGGATTGCAAACAGGCTCCAAGTTAGGAAGTGCAGCATAAGATCAGTTTCCCTTGGGTTGTGAAGTACACCTTTTCATGCTAACAAACATTTCATTTTAGCCACTGGGGCTTCATAACCTGGAGAGGGAGACACAGGCACACTTGCTCACCAATCACTGGTGTTTTAAGTTTTTTCCCAAAGAGGACTAATTGTGTTTTGAGCCTTTGGGAATGATCCCTTTTGAATGTGATGCTTTTTACCCGCTACCTGGGGAAAACAATGTAAAAGAAAATGTGATTGCTCATGCTTGTTTCACTAACCCACATTCTTTTCTTGTTTGGTTAGCCCTGTCATTTGGGTGAAATGCTATGTCAATCGGCAAATCTACACTGACATTATAATGCAGTTTGGAACTGGTCTGGACGAAACTGGTCAGGACTGTGAGCCCATTGAATACAGAACCTGTCTCAAACCACTGTGCAGCCTCCCCCTCCACTCTATTTTCTGAAGAAATGTGCATCAGTGCATTCAAGTCATGCTGAACCTGCATTATATTATAAAAATAGATGTGGGGCCATTTTCATGGAAACACCTAGAAGATTTTTCAGTATCCTACACCAGCTGCTTAGTTACGTCTGTCGAACAAAATACTGGTTCTTAGGTCCATTCAGCTTCTGACTGGAGTGCAAACAGGAGTTTGTTTCTACACCCATTTTGTGAGTGAGTGAGGCTGCAGCAAGTACTTGAGACAGGATTCCTGCTCCTGATTGTTGTAAACTCTCTCATTGGTAGGAGATAATTTTTTTCTTGCTTGGCAATCAGAAGGTGGATCTTCTTCACCTGATACAGCTGCTGGTTCTTAAGGTGGGCTGCGGTTGCATTTAAATAGGTTAATTTAGGATTTCTCTGTACTATATAGTTTGACATCACGGTAACTACCATGGCTCAATGCTATGGAATCAGGGGAGTTGTTGTTTAACAGGGTTTTTGTCCTTCTTTGCCAAATAGTACTTGTACCTCACTGAATCCATGATTCTATAGCATTTAGTCATGCAATTAAAGTGGTGTCAAACTGCATTATTCTACAGTGTACTGGTTGCGCACATGGTCATACTAAATACAAATCAGTGATGGTTCTGAAATTCCAGGTTGCAAATTTGTAACTGAAATATTGCAGACCAGACATCATTACTAATTAATTTCCTTGGAGAAAAGATGTAGAAATTCTCCCCAAGCCACTGAAACTGCAAAAAAAAAATCACTATTGAGTATCCTGGTTGCTGATAGCATTGGTGATATTTGTATTCTAGTTGTGATTGAGGTTGATAATCATGTCATTCTTTCCAGTAAGGCCTTTGACAATGTCCCCTATGATCTTCTTGTAAACTAACTAGTAGTATGTGGGCTAGATAATGCTACTGATAGGTGAATTTGTAACTGGCTAAGTTACCAAATCCAAAGGGTGATCACCACTTTGAGTTTCCTAATGGAGAGAAAAAGTAGGGTATAAATAAACATAATAATAATGATGGTTTATCTTCACCCTAGAAAGAAGTGACTAGTGGAGTGCCACAGGGCTCTGTCCTAGACCTGCTGCTATTCAACACCTTTATTAATGACTTAGATGAAGGTTTAGAGAGCATGCTTATCAAGTTTGTAGATGGCCCAAATTGGGAGGGATAGTTAATACTCCAAAAGACAAAAGAACCCAAAATGACTAACATATTAGAGAGCTGGGCCAAAACTAACCAAATGAATTTCAACAAGAAGCATAGGATATTTCACTTAGGAAGAAAAAAAAGATAATGCACAGAGACAGGATGCATGATGCCTGGCTCGAAAACAGTCCATATGAAAAAGATATTGGAGTCTTATTGGACAATAAATTAAACATGTGCCAACAGTGTGATACAATTAAAAAGACAATGGGATTTTGGGCTGCATCAAAAGGAGTATAGTGTCTAGACCAGGGGTGCCCACACTTTTTCATCATGAGAGCTACTATATGAACAATCAAGTTGAAAAGATCACCTGTTGTGCATGTGAGCGTGCGCGCATGCGCGCGCGCACGCTCCTATTGCAGCCTTCTGTCCGCGCGGGGATTCTTTCTTGCCTGCCCACGAACTCGCCGCCACGCTCACCCGGGAAGGGGATCCTGCTTGCCTGCGCGCTCTCTCTCTCTCTCTCTTAATGTCTTCGCTGCCTTCCTCCTTCCTGCTGTGTGCTTTCACGAAGCAGGAAGTCCCCATCCCGTCCTGCTTCTTCCGTGCACAGCAGGCCCCTCCCACACACGCAGCAGGAGGGTATTTATAGGCGCACCTGCCCGCGCTCCGGCCAGATATGGCTTCGGCGGCAGCTCGGAAGGCGCAGGGCTGGGAAGAGGGGCCGCCTGGCTGTTGCCTGGGCCGGGAAACTCAACCGAGAGAGGGACCCATGTGAGGCTGGAGCCTCCCCATGGCAGCCTCCCCCCCTCCCTCGAGGCTTCCTTACCTGGGCAGGAGAAGGAAGAGTGGAAGAGGTGCTTCCCCAAAGTGACAGGTGCAGCGGGGGGGGGCACCCTTCCTTTCTTCCTTTCGAGGGTGTCACTCAGAAAGGACGCCCAAGTGAACATCTGGCAGGAAGGAAGACCACTCCCACTGGTAGCAGTCCATGCCCACAGGAGAGAGAGAGGGGGGGTGTGGCTCTTCCTAGCTGGCTCTGAAGAGCCACCCTCTCTCTCTCTCACTCCCGTGGGCCCTCGCCGCCTTTCTCCTTCGAGGGCGAGGGAGGGTGAGGCGGAGAAAGGCGGCGAGGGCACAAGCAGCAGCAGCAAGTGGAGTCTCCATCCCCGCAGCCCCCTCCTCCTCGGGTTCAGCCCCAGGAACACGGCGGAGCAATCCCTCCTCGCCCCCAACCAAGGAAAGAAAGCAGCCCCACACAGCTCGCTTGCCCAGGTCTCGGCTTGGAATGGGAGTCCCGAGGGCAGCAGTAGGGTTTGTGGCGGGGCTTGCTTGGCTTTGCCCCACTTTGCCCGGCCTCCTTTGCCTCTTTCTCTCTCTCTCTCTCTCTCTCCTTCCAGCGCCTGCCTGCCTGCCTGCCTGCCTGCCTGCCTGCCAGCGCCTGCCTGCCTGCCTGCCTGCCAAAAGGATCCGAAAAAGTTCTCCGGATTTCTTCCTTCTCTCCTTGGCTCTCTCTCTCTCTCTCACACACACACATTATCTCCATCCCTCCCACAGCCTCGCATCCTATCCGTGTGCATGCCTTCCCCTTGCTCCCGCCCCCTCCCCCCCAGCAGCAACCAATGGGCGGTCATGTCACCACACCATGCGTGGCAAGACGAGCACCAGGAACTGCCCACTAAAGCCTCATTTTGGCAAAAGAAGCCCCGCGAAGGCGGCGGCGGGAGCGCACGTGCGCGCACATGGCAGAAGCGCGCCACCCGACTGTGAGGCCCAAAGATCACCTGGAAGAGGGCCGAAGATCACCTAGGTGCTCCCGATCACCATAATGAGCACCCCTGGTCTAGACCAAGGGAAGTCATTTGGTGACTGACCAGTGCTTGAACTGTTAATCCCCTGCCTAGCCATGCTGCCACTGTCTTCTATCACGAATCGGCCCTGCTCTGATTTGCGTGATTTCATGTGATTTTATGTGTTTTTATGTGATTGTAATTGGTAGGATTGTTTTATGGTATTTTAGGATATTTTAGGATGTTTTAAATCTTGATGTGTTTTTATATGCTTGGAAACCGCCCTGAGCCTTGGGAAGGGCGGTTTAGCAAATCAAAATAATAAATAAATAAATAAATATCCTGCTTTGGTCAGGCCTCACCTGGAATACTGTGACCAGTTCTGGGCACCACAATTCAAGAGAGATATTGTCAAGCTGGAACATGTTCGGGGGGGGGAAGGCGACTAAAATGATCAAAGGTCTGGAGACCATGTCCTATAATGTGCGGCTTCAGGAGCTGGGGATGTGTAGCCTGCAGAAGAGAAGGTTGAGAGGAGACACAATAGCCGCCATGTATACTGTAAATATTTGAAAAGGTGTCTTAAAGAAGAGAGAGCAAGCTTGTTTTCTACTGCCCTGGAGATTAGGACTCAGAGCAATGGGTTGGAATTACATGAAATTACTTTCTGACTGTGAGAGCTGTTCAGCACTGGAACTCTCTGCCTCGGAGTCTGGTGGAAGTTCCTTCCTTTAAACAGAGGCTGGATCGCTATCTGCCAAGGATAATTTGATTCTGTTTTTTCTACATAGCAGGAGGTTGGACTAGATTACTCATGTGGTCTCTTCCAACTCTATTATTCTATAACAACATTTCATCCCAGCTTGCTGGGATGAGAGGGCTTTGCCCCTCCCCTGCCACGACGAGAGC